>CM045463.1:28424327-29024327 GCA_024666655.1 Dascyllus trimaculatus | reverse complement strand
CTGTTTCTGACATATTGTTTCACACAGGACAAAGAACCATCTATTTTACTATACAAAAAATGTCCAACAGGCTTTGAAGGCTTTTCAGGGTTGTTGTTGCCGTTATGTACAAAATAGAGGGCTGATGGTTTGGTTCAGAGAGCATCTTTCTTTTATTGCAGTTGATTTAGGGGAGGTAAAATGATTATTCTAGGACTACTTCAGGCACCACTTCCAAGGCTGCCAATAAACAGTCTAACTCTTTGCAAGAAAAGTTTTCCTTCTCAGTCAGTTGTCGATTGTTGACCTCAGGAACAACACAACTTTCCTGAGCTGTGTTGTCCTGCAAAATTAAGTTGTTTTTGTTTTATAAACTTGTAAATAATTTTAATTTCAGATCTCCAAAAGTAACTCCAGGCAACAACACTGACCTATGTGATGTATCTATGGACACACAAGTGTGTATCATCCTCTGCTTTACAACCGACCATGACAGGTAAATGGGAGGAGGAACAGAGGCAGGCTTGTGATGTGCAATGAAAAAAGCTGTTCTGTGGGATTTTCTGAGCTGACATTTACACTCTTGCTTTAAGGTGCTCTGTGTGCCATTTTGTCATTCTAGCAAAACTATCTGCTCTTTCTCTGCCAAGCTATTTAAGAGCTATCACACAAGAGGATTGAGCCAAGCCACATGTAATAGGGGAGAGGGGAAAAAACACTGAGAGGCTGTAAAGGCTTTTAGGTAAGTGTTTGAATACTGACATTTAAGGATAAGTAAGGAAAGTAAGTGCAAATTATTTTTGTTCCTCCTAGTCTGAAGGTTTGTTAGCTAAGGTATTACATAAGAAAGAATTTTCAGCAAATTACCATAGGTAGAGAGTTGATTTTCAGTGAACCTACGGGTTTTAGAAAACTAATGCAATAAATATCCATAAGATTGTACACACGTTTTGTGTAAGTGCATCACAGCTGTTATGACTGACACTTCGGCCACAACAGATGGGATGCACAGAGAGGCTTTACTGAAACCAAAGGCAAATTATTAAGAAAAAGCATGACAGTGAGGTGTGGAGTACCCATCAGTGTTGTGTGAGGGTGTATGATGGCAGTGGTCAGTGTGTGGTGCATGCTGTTAATGTAAAACAAACCAAACTAACAAAGAACAGGAGCACAGGTGGCTGGGTGAGAGGGAGCTCTGGTTCAGCAGGCAAGCTTATAAGCCAGGGACACTGGCCAGGTGTACCAGGTTGGCTGATGGCAAGCTCTGTCCAGCCAGAGACCTGCAAGAGAAAAACATCAAGGCTCTGGGGCCGTAGCACAACCAAACCACAAGATCTTACTCAACAACTACGAAAAGGACCCTTGACCCCAGTAGACACACAAGCACAAGGTTACACGAATGTAAACAGGAAAACAGGAAAAAGCTGCCACTACACAGAGCTGGAGGTAGCAGGCATGACAGACCGACTCTTTACATCCCCCACACACACCCCGGAACCTCCCCTTTCTTCTGTGACTCTATGTCAGGCTACTGTCTCTCAGTATTTCCTCCAAGGGAGCCCTATGTGTCTGTCGGGAGAAGTGGTTGGCTGTGGTTGCCTGAGTGCCGTCCAGTGGTGCCTGGGTAGAGGTTGTGTGTCTCTGCCCGACCTCCCCTGAGCACCCTGTGGTGGCGCCCCTGGTGGCCGGGGCTGATCTGCTGCTATTGATGCAGACGGCTCCTCTGATGGTGCTCCTTACTTGGTTCAATCGCACTCAGCCTCATATCCAGTATCTTATTGTTGGCGCTGGTGTGTTTGTGTGTGTGTGTGTGTGTGTGTGTGGGTGTGTGTGTGTGTGTGTGTGTGGTGTCAATGTGTGATGTCAGGGTGTGTGGTGTGTGTGTGTGTGTGTGTGTGTGTGTGTGTGTGTGTGTGGAGTGGGTTGGGGTATGAGTATGAGCGTGATCTTGTGTTTGTATGTGCTGAGGATTTCTGTAGGGAAAAAGTGCTTTATAAAAAAGACTGATTAATTGATTGATTGATTGATTGAATGATTGAATGATTAAATGATTGATTGAATAGTTTTTTCTTTGTAGAGTTTTCTGATTGTATTTCCCCCTTCTTTCTTAGTTATGACCACATTTTATTGGTTGGTGATTTTAACATTCATGTTGACCACTATGGTCTGTGTACGTCGTGGCCATTCGTTTTCTTATTTTGAGATTTCAAAATAAAAACGAAAAATAAACCGTTTCCCTTTTTTTCAGTGATGATACAAAATGAAAAACGGAAAACAGCCCTAATTCATTATCCATTATCCATTATCCGTTATCCGATTTAAGTAGATGTGTTTGTAAATGGAAATTAAAATTAAAATACACCCATGGAAAACTTATCTCTATTTCCTGTTGGTTTTGGCTCGGTGACCCATTAGACTTCTGAAGACGAGCTAGCAATTTAGCTAGCTTCGCTAAATGGCGGAGCTAGCAATTTAGCGCTAGCGATTTAGCTTTATCGCTGCTTTGCTTTCTGGCAAAGCTAAAGTAACAGAAAACCTCCAAACCTCCCCAAAAACGTCCCAAAAAGCAGCCGAACGCTAGCGATTTAGCGCTAGCAGCAGAGCTAGCGGCACCACAAGGTCCCTCAACAGGGACAAATAAACCCCACGATGGTGAAAAGTCCACTGTGAAATAGTGAACAATGTGAGCCAAGCAACGTTTGGACCCCACAGTGGGTCTTCATCAGGCCACGGCACACAGCAAGGTCTGCTAACAGTGAGCTAACACTGGAGCTTTAGATACCAGATCCTTCCTCATCAGAAGTCAGACGGGTCACAGAGCCGAAACGAACAGGAAATAGGAAATAGGTTTACCACAGTTGTATTTTACTTTTAATTTCCATTTACAAACACATCTAATTAAATCGGATAACGGATAATGGATAATGGATAATGAATTAGGGCCCGTTTTCTGTTTTTCATTTTGTATTATCACTGAAAAAAACAGGAAACAGTTTGTTTTTCGTTTTTATTTTGAAATCTCAAAATAAGAAAACGAATGACCGCGACGTGCACGGACCCACTATGATAATTATTTCACATCTGAATTCTTAACTATGTGTGAATCCTTTCATTTAAACAGCATGTATCATCTCCTACACATGTCCAGGGCCCCCCTCTTGATTTAGTTTTTACCCTGGGTTTAGACATGAACTCTCTCTGCCTGAGGGATTTAATCTAGCCTCTGCTGAGGAAACCTGGATTTGAGCCAACACTCCACACTAACTACCATCCTATATCCAAAAGCTTTTGATTGCAAAAATTGTTGAAAAGGCGGTTGCTCAGCAACTTTTAGAAACAGTGGAAGGAAACAACATATTTGACAAATTCCAGTCTGGTTTTAGAAAAAGCCACAGTACAGAAACAGCCCTACTATCAGTAACTAATGACATTTTAATGAATGTGGACTCAGGAAATCACAATGTTCTCATTCTGCCGGACTTGAGTGGCTGGACTGGATGGCTTGCAGCTTTTTGCAACTTAACACAGATAAGACAGAAGTCCTGATTACTTGTCTTGACCATATTTCTAACAGTGTCACCCCTGACCTTGGATCACTAACAGCTAATACCAAACGCTCAGCTGGAAACTTGGGAGTTGTATTTGATCTATAGTTAAACTTCAATCAGTACATGAAAGGTGTTGTTCAATCCTACTTTTTACAAATCAAAAGTTTTGCCAAACTCAAACAAATGTTTTCCCAAAACATAGTTGAACACCTTATCAACACCCTCATTCTCTCCTGCTTAGATTACTGTAATTCCCAATTTACTTGACTTATGATGATTCAATTAACCGTTTACAGTTGGTACAGAATGCAGATTCTCACAAACACTCAACATAGTGAGCCCAACACTCCAGTCCTGACTGAATTACACTGGCTCCCCATTCAGTACAGAATTCAATTTAAGATTCCATTGAAGACTTTTAAATCCTTACATCGTTTGACTCTGCTTTACATTTTCCAAACTCATAACCCCCTATTCTATTCTGCTCCAAGACCCCTCAGATCAGAGAATCAAATGTTGTTAAAAGTTCCACATTCCAGGCTTAAAACACAGGGTGATCATGTGTTTACTATTTTGGCCCCAAAGCTGTGGCACACACTCCCAACATCAAATCAGCTGAGTCAGTTCCTCAGTTTAAAAAGCTTTTAAAAATCCATCTGTACGGACTGGCATTCATATAACATTGTTTAATCTGTATGTGTGTATGCATGTGCACATACGTATGTATGTATGTGTGTGTACATTTATTGTATTTATTATTTTTTGTATATAGATCACACTTTAATTGCATTTTCTATAAATGATGATGTTTACTCCTTTGTTGTCTAGTTCTGTTGTGTAGTTCAGTCTAAGCTAGCAAAGGATGGAGAAGGTTTTGACAGGAGGACGGTGAGGTAAACGGAAAGATGATGAATTATGATGAATTAACACCATACCTCACAACAAACAGAACAAAGACAAGACAATATGACAAAGCACATCTGCCCTCGGCTTCACCAGAACAACTGTGGCTAATGAAGACAGGCCACAGTGTGGTGTGTAGGGATGGGTACCGAGCCCCGGTACTAAACGACCCCGGGGCGAAATTTTTTTTAAAACCGAAGGATCGATGAGCTCTGACGGTAACGGTTCTGTTAACGGTAGTTTAGAACGTAGGAAGAATTTTATTTAGCATATCATGTACAAAGTTTAGACAGCCTGGCTCACAGTTGGTCCCTCGTTAACCAGGTATGCTATGTATGCTAGCGGCACTGAGCCCACATGCAAAGTTAGCTGAATGACATGAACAAATGTAATTTATTAAAAGTAATCATTAGCTATAATTTTTCAGCTGTGTGTTCATAAATTCAGTGTGAAAGTCAGAGCATCATCTTAACTCGTTCAGCATTACTTTCACTTTCAGAGCAGTGGGGGTTTAATCATGTGGCTGCTCCATGCCTCTGTTTGTTCTAGTTTCTAGTCTAGTTGTAGTTTTTCAATGTAATCATCACCATATTAGTGCAAATAAAAGTGATTTGTTCAAAACATTGCTTTACTGGTCTTTTTCAATATTTTTTTTAAAAAAGCATGTTATTATAAAAGAACTAAAAAAGAAGTACTGATAAGAATACTGTTAAAGTACCAGATCAACAAGCAGCATCGGTATAAGTAGCAGTACCGATGAAATCTGAACCACACCCATCCCTAGTTGTGTGTCTCAAAATATTAGCCTCTGACCGTATGAAGTCGAACAGGTTAAGATGCCGCTTTGAGACTACACATCCCAAACACAGAGAAAAGCCACTTGTTTTTTTCAGGAAAAATTCCTTGACTGTCACCAACAACAGAGTCGTTTCACTGAAACAGCATCTGTACCAAAAGCCCAACTCCTCTTATAAAGTGACGGACAGAGTCGCTCAGTGTAAAAAGCCTCACACTGTTGCTGGGGAATTAATTCTTCTTTCTGCTACTGACATGGTTTCAGCCATGGTTGATGCAAAAAAACTAAAGGCCATTCCTCTGTCAAACAACATTCATGACATGTCCAAAGACATGGAGGAGCTGCTTAACGAGAAGATCGTACAGTTACATTGTAACCTTGGTTCTCTGAGTGAGAGACTATCTCTCCACCCAGTTACATATTTCATATGTATGGGGAATGACCCCCCTGCTCGTCAGGGTACGTGGATAATTCTTTAAGACACGCTGGTTTGCCCGGTCACGCCCCACAGGTTACCTATAAAGCACCTGTGCTGGCGTGAAATCACTGATAGTTTTGATCGAAACGTGTCTCCGAGCGGCCAAAAGAGCTGGAGATATAGTCTCTCACTCAGAGAACCAAGGTTACAATGTAACCGTACGTTCTCTATCATCTCGAGACTATCTCTCCACCCAGTTACATATTTCATATGTATGGGGTAACTCTTTAAGACACACCGTGAGGAGACGGTGCTGCCCAAACAACGTATATGACAAATGTACTATTTGCAGATGTACACTTATTCACATATCAACCAAGCGGAGGCCTTGGACAATGCAAAGACCAAGTCTGAGAGGCAGAAGGGCTGCTCAGACCAGTCCACAATATGCCAGACTGATGTGAGCAACACAGTTAAAGGCCAAGATGAAACCCCCAAGCTGTAAACAGAGTGGCTACTTAGATCAACTAGCAAGCTGCTAAGCTGACCAGGGGAGACAATAAAAGTGGACAGAGGCCAAGCCCTGTCATCCATTGGTAAGTCAGACCCAGCACCTACTCCCAAGGAGGGACTGGCTGCTATTTTGTAATGGATAAGCTCAATGAGACAAAAGTGGATCGAGCTGACCACGTGGCTGCTGCACGTATGGCAGCAAGCGAGGCTCCTTACCACGGAGCTCATGTGGCAGCCACGCCACAAGGTGAGTGTCACGCATACCCAGGATGTGACTGGCACACCTGGGAAACACGCATCTCCTGAATGCTTTCCACAATCCAGCAGGATAGCCAAGACTTCAAATGGGAACTGGACTACCCAGTTTTCTGAAGCCAAAGCAGACAAAGACTGGTCAGTTTTCATGACAGACTGTCTGCATTGTATGTGCTTCGCCAACAGACAGAGCACGGCTAAAACTGGTGGCGGTCCTCCTCTCCAGAAGAGGCAAGTAACTGCAGGTCAACTGACTGAGACAGGTGGAATCCACATCAAGCCTTCAGGCCTTCACACCAAGTTAGAGCGAAGGACTGCGCCTTCACCAAACATAGGAGCCTGCGACATCACGACCCTTGTGCCGGAAAGGTATCACAGTGATAGTGAAAACCCTTCTCTATTTTGATGGATGTGGGCCTGACTAGGCTGGAATACAATCTACCTGCTGCTAGCCAAACCTTTGCTCAACACAACTACCACTGAGTGTGTTAGCAGACCACCATAGCAATATGCCTTGGTGGCATTCAAGCGTCAGCAGAGAAATCTCACCATGACTGGAGGAAAGTTTCTTCAACTGCTGTTTAGCTGACAACGAGTCTGCACTCAGCAGGGGCCTCAACTAGTGCGTTAGCCTATGGACCCGTAAGCAATAATCAAGAATCATAATCAAGAATCACAGTCACGGTCAAGAATCACAGTCAAAGGCAATGCTTTTCTTTTTCAAACTATGCCAGCTCAACCTGGCTGGAACAGAGTTCCTGCTGTTGGCTGATGTGAAGTCTGCACTCAACATAAGCTCCATCAAGCATATTGGTTTGCGAACCTGCAAGCAATATGCTGGTATTGGGAATCACAGCACAGGAGCTGCAGAGTCTGCTGGCCAGGTTCTGGAGATTGTTAAGCAGGAGGAGGTTGCTTTGGGGACCCTGAGGTCCTGCTTGAGGCCTTAGGAGCTGCTCTACCTCCTCAGATTCGTTGGTGATTATCATGCCTCTAAAATGGCTTCAGCCAAGGCCTCTGGTGAACCACCAGATACCTCTGATGCACAGTGACAACGTTCCTGTGCCTACTGCAGCAGTTTAGCTGCAGCAGCTTCAGTAAGCGGTCCCAGTCTCCTTCTAGGGCTGGGATAGCCAAAGGCAGTGTCTAGCAACCAATAATATGCTAAAGCTCTGCCTGCACTTTAATAATGGAGGAGGTACATAAAGGGCCATGCAAAGCTCATCACTCTACTTGAACCCCCAGAACCTTCCAGTACCTGATGACACAGGCGATGAAGGTAGAGGGACACAATGGGCTCCAGTGTTAGCCAATTGGGCCTGTATAGCCGTAGCTCTATTTCACTATGCAGGCAGGCCTTCCATAACCCTGCAAATCCTGGTAAGGCAGGTGGCGGCTGCGCCCAGAATGGAGCTGTTGGTGCAATAAACTGTTTACATACCAAGTTCCAGAAACCACACTCAGAACACTGGTTGCCCTGTCAATAACCTCCTTGAAATTGCTGCCCACAGGACAGGTCATTCTCTTTGGAAGAGAAGAGGGCCTCTCCATTCACATCCTCCTGCTCCTCTTCCCATTCACCTCCAATCCTGGAGTGTGAGTAGAAAGTGAGCCAGTATGAGGTTGGACCGCTGCAGGCTCCACAATGAGGGTGGACTGGATTCCTTGCCAGGCCCTGAACACTCCCCTTTTTTCTTTAGTGGCCTCTATGTTTTGTTTTGTTTTTTTCGCTTTTGCTCTGTGAAGTACGAAAAAAAACAGGGGGAACCTGTGCACTTTACTCCCAACTGGGTTTCTCTGGCACAAGCAGGCATCATACAACAGTCCATGCAAAACTATGGGCTCTCTGCATGTTGGTGACTCAAACACACATATCATGGTTATCAGCAAAAACGGAAACTCCACAACCCAAACAAAAAAATCTACAGTGGCTTGCCATAGTCGAAAACCCACACTATCACACACCTATTCAGGGGGCGGGGACTTGCAACAATGGGGAGGTACTTACTCCCTTGTTTACACTGACTATGTGGGAGTTCAATGTAGCTTAATGTGGAGTTAACCTTGTGGAGTAAAATGCCTATGCCAAGGAGTTGAGCAGCTGTAGCTACAGACTATCTGAGCGCGTTAGCAGCACAGCGGCAATACGCCCCGGTGGCATTCAGGCGGCGGCAGAGAGACGCTGACATGGCCAGAGGAAAGTTTCATTAGCTGCCGTTTAGCCAACCGGAAGTCAGCGCTCAACAGGACTACCACTGAGCGCGTTAGCCACCCCCGCGGCGATACGCTTCAGCAGCGTTCAGGTGGCGGCAGCGAAACAGTAATGGCCGGAGTTGTATTAGCTGCTGTATTAGCTGCTATTTAGCTAATACGGGACTGTCAACAGGACTACCACCTAGCGCGTTAACTGCACAACAGCGATACGCTGGTATCGGGATTACAGCCACAGGAGCGGATACAAAGGAATAAATCTAACTAATCTGAGCAGGGAAACAGCAATCCAGGGAGGCTGCCCGTAGACAGACGCCCAACCATAACAGGTAAGCGGATACATGCTGTAACCCACAAACATATAGAACATTTTAAAAGTAGTACTGATTGTCACACTGCACCCTGACCGAGTGGAGATCAAACAATCACTGATTGCACGCCAGCACAGGTGCTTTATAGGTAACCTGTGGGGCGTGGCCGGGCAAGCCGGCGTGTCTTAAAGAGTTATCCACGTACCCTGACGAGCAGGGGGTCATTCCCCATACATATGAAATATGTAACTGGGTGGAGAGATAGTCTCAAGATGATAGAGAACAGAGGTGGATGAAGGACTGACAGTAACAAGGACTTATTATTCAGAACACATGTCAGATCCATTGACGTCGATGATGTGAAGGAGGATTTGCTTTGTTGCTATAAATGATACTTTTAATGTTTCCACTTCAGGGATTTGTTCATCGTTTATTTTAATTTTTTTGGAACATGTCACACTTGTTCTGTTTCCACAGTTGAGTCAAAATACAAAATTAAGATGTATGTTGCTGAGTCACTTTTAATGCTTCAACTTTTAAAATTGATGTGTTCCCCTTTAAGAGTTTTCAGAAAGTTGTCACAAAGTTGCAGTTCTGTATACGTGATAACAGACAACTTTTTTATATAAATTCTACAGGAGTTTGTAAGCAAAGGATAGGTCTGAGTGTGTTTATGTGGGTACATGTAGGTAGTGGGGGCTGAAAAATATTTTTGTCTTCCAAAGGGGAGCCCTGCAGAAAAAGTTTGGGAACCATTGCACTAGCGGATCTGACTTTCAGCTGTACAGAGCAAAAGGCAGACATTGCGTTTTCTGTCATAAGGAAATAATATGTGGATGTCAATATTGCACACAAAGTGGCCCATAGAGGTGGAGGAGTGATGATATTAGGCAAAGATATGCCATGAGTAAATAACATGCCTACATTGCGTTAATGACAAAAATCTACACACCCATGGTTTTCCATTTCATTCATCACCAAAAATTGCTCTTTAACAACATAATAAGTGTCCTTATATTGGCAGAATATGCACTCCCCTTCTAGGCAGCTGAAAATGTTCCAGTCCTCCAATAACATGCATACTTTCTAGACATATCACCTGTCCAACATCTGTGGGACACTCCGAATGTCTAAGCCAAGCCCTTCAGGAATAGTAGGAACACACGTCACAAGCCAATATCAACAACCAATTCAATGCATCACATGTGTGTGACTTGTTACTGTGTGGGATTGGTGGCCTATGACCCCACTCTCCATCTGTCTGTTATCTTACAATATTGTCAGACTTGGTTGTTTCACAATGTCCATTCAGTAAAAGCCTGTGAAGCATAGCACAGCATGTCTCCAGAAAGCTGTGCAACACTGGTATCATCCATGGTGAGAAAGACTGTGTCTCTCGTGGTAAATCAGAGACCTTAGTTTTGAATTATTTTTTGAAGTGGTGGAACAGTGAGGCCAATTCCTTTATTTTTGCTGTAGACTGAAAACATTTAGGTTTGATATTAAAAGATGAATATGAGACAAGAGATCAACATGTCACCTTTTATTTCCAGGTATTTAAATGTGGACCTGATACACAACTTAGAAGATAGCATTATTTGTAACAGAACATCAGATTTTTAGGTGAGCAAAAGCATTGGAACAGATAGACTTAAAATAGATTCAAGTGAATAAGACTCAATATTTAGTTGCAAATCCTTTGCTTGCAATAACACCATCAATCCTGTGACCCACTGACGTCACCAAGCATGGCATTCTTCTTTTGTGATGCTTTTCCAGGCAGCTGTTTGTTTTGGGGGGTTACTACCTTCAGTCTCCTCTTTAGCAGGTAAAATCCATGCTCTATAAGATTTAAGTCTGGAGATGGACTTTTAAGTCTGGAGCTGGACTTGTCCAGTCTAAAACCTTCCACTTCTTGCCCCTGATGAACTCCTTTGTTGTTGTTGCAGTGTGTTTTGGGTCATTATCTTACTGTACCATGAAGGATCTCCCAGTCAGTTTGGTTGCATCTTTCTTTAAATTGTCAGACAAAATGTTTCTGTGGACTTCTGAGTTCATTTTGATGCTGCCATCATGTGTTACATCATCAATGAAGATTCATGAGCCCGTCCCAGAAAAAGCCATGCAAGCCCAAGTCATGACCTTACCTCCACTGTGTTTCACAGATGAGCTTGTATGTTTGGGATCATGAGCAGATCCTTTCTTTCTCCAAACTTCAGCTTTTCCATCACTTTGGTAAAGGTTCATCTTTGTCTCATCAGTCCATATAACATTTTGAAGCTTGTCTCTGTACGTTTTGGTAGATTCCAGCCTGGCCTTCCATTTCTTCTTGCTAATGAGTGGTTTGCTTCTTCTGGGGTAGCCTCTGTACTGTTGTTCATGAAGTCTTCTGTGAACAGTAGATGGTGATACCTTCACTCCTGCCCTCTGGAGGTTGATGCTGATGTCATTAACAGTTGTTTTAGGGTCTTTCTTTACAGCTCTCACAATGTTTCTGTCATCAACTGCTGCTGTTTTCCTTGGTCTACCTGTTTGGTGTCTGTTACTTAGTACACCAGTGGTTTCTTTCTTCTTCAGGACATTCAACTGGTTGTACTGTGTATGGCCAATGTCTGTGCAATGGCTCTGATTGATTTTCCATCTCCTCTCAGCTTCACAGTTGCTTGTTTTTCACCCATAGACATCTCTCTGGTTTTTATGTTGGTTACACCTCTAACTATAAATGCAGTCTGCACAGACAAAACCCTAATCTGAAACTCTATTTATTGTTTGAATAATCAATGGGAAATAGGACACACCAGGGCAACAAAACACACCTGTCAGTCACATGTTCCAATACTTTTGCTCACGTGAAAAATGGGTGGGTTCAAACAAAAGGTGCTATCTTCTAAGTTGGATTGGATTGTTGGGTTTTTCTGTTTCCTGTTTTTCTGTTTCCTGTTCTTTCTTACAATGTTAAGCGCTTTGTGACGAGCTGTGTTGTAAATATGCGCTATATAAATAAAACTGAATTGAATTGAATTGAATTAAGTTGTGTATGAGATCAGATGTAAATACCTGGAAACAAAAGCTGAAACGTTGATCTCTTGTCTTTTGATGTCAAGCCCAAATGTTCTCAGTATACAGCAAAAATAAAGGAATTGGCCTCACTGTTCCAGTACTCTTGGAGGGTAGTGTAAGAGGAAATACTTACTGTTCATCTTATAAGTAATGCTATTACTGTAAAGTCACACAATTTTTAATCATCTGACATTTCAGTGAGATTGCACGGGGCAGTATTTACATCTGTTCTACACTGTAGCTGTGTTGTCTGATTTCCTGTTTAACTTAACTGGTGCATAGAAATGCAATGCTTATAATGGTAAAGCAGTAATATGATATTCTGTTTTACTCTGACAGAGTGGGATGTCTCCATTCAGCCAGCCAATGCCCTCTAACCTTCTCCTCTGAATCAGTAATAAGACACAGCCAGAGAGTAGATTTAATGCAGCCCTGGCATCATTGACACAAACCACAACTGAGAGCTGCAGATCAGTCTTGGTTAGGAGAAGACAACAGGATTACATGACACAGCGGGCAGTGCAATACAAGCTGTTCTACGTCTGAAGACACACATGAAACTGCAAAAGGCTTTTAAGTGGGAGCAGCAGAAGATGATGATGATGATGATGGTGATGATGATGATGATGACGATGATGATGACACATGTGCATATATATATATTTAGAACAGTGGGCTTATTTCTTAGTCCTCATCCTAAGTCTTGCTGTACAGTCCATGTGACGTCAATGAAATCTGAC
This sequence comes from Dascyllus trimaculatus, assembly GCA_024666655.1. NCBI lineage: Eukaryota > Metazoa > Chordata > Actinopteri > Pomacentridae > Dascyllus > Dascyllus trimaculatus. The sequence continues at coordinate 29,011,593 of CM045463.1, read as the reverse complement.
TCCAAAAACAGAAAAGACAATTCTTGCACTCATATATTTTAAACCCATATATCCCTTTTGAGGGTTGCACTGTCTGTTGTTGATCCTAGCACACATTGAGCAGTGCAATCTATGAATTCCTGCACATAAGTGACTGTTCACATTCAGTATCTGAATGGAGAAAAATGTGACCTTGGCAGCTTAGACCATGGCACAGTTGTTGCCGTGGCATGGACTGGTTTGATCATCTGAAACAGTCTAAAGTTCACTCAAAATAGTGAAAAAGAAAAAGCATACAGTGGAAAGAAACATTGCTGTGTTGATGAGAGATCAGAGGAGAATGAACAACTTGTTGTAGCCGAATGCATGAAAGGTTACTGCAACTCAGACAAATATTCTTTACATCTGTGTTCAGCAGAAAAGCAACTCAGAATCAGCAACACATCTAAACTTGAGATGGATGGGCTCCACTTCTGTCTGCCAGCAACATAAATATAAGGCAGCATTGGGCACATGTTCACCAAAACTTTAAAGATAGCACAATCAAAGATAGCATAGCCTGGTCTGATGAATCCTCATTCTGCTGAGGCTGAGTGGTAGGCTCACAATCTGGCATTAACACCATGAATCCAACCCAACTGGCCTTGAGGAAACAGCTCAGTCTTCTCCTGGTGTGAAAATGTGGGGAGTCTTTTCTTGGCTAACTTTGGACAAATAATAAAACAATCATGTTTTTAAACAATAGCCTGTATTTTGCTGACCACATACTATACATGTCTTTATGATTATGTTCTAATGGCTTCTTTCAGCAGGATAATGTCGGACTGGTTTCATGAATATGACAGTGAGTTTAGTGGGCTTCAGTAGTTTCCCCCTGATCTAAATTCAGGTAACTATATTTTGGGTGTGGTGGAACAATAGATCTGCAGCATGAAAATGCAGCCGACAAATCTGCAGAAATGCTGTGATGCTATCATGTCAACATAACAAAATTACATTCACACATTGACACACACATGAATACAGTATATTGTCTCACAACATCATATTACAAGAAGTGATTGACCTTAATGGTCAATAAACAAACAAGTCTTGTTTTTTAAAATTAGTATTTTTCTGTTGTTTTTTCCATGAATTGAAAATTGCAACACATTTTCAGTTCATCTTCGAGATTAGTTTATCACTGATCCTAAAACATAAGTAAATTATGACAAAGCTAATAACTGCACATTCTACATGAGAAAAATACTGGGTAAATACACATACCTTCAAGAATCGATCATTCATTAATCTGCATGTCTGTGTAATGAAAAATTCCATGTAAAAAGTACAGGATGATCGGTGCAGGCACATTTAATAAATCATGTGGCATAGCCATTTAAATAATGTTTGTTCTAATGAAAACATGAGGTGTGGGTGCAGTCAACTGACTGCTGACAGCCAGAGTGATGAAGATGATGAATGTATTAACACAGACCCTTCTGGTGACCTACAGACATATAGGTAGCTACCATAATGGTGCAGAGGCACTGTAACAGCAGTCACTGTGGTGTTACCCTTGTCCTCCTTCCATCCTAATCCAAATGTAATTCATTAGATAAAGACTGGAGGAGCAGCCCCTGTCTTTCTCTGAAATAAGTGTCATCAGTTAACACATGATGTAGTCCCAATTTAAGCAGCTGTTAAGGTGTCAGGGTGAAGTATGACCAGCCTTAGTATCCCTGTTATTAGTGGCCTCGGCACAGAAACATCCCACTGCTGGCTCCCTGGTGCTGATGGAGACACAAAAAATCTACACACTCTAATGAAGGCTGTCTACTGCCTCAGTGTGAAATGTGAATACTGCCAGCGGATGTCAATATTTTAAAGGAGCTTTCCACCACAGATCGTTTCTGAAACAAGCCCAGACTGGGAGAGAGAGTTCAGACAAACAGAAAAGAACATCTATAAATCCATACATGACAAGACACCTCCATCTGCAAAAGGTCTGTTTCTACTCCATTATCAAGCTATGGAGGCTTCATATTTGCAAAAAATGTTCTTGACACCTAGAAAAGTAAGTTTAATTTATTGATATCATCACAATGCAAAATCTGTGAGTGGGAATGTGTGGGCAGGGGCAGAAGGAGAAACACTTTTGTACATGTCCGAAGAGTCACACATCATGAAAGCCATGATGATTTTTGGCTCTTTACCTTCCAGTTTCAGACTGAAAGATGGTGTCTACTCAGTTGAATGATTTTTTTTATTTATTCATTCATTTTTAATTCATAACTTTGCAGCTGAAGTTACATTATCAACAGTATTACAGAAACTGCTTCATAATGGTAGTATATGGGGAAATGGCTTTCATTGCAATTCCATAAGAGGCCATTGGGAAAAATTAGTAGCAAGGTAAAGCGTTTATCTGGAGTTCCATTAGATACTCATACAGGTGGATGAAAAGGTAGGGCACTAACTCAACCAGAGAGGGCTGTCTTAGCCAAAGGAATGAACTTTGCCAAGTCCCCACAGCAGGTACCAGTAGCGGATCTTAACACAGCCACAGAGTCAGCCATTATAAATAACAGCTTATAAGAAGCAAAACAGCTCTGGTTGAAGGCAGCAGCACTCTCCATTGAAAAGAGTGCAGTAACACCACTGAGTAAAGACAAGGATATTACACCCTGCCGGCAGACAAACGAAGATGCACTGTGGTACTTAACATAGCCAACTAACACACTAAAATAATTACATTATTCAGTGACTGTATTACCTAGGAGGCCTTGAGATCCTACAAGCAACTACGAAAAAAGGTAATAGACTGCTTACAACAGATGGAAAAGGAGAAAGCCATTGACTGCCCATCATATGCTACCAGCTTTATACTTCAGAAGACACACTATTCAAATATAGACTACCAAAAATGCACAAGAGGGGAGCACTACTCAGACCCATCGTTAGCAGCATTAACTCTGTCACCTACAACATTGAAAACACCTTACAACTACCTTTGACTGCTGTGCTCCACTCCAAAATCCACTAAATTTGCCAGCAAGGTTCAGAGAGTGAAACTGGCCCAAGATGAAACCATGGTTTTATTTGATCTCACCTCACTTTTCACATGCATACCCACATCTGACCCACATCATCCCCAGCCAGGCATCTGACCACCACTTACTTCAAATATAATGAAGGTTTCTACAGACAGAAGCAAGGCTGTGCCATGGGATTTTCAGTGTCACCATTGAAGCCAGTCTCTACTTGGAGGAAGTGGCAAGCGGCGTACTGAGGTCTTTGAATGGAACAACTCCCAGCCACTGGCTCAGAATGTGGACAACACCTGGGTCAAAAAGTAAGGCCAAAAGGTAGAAGCCTTCATGGAGCACATTAACTTGGCCTTTATGTCCTTCAAACTTCAGGCATGTCTGAAGGACATAAAAGCCTGGATGACCTGTAATTTTCTTCCTTAAAAATAGGACAAAATTGAGGTCATTGTATTTGGCCCTAAACATCCCAGAAACACATTATATATTCAGATAGTTAATGTAGATGACATTGCCTTAGCCTCCAGTTCTACTGTAAAAAGCTTTGGAGTTATTTTTGATCAGGCAATGTCCTGAACTCGATGGCGCGCTCTGCTGCACTGCGGGTCCCTTGTTCAATGGCAATGAGTCAGTGGCCGGCATCCTTCCCCCTCACTGGCTGGTCAAAAGCCTTCTTCATCTTGTCAGTGAAGGCCACACAAGAGTTGCATGCCACCCACACTACAGCCCCCCAGTCTCTCACGGGCCCTTAAAGCAAACTTATCAAATAAGCTCTTTGTGAACACTCAGAGGAGTAAGAGTAAAAACTAAAGAGACCTGGGTCAGAAAGGCCTGACATGAACCACATCTTTGAATGGCACAAATGGCTCACAGACTGACGAAGCTATGGGCAAGCTAACATTAACTGGAGGTGGCGGGCGTGGCAGGTTGCTTTTCTTCTCTTAGTTTACTGGTTTGGTTGTTCCTACAGTCCTTTCCCAGATGTCGCTAGTGGACCTTGGTAAATCTTTTGTATAAATTAGTATGTAGTCTGTTTCGTAGTCTCCCATTTAGTCCTGGTCTGCTGTATTATCTGTATGCATCTGGGTCTCTGACTTCCCGTGACTTCTTTTATCTACTGTTCTTTTTTATTTTGATAGTGTGCTTTGAAATGTTTTGCTGGAATAATCCTGCTCTGCCAAGCTACTGCAGACTGGGACTCATCTTGCCAGCCAGTATTTTGGTATATCCACAGGCATAATCCTCTTAACACCTTCTGTACTCAGGCAGCCCCATATTATTATACTGCCACCTCCGTCCTTCATTGTTGGGAATATGCTTTCACTGGGGTAGTCTCATGTGGCCAGTAGCTGTACTGCCAAAATTTATCAGGCTTCTTTACATGTCCTTTGGCAAAGTTTACTCCTACAGTTTTGCGTTGAACAGCAACAGGGGTGTTTTTCATGGATGTCAGTACGCTTGTTGTTCATACTGATTGCCATTATAAACTGTCCTTCACACTGTCACAGGGATTTCTCCTGATAACCCCTGTGCCAAATCTAAAGTACCGGCCCATCTGGGGTTTTTTTTTAGAGCTGGATATGCAAGTAGACCCTTAAGTCATTTTAGGATTACAGTCACTGTATCTCTGGTTAGTGGTTCTGTGGTTAATTGTATTTGTACATCTCAGAAAATTAGAACATCTTGAAAGTGATGCATTTATCCTGTTTAACTTGTAGTTTACTCAAACTCATTATGAAATATTCTAATATTTTGAAATAATACATTTTTAATTTCATGAGTTATAAGTGACAGTCATCAAAATTAAAACAAAAGGTTTTAAATATTTTACTACTTGCAATCTGTCTAGAATATATTAAATTTTCACTTTTGCAAAAAATTGAATTAATTTTTTTTGACATGGACAAGTATATCTCCTGATTACTGCTGCAACTGTGTTTCTTTGTCTCTGATCATCCTGTTTCCTCTTTTGTCTTTGTAAAGTCTCACAATCAGATTTTTTCTAGCAATTTATTTTTTTACATGTGAAGCCATGATGCAGACATACAGACACATGCCACTGGTCCAAAACAGAAGAGGTTCTTGTGTTCACAGCTCATTTAGTTAGGTTAATTCTTGTATGTCACTGATCATAAGTTGTTACTCTGGGGCCTGTATTTTTAATACTTTGAACTTTTGAAAATGTTCGATTTTGATTGTTCACAAGAGGAAACACCCTACTGTTTAATTTAGAAATAATACAATTATTTAGAAGTGATACAATTTTAAATCATTGACATTTAAGCAAAATTGCACAAGGGTGTACTGATTTAATATTGTATGTTAAATAACAAATGCAAAGTTTGAGGACAGTAATTGTATTTCATTCTTATTCCACAACAAACTGGATAAACTTCACTTTCAACTGTTCTTCCTCTGCATATGAGGACGTTACATTTTTTCCTTCACTTGGACATGACAGATCTCCAATTGTATTTGAACCTGTCAGACGGTCAAGTTTACTGTGGTGGTATAATGACATTGGCCCTCTTCCTTCTTTCCCTCTCCCATCATACTGGCAGAAGCTGGGATCTCCTCTGGGAGACAGAGAGGGATGACAAAGGAGTGATAATGATGTGAAAAAGCGCCCTGACCTTGGGATGATTGAGATCATCTTTTTGAGAGCCTTGTCTCTGGAGGCTGTTGCTGGGGTAAATCTCACATCACATCTTTACTCAGCGAACACACATCCTGTCAGAGAAGGAACATGCCTCAGTCGGCTCAGAGGCTGCCACTGTTTCCCTTACAGAGTGACCACGCACATGAACTCGCCTGGGTGTTGGTACTGCCATAGCAGGGGGACTTTTTTTTCTACACCTTTATACTCCTTAAGAGGTAAACATGGTAGGTGAATTTATGTCATAAACATTCATTACCCTAAAAGTGTTCTTTTCTGACTATAAGTTGCCTCATCAGGTGTCAGGTGGATCTCTTTGTCTTTGTAAAAATGCATTCAGGCAATGCAGAAATAAAATCACACATGCGATCAGGAAGGCTAAAATTTTCCACTTTAAGGAGAAATTTTCCACCTGTGGATCTGATGCTAGGAAGTTCTGGAAAACAGTCAAGTCCATGGAAAATAAACTTTCTTCTCCCCACCTACCAACCTCCATGGTATTCAACGACACTGTTACCACCAATAAGTCTCATGTGACCTCACTCCTCAATCATCACTTTGTTAATGCAACCAAAGCAAACGCTACGTCAGACCCCAATACAGCCTCTTCTTTCCCCATCCAGCGATACTGAATTCCCCTTTAAATCTCTCTCCATCTCGGAAGTACAGGATGAACTCACCAGGTTGGACGTTAACACATCTGCTGGCTTTGACAGGCTTGATCCCATGTTCTTAAAAGCAGCTGCTCACATCATTGCTGCTCCCATCACAAGAATATTTAATCTGTCTTTACAGCTCTGTCTTCCCTTCTGATTAAAAATCAGCTATGATCTTCACTCCCTCTTCAAAGGTGGCTCTGGCTCTGACCCCAACTGCTCCAGACTCATTTCCATTTCACCATGCTTAACCAAGGTCCTGGAGAAGTTGGTCTTTAAACAGCTAAGCCACTTCCCTCATTCAAACCAGATCTCTTCAGACCTGCATTCAGGTTTCTGGGCAGGACATGAGTCTGTGACAGTCACTATGAAGGTCCTGGGCGACATTATTACAGCATTAAACAGCAAGCAGATCTGCATTGCATTGTATTTACTGACCTTGCAAAGGCCTTCGACTCTGTTGATCACTGGATCCTCCTTCGTAGGCTCTCTACCACAGTCTGTCCACCACCTGCTGTGGCTGGTATGCCTTACCTTACTGACCATGTCCAGAAAAAAACATCCTGTCACACCCACTCACCATCTCCAAAGGCATGCCTCAGAGCTCCATCTTTGGCCCACCCTTATTTTCCATCTACATTGTCAACGTTGCAAAAGCTGCTGGCAGTTCCTAGATCCATTTGTATGCCGATGATACCATCTTATACTCAGTTGGCCCTTCTCTCCACTCTGCAACATCCACTCTTCAGCTCAGCCTCACTTCTACTGAGCAGTTCTTTCACAACCTCCACCTCCGTCTTAACATCTGTAAGACCAAATGCATCATCTTTGACAGGAGGAATGTTGCATCCAGCTCTCCCCTACGATCAGCTGTGCAGATGGCTCGGCTGTGGAGTATGTCAAATCCTATAAATATCTGGGCTTCGGGCTGGATTCATCTCTGTCTTTTGCCACACACATTAATAACTTTCAGACCAAAAACTCAAAGCCAGGCTCGCTTTCCTCTTCCACAACAAAGCCTCCTTCACTCGTGCTGCCACACACATCCTTGTCAAGACCACAATACTCCCAATTCTGGATTACGGGGACATCATCTACAACATGGCCTCAAGCACCGTGCTCGAAAAACTGGACACTCTTTATCACGCAGTCTTCTGCTTTGTCGCTAACGCACCCTTCCACACTCACCACTGCAAAGTCTATAAATTAGTAAGGTGGCCCTTCCTTCATACCTGGCAGTTTAATCACTGGTTTCATTTTGTTTATAAGTCAATTCTGGGCAAGACACCTCCCTATCTATCTTCTCTTCTTCACCTCGCCTATGCTTCATATCGCACTAGGTCTAGTGAATACATAAAGCTCATCATCCTCAATTCTTCTACTATTTTTGGCCATAACTCCTTTCGCTTTGCAGCAGCTAACGACTGGAACACCTTACAAAACACCCTCAAACTCGCAACTTTGACTCCACTCACCACCTTCAAGCTTAAACTCCAACAGATTGTAGTTGACTGTTGCTCCTGCTGATCACTTTGGACCATTTACTTACATGCATACATACATCTACACACATACTTTCCTACACCTCATGCACACTTTTTGACTCATATGCATATGTATGTTTTTTATGCTTCTTGCTTACCTGTTTGCTTTTGTTCTGTGTTATGTTTATATGTCTATTTGTGTCTGTGGTTTTAAATGTGTGTTGGTTCCTGCTGGTGCCTCTTGGCCAGGTCATGTTTGCAAATGAGAACTGGTTCTCAAACATTTTTACTTTGTACAATAAAGGTCAAATAAATAAATTAAAAAATACAACTGTATGTAAGCTCATTTAAAACAAAAAGTAGCAAGAAGGTACATTACAAGACTAAAACTGTATGAAAGGTAAGAGAGTACAGAACACAATATGCCTTTCTCGCTCTAAGGCATATTTTGTTGCTCTCTGCTGTCTATGCTGTCATGTACTGCTGTTAATGGCTTTATCTTACATTAGTTCATCTAAACACTAACTCTTCCTATGCAGTCAGCTGAACATGAATTGCCACATACACAATTGCTCTACTCAAGCACCAGTTTTGCAAAGATCCTGGTTAATTTTATGGTTACATTGTTTTTTAGTTCTGGCTCTCCCTCTGCTTCTCCCTCTCCTTCCTGCTCAGTTTGCCAGACGGTTAGTTACTACTCTACCTCCTGTCACAATAAGGATACTTGTAATAAATGATGATTTTTCATGGTATTGCTGGCAAAGATTAGAAAACAATACACTAGGTGTTGTAGCCAGTCAGACCCTAGAAGCTGGTGTGGACTGACCAAGAGTAGCTTCTGTTTGCCAACAGATCTTGAGAAACCAGGCTATGCTTCCCATTTGACACTGGGTGACAATACATAAAAACAATGGCCCTAAACAGAAGGGATACTATTCAATAAAAACTTAAGTGAACACTTGTGCAGTTTTGCAAAATTAGTCAGAATAAAGCCTTACATCCATGACCAATTTTTAAAGATTAATGTATTTGAGCTACACATGGTAAAAGGAAAATTCTATCTATTCTATCTTTTTAATCAGTAAATGTAGCAGTGCTACAATGTAAATGTCAAAGACCTCTAGTAATATTGTCTTTCAAACCTGCAATACTAAATTCTTTTGTCCACTCTTTTGAACAGTGGAAACAAGTTGTGAGCACAACATTGAAGTGATATGATGACGTTATTGCCAAACAGTTGCTGATTTAGACCCTCAGCAGTAATAGAGCTAAAAGACCACTGATTTGGAATCCTGTTTGTGTTCATCCATCCAGTATTCACTCTGATTTAGCCCTGTGTTGATCGCTACCATTTCCTAAGAAAAACATCTGGCACAAAAGCTACCCTTTGTTCACCAGCATGTCTCAAACTGTCTGTCTGCTGTTTGCTCCTGAGCAAGTACAGAGTAGAATACAGTAGCTGTTCAGAGCTTTTCATCCAAAAACAGCTTGTAGCCACAGCCAAAAAACTATGCTATGAGAGCAACACAAAAAATGGCTGAACAATGAGCTGAATGTCTCATTTTCCCACTTGTGTGAACAGACTTAACATTTGACCTTTCAAATATAAAATATAATGACCGCATCATTTTAGTTTATTAGACGTGTGAATTTTGTCAAAATGGGTGAGTGGATGAATTTTAAAGTCATGTGTATGTATTGTTCTTATATGGCCAAAGATATGTTTTGTAATGTCACAGTGACTTTGACCTCTGACCATCAAAATCTAATAAGTTCATCCTTGAGTTCAAGGCCAATCGCAAAGTCCACATGTACTGACTCACAGACATTGAGATGAGTTCCGGTTGGGTTGCAAGGGCTTGAGGCTGTCCCACTGTCCAATTTTCACCTGCATGAAGACTTTGTTATACTTACTTTCCATCAATCCATTTCTGAAGGCTTTGCCTAAGGGAATTACCCACAGTTCATAATGCTGTGATGTTAAACATGAGGTTACCAGGGGAAGCCCAGAAACTTAAAAAAGGGAAACAAGCATAAAAAGAGCAACCAACCACCAGTGTTCCAAAAAAGATAACAGGTTTATTGTGAGTATAATGCCATAGCTCCCAGGTATGGGAAACTGTGTGTAGATATCTGTCCTGTGATGAAATCCAATATGCTCTTTGATAGGCCCAATGGCTGCGATTAAAGTCAGAAAATGTATTTGAATTTTTTACATAATATTTATTGTATGACTGCTACTGATGCATTACCACTTCCCATCTGGAGGTCCCTGTTCGTAGACTACGTTTTCTCAAATACAGCCCTCTGCCACTCTCAGAATGTTGCAGAATATGGCACACTCATTAAAGAGGCTGCCTACAATAACCTACAACGACTGAAATGGATGCAGGATGTTGTGCTTCATTCTGAGTGCGTCAAAATTTGGTAGATTTGCATTTGACAACTTTTACAACAGGTCCAAAAACATCGGTGTCATTGACCTGCTGTTATAAGGCTGCTATTAACTGTCTAATTTACAATTTTGATTAAGTGGAAAGACAAATGTAATTTGTTTTACTTTATGTACTTATCAAAACTTATCCATACAGCAAAATGTTTTTCATTTAGGTGTTACAACTAATGAACTGTTACTGATTGAATTAGGAAATTTCAGGCTTAAGGGAATAATATGTGGGTGGATCTAATTACCCTATTCCATTTTACATACTGAATCAAGTCAAGTCAAAGTCAAAGTCTTTTTATTGTCGATACTGCGATATGTACAGGACATAAAGAGCATTGAAATTGCTGTACTCTTCAAACCCTCAGTGTGGAAACAGTAAACATTAGGAAAAAAAGACATTACGTAAATAAAGTTCAACAGAACAAGCCAAAAGAGCATTAAAAAATAATAATAATAATAATAAATACAATTAAATAAGTACACTGTGAGAGACTCTGGTGCAAAATAGAGACTCTGGTGCAAAATATTTCAACTTGAGTGCAAATGAGAGTGGCAGATAGTGCAAATTAAATGAGCTTATTGACTGGGTAAAGTGTGTGTGTACAGTATAGTTATTGAGGTCCAGTGGTGATGGGGGGGGGGTCTTAGAGTCCGGAGTTTGTGTGTGCAGAGGGCAGAAGGGGGAGGGGGGGCAGGGCTGGAATCTAATAACAGTGCAATATATTTTGAAGCCCATCATGTTTGGTGTGTAAAATCTGGATCTATAAAACTATTTTCTTCGGAATTGTAATGAAGTGAAAGTATAAAGGAGTCAATATATCATAATTGTTTTTTTTAGTTTAGTACTTGTGTACTTGTGTACTGCAGACTAGTTGAAAACACTAGTCTGCAATACCTGTGAGATAGCACAGGTATGGGTATGAAAAATGGAGGACATTCACTATCTTTGAAGCCAATTTTCTGAGGGTCATTTGAAGTGTAAAACCTCTACTAAGTGTCATGCATCCTTACAAAAATGTGCATTGAGCTTTTTTACTCCAAAATTAATCAAACACTCTCTACAGAGAGTGTGTATTTTACCCAGTCCTTCATAAATCTTCATACACTGTTTCCACAAGGAACAAAAAATAAATTAAAAAAATTCCACCACCCACTCTGGTTTCACCCGCACCCCCTCCTCTCGGTTATATTTCCCTCCACTACAAGCAAAGGTAATGAATGGAGAAGCTGCAAAAGCCACAGTGGGTTTCAGAGGAGGCGCCAAGGCAGCCCCCAAAGGTCCACCAGGATCACAAGAATCATTACCCACAGTCAGTATCGATCTGGCCACTGCTGCTCTCCCACATCAGTGTGTGGTGTCAGACTTTCATTACTAGCTCTCTGTCCCTGTGTCTCTACATACATACAGTGTGTACATATATATGCGCAAATCCATAGGAAATGAGGTTATACATTTTTTATACAGTGTATGCAGTAGGTAAACAATATGAAGTGTTGTCTTTATATATAAAGGACAGTTCTAAGTTTTCTCTCCATCCTTGACTTCGAGCAGCACAGTTGACCTCTCTCTCCATGAACACAACCTTCCAGAGCAGCAGCTGCAACACAGGGTGAAAGTGGAGGTGGGCAGGGAGTTGAAATTACTGTACAATACATGTAGCTGCTATTTTCTGTAATGGACAATGTGGCAGCTGCAATGAATCAGTCTTAAGGATAGAGTCATTTCTGTAAGTGTGTGCTTATAAATCCAGTCACTGGCTGCACACTACTGAAATTTGGCGACCACCGTACGTTATCAAACAATGGAAAATAATTAATTGGAAATGCAGTAGAGGTACACTATATTACCAAAAGTATCTGCTCACCTGCCTTGACTCACATATGAACTTAAGTGCCATCCCATTCCTAACCCATAGGGTTTAATATGATGTCGGTCCACCTTTTGCAGCTATTACAGCTTCAACTCTTCTGGGAAGGCTGTCCACAAGGTTGAGGAGTGTGTTCATGGGAATATTTGACCATTCTTCCAGAAGCACATTGGTGAGGTCACACACTGATGTTGGTCGAGAAGGCCTGGCTCTCAGTCTCCGCTCTAATTCATCCCAAAGGTGTTCTATCGGGTTCAGGTCAGGACTCAGAAAAGAGCTGAAAAAAATCTATGAGTCAAAATGCATGATTGTTTTGTAAAAAAGATGTGCGTGTTTTGATGATTTCATCATAGAAAATGTAAAATTAGAGGGGTAATTTGACAGTCAAGACTAACACAATATACAGTGTTGCGAAAAAGTATTTACAGATAAAGATGTGTGACAAATATCTAAAAATAGAAGATTTCTTTAGGGAGACAAATACTTTGTTACAGCACTGTACATGTTCTTTACAAGTGTCTGTAAATTGCTGTTCACAACTGTATATTCTTTACAAAATAAAAAATTTTCCACACAAAAAAAACCCCATTAATCTTCATGCTTAGCAAATCAAGTGTAGTCCCATTTCCAGTGAGATCAGTGACTAATGATCAGGATCTGGAAGTCAAGTCAAGTGCCAAGATTTATAAAACATAGTTCCCAAAGTGTAAGAGGTTAAAAGTAATTGGACAGTTGGCTAGTATCTTTTTCTTGCACAGCTGTTTCTTAATGTTTTAATGTTAGTTCATGAACAAAAGAGCTCATGCATGGCCCCCATGAGTTGAGAGATTCCATTTAGACTAAGTGTTGCTATGAGGAGTAGGGAGATCACCAGGCAAGTAAAGAGGTTAATAATGAGGCTCCAAATAGAGCAAAAATCCATCAAAGCCTGACTTTCACTAATGTGTCTGTGTAGCTGCCAGCTGTGGTTGTACATTTCAGGAAGTCAGACCACCAATAGCGTGCCCCTGACTAATCAGTGGTACCTGACATGGCTTTAAAATGACTTTCCTCCAACTCTGTCAGACAGCAGACCCTAACAGTTGGGTTTGTTCCACAAAAAAGGTGCTCACAGGATAACAAGAATATGACAAACAAGACAAAACTAGACTGAAAGGTTTTGTTAAAGAGCATAAAATCAGCTTTATGCTACAGAAAAAGTCATTTATGACTGCACAGAAAGTAAAGAATGCCCCCTAGAATGTAGGTGAACATGTTTCAGAATATTCAGCACCATATAGTATAAACCCCTGGACTTAGAAACTGAAAGGCCAGGGAGCAAAGCACATTAGAGAAGACACTAGTAGATTTATGGGGGAAAAAAATCTTTGGACTAATGAAAAAAATAACCACAATTCATCAAACAAACATACTGAACAATGTGACACTCATATTTAAACATGCTTTATATTCACTTTTTATATTCACAAATAGTCACATGGTCCATGAATATTTTATTAGTTATTTTATTTCACAATCAGTAACATAGAAGAAAAAGTATAGCAGGTCTGTGTTTCTCCATTACAGTTATCATAGGGCACAATCTTTATGCAGTACTTACATGACAAGTTAATTGATTAATCAGTTAATGATCAACCACCTAATTCTAGTACACAGTATACACATATACTGTGTATATATATCCAATTAGTTATCTAATCAGATGATGATGATGTGAGATTTCATCACCATTTATGGTGAATGTCAGTTAAGATATATGAAAATTGTGAGGGGGATTATGAATTGATGTCTTTCATCGCTCATAAATGTATAAATTGGAAAATGCAGAGAATGCCAGTTCTTTCAGGGCTTCATAGTTCTCATCAGAATTATCTTGCGGCAAGGGCCAGTATAATTATGCTGGGATCTAGGGAGACACAGAAAACACTGAATATTTACACTGGTCACATACAACGATAGAACCACCTGCTGAATATTGTGTAGGTTGCATTTGTCCTGCCAAAGCAGGTCTAACACATCAAGGTCTGGAATCCACAGTCCTCTGAAGGTGTCCTGTGCTATCAGGCACCAGGACGTCAGCAGCAGATCCTTTAAGTCTTGGAGGTCGAGAGGTAGCGCCTCCACAGATTGGACTTGTTTCTCGTTCATCCCACAAATGCTCAGTCGAATTGAGATCTGGGGAATTTGGAGGCCAGGTCAACACTTGAACTCTTTGTTATGCTCAAACCATTCCTGAACAATGTTTGCAGTGTAGCAGGGGGCACTGTCCTCCTGATAGGTAGGTACTTTGACCCAGTCATCTAGTCCGTCAAAGGTGCTCAGAGCTTTACACTGTTCATTTTCCCTCCCTCCACTACGTCAACTTCAAGAACTGACTGTTCACCTGCTGCCTACTGTATCCCACCTTTGACTTCCCACCCAGGGGTGTCGTGTAACAAGGTATTCAATGTTATTCACTTAACCTGTCAGTGGTTTTATTGTTGTGGCTGATTTATCTGTATTTATTATGACCTGAAGATTAGCTTTCCAACGATTTATCATTTCTATGAGATTTGGCATGATTAGCAGACTTAATTTAAAAATACAGAAAGATATGCAAGGTTTTGCTTAATTAATAATAATGTTTAATATTGATGGACAAACATCTGATTATGAAATTTCAGTACAGGTACTCTTTAAATATACTTTTTCTTTTTTAGTTTTTAATAACAATAGTAGGATCATAAATCACACATTAGGTCACATACTAGGTAAATGAACTGTCTGTTCAGTGTTCTGACATGTGCATCTCTGCTGCTGTTGCATGTTAATCTACCTCTCATACTCTGAGCTAGAGTAGACTGTACATCTGTTCAAGTACTAAAACTGGACTCTATCTCATTTTCTTTTGCTAATTCTAGAATCATTCATTTTGCTTTACACTGGAATGTTGTATCATGGTATCCTGTTAACACAGAGCACTAATTCTCCAACCAACTGCTTGTGTTGTGCAGGATTTGATCTTTTTTGTCTCATCCATTTATGGGATGATGTCTCATCATCACTTTATGATGAGACATCCCTTTTGTCTCATCATAAAGGGATGATGAGACTAAAAAGAGGAACATGTAGAAAGTAAAGACTCTGCAAATGATTAAAGATTAGAGGAAAGGGTGAAGAAGGAAGAGATAGAACCTGATTAATCAACAGTCCAAATCAAGGTTATTAGACTTTACACACACACACACACACACACACAGATTAGATTCCCACCATGAATACATGATGTACATGAAAGTCAAATTTTGTGGTACGGTATGTACAATTAATGAATTCTGAGTGTAGTCACATACTGTAAATCAATTGCATTCATCAGATTGTAGAAGGGCAATATATATGGGACAAGATATGGTGTGATTTATGCTGAGAAACTAGTCCATGCATTTATAACCTCTAGGGTAGACTACTGTAATTCTTCATTATCAGGATGTCCCAATGATTCTCTTAGAAACTTCCAGCTGATACAAAATGCTGCAGCCAGAGTTCTGACAGTAAAAGAGATCATATTTCTCCTGTATTGGCTTCTCTTTACTGACTCCCAGTAAAATCCAGGATAGAATTTAAAATCCTGCTCATTACCTATTAAACTGTTAATGGCCAGCTCCATCTTATCTTAAAGACCTTATTGTACCTTATCATCCTAACAGAGCCCTTCTCTCTCTGACTTCAGGTTTACTTGTGGTTCCAGAGTTTCCAGAAGTAGAATGAGGGAGGCAGAGCCTTCAGTAATCAGGCACCTCTCTTGTGGAATCAGCTCCCAGTTTGGGTTCAGGAGGCAGACACCCTCTCTAGTTTAAGATTAGGATTAAAACTTTCCTATTTGATAAAGCTTATAGTTAGGGCTGCTCAGGATCACCTGAGCTGTCCCTTAGTTATGCTGCTAGAGGTCTAGACTGCTGGGGGTTTCCCATAGTGCACTGGGCTCCTCTCCTCTGATCTCCTTATACTTTTATATATCACCATTACATATAACTAACTTTGGCGCTGTGTCCCAATTCTAAGCGTCCCTTTCTAAGGATGGGTCCTTCAAAGGACGTGAAGGCTGCATGAGAAGGCTGCATGAGCGTTTTTTAAATGAGACGGTCCAGCCTACGACAGACTCCTTGTTTGTGTCATCATGTCCCAAAGTGCTGCTCCTGTTGCCTAGCAACCTTGACTGCCAAATTTATATACCGAGAATTGGGATAAGACGATGTTGTAATTTTATCTAATTTTTTGACTGCTTCACAACACCTGCCTCCCATTACTTCAATTGATTGACATGAGATTCAATTGGTATCAGAATATAAATATTTTGATATTTTAATTGATAATCGTTTCTCTTTTAAACCCCACATTCAAAAACTCATTCATAGATTAAAACTAAAACTTGGCTTTTACTTCCGAATTAAGTCACGTTGATCATTTGAAGCATGAAAGAAACTTGTCACTGCCACTGCTATGTCTGTTCTGGACTATGGTGATGTTGTTTATATGAATGCCTCCACTGATTCTCTGAATGCTTTTGACAAACATGATGTCGCTGACTCATCTCTGTGTCCTGTATGTCCAGATGGGCTGATCATCTTTGGCGCTTCGCAGATTGAAATATTGGTACTTTTTAATTTATAAATCTGTTCTTGGAGTTGTCCCCCTGTAGTGGATTTCTGAAGTCTCTGAAATCACTTTGTAACCCTTTCCAGCTTTATGTAAATCAACACTTCTTGATCATAGATCCTCTGAAAGCTCTTTTTTTGGCAAAGCATGGCTCACATGAGCGTATTCTTCTTGTGTGGAACAAACAAAAAAGTTTGAGTGGTTTTTATCAGTCAGAGTAGCTCTAGTCCACACCTCCAAAGTCATTTTCTTAACAAGACTCCAGGTTTGCTAGCATCTGACTCCAGTTAGCTTTTTTGAGGTCATTAACTCAAGGATTCACATAGTTCTTCCACAAGCACTATGAGGTTTTTATGGTTGTTCTCAACAAAGACATGGAAGTTATTATTTTAGACACATTATATTTGTCAATACCTTTGACTTAGATAAAGATCACATCACATTTAAGACAAATTAATGCAGAAAACCATGAAATTCCAAAAGGTTCACATACTTTTTCTTGCCACTGTATATTGTGAATTTGCGCTGTAGAAATAAAACTGAATGGAACAGAACTGAATGTATGTGTACACCCCTAGTTACGGCTCTGACTGCAACTTGAGCAGTGAATGGTTTAGGACTGAGGCTCTGGAGAGCTGTAACACTGATGTGTTTGTTTTGAATGACTGCTGGCTGATTCTTCTCACTGCTGCATGAGGACACCTACTGGCACTGCATGCACCTCCTCTGTTGCTTGTCTCTCAGATCTCTCCTCTCCCTTGCCATCACTTAACCCCCTTCTTAATCTTCATTTTCTTTTTCCCCCCACCCTGGTGTTGTCTTCTTTGAAAGTGTCATGTCACATAAGATCACAATCAGTGGCAGAATAGACTTTGCATTAGAACCTCTAGTAGTTTTCTGTCTTTCAGCTTCTCCACTTGAGCCTGTGAAAACAAGCTCCTGGTTAATGCTTGCCAGTCCTTTTAAGACACTTCAGGCACATCCATATCCATTTTGAGACAATGGGGCCCTGAGCACAAACATAACAGTTTGTTTTACTCTGAGTGGAGCATAAGGTTAGAAACTAAACCAAACATCTATCTATCATCGCACGATTAATGCGGGGGGGTGGGGGGCATGGTTGGCGAGGGCAAGGTGTTCGCCGTCAAAGGCCGATGGGATCTTCTGCTGGTGGTGGCACAGCAGCAGTGTCCTCGCTCACCATGCCTTTCTGTCGGCTCCTTTTCCACCTCCCGACCTGCGTGCTGCTGGTGCAGATGCTCAGCCGGGTGACGGCAGCCGGGGGGGGGGGACTGAAGTAAGACCAAAGTTATCTGTGTGTATTGTCAGTGTGAACTGAGTTATCATCGTAGCTCATCCAGTCTGAAATACCACTTGATGACCAAACACACAGCTGATGAGAATTCTCCGCTTCCTCCTCGTCAAAACCAGGCGACAATGGTGATAAGAGTATTAAAATGATAATTCAAGGGACATTTGGGATAGGCACAAAATGTGTGATTAATTTACGATTAATTGCGGGTTAACTATGACATTCATGCGATTAATCGCGATTAAATATTTTCATCAATAACCAGTTTCACGTAAACTCATGAAATTCGGTACACACGTACTGTAGCCCGAGACAAAAACATTCCTGCTTTTAAAATTTCAAAAAAGGCTCAACGGCGCCCCCTAGAGCACGTGGTGTGCAGGTATTGGAATTTAACGAACTCCTCCCAGGATTTTTGGCCGATCTTCACCAAATTCGCTGTGTGGCATCTAGACCCATCCAGGATGAAAAGTTATTAAAATCTCGTGGATACGTTACATGGTGTGGGCGTGGCATGGCGGCCATTTTGAACAAAAAAGATCAACGGCGCCCCCAAGAAACAGCTGTGCACAGGCATCGGAACTTATCGAACTCCTCCCAGGATTTCTGTCCCATCTTCACCAAATTGGCTGTGTGGCATCTAGACCCCTACAGAATGAAAAGTTATTAAAATCTTGTGGCTGCGTCACACGGTGTGGGTGTGGCATGGCGGCCATTTTGAACAAAAAAACTTAACGGCGCCCCCTGGAACACGTGGTGCGCAGGCATTGGAATTTAACGATTTCCTCCCAGGATTTTTATCTGGTTTTCACCAAATTGGCTGTGTGGCATCTGGACCCATCCAGGATGAAAAGTTATTAAAATCTTGTGGCTGCGTCACACGGTGTGGGTGTGGCATGGCGGCCATTTTGAAAAAAGCTCAACGGCACCCCCTAGAAAAAGTTGTATGCAGGCATTGGAATTTATCGAACTCCTCCCAGGATTTTTGTCCCATCTTCACCAAATTTGCTTTGTGGCATCTAGACCCATCCAGGATGAAAATTTATTAAAATCTTGTGGCTGCGTCACACGGTGTGGGCGTGGCATGGCGGCCATTTTGAACAAAAAAGCTCCATGGCGCCCCCTAGAAAATGTGGCGCATAGGCATTAGAATTTAACGAACTCCTCCCAGGATTTTTATCCGATTTTTAATAAATTGGCTGTGTGGCATCTAGACCCATCCAGGATGAAAAGTTATTAAAATCTTGTGGCTGCGTCACATGGTGTGGGCGTGGCATGGCGGCCATTTTGAACAAAAAAGCTCCATGTGCCCCATAGAACCCGTTGTGCGCAGGCTTTGGAATTTAATGAAATCCTCCCAGGATTTTTGTCCCATCTTCACCAAATTCGCTTCGTGGCATCTAAACCCCTCCAGAATGAAAAGTTATTAAAATCTTGTGGCTGCGTTACACGGTGTGGGTGTGGCATGGCGGCCATTTTGAACAAAAAAGCTTAACATTGTACAATGGAACACGTTGTGCGCAGGCATTGGAATTTAACAAATTCCTCCCAGGATTTTTGTCCGATCTTCACCAAATTTGATGTGTGGCATCTAGACCCCTCCAGGATGAAAAGTTATTAAAATCTCGTGGGTACATCACATGGTGTGGGCGTGGCATGGCGGCCATTTTGAACAAAATCGCCATGTGGAACGAAATCGGATTTGGAGGTGAAGGAATCCATGTAAAATCACCAAATCCACACAAATCCTCATTAATCTCAAGATCTAATATTTAATATACAATTCAGGAAAGGACGTGGTCAAACGGCTCCACAGCGCCCCCTACAAACATTCAAATACTCATATAAAATCACTGCTTTATCCTACAAACATGAAATTTGGTACATACATATAGTGTAAGCGTCGTGGGTGTTTGGGGTGCATAAAAGAATAACTCCGGACACATTCTGGGTCTGTTCATAACATTTAGTGAGCTCTGAACACATCTAGTAGTCCGCTCTCGCCACCGACTCCCGCTCGACCCTCTCTTCTTCTCCTCTCTCCACATCAACCCTCTGCTATCCCCAGAGCGCCCCCTAGTCTCACTACCACTTCTATAAACTCACATATTCTATGTGCAACCAACAGCTCAGACACATTGAAGAATAAATGTCTAACATATTACATATTCATTTTCATTCTTACACATTGTCCCCTCCTTACAAAAGAAGCGTCCTCGCTTCCTAACAACTAAACTTAGAAGTAATAACTAACCTTAAATACTAACGAATTCCATATAGCTCTAAGCCATAGCATCAGAACAAAAGAATTCAGAATACATCAACATACTTTTTTTTTTTTTTTTTTTTTGTAACAGTCTCTCACAGTCCTTTGTGCTCATATATGGCACAGAAACAACAGGGACAGTTCAGTTCTCAGGCCGGTAACGTTCTGGGGGACGCACACAACGTCCAGACCTGGTCCTCATGTCTGTTGGTGCAGAGTCACTCCCTCGTGACGAGGTAGTAGTATCTCTCTGAGAAGGAGGCATAACTGTACTCTGAGCTCCAGCTGGATTCACAGAGCAGTCTTGTGTGGCTGGTCCCAAGTACACATAGGGCCTGCACCCTGACAGTGCAGTGAGCAGTGGGGGCCCAGGACCATGTGGTGGTGGTGTCAGTCCAGTAGGTGAGGGTGAACTGACCTACTGGACTGACTCAGCTGACCAGGCAGAGCGATAAGGTTTCAGGCGGTTATAGTGAATGACCTTAGGTTTAGCTCTGGGGTCTCGCTGGTCCAAAAGTTCATAATCAACACCAATGTTGTATGTGCCAGAGTCAAGTCTTTGTAGCACTTTAAAAGGGCCAGTCCATTTAGGTGACAGCTTTTGTCTTGCAAGGGCTGGTAGGTCAACCCACACTAAGTCACTTGGCTCGTAGGCTGTATGCTTCATGTGACGATCATAGAACTGTTTTTGTCGAGCACCTGCTGCTTCAATGTGATGAGCAACAGAGTGAAACACAGTGCAAAGGCTCATTTGAACCGAGCCGGCATAGTCACTTGGAGTACCTGGGGTGGCATGTGAGAGTCCCGGTGCTCCTCCTAGGAGGAGATCAGCAGGCAAACGGGCTTCCCTGCCATGGGTTAGGAAGAAAGGAGTGTGTTTGGTGGAGGAGTGGATGCGTGTGTTGTATGCTAATTCAACCTGTCGCAGGTGCTCATCCCATTCACCTCCTCTGGTGTACAGATATTTTGCTAACTAATCCTTGATGGTCCGATTTGCTCTTTCAACCATGCTATCTGACATAGTATGATAAGGAGATGTCCTTGTTTTGTATATTCCCAGCTGGGAACAAAGTTCTTTGACGAGATCTGAGTCGAATTGACGACCTTGGTCAGTGTGCAAGCTGTGAGGCACACCGTGCTGGCTGATGTAGTCCTCAAACAAACATTTAGCCACAGTAGTTGCTCGTTGGTCAGGAAGTGCATACAAGTTGAGATACTTGGTAAAATAGTCCATCACAACAAGTACGTATCGATTACCACGGCGTGTAAGTGGCAGTTCTGTAAGGTCTGCTGCAATTTTCTCAAAAGGCTTGGATGTGACAATATTTTGCATATGTGCCTGCTGGTGTGGTATTGGTGCTCTCCTAGCTTCACAGGCAGTGCATTCAAGACACCACTGATTTATGTCACGTGACATGTGAGGCCAAAAGCATCTCATTTGAGCACTTTGCAATGTATTTTGTGCACTGAAGTGACCAGACAGTGAATGTCCATGCAAAGTCTGAAAAACGTCCTTTTGTAAGCTACTGGGGACTACAGTCTGTAAAATAGTGTCACCTGGTGGTGGTCTGACTTTGCAGCACAAGAGATCATCAACAACAGTGAGTTTAGGGAATTCTCTCCAGTAGTGTCTCATCACAGGTGAGTCTGTTTTAATGTATGCAAATGGTGGTCTACTGTCAGTCAACACCCAGTTCCTGATTATTTACAGGTGACGAATCGCCACCTTATCGCGGTGGAGGGGTTTGAGTGTCTCTGTGATCCTGGGAGCTATGTTGTCCGGGGCAATAGCCCCTGGTAGGGTCTCCCAAGGCAAATTGGTCCTAGGGGAGAGACCAGACAAAGAGCGATTCAGAAGACCACGATGACATCACTATCAAGGGAAGCTGCTACCTCGCCCGGGTCAGGGATACCGGGGCCTTCTCCTGGAGCCAGCCCTGGGAGGGGAGCTCGAAAGAGAGCGCCTGGTGGCCGAGCCTTGGGGTCCCGTGGGGCTCGGTCGGGAACAGCCCAAAGAAGTTACACGGGAAACCAGCCCAGTGGGCCCAGCATCCGCAGGGCAGGAAATCGGGGTCGGGTGCTATGTACACCGGGCAGTAGGCAGGAGCGGGCGTCTGGGCGCACCGCCCCCTGGTGGCGTAGACTGGTTCTGGGGACGTGGAACGTCACCTCACTGGCGGGAAAGGAACCTGAGCTGGTGCGGGAGGTGGAGCGATACCGGCTAGATATAGTTGGGCTCACCTCCACGCACAGCAAGGGTTCTGGAACCAAACTCCTGAAGAGGGGTTGGACTTTCTCCTTTTCCAGAGTTGCCCATGGTGAGAGGCGCGGGCGGGTGTGGGGATACTCACAAGCCCCCGGCTGAGCGCCGCGTTGTTGGAGTTCACCCCGGAGAACGAGAGGGTCGCCTCTCTGCGGGGTGATTGGGAGGAACGGCCTGCCCGATCTGAACCCGAGTGGTGCTTTGTTATTGGACTTCTGTGCTCGTCATAGATTGTCCATAACGAACACCATGTTCGAGCATAAGGTGGCTCATAAGTGTACCTGGTACCAGAGCACCTTAGGCCAAAGGTCGATGATCGACTTTGTAGTCGTATCATCAGACCTGCGGCCGTATGTCTCGGACACTCGGGTGAAGAGAGGAGCAGAGCTGTCAACTGATCACCACCTAGTGGTGAGTTGGATCCAATGGCGGGGAAGGCTGCCGGACAGACCTGGCAAACCCAAGCGGGTAGTGAGGGTGAACTGGGAACGTTTGGCGGAGGACCCTCTCCGTAGGGTTTTCAATTCCCACCTCCGGAAGAGTTTCTCCTGCATTCCGAGGGAGGTTGGGGATATTGGAGTTGGAGTGGGCCATGTTCAAAGCCTCCATTGTAGAAGCGGCTGTTAGGAGCTGTGGTCAGAAGGTCTCTGGTGCCTGTCGTGGCGGCAACCCAAAAACCCGTTGGTGGACACCAGCGGTAAGGGAAGCCGTCAGGCTGAAGAAGGAGGCGTTTCGGGCCTGGTTGGCTCGGGGGTCTCCTGAAGCAGCTGACAGGTACCGGTTGGCCAAAAGGGCTGCAGCTGCAGCAGTCCGGAAGCTAAAACTCGGGTGTGGGAGGAGTTCGGTGAGGCTATGGAGAAGGACTTTAGGTCGGCCTCGAGGAAGTTCTGGCAGACCGTTCGGCGCCTCAGGAAAGGGAGGCAGGGCTTTGCCCAGGCTGTGTACGGCCGGGCAGGAGAACTGTTGACCCGAACTGGGGACATCGTCAGGCGGTGGAAGGAGCACTTCGAGGAACTCCTGAACCCGGTAAGCACGTCCTTCGCGGAGGAGGCAGAGCCTGAAGACTTGGGGGAATCTTCGTCCATATCCATGGCAGAGGTTGCCGAGGTGGTTAAAAAGCTCCTCGGTGGCAAGGTGCCAGGTGTGGACGAGATTCGCCCTGAGATGCTAAAGGCTCTGGACATTATTGGACTGTCTTGGCTGACACGTCTCTTCAATGTCGCGTGGGCATCGGGTACGGTGCCTGTGGAGTGGCAGACCGGGGTGGTGGTTCCCATCTTTAAGAAGGGGGACCGGAGGGTGTGTGCCAACTACCGGGGTATCACACTTCTCAGAAAGTTTACTCTAGGGTGCTGGAAGGGAGGCTCCGATCTATTGTCGAACCTCGGATTCAGGAGGAACAATGCGGATTCCGTCCTGGTCGTGGAACAGTGGACCAGCTCTTTACCCTTGCAGAGTTGCTGAGGGGAGCATGGGAGTTCGACCTGCCAGTCCACATGTGTTTTGTGGATCTGGAGAAGGCCTACAACTGTGTCCCCCGAGGGGCTCTGTGGGGGGTAATGCGGGAGTATGGGGTGCCGGGCTTGTTGCTCCGAGCCATTCGGTCTCTGTACAACCAAAGTGAGAGCTGTGTCCGCATTCTCGGCACAAAGTCAAGTGGGTGTTGGACTCCGCCAGGGCTGCCCTTTGTCACCGATCCTGTTTGTGGTTTTCATGGACAGGATTTCTAGGCGCAGCCGTGGAGAGGAGGGGTCCGGTTTGGGGACCTCAGTATCGCGTCTCTGCTTTTTGCAGATGATGTGGTGCTGTTGGCTTCATCAGACCGTGACCTTCAGCACGCACTGGAGCGGTTTGCAGCCGAGTGTGAAGCGGCGGGGATGCGGATCAGCACCTCCAAGTCCGAGGCCATGGTTCTCAGCCAGAAACCGGTGGAGTGCTCCCTCCGGGTTGGGGGAGAGTTGCTGCCTCAAGCGAGGGAGTTTAAGTATCTCGGGATCTTGTTCACGAGTGATGGGAAAATGGAGCGCGAGATGGACAGGCGGCTGGGTGCAGCGTCAGCAGTTTTGCGGGCACTGTACCGGACCGTTGTGGTGAAGAGGGAGCTGAGCCGTAAAGTGAAGCTCTCTGTTTACCAGGCCATCTACGTTCCAACCCTCACCTATGGTCATGAGCTCTGGGTAGTGACTGAAAGGACAAGATCGCGGGTACAAGCGGCCGAAATGAGCTTCCTCCGAAGGGTGGCTGGGCTCGGACATCCGGAGGGAGCTCGGAGTAGAGCCGCTGTTCCTTCGCGTCGAAAGGAGCCAGTTGAGGTGGTTTGGACATCTGATTCGGATGCCTCCGGGGAGGCTTCCCTTGGAGGTATTCCGAGCACGTCCGCCTGGGAGGAGGCCCCGGGGCAGACCCAGAACCCGCTGGAGGGATTATGTATCTCGTCTAGCCTGGGAACGCCTCGGGATCCCCCAGGATGAGCTGGAAAGCGTTGCTGGGGGGAGGGACGTCTGGAACGACCTGCTTCGTCTGCTGCCTCCGCGACCCGACCCCGGATAAGCGGAAGATAATGGATGGGATGGATCAGCTGTTTGTGCTTGGATGACACTCTGTCTGTCCATATCCAGGAGCGACATGTCCCGAACTGTTGCTGCATTATCTGATGGAGGTGACTGCACTTGTGATATGAAGTCTACAGCAGGTGAAACAGTGGATACAGACTCTGAGCAGGGTGCTGGCTCTGTAGTTCGAGTGTATGTGAGTGACTCTGGTTCTGTTTGAGTGTGGGTGGAAACACATTTCACCTGGGTAGTTGCAACCACTTGGGCAGCATCCTCAGCTGGCAGAGGACGGCGAGACATGGAGTCAGCATTAGCATGTTTTTTTCCTTGTCTGTACTCAATAGTCCAGTCATATGGATCAATCTCAAGAGCCCATCTGGCTCGGCAACCTGTGGGATCACAGTCCAAAGACATCTTTCTCAGGGAGAGAATGGGTTTGTGGTCTGTGATAATGCGAAAGGGATGTCCAGTTATGTACTGTCGAAAGTGGCGGATGGACCATATGATAGCCCACAGCTCCCTATCATACGTCAGCCATCGTCTCTCTGTCTTTGTCAATACACGACTGCCATAGGCAATCACATTTTCCATGCCTTCTGCATTAACTTGTGACAGTACACATCCAATAGCTGTGTTCGAAGCATCAGTGAAGAGTAAAAACTCACATGAAAAATCTGGATAGGAGAGGATGGGTGTGTGACAGAGTGCATGGCGGAGTTTTTCAAATGCCATCTGTTCAACTTCAGTCCATACAAACATCCTGCCTTTCTGAGTGAGTGCATGCAAGGACTCTGACATTTTTGCAAACTGGTAGATGAAGCGTCGGTAGTAAGAGCATAGCCCTAAAAATGCTCTGACTTCAGTTGAGTTTTTAGGCACAGGCCAGTTGCTTACTTTGTCAATGTTTTTGGGGTCCGGTTTCAGACCTTCAGATGAAACAACATGTCCCAAGAATGACACTTTCTGTTGAGCAAAGCTGCATTTTGAGGGTTTGAGTTTCAGATTAGCAGCTCTTAGGCGGTCGAACACCTCTCTCCAATGCTGAAGGTGGAGAGAGAAGCTGGGGCTGTAAACAATAATGTCATCAAGATATACCAGACATGTTTTCCATGAGAGGCCTTGTAACACCAGCTGCATGAGATGTTGAAAAGTGGGAGGTGCATTTACCAGGCCCATTGGCATCACACGGAACTGATAGAGTCCTCTGCCGGTGGTGAATGCCGTCTTTGCTTTATCTTGTTCCTCGAGTTGCACTTGCCAGTATCCTGATGAAAGATCCATGGTGCTGAACACAGCTGAGCCTCTGAGCGCATCCAAGGTGTCATCTGTTCTGGGTAGAGGAGTGTGGAAGTCACAGCCTAATATGAAGCCTTGGTTGACATTTCTGATAACTTGGACCTCATGCTGAAATGTTTGAGATCCAAGTTTAAAGGTGATGTCTATCATACCTAAAGTGTCCAAACTATCACCAGTGACAGCTTCTGATAGGATAAACTTCTTTAGAGGCCTTTTTGCTAAAGAGGGGAGTGACATCTTTGTCTCTTCACTAATAAATGAAATACTGGCACCTGAGTCTAGCATGATGTGCATGTCACTGCCTTCAAGAATTCCATGTACAATGGAGGTGAAGTATGTATTCACATCAGTGTCTGTGTTTTCAGTTGTTGTTTCACTAAGGCAGATACCTGGGGCCTCTGGAGAAACAGCTGATGGGTGCCCCACATCACCAGCTAATTGGTGTTTCCCTGGTGGAGTCTTCCAGGATCAGTGTAATTACTTTCGGTGGGGTACTTTGGCCCTTTTTCCTCATACTGTTGGAATGAGACATGTTTAGGATGAGGACTTGGGCTTCGGCGGCGAGGGTCATAGTAGGGTCTGTGGGGAGAGGTGTGCCTGCCTCTCCTTTCCTCATAAGGGTTAGGGGCATGATCTGAGTAGGAGTATTCCCTATAAGGTGTTTTATACCTGTCAGGTTCTCTGTCGGTGTAGTCTCGATAGCAGTGAGTCACCTGAGGAGGATAGTGCTCTGGTGAAGAATATTGAGGACGTGAATATCTGTTTGGGGACTTTCCATAGCCAGACCTCCATGCATTTCTGTGTCTATCTGGCCTCCTCCTGTAAGGTGAGAGAGATCGTGGAGACCGTGCATGCATGGCTCTGTCATGATGCTGCATGCTGCAGCGCTCATCCATTTTCAGTTGAAGAGAACCAGGTCATTACTTAGGTCTTTGACTGTAGCAGTGAGGGTCTGGACTACTTGTCTGAGTTCATTGTCATTTTCATGTACAGAATTAACAGTCTGTAGAGGGCTCCCATGTTGAGCAACATTAACTGGGGGTACAGGCATCACTAACCTGGCTGCATGGCGTGCTCGCTCAGCTTGGGAGCCTACATCAAAAGCCTCCTTAAAGGTTTTCACTCCCCTTTCATGACATTTCACTTGTAGCTCCTGATCCAGACCAGCAATGAAGCGAGAAATGTTCATATACTCTGTGCCGTTCTTGTCAAAGTCAGGGAATGCCTCTGTAACAAGCCAACATACATCTGCAGCATAAATTCCATTGCTTCATTGGGAAGTCTATGACGAGCATTTGGGAATGTCTGGAATGATGCAATTACATCCTTTTGGCCAAAAGCTGCCTGTAACTGTTTCTTTGTTTCAGCATATGAGCACTGAGTTTCCTTGGGCAGATTATCCCACACAATAAACAGTTCAGGCGGTAATCTTGTGGGTAACTCAGCTGCTAACACTGTAGGTAGATCCACACCACTGTCTTTGTAATGTGCATCTTGAATTACTTCATAGCGGCGAGCCCATAGTTGAAAAGACTCACGGCCATCGTTGAGAAAAGCTGGCGGCAAAGGAATGCCTCGCGGAGCTCCCGGTGCACGGCTGGACTGCTGCGCTCCAGAGGGAACTTCCTTGTCAGACATGATGACTTTTCTTTAGCTCTCAAGCGGAGATAGGCAACCAAAACACGGTTTCTAAACTCACTGAAGCTATCAAAACAAAAAAACGCGGGTGGTTATGGCGAGCTAACTCACTATACTGAGGGCTAATCTAGCGGCTAGCGCGGCTAACGTTAGCTTCTGGCGTCAGAGACTTACAAAGTTAAGCAGAATCCCGCTTGGCGATCTTTCACAGCAGAAACATCCCACCGCTGCCACCAGTGTCAGCGTCGTGTGTGTTTGGGGTGCATAAAAGAATCACTCCGGACACATTCTGGGTCTGTTCATAACATTTAGTGAGCTCTGAACACATGTAGTAGTCCGCTCTCGCCACCGACTCCCGCTCGACCCTCTCTTCTTCTCCTCTCTCCCCACATCAACCCTCTGCTATCCCCAGAGCACCCCTAGTCTCACTACCACTTCTATAAACTCACATATTCTATGTGCAACCAACAGCTCAAACACATTGAAGAATAAATGTCTAACATATTACATAATCATTTTCATTCTTACAATAGTATCCCAAGACCAACAAATTTGCACAGTCGAAATTCTAATCGGCTCTACGGCGCCCCCTAGACAAGGTCGTGTGGAGAGGAGTGCGGTGAGGAGCGAGGGCCCGTCCGACGCTGCTTGCAGCTTTAATTAAGTTTGATATTCTAACATTTTACAATACAGGAAAGAATGATGTATGTAATGTGGTTAAGTTATTTTAGCCCTGTGATAGGCTGGTGACATGTCCAGGGTGTCCCCTGCCTTCGCCCTGAGTCGACTGGGATAGACTCCAGTCCCCCCACGACCCTACAGAGGATTAAGCGGTGTACGGATAATGGGTGGATGGATGGTTCAGTTATTTTGAGAAGTGATGGCCTATTTCAATGGCAAAATTAAAAAGAACAAACCAAGAATCAACAGAAGAAATTTCATCTGTTCTAAACATATTGTTATTGTTCACTTTTTGTCTCTCCCTCCATGTTATTCCTCTCTCCTACAGGGTACAGCATTACAATTACATACAAATGGCCAATTAAGCAAATTAGGTGATGATGTCATTTAGCGACTTCTAGCGACTTTTAGGACAGCCAGTAACTACTTTCCTTACTGAGGAGTGGGCAACACTGTTCCTTTACCTTGTAGATTATTACTTCCCTTTCACTTCTAACTGAAATGACACCTCTTTAGTTTGAAAACCACAGCTTACATCTGATCCTGCATGGTGCTCGCACCAGTTCTTCAATTTTATTTATATAGCACCAATTCACATCTCATAGCACTTCACATAGTAAGGTAAAGACTTTATGACTTTATTTCAACCAAAGAACAGAGAACCCATGCTATGAGCGAACAGTCAGTGGTGGTGCGAAGGAACAAAAAAAAAACTCAGGGGAAAGCAGCTATCTGCCTTGACCGGTTAGGGTGAGAGTAAGGATAAAACTTAAAAAACAAGGGAAAAAAGATTTTATGAGCAATTTTTTATTATTATTATTATTATTTTAAAAAAGTCTATTAGAAAACAACAACACAAGCAGAAAAAAACAGTGTGAGGGAAGGAGTGAGGGAGGCAGAAAGGGAGGGAAGGAGGCCAAGGAAGTGACCTTTTTGTTTTCTTTAATTTTGCAAAACCTTCAGGTCTGTGCTTCTTTTTGCTTTTTACATAGGGACATAGTACATTTTCTTTTTCATTTAAACAGCCTCAGCATTGTTTTGCATCAGACCCTGAAGGTCTCTGATTAGACATTAATGGTCTTTTCAGTTTTAGTAATTTGTACCAAAAGTTAGCCAGAAGTCCAGTACAAATTGGCAACATTTAGCCTTGGTTTCATGTCTTCAATAAAAAACAACTTGCCAGTGTTTCTTGGTTGCTAGAAAGGATTGTTCAGGATGCTGCAATGAACACACCACACAATGTGTTCCATAGGAAAGTGGATCAACATAAAGCATCACACACTCAAAGCTCCTTTGCATCAAGAGGAAAACCCATGGTGTGACTAACAGCCTAAGTGCTGAAACAACTACATGAGCAGGTGTGTGGTGTTTGCTCACTCTGTGATCTGCCAGCTTCCATACTGGAATGACTGCATTCAAAATGGAAAATGGTAAAAATGACGTGTGAGTGATAGATTTCCAAGTCTGTGAATATTTGTTAGATGAGAAAAATGCAGATCTAATTTCAGACTTCATAGCAGGTGTAGTGGATGCAGGAGTAAAAGTCCTGGCAGTATTTCAGAGGTACAGTACATCTGGGATGGGACTGATGGAAGACACAGGGCACTTAGGGAAACTGATGCCTGGTGTACAGGGAGACAGCAAGGCCATCCTATCAGTACATCGCAGTTTTCTTTAACACTAAAGTGTAATACCTGTAGAAGCAGCAGTGGGTGGCGCTATCATAAGCAATGTTTGATAGATTACTTGTAAAATGTAATCAAAAGTAAGAACTTAAAAAATAATTACTACTGATTAAAAAAAAGGATTAATTAGTTGCAGTGTCAGAATAGGTTGTTGAAAAATAAAGAACTATATAGAATATACTGCAAACACCACTTAAAACCTGGTTCAGAGTAACCCGTTTTACCCAACAGTGCCAGATGGTGTAAATCTTACATGTAGAAGTGTACAAAGACTCGAAACTACTGTACTGCAGAGATTCAAAAACGGACTTTTTATAATCATAGCAAGTGTTTAAAGGTCTGTGCCATGGTTTACACAAACAAACTGAAAACTGCACCGTCAGTACTGCAGGAGCACAAGAATGAGCGTAACTGTAAAGTAAGTCATTTGACTGGTGATATAAATATTTATCCCCTGCAGGCTGAGCTGAAGCATCACCGCAGTTCATTTCAATACCGTGAAGGCCATTAGGTACCACCAATCAGTGAATTTCAGTCATTTGTCATCAATAATGTTTTGTAAAGATGAAACCAAATCTTCTTTCATCTTGGTGGCTCCACCGCCTGAAACTGAGAGGTTTCACTTGACCTGGCCCCTTCTGCAGTACTGGTCAACTAACAGGCTAGAGTGAAAGTCTGGGCATAGAGTTAATGGTTGGTTTAAACTAGAGTGACAACAACATGAATCACAAAAGTCACATTTTAAAAAATGAAGAGTAGAGAGCTACAACTTGTAAAAAGCCTGAAATAATCAACCAGGAAGCAGTCTCAGCCCACCTGCCTGCCAAAGTTAAAGCACCTACTTACACACTCATTTGGCCATCACCCTTTAAACAGGAAGTAGAATATATTTACGCAGAAATTAATGAAATACAATAAACACATGACATAACTAAGCCATTTTAGCTTTATAGTTAATTTACAATCATTAAATTACGTTGAACATGTTGAAGTAGCTTTTCTTCTCTGGTTAATTGGACGTCCATGGTCCTAGCACTATGCTTTAACCAGACAGAACCTGGTACTGAACTGAAAGCAAAGTTGTGACAATCTTACAGCCAATAACAATTCCAAGATTTTCTTTCAGGTGCTGTGAGTGACGGCCGACTCTCCAGTAGCTGTACAGCACCATGTTCTACTATTCTGTGTTCCTGCTACTCTTGTCAAGGTGTTGTGTGATTTTGTCTATGCCCAGTGGATATGTGTCACATATCAACCCTACCTGAAGTCATTTCCCTTGTTTATTCAAGAGCAGAACTGCTGGCCCTTTAGACGATGGCTCAAACTGGAGTAAGACATCATATACAGGCAGGGCTAAAAAGGAAATACCGAGGCCACAACGCCAGCGCCAAGGTAAAGGCTGGGCTAACGTAGAAACAAAGGTATTTTAAAACATCGATCCCCTGTGAAGGTGATCTTAAGCTGCCAGGATTTGGAGCTGCTAGCTGTTAGCCTCCGGCCATACTATCTACTGAAGGAGTTTAGTCATGTGATCGCCATTTGTGCTTACAGGCGGCTGTGGCTCAGGTGGTAGAGTGGGTTGTCCACTGATTGTAAGGTGTCCTTGGGCACTGAACCTGAAATTGCTCCCAATGGCAGACTAGTGCCTTACATGGCAGCTCTGTCACCATTGATGTGTGAATGGGTAAATGCAAAAAAGGTGCTATATAAGTGCAGACCGTTTACCAGTTATGTTTTCTTGCATTTCTTCTTATATTTTCTTTGGATGCTGCTGTTTCAATAGAATTTCCCCCAATGGGGGATCAACAAAAATATTCTATTCTAATTTCCTCTGCAATGTGTTATATGCTCATTCTATACTTAATGTATTGTTAGTAGTGCTACTTTGTTTGTTGCTTCAATTTTTTTTGTTTTGCGTGTTGTGTGTTAATATTGTTTCTTGTATCTTATTTATATTTATCTTGTATGAACAACACGGTGGCCATGGCTCTGGTTGACCTCACAAAATTATATAGGCCATATATATATTATAATATAGCTCATATAATATAGCTCTGCCCCTATTGATGAGTTTGTGTGTGGTTGTGTGTGTCTGAATGGGTGGGTGAGAATCATGGTGAAGGGCTCTTTGAGGACCACTAAGACAGGAAAATGTAAAAGTGCAGACCATTTAATAATTTTTTCTTTAATTAGTGCTATACTATTATTGCTAACATAATGAAAATTATTTAAATATCTCTCACACAGCTATTTTAAGGCACAAACTGGCTGCACTACTGTTCGTTTCCAGAGTATATCTGTTAATATATGCATTTTGAGTATATGTGAAGGAATGTTGCCTCTTATCTACTGCTAATGTGTGATCTAACTATTGGTGTTCTCTGCTCAATCAAGCAGCTATAATTCAAACACACTCACCACCTGCAGGGAGGAAAGAGCTCCCAGGTCTTCTCCAACACACTGTGATATAACACCCTGATAGGTGATAGTGCAGCTGGGTTGAGAGAAGACTACCTGCTGTTGTTCTATTAGATAACCTTATTACCATAATGCGATAATAGAGAAAAACAACCGTTAATTGTCAGAAAGAGAGGGAAGGAGAGAGACAATACATGCAAATAAACACGTCTGAACTTTGTTTTAGTAAATGTATTCACAAAGGAAGCGGGAAAAAGCAACATAATTAAATAGTAACTCTCTGCACTTAAAGGTAATTAGTTCACAGGAGTTGGTACTTTAAGGTAATTGAAAAGAGCACTATAGTGACTGAATAATTCAAACCACAGGTTAAGAATCATGTTGTTGCTCATTTGTTTAATTGTTCAGGTGTGTGTGTGTCTTTATTTGGTCATTGTCGGCAAGAGAAATCTGCAATATTGACCTTTGGGTTACTTTCATTTCATAACTCTTTCTAAATCATCCATGCATACATTAGCCAGGAAGCTGGAGCCTATACCAGTTGACACACTGTAGTACATTCAGACCTACATCTAATTTAAAATCAATAGTCAACCTCAAACACAAGTCTTTGGACTGTGGGGCCAAACTGGAGCATTAAACTTAGAACATTCTCACTTTGATGGCAACTGTGCTAACTACTTCACCACTGCACCACCCTTCTATGAACCATCACACATAATTACAACTTGATGTTGTGTTAGCTTCCCATCCGAATTTGTAATGTTGTAGGCCTCACTGAGCCTAATGCACACAACTCATTTTTGAGAGAGAAATATGTAGGTCATTCTACCTCAATTCATCAAATGCCACACATCCGACCACCTTCAGTTTGACTGATTTCTCCTGCTAAGTGGTGAATATTAATTGAACTGACCTGTCATGCCCTCCATATCCACCTCTGCTTAGTCAGCAGCTCTCCATCTCCCTTCTTGTAACCTTCCCTGTTTGTGGGCATGAGTAAGGTGTGTGTGTGTGTGTGTGTGTGTGTGTGTGTGTGTGTGTGTGTGTGTGTCCTTGAATGTTTAACAGTCTTATGGCTTGGAGAATGAAGCTGTTGCACAGTCTGGCTGTGCGGGTCCGCGTGCTTCTGTATCTCCTGACGAATGGCATGAGTGTAAAGAATTTGCCATCATTAACATCTTGAGTCACTCCTGACATGGTAGATTCACATCCTTTGTTGTGTAAACTGGGAGCTCCATTGCCATGATTGCTGTTGTTGGAGGACCACCTGGTTTCACAGCAATTCACACCTTGAGTCCTGTGAGTCCTGGGGTGTTAATGGGCCATTAGCCATGTGAACTGGAGTGTCTAGAAATTCTGTAACTCCCCATTAGTCAGAACTGAAGAAACCTCTTGGATGAGAGGTGAAACGTCTTCAAGAACCTACAAGGTAAGTCCAGTTGATTCCTACTGAAGCTTCTACAATTACCATGACCTGGATGGCTGAGAATCTACGCAGAAATCTGGGTGTATGCTTTGAGAATGTCTATCATTAGGCAAAATGACTTCAGCATAGAAAGTAATGTTATAAACATTGTTTTATAATGCTAATTGTACAATAACCATGATCATGGGTTGAACAAGGATTGTTTCACTTGATTATAAAATAAATCGAATTGACCATTGCTGTGATTGCTTATGGTACTACTTCATGCTGACATCAGTACACCATGTATTATTGCTACCATTTTTTCCCACATAGTGTTTCTATGTGACCAACTTCGTACGAACAAGGTTATGATGAATTAAAACAGATCTTGATAAAGAAATCAAGAACAAATAAAAATATGTCTGACAGACACATGTGATTGCTCATGGTACCACTTTTCATAAAATTATTTGAAGCACTAGGAGTTGGAAAATGATGATTTTTCTTTTAGATCACTAACAATATTATACGACTCTGAGATGGGACCACTTTGGGAGTGGTTACACCTATCATACCTCCTTAGTGCTTGTTCAAATATTGGCCATAAAAGCTAAAAACGTAATTTAAATCACCTTTTTCTCATAAAGTCTGCCTCCGACTGGCACCATCCTCTAGATTCTTAAAGCTCCTATTGGTGTGAACCACAGGAATGAAATCAGCCTCTTAGGGTAAAAAAGAAAAGGTTTTATCATTGGTGGAATATTGAAGTAGACAAAACACATATACATTTTTGGACCAAATTTGCGCCATCATATACCTGGTTTGCATTATTCTATCAAAGCAGAGTTGTACTAGTGAAGACCATATGTACATATCAATGATATGTGAGGACTGTAGCTCCATTATTTCTCCAGTTAGGGCACTTCAAACATTGTTCCACAGATGGACGTGAAGAAAACAGTGCAAAAATTGTAAGGACCCGACCTTCTTGAAGAATTTTTAACTCAAAAACTCATGCTACCTATGACCCCAACATACATATGCACAGAAAAAAATATGAGATGGTCAGGCATGAACTTTTTTTTTTAAATTTGGTGAATGGAAGTGGGATAACCCACACGCACTCAAGTTGTCTATAAAATAAAACTAACGTCTGTATTATGCAAATGCAGCTTTCAATTTTATTAGCATATAATAACAGGTCATTGAATTTAGTAGAGAATAAGGTTGTGAACAAAAGTTTACATACACTTGTAAAGACCATGTATCTAATGGCAGTCTTGAGTTTCCAATGACTCCTATAACTCTGAATTTTCTATAATGGAATCATTGAAACCTATGTGTCTTTGTCACAAAAAACAATCATGTACTGACACTGAACCCCAAGTTGCTCCCAGTGGCAGGCAGGCACCTTGCATTGAAGCTCTGTTGTCATTGGTGTGTGAATGTGAAACACATTGTAAAGCCCTTTGAGTACCACTAAAGTAGAAAGTCACTGTATAAGTGCAGACCATTTACCATTTAAGTGCTACACTTGCTTTGATCTTATTTTCCAAACCTTCTGCACTGTGTGTTTAGCAACATGAAATTTTGAACACTAGTGAACAAGAAGTGTGGGAATCAGGAAATTTAAAATTCAAAGAGTTTTAGAATTTCTAAATCAGCTGGTACACTGTGAAACAAAGCATTAAAAATGTAGAATTAGGCCCATAACAGCTGCTACAAAAACAGGTTAATCAAGAAAGAACATAGGGCCAAACAATTTACACATAAAGCTTAATTACAAAATTAAACTTTGATCTTTACTGAGTAACAATAACAACAACACTGTCACTAAAAAAATCTAAAAGTCTGCTTGTGTCGAGGTTTGGGAAGAGAAGCTTGTTCATGTGATAGATGAACCTGTTCCTCAGTGTGGTGTTTTGGTGTGTGTCAGAAAAAAAGAGAAAGACAGGGAAAACGAGAAGCAGCCGTGGATCTGCAAAGGTGAGGTTGAGACTGTGTAAGTGTGAAAGTGAGTAGATGGAAGGAACTTAGAGTGCTAGGGAGGAAATTTGGATTCTGCCTGAGTCTCCAAAATGAACTATATAAGAACTCACACACTGAGGTCAGACAAACGCCCAAGCAGGATTGTGCAATGCACAATGGTAAATGGAAAAGAGACAGAGAGAAAACCAAGCAAGATATACCCTAAAGGAACTCCCTTCAGAGGAAGTAGAGAACTCCAGTCTTGCAGGTAACTTTGTCCAGATGATGTCCAGGTGACTTTGTCCAGATGATGTCCAGGTGACTTTGTCCTGGATGACTGCATTTGCTCACAGCATTGTGTGTTTGTCCATCATATCACTGAATTGTGTCGAGTGCATCAGGCCTAGCTTCCCTGTCCAAGTCTGTTTGGACAACAATGGAGGCCCTCAGAGGGCCTTCATTGTTTTTTATTTCAAAAATAGAAGGGAATCAGTCACTTTTTACTTCAACACTGCATGGCTTGCAGTCAAAATTAAACCAGCTCTAGCTGTAGTAATTATTTATGAGAACAAACCTACGTTATTTATCTATTCTAGCTGTAGCCAGTAGCAAGGCTAAAATTGTGGTCTTTTAATTCTTCTCAGAAGTGTGTCTCTTTTCACCAGAGCACAGCGCAGTGGAGAGATTAAGATGATGTCATGAATCGCTGACTGCAGTAACCTATGGCTCCATAGAGTCCATGGATGGAGTTCTAGCAGAGGTGTGAAAAACAGAAGATTGCAAGAAACTGAGTCCAATCACACACATAGATTGGACTCAATGAGTTACATGAGTTCAAAACAAACTCATGTCTTGCAGTCAGTGTTGTGCCAGTTCATGCTTGAACAGAGCTAGCTCAAAGTTTAGTTCACACATATTAAAATGAACTCGTTCACGTTCATAGTTAGTCAAATATCTCACAGAGTGGTCTGCAGACAATGACCTGGTCCTCAATGGCACCAAAACAAAAGAGGTCATCATAGACTTCAGGGGGACCAGGAGAGTCTCACACCCTCCACTACACATCAGTGCTGAAGAGGTGGAGAGGGTGGACTCGATCAGATTCCTTGGCACCTACATCACCAAGGATTTGACATGGACATTACACACCCACAACTTGGTGAAAAAAGCCCAGCAGAGGATGTTCTTCCTGAGGAAGCTGAAGCAGGCTGGTCTGGCTCCACAGCTGCTCAGAAACTTCTACAGAAGCACCATCGAGAACATCCTCTGCCATGGCTGCACAGTGTGGTACAGCAGCTGCACAGCAGAGGACAGAAAAGACCTGTCTCGGGTGGTGAAGACAGCACAGAGGATTGTAGGAGCTGAGCTCCCAGACTTGGACTCTGTGTGTGTTAAGCGCTTGCAGAGAAAAGCACAGGCCATCTGCAAAGACAACAGCCACTCAGGACATTCCCTGTTTGTTCCCCTGCCATTGGGGAAGAGGTACCGCACAATAAAGACATGGACTAATAGGCTAAGGAACAGCTTTTTCCCCAGAGCCGTAGCCTCCATCACCCCACCCCGTCCCCCTCCCACAAAAACAGGAATCTAGAGACGGACTATATGTGCAATAAATAAGACAGTCTGTTTACATACTTACATTGCTCTACCTCACTTAACTTAAGCAGCTTAATAATAATTTAATTATCTAATTTTAAGGATGTCTGTTGCTTGTTTTTAAAGCTACTAGTTGTTTTATAACTGTTGTTGTTGTTTTTTTCTTTCTTTTTTATTGATATAATTGTTTGGAAAGTGCCACCAGAATTTCACTGCAGAAATGCAATGACAATAAACATCTATTCTATTCTATTCTATTCCATTCTATAATGCTATAGTTCACTTTTAAAAAATCTGAACTAAGTTCACAGTCCTAAAAATGAACTAGTTCACATTCGTTTGTTACATTTTTTAAATAGATAAGACACTATGCTACTCAATAGAACTGGCTGCTGCACTAGCCATGCTGGACTGTCAACAGTGTTTGCCATAAACTGCCGTAAAACCTAAAAACCGCTTTCTCTCGGAAGATTTTTCAAATGAACGTGAATGGTACGTGCCACTCATTCTCGCGAGAGTGAGCACGTTCGCGTTCACGCTCATTATTTGAGAACTGATCCATTCAGTTCAGCGTTCACCGAAAATATGAACGCATTCAGTGAACGCATTCATGCACAACACTGCTTGCAGTAATAACTTTGCATAGAGTTTATGTTTAAAGAAAATAAATGGCAGAGTTTCACAATGAAGTTTACATTTGGGGCAATGGCAGAGTAAACCTGACTTATATTGGTTACTTGAGGAAACTCACATAGTGGAGGTTTCCGGAGAAATCCATACTTTGACTGGAGACATTTCTGCAACGTGCCCTGTTGATGAGTCGCTGCAGTTCTAACATAGTCACCAGCTACCCATCCTAGCAATTTCACACTTGATATTGTTTTTCATTGGGTTCCAAACAATGCTCTTGAATTTCAGTCTCATCTTTTTATTTTATTCCATTAAAAGTCATATTTAGACAGACAGCCATGTCAAGCCTATTGACTGTGATTCGCCCCAGTCTAGGGGAGCAAGGATGCAGCGTAAAAGAGTGAATAAAAGCAAACTTTGTCTCCAAATCATGATCATTCTCAAAACCAGTTTGTAAAATCAATCACAAATTTATTGTATAACAGAAAGAGGCCGGATGTACAAGTGAAATGAGCTAAAGCCAAAGCAAAACAAAACAGTACTAAATATATATCGTGTTACCAAATACAACCAAACAACCAGACTATACCCAAAACTACAACACTATCATGAACACCAAACCTAACACACAACCAATACAGGGACAAAGTTCTTAGGATGAAACGCCAGAAACACACAAGCCACTGCTGCCAAGCCGAGTCCCCCGATGACTGGAAATCCCTGGCTTTTAATAACGCTGGATGCGGCAGCAGGGACCAGTGGGACAGCGACACCACTTGAGGTCCGGAGGAGGGCAGGATCAGCACAGCTGCTACTAAAGAAAAGAACACTCACTCGGACACAAAAATATGGGGGCGGGGGGCCTTATGCATAAAGGAGCCCTTTATGCTTAGAGACTTAAAATTGTGATTTTCATTGGGAAGTTCCCATTTAATTGGGATGAAGTGTCTCATGCCATATTTCTTACATTTTAACTGAATAAAAACCAAAAACATTAGTAACAGAGTGAGATTCCCCATGAGTTATGAATATGAATAAAGAGTTACACTGGATCAAATTACCTCACGACCTTAGTCGTTTTTTCACATGCTTGTTACGTGAAAAAGAATTAAAGCTGCACTATTTTTTACATCAACAATAAATCAAGATCCTGTAAGCCTCTTTTTGTTCCTTGTTTTGGGGTTTTGGTTTGCAGCTCTGATCTTTGATAACTGTGCTGTACACAATTTGCTCAGCAGCACATCCCAAACACACAATGTTAAGATTAGCCAGTAAACACAGTGGATTTATTTGACAGCTAAAAGGCAGAAAAGTCCCCATTGGTGGAGGCCACAAACTTTGTATTAGTAAATGTATTAACAAAGAGGCAGCAGGAAAACAGCAACATAATTAATTAATTAATTAGTAATTTTCAGCACTTAAAGGTAATTACATCACCAGAGTTGGTACTTTAAAGGTAATTGACAAGAGTACTGTTGTGACTGAATAATTCAAACAGAAGCTCAAGCATAATTTCTTTAATTGTTCTGGTGTGTGTGTGTGTGTGTGTGTGTGTTGTTTAATTTGTCACTGTCAACAAGAAGTAGCTGCAGTGTTTAAACCTTGGGTTGTCTTTGTTTCATATTACCTTTTCTTTTTTTATTGCTCCAAAGCTGACAGAATGCACAACATTGCTTGCCAAGAGTGCCCCCAGCTCCAGGGAGTCGTGTAATAATGATAAACATCCTGATTTTACCTCATCAATATCAAACACTTTTGATATTAATGGAGCAGTTTGGACATGGAAACATGTCACAATAACCAATAATCTGCACCAACCATTGGTTCAGACCTAGTTCTAGAACAGATTTCTCCTCTGACTGTGAACAACATTGCATCTTAAAGCAGACTTTAAGAACACTAAAAAGGCAATGGCATTTCACAAATTCAGAAAGAATTTCATCTAGCCTGGCAAGATCACAGCATTTTTTTTACAGAGACTGGAATATGTCATCGGAATTAAAGGAACCGCACTAAACTGGTTTAAATCATATTTATTATGATATCTTTATGTATTTGATTCTTACACTCACGCCAGAGTTAGTAATAGAGTTCCACAGGGTTCTGTGTTAGGAACAATACTATTTACTTTGTACATGCTCCACTTATCCAATATTATTAGGAAAAACTGCATAAAGTTCCACTTTTATGCAGATGACACTCAATTATATTTATGTGTAAAGCCAAATGAAACTAATTAGTTAGTCAAACTCCAGGCATGTCTGAAGGACATAAAGGCATGTATGATTTCTCCATCTGCTGTCCTGGTATAAAACCTGCAGAGCTGCCTTGAGGTCACCGACATGGACATCTTCAAAGATGCCACAGAAAACATCGACGAGTACACAGACACTGTTAGTGGTTACATTAGCTGGTGTACATCCATCTGTGTCCCCTCCAGAGCTGTATGTGTCTTACCAAACCAACAGCCCTGGTTTAATGCTGAGGTATGCATGAAAATCAGGAACAGATGTGAGGCCTTCAAGTCAGGGGACAGTGAGGAGTACTGTGATGGCCGTGCCCACAGCCACACAAAGGGCTGTAGCATTTAAACACTCACAAACATCATTACCACATGTTCCATTACTTTGTGTTGCCGTCACTTAAATTACATACAACACACGTAGTTTGTTTTGTTTAAAATTGGTTTATTAGCACTTTGTTGCCTCAGTGTCTCGTTCTAGTAGGTCTGTCAGTTTAGTTGGTGTCTAGTTTTGTTAGCCTTATTTTGACTAGAGTTCTATTTTGTTAAATTCTTTTAAGAGCCCTATAACTTTGAACCTGTGCTTTTGTGCTTGACTGCATGGTCCATGACAAGTGCAAAGGCCCGATACAGGCTATGTAAGTCCATCAAGGCTGCCAAGAGAGCACACTCCCAAAGACTTGAGAACCCATATCTGGAAAACAACACACATATTATGTGGCAGGGTATCCAGTCTGTCACAAATTACAGAATTAAGAGCATGGACATAGAGGTCAGGAACACCATGACACCTGATAGCCTCAACAGTTTCTATGCCAGGTTTGATCAAAACAACACAGACACCCCCACAAAGCCCCCTGTGACCTCAAGGATGCTGCACTAACAGGTAACACACACACACACACATACACACACACACACACACAGGTCCTGAAGGTTCTGAACCAAGTGAATCCTTGGAAAACAACAGGTCCAGATGGTGTTTCACCCAGAGTCCTAAAGGCCTGTGTAGAACAACTAGCAGGTGTCTATACTGACATCTTCAACCTGTCCCCAACACAAGCAGTGCCGCCCCCGGATTTTCTAGTCCAGTATTATCATTCCAGTCTCCAAGAGACCAAACACATCCACCTACAATGACTACAGACCAGTGGCACCAACACCAGTAGCCGTGAAGTGCCTGGAAAAGCTAGTCCTGGGGTGGCCCTGGCCCTCCTGCTGACTTTACAACACTTGGACCACAGGTACGTCCAGTACATCCGCCCAGGAAAGCTGATTGTGAAACTGAGCAACCTCGGTATGCTGACTGCCACCTGTAACTGGATCAACACACATGACTGTATGTCCACCAAGGACAACACCATAGTCTTCAAGTATGCTGACAACACTACTATCCTGGACCTCATCACGGGTGAGGATGTGGCAGGCTGCAGGACTGTAGTCAAAATACAAATGTCTACAG
Organism: Dascyllus trimaculatus; assembly: GCA_024666655.1. NCBI lineage: Eukaryota > Metazoa > Chordata > Actinopteri > Pomacentridae > Dascyllus > Dascyllus trimaculatus. The sequence continues at coordinate 28,969,423 of CM045463.1, read as the reverse complement.
AGAGGACAACGACCTCATTCTAAGTAATAATAATAATAATAATAATGATGATGATGATAATAATAATAATAATAATAATAATAATGATCTTACCTTTATTGATCCCCTTGGGAAAATTCCTTCTCTGCATTTGACCCATCCTATTCATAGTTAACCTTAACTATACATACTAGGAGACATGGGCTGCTGCAGTGCAGCATCAAGGAGCAGTCAGGGGTTAATGACCTTGCTCAAGGGCACACAGTGATGATAACTGGGACAAGCGGTTGCTCATTCTTTCCCACCTCAACCTCTTGCCAGTCCAGGGGCTTGAACCAGTGACCTACTGATTACAAGTTCACTTCACAAACCACTGTCCTGGTAAAGAAAGCCCAAAAGCGGCTTTACTGCGTCAGGCGGCTCAGGAAGGCCCCGCTGAGCTGTCGTCCAGTCAAACTGGCCTACAGAGGACTGGTGGAGAGCATCCTCACCACAAACATCACTGTCTGGTATGGAAACACCACCCAGGCAGAGAGAAAGGCTCTCCAGAGGGTTGTTAAGATGGCAGAGGATCATCAGGGCTGGCCTTCCTTCCATGGACCAATTACACAATGCACGAAAAAAAATCCAACAACATCATCAAAGACACACATCACCCAGCTCACTCTCTTCTCAGACACAAAGAGAGTGTTGTTTACAACCTAATAAAAAAAGAGAGCAGACAGCCTACTCACACACAGGACATGTTTCCACAACAGCTTCTTCCCTGCCACAGTCAGACTGATGGCAGATACAAATTAAGTGACTGGACTCACACAAAACAATTCTTACAGATTCATGTGTATGAAAGGGACCCATGTGCAATAAAACAGTCTCATAACAAAATGTGCAATAAAAGCTACTGAAATGTCCATAGTGTTCGCTGTACACAGTTTATCAACAGCTTTTTTATTTCTTTATTTTACAAAGATCTTGTTTACCTTAATTCATAACTTATTTGAAACTCATCTATCTAACCCTATACATAGACACGACCCCCCCACCCCATTTGGCCAGCTCTTTTAGCCCTGCACAAAAGGGCGGAGTGGTGGCGCAACAGGTTAAGCCCCAGGCTACTAATTGGAAGGTCAGAGGATCGAACCCCTACTGCTGTTGGGCCCCTGAGCAAGGCCCTTAACCCCTGACTGCTCCCCAGGCGCTACACCATGGCAGCCCACTGCTCCTAGTGTGTATAGTTAAGGTTGACTGTGAATAGGATGGGTCAAATGCAGAGAAGTAATTTCCCCAAGGGGATCAATAAAGTACAGATTATTATTATTATTATTATTAAAAAAATTCCTCTTTATCCGAACTGTGTGTATGTGTACATATGGCAATATAGTTCTTGACTTGACATGACTAAATAAAATTGAATTGAATGTGGACTCCACTGGGAGGAGTGTGGAAAAAAGGACCCAGGGTTTTATGGGGAAGATGATGAGCTGAATGAATGCATATGTGCCTCATTTGCTGCCACTCAGAGTCAAGCCAAGCCCTCTGACACACACACTGAAGATCAAAACAGGGAGAGCAGATAAAGAGAGGGAGGGGAAAAACAAAGCAGACACAAAACCAAATCTAAGCAAAAACATAGAACATGAAAGTGGAAACTACTAAAAAAGATGACACCTGGGTTCTATAAAGTTGAAATTTCTCTTTATAAATGATAAGATGAATATTTTATCCCGTGGATCCCAGATGACCACTATGAGTAGCACAGCAGCAAGCAGCAAAACCTGAATGAGAGTCCTGAGTCTCTTCCTTGGCTCTGTCTCAGGGCTTTTGACTGCTGTGCAATGTATTCAGAGATATCACTGGGAGTCAGGGTATGAGCCTTTCCAGAGTGTAGATTGCCAGCCTCCAGCAGACTGTGAAATGGAATATGGGGTGTGTGTGTGTGTGTGTGTGTGTGTTTCTGCTTCTGTAGTATTCTCTCTTTTAGTGTTTGTACCACAGCAAGAGTTTATTTTATTTAACACTTACACTCAGCCTGCTGAGAGACACACTGACCGCCTGGACCTGTCATTGTATCTGTCGAACACGGTGGCAGCTATTTTGTAAAACAGTGCACCGTGACTCCTTTATTTATTTCTGTCTTGCTCAGTTTACCAGAGCAGCAGTGACGAGCTTACAAAGCTGGATACAGATATTGTGAGACAAAGGCTTGTTTGTTTGATATATTTAAATATACAAGACAAGGATTTTTTGTTTTAGAATATTAACCTGTCTTTAGAATTTGGAGGAGCGGCTGGAGCAGAACAACACCAGGGAGGTATGGAGAGGACTGCAGTACATCTCTGGCCATGGAAAAGGACTGGGGAGAGACCGAGCCAGCGGGGACAAGGACTGGGCAGATGAACTAAATCTGTTTTTCAATAGATTTGATTCTGCCCCCTCTCTCCCCCTCACCCACCCTGCCCCCTCTTCACACCTCCCCAGACCAGTTCCTCCTTCCCTACTCAGCCTGCCCTCATCAACATCAGACTTGCACCAGCCTACTCCTCCCTCCCCTCACCAGTTCACCATCCCCCTTTCACCCTCCCGGAAACTCTTGCCACCCACCACCCCCTTGCCCAGTCATCCTCCACCCACCTCTCCCTAACATTTGATCAGGTGGGAGTTAAAGAACATCAAGGCAAGGAAGGCCTCTGGCCCAGATGGCATCAGCCCCAGACTGCTGAAGGACTGTGCAGACCAGCTCTGTGGGGTGGTCATGCACAATCTGAGCCTGAGTCTGGAGAAAGTCCCGGTCCTGTGGAGGACTTCCTGTGTGGTCCCAGTACCAAAGACTGCGCGCCCCAGGGAGCCAAACCATTTCAGGCCTGTTGCCCTGACGTCCCACCTGATGAAGACCATGGAGAGGATCATTCTGAGACACCTGCGACCCCTGGTGAGCACACTGATGGACCCCCTGCAGTTTGCTTACTGGCCTGGTATCGGGGTGGACGATGCAGTGATCTCTCTGATGCACAGATCACTACTGGGAGCACTGTGAGGGTCATGTTCTTTGACTTCTACAGTGCTTTCAACACCATCTCGCCATCACTGCTGAGGGTGAGAATGGAAGGAGCTGGGTGGACCAACACCTGGCTGCATGGACAACAGACTATCTGACCAACAGACCACAGTATGTGAGGCTCCGGCACTGTGTGTCTGAAGTGGTGCAGTGCAGCACAGGAGCCCCTCAGGGTATGGTGCTCTCTCCCTTCCTTTTCACCCTTTACACCTCGGACTTCTCACACAACTCCACAAAGTGCCACATCCAGAAGTTCTCTGATGATACAGCCACCATTGGATGTGTATCCAAGGGGAACGAACTGGAATACAGGACGGTCAACAAGGATTTTGTCAGCTGGTGTGAGATCAACCAGCTTCAGCTGAATGCCAGCAAGACAAAGGAGATGGTGATCAACTTCCAGAGGAAAACACCACACTTCACTCTGGTGAACATCCAGGGTTTGGACATTGAGGTAGTGGAGACCTACAAATTCCTGGGTGTTCACCTCAATAACAGACTGGACTGGACTGACAACACCCAAGCCCTGTACAAGAAGGGCCAGAGTCGCCTCCACCTGCTGAGGAGACTGAGGTCCTTTGGTGTGTGCAGGGCTCTTCTCAGGACTTTTTATGACTCTGTGGTAGCGTCTGCCATCTTCTATGCCGTGGTCTGATGGAGAGGTGGCTGCACTGACAGGGACAGGAAGAGACTCAATAAACTGATCAGGAGGGCGAGCTCTGTCCTGGACGGTCCACTGGACTCTATAGAGGAGGTGGGTGAGAGGAGGATGTTAGCCAAGCTGACATCCATCATGAACAACCCCTCTCACCCCCTACATGACACTGTGGGGTCTCTGAGCAGCTCCTTCAGCAGCAGACTAATACACCCACGGTGTGGGAAGGAACGCTACCGCAGGTCCTTCATTCCAACTGCGATCAGACTATACAACACACAACACTAGCACAACCTGAATGTGTTGTAGCTTTTTGCACTATTCATCTACTTTCACTATTTTTCTGTATAGGGTATATTGTGTGTTTTTCTGCTTTTTCTGCTGCTGTAACGAGGAAATTTCCCCGTTGTGGGATTAATAAAGTATAATCAAGTCGAATCGAATCTAATTTACTACATGTGATAACTTTTCACTAATTTTAACAGGTCAGATCTTTTATCCAAATCAAACATGAAATACTGCTTTGAAAGCTGGTAAAATGTGTATGTCCACTTTCTTTCGTGAAGTGGGATGAGACAGCTGACACCACCTCACAGCAATAATTATCCTGTCACTTGATGCTTTAACAAGGCAACCATATTTGCTCATGTTGCCAGAATATGTACTGGAACTTTAGAAACAAAGATAAAAATACCAACCAGACATTAGTAGAGTTTGTGCATGAAAAGAGTGTGTTGCTTGATGAATGGTGTCAGACAAGATAGCCACATGTCAAAAGCTGAGAAAGCTAATTTTGTTAGAGTTCTAATTTTTTTGCAGAAATGCATCATGGTCTTTAAATGAACAGAAAATTTTGCCACCCACGCAAGCAACAGTCCTGCCTGATGAGTTTCTTCTAATGCATAAAAGCATATTCTTTTATGCCAGCCACTCACAGTCTTTATTCAGTGCAGGAACAAAAAGCCAAAATTTATGTGCAAAAATGTTTAATCAGTAGCTGGGGAAAGTTGTGGGTGTTTCTTTTGTCATGAGCCAGGCCATTTGATTGGCATGTGCCCAGTGCTTAAAATGGCTGTCTACCCCTAAAGCTCCCACAGGTGTGGGTTTTAATAAATCTTTTACCCAGCCTAAACTGCTCTCTCAACCTGAACCACTACCCATGGGGTAGGTCCTTACTTCAAGCTGTTCATTTCTCAGGGCTACATTTTGTTAAGTGGTGAAGAAAAGGATAAGTAAAGGTATATGGTGTGCACTTACATAGCGCCTTTCTACCTTAGTGGTACTCAAAACGCTGGAAAACTGTGTTTTCCATTCACCTATTCATACACACACTGACACACCAATGGCAACAGAGCTACCATGCAAGGTGTCTGCCTGTCATCAGGAGCAACTTGGGGTTCAGTGTCTTGCCAAAGGACGTTCGACATGCAGGGAAAAACTGCCAACCTTGCGATCAGTGGACAACCCGCTCTACCACCTGTGCCACAGCTGTCCCTTAGGAAAAGCCCATCCCCATGTACTGTTCAATTTCATTTGGCCTGGTTTAAAATCATATGTCATGAATTATTGCCACACATGTCAAATTGTAGGTAAGCCCAAAAATCCTGTTCCACCAGCCTGTTTGAATCCCATACCAGTAACTAGGGAGCCATTTGAGAGTGCCTCATTAGACTGTTGGGCCCTCTGCCAAAAACTAAAACTGGTCATCAATACATGTTAGCCATAATGTGCGGCACCAGACAGTATCCTGATGCCATTCCACTTGGGGGGCTGGGGGAGGAGGCAGACAGATCACAGCAGGCCATAATTAACTAGAAATAGTACTAGAAATAAGAACTATTAATTGGGAAATGATCAGAAGGACAGAGTCAACAGGAAAGGAGGATAGCAGATGGAGAACAGTCAAACAAACAACAGAACAGTGAACATTTTGGATGTTGTGAGGCCAGCAACTGCACATCAGAGACGTGTAGCTCCACCGTGGAGAGAGAATAAGGGGTTTAGGGAAAGCAATGACAATTTCTAGGGACTGAAACAGGGAAACAGCTATTAAGGAAACTAAGACTGGGGAAAATGATCAGGAAATATTTGAGGTATGAGAACTGAGATGGACAAACTATACAAACTGATTTCAGGAATTGTCGACAAGTTGTAATCAAGAAGTACAGATTTAACACTAGGAACTGTACAAGGGAAACACTGGCCAGAATCAAGTACCACAAGGCTAGGCATAGATAAGGAAAACTTCAGGGCACAAGGTTTCAAAGAACAGAATTACACTGCAACTCGTAGAAAACTACTCAAGCACAAAGTACACTGAACAGATTCACACTATCGTGGCAGAAAACTGATACTGACTCGACCCGAAAAACTACAGAAAAGTTGAGTTACTGCTAACAAGGCAAATAAACAAGCTACCCTTCTTAGGTGGCAGTCTGGGGAGAGGGAGAAAGGTCAGGGGGTGGAAGTAGCAGAAGAGGAATGTGAAGCAGAGGTCATGAAAGGTCCTTGAGTGGAAGGCAGGCTGCAAATCAGCAGCCTGCCTTTGCTTCGGCTTGTGGCAGCCAAGCGTTTATAGCAGCGTCGCTTTATGATCCTTCGATGTTGGCTCTTCCTATCATTGTGAAGCAGAATTCATCAAGCATTGGATTGTTCACCCACTAATATTGAACGTGAGTTGGGTTTAGACCGTCGTGAGAAAGGTTAGTTTTACCCTACTGATGATGTGTTGTTGCAATAGTGATCTATTACAACAACACATCCTGCTACGCTACCGTTCTCTTTGATTCTTGGGGGTCCAAAGATAGAACATGGCCCAGTTTGGCAGCGTGTACATCAGTGGCTTTGCAGGTGGAGGAATGTGGTCCAAACAGGGAGCAGGTCAGATAACTAGGCAGAGGAGAAACAGGTTAAACCATGGCGAAGAACAGAGCTGAATGATTTGGTCAGAGCTGACAGAATGTAGCCTGGTCAGACGTTGAATGATGAGCTGAGCCAGTGTTTTATGGTAGACAGTGGTCATTAGTGGCAGGTGAGCCACTCCCAGATGCAGGTGTCCTCACTCAGCTGATTATCCAGTTGGAGCAACACACACATATCCATACACACACACGCATACTTGCTCATGCTCACATGAAGGGATAATGGAAGGAGGGAGCGGTAGAGCTGTCAACTATGCAGAGGGAGAAGTGGAGGACAAGACACTAGTTGTTCAGGCTCAGTCCAAAATGAAATCTTGGGATGAACAGAAGTCTCAGTCCTCAGAGCTTTTGAGGCAGATGAAAAGGTGTTAGTGCTGCCTCCACTGGCTGGATCCAGCCTCCAGGCTCAGTTCTCCAGACCACATGTAGTAGAGTGAAAAATTAACAACTGTAGTTACATAATCCAAACTCCTGGCACAAATTATAAATCCAGAGTCTGCCACATCAGCATGTTGAAACATTACATGTTCAGAGACTGCAATGTTTGTTCTGCGGCTGTTTCTGTGTGCACCGTTCCTTTGCCGTTTGCATCTGTCTGAGTCTGCTCCTGCAGATATTGTATGTTTGATAGATGACTTGTTACTTTTTCTTGTCATCCTTGTTAAATGTCGGTGTGGTCACTCCTTCTGGACTATTTCAATATACTAATCTGTTATAAGAGAGTCACAGAAAATATCGTACCAGATGCTCTGTCTCGATATACCTAAACTGTCACTGGATTAAACATTATAGAGGAATGTTTGATTCTTGGGAAAGGGGGTGTTATGACTGAGGCTGTACTTTGTGTTGTTCTTCTCTGATTCGTTCTCACGCAATTGGCTCTCCTTCTGCCAGTTGGCAAGTGATGAGTCCATGGACACATGGGCCGGCTACATAAGAAGCAAGATGGTGTTGCTGTGGTGCAAAAGGAACACTACTGCCATCCTCCTCACCTCGAAATCAACATAACTGCTGTTTTCCACAAACTCCTATTAGTGACTAAATCATTTGTCTTTTGGGTTTTTGGAAGAGCAGGTAGAGGTGGGTTGCCACTTTTGGTTTAATGTTTACAGTTGTGTTCAATGTTTTTGGTTAGATAGGTACCTTAGTGATTGTGTTTCCTTTTGGTTATTTTCTTTGTGAGTGTATTTTTAGCTTTTTTTGTGTAGAACAAATCTTCTTGTTTGTTGTTTTAGGCTTACGTCCACCTTGAGTTAAGGCTCAATCTCATGGCTGTAGAATAATAAAAGTAGTGTAACGAAGTAAAGAATTGTGCTGCTGGCTTCTTTTGGTATAGAGTTGGGGAAGATGCCACAGTTCATGTTATGTCTCAGCCACTGCTAGACAGGGCGTAACGCAATATTACAAAACAACTGCATTCCACTAACATGAGCTAGCTCCAGGGATATGGTATTGTTCTTGCTCACTGTCATGGCTTACTGGGATGGCTAATGCAACTGCACCATCAATAATGTAGTTTCACTCACTGGATGTATATTGCCGGAAAAAGTCTGCCATTGGCCACACATTTTATACAGCTTCTCCTCTGCTTCCTCTAGCTACATGCAGATGTTTTCAAAACCCTCTTCATTGTGGGAAACAATAAGCTCCGGACAGCAACCTACATGCTGAACATTCCAAGCCTTGCCAGGGATTTTGGTTGTGCAGTGAAGCAGCAATGAATGAATGAACTACCTGGTAGTTTTTTGGGTGAATTTACACTTGTAATTGCAGTACTCACCTCCCTCCATCCAAATGCTCCATGAGGTGCAGCCAGACCAATCTGGATCGTTGTCATGCTGGAATATTCCTCTTCTGCCAAGTTTCTGTAGAATGGGAATCATCTTGTCAGCCAGTATTTTGGTGTCATCTATGAATGTCATCTCCGAAATAACTTTTCCATTCATGCAGGCCCATGTCATAATTTTCTTCGATGCTTCCTATATAAAGTGTTGTATATGAAATGCTCTTTGCAATGTTTGAGCTGTCATTGAAACCCTGATTTCAATTTATAACTCTTGTGCAGCGTCAGACCTGGAAGTTGGAGGATGAGAACTGAAGGATTTTCTGCAGCAGAGGGCTGTCTCTGGTTACTGATTGACCTGCTCCATCTGGCTGAAGATGCAAACTTGAGGAGAGGCTCAGGGCTGAGCCAAAAGCCTTCCAGAGTTGTGACGTGAACTTAGGGCCCCTTTCAGAGACTATCTCAGAGGGTAAGCCATGCAATTGGGAAAATAATTACATCAGTTTCTTTAGGAGAGAGGAGTTTAGGAGGGGTGAGGAGACTTTGAGAAACGATCAACAATTTTTTGAATGACAGTGTTAAAATTAGAGAAGGTAGTCTTGTGATCAAGTATGAGGAGATATGGGACCACAGTTATTTGAGGATGGCAGAAGATGTAGGAGTCCAGAGCTGGGCTAATGGGTAGGTTTATTGCTGGCACACACACTGACAGAACAGGCAGAGACAAATTTTTCAGTGTCTTTTTCTAGGGAAGGCCTCCTGAATTGTTCGCAAAGAGCTCCCAAGGTCCTGGTGTTTCTGGGGTGGAAGAGAAGGTCAGACAAGGGGAGTGAGTACACTTGAGAAATTGAGGTTCCAGGTGGAGCTTTTAATTCTGATATAATGCTGGAGTTTAAAGAAACATCACATCCACATAACAATAGTGTTTATAAAGTGATTTGATCAAAAATTGCCTTATTTTGCTGTAAATAATCATTATATTTATTTTACATTTCAATTGTCAAATTATAGTTTAGAATAGTGATTGGTTCGAAACAACATCCTTGCAGAATGCTACTCAATAGTGTTACATAAAGCAATCTTAATCCTGCTCTTAAAAAAAACAAAAACAATAAAAACAATTTTAAAAAGTACCAAAAAGAATACTGCTAAAGTATCAGATCAATAAGCAGTATCGGTAAAATTAGTACTACCGTTTTCTCAGTTAATCAGTAAGTTGTATTGACCAAACAACTTATTGATTAATTGAGAAAATAACCCACGGATAACAATAAACATACCTGTTAATGGGAATGAGTAGACGCATGTATGGAAAATACACTTCCGCTTGAGCTAGTCGGCTGCTGATTGATTGGCCGTGATCGAAGCCAGTGTTTATAAGAGTGTGGGAAAGGCTAATATCAGTGTGGGGAGAGTTTATAAAGCCTTAAAATATATATAAATAATAAAATAAATATAAGGTCGCTACTTCGGGGATTTCGTCTATCACAAGGGAGCTCTGGAACCTAAACCCCGCGATAGACTAGGGATCACTGTATACATTCACCAGAGTTTTGAATTTGTCCCAGGACCCACTTACTGTGTCTGGTCAGCTGTGTAGAGCAGACTTGTTGACTGAACAACAAGGTGTTGGTAGCAGAGAGTCAAAAGCGACACACACACTCTAACACACATAAGCATGTAAAGACCATCACTTAGTTCTGAAGATGTTTTCTGACAGGGCTAAATTCAAATTGCCCTGGGCAGAAAGGTGACTGAAGGCAACAGCAACCAGTTCATGTTTCAACACCAGCATTATTGATTATAGTTGGGGAAAGCTTCTTCTGACAGATGCACACCCTCCTCTGTACTCCCATGGGCACACACATGCACATTCACACTCAACACACACTATTAAATTAGCTTTCTCTGGGTTGTAAAGAGAGCTGCAGGACTCTGTATTCAACTCCCCCGGGTTTTATATGTAATCTCTTTCTTCCACCCTTCCATATTCCCTCACACACACATGCACTAATACACACATAACTAAGCATACATGGAGCTACACATTTGAGTTGAGCATGAGCACAAGTACACATACTGGCCCTGCTGCACTGCCATTCTCTTTGATTGCCCTCCAGTTCTCTAATGAATAATTTAACTCCAAATACATCCTGACACAGTGACACCCAGATAAAATAAGTGAGGGATGGAGTGAGGGAGGGAGAAGAAAGAAAATAAGAAATGAGGGCACAACCCCTCCCCTCATAAGAGAGATGTGGGTTCGTACAAGGTGGTGGAGGCTGGGGAGTGGGGTGCTATGGAAATGCTGAAAATAGGAAAGCTGTAGCTGAGGCGAAAAGAGATGTAAATGGAACAAGAACATTGGCTTTGCTGACAGAAGAAGAGTGACAATGGGAAATGAAATAAAGGGGAGTAAAAGGACTGTTTCACTTAAAAATTCCAACAGCTGGTACTCACTCCCTGCAGTTTTACAGCTACATATTCCTGTCTGTCTAATTCAGATAAATTCATTCATAAAACATAATGTCAGTCATAGCAATAATCTCAGCTGTGAAATGCTCTTAAGTGGAAACTCATTTAGAAGGACTGCTCTTAGGTCATACTTTGCGACTATAGCCCCTAGTTTCTCTATGACATATTGTACAACCAGTACATCTGGACCAACTGTTGACAGATTTAATCAGAAATCTCAAATTATATACATTAAACAGAGTTAGTTACCATTAGCAAATGATTTACATCAATTGATAAACAGCAACGACTTTTTTGGGTAGTCAGATAATTCAAGAGACCATTCACCTTTATTTATGTACATTCTGAATTGCAGTTTTAGATTATTTCTTTTGGGGGCTGCACGGTGGCTCGGTGTATAGCAGCGTTGCCTCACAGCTAGAAGATCCCCGTTCGCGCCCCAGTTAGGACGCCCGGGATCTTTCTGTATGGAGTTTGCATGTTCTCCCTGTGCAGCGTGGGTTCTCACCAGGTACTCCAGCTTCCTCCTACAGTCCAAAAACATGCTGAGGTTAGTTGATTATTCTAAATTGTCTGTAGGTGTGAATAAGAGTGTGCTTGTGTGGCCCTGTGATGGGCCACAATTAGTGTGTCCCCTGCCTTCGCCCTGAGTTGACAGGGATGGGCTCCAGTCCCCCCACGGCCCTACAGAGGATTAAGCGGTGTATAGATAATGGATGGATTATTTCTTTTGGAGTTAATGAACTGTCAAAATAGGTGGGACCTGATAAACCATTAAAAGTTCATCAGCTGGGAAAAGTTCCAGTGTCCAAGCAGTGAATGATAAAATATCTTTGTCCTTTTCATTAGATTGGCTTGATTTGTTGGAACTGTTAATTTACTGCCATCAAAATATGCTTTTAGAAGTTCATTATCATTGTTGTTTTAAAAACTAGACAAAAGTCTTTGAGCACAATTTTTAAATTCTCCCAGACTGAGTACCTGCTTTAAGTCCTGAAATGCTTTGTCAATCACTCTCGGAGCAAAAACGTTAAGCATGCCACACATGATTTTCTCCTCACTCGCCCAGTTTGGAGTGTTAGGCCCATGATCAATAGCAGACAAAAGTTATCTAAAAAAGACATCTATGCATTAGCTGTGCTCGCTTTATGCTGTGGACGGTCGATGGGGCACTGGAGCCTATCCCAGCTGACTTAGGGTAGGACTTAGAGTACAACCATGCACACTCATTTTCATACTTACAGGTAATTTAAAATCATGAATTGACCTGGACTGTGGCGTGCACAGGGAGAACATGCCAACTCCACATCACTCCGGCCGAACAGCAGATTTGAGGCCAGCTTTGAGGTAGCAATGCCTGCCACTGACTATCAAAGGGCTATGAAAGAGGCAAAATGTCAATATTTATCCAGTATCATCTTCAGCAACAGTCAGGGCCCCAGAGCTCTGTTTAACATAATTAACTCTGCTGTTAACCCATGCACCTCTGTTCTGGCTGATGCTTCAGTCAAAACTTGTAAGAATTTCCTTTATTTTTTCACTGATAAAGTTGCCACTATCAGACAGCTCACCAGCAGCAATTTGGATATTGACTTGCCCTTTGCTCTGGCGCATTCTGCTGTGTTTGAGCAGTTTGAACTGTTTTCTTTGTTAACTCTCCCTGAAGTGGTGCAACATATGACACCTACAACCTGCCCCTTGGACGTTACCCTCGCCAAACTGTTGGTAGAGGTTCTTTAGCATTGTTGTCCTAGTCTGCTGACTTTTATTAACTCTGGTCTCTGTGCTGGACTTGTTCCAGCTGCCTTAAAATATGCTGTGGTTTAGCCTCTCCTTAAAAAACCTCAGGCTGATCCTTCAGTTCCATCAGATTTTCACATTTGCCGTTTTAGTCCAATGTTTTAGAAAAAGTTGTTTTTACACAGTTACAGTCTTCCTTAGAGGACAGAACCGGGTTCAGATCTCATCACAGTACTGAGTCTCCTCTGTCAAAGGTCCACAATGATATTGCATTGACCGCTGATGCCAAGCACCCTGTGATTCTAGTGCTGCTGGAATTCCCAGTGGTCTTTGACACTGTGGACCATACAGTCCTCCTGTCTCGTCTGAACAATATGTTGGCATCAGCAGCACCACACTTAGGTGTTTCATGTCCAACCTTACTGATCTGAGTTCTGCAGTAATGACTGGTGACCTGTCCTCTCTCTCTCTCTCTCTCTTATGGGGTGCTGCAAGGTTCAATTCTTGACTCTATCCTGTTCTCCATTTATTTTATGCTGCTTGGGTCAATTACAGCAAAGTATAATCTGTCTGGTAAGGTTATGGAGTATGATGAATTTAGAATTAGGTATGGGGATGTTTGTTCAAGGTATTCTTTTAACCAACTAATTGCTGCAATAGGAAAAAAATGGAAACAAATAATTAATTATGGAACAAACAAACTGTTAGTCTGTAAACCATCAATCAAAAATTCTAATTGGTTAAAAGGAACAAAAATAAACAAAAAATATATAATTTCTACTTGGTAAAGCAGTCACTAAAGGTTGGCCCATATAATACATACGGAAAATGGGAGAACATTTTTGATTGTCCATTACCATGGGAAAAAATATTTAAATTAATTTACAAAACTACTGTTGATGTGCAAAATTTTCATATTAAAATCATATATAATTTTTTGCCTACAAGGAAAATGTTAAAACTGTGGAATATGGCTGAGACAGATGATTGTCGATTTTGTTTTCAGGAATCTGAGTCCACTTTGCACTTGTTTTGGTACTGTCATGTTGTGTCTTGGTTCTGGATGGAGGTTGAGAAAATGTGCTTAGAAATTGGCCTGTCTCTGAAGTTAGATTTTGTTTCCGTGCTGTTAGGAGATTTTGTAGATTGTAGTGATCTGGTTAATTTAATTATCGTACTCAGTAAACGTTTTATTTTTAAGGCCATAAATAGATTCTCACTCAGTATTATTTCTTTTAAAAGATTTATTCAGCGATATTTAGCTTTAGAATGTCATATGGTTGAAACAGACAATGAAGCCAAAAAATATAAAAGAAGATGGGAAGTTCTCAAATGATTTATTTTGAAATTGTAAACTAAATTTTTGGATTGTATGCAGATATTTCTGTTACACTGTGGCTCGCCAACTGTATTGAGATTATGTGTTATGTGTGGGTTTGTGTGGAAGGGGAGGGTGGGTGGGGTGAGTAACTTCTTTATAAGTGTATCCTGTGTTCTTATGTTGTTCTGTTTGTTTGTGTTAAAATAATTTTTAAAAAAGCATAATCTGTCTTTCCACTGTTATGCAGATGACATTCAGATTTACCTACCAGCACAACCAACAGTAAGTGAGGCACAGAGTTGTGTAACCCGGACAGTAAGCAGTGGCTGTCATCCAACTTTTCACTTTTAAATGGAGACAAAAGTGAATGCATTGTGTTTGGGGATACTGATATCTGGTTTTCATACAGTGACTTTTAGACCAGCTATCAAAAATCTTGGGGTGATGTTTATTAGTTTTATTATTTATTATTGTTTATACCCTAACCCTAACCCCATTAGCTGCCCATTTAATGGCCGCTAGTCTTCCTGGGGTCCTTTAAAATATTTCATTTACAAAATTTACATTATAAAATTGTGTAAAAATTTACAAAATTGCACAGATAACACAATGCAATTAGGAAAAGTAGTAATAATTACAACATGATGAAATTATTACATTATAGCAATAATACAAAAATTTGCATGTCAGCAGGTTTAGTTTTCACATGGTCATCTTAAATGTGTTTTTATGTTGTATTCTGCGTGAGCTGACTGAGAGCTTATTCCAGTTAAATATTGCTCTGTAAAGCACCGTGGACTTCACAGAATTTGTTTTTGGGCGAGGAAGTTTTAAGTCGCCCCCTAGTGCCCGTCTTGTGGCATATCGGTGGCCACTTTTAACAAAAATCAACTTCTCAGCAAAGAACTGTGGCTGATTTTTAAATATTGCGTTCCACATCAATAACATTAGTCTTAGTTAATTTTGTTGTTAATCGTAAGCCAAGAAAGGCGTGGATGCATTAGAGCCACGTTGGTCCTATAGGAGCACTGAAGGACAGTCCTAGCTGCCCTGTTTTGTGCCACCTGAAGCTTCTGAAGATCCTTCTGTGATGCAGACGACCATATGACTGGACAGTATTCTAAATGACACAGAACAAGAGATTGTACAACCTGTTTAGCAATAGACACAGGTATGTATGCCATGCATTTTCTGGACATTGCAATACCTTTTCCCATTTTTGCTGTGATTTCATCGATCTGTGATTTCATCGCAGACCAAGACAAGTGGGAATCTAAGGTGACGCCCAATAACTTGGTTTGCTTCACTTGTTTCAGTTCAAGCCCATTAATTAACAATTTCAGTGAAGTCTTGTTTTTTAAGTTTGATCTTGTACCAAATATTATGGATTTTGATTTAGCTATATTTAAGGCCAATTTGTTATCCTTCACCCAGTTATTAATATGAATTAAATCATGATTTAGCAGGCTTGAAACGTCTTCAGATGTTTTTGCTGAACAGTACAGAGTGGAATCATCTGCATACATCACCACCGTTGAGTTTTTCAGAATAAAAGGTAAATCATTAGTAAAGATGGAGTAAAGCAAAGGGCCAAGGCAGCTGCCCTGGGGAACTCCACAGTGGACTGCTTCAACAGAGGAGTATTTACCATTAAAGAATACGCACTGCTTTCTGTCAGATAAGTAGCTGCTCATCCATGACAGAGCTGAAGGGGAAAAACCAGAACATTCTAGTTTTTGAAGCAGTATTTTATGGTCTATCAGGTCAAATGCATTGCTGAAGTCTAACATGACTGCACCGACCAATTTGTTTGCATCTATTTCCTCTAACCACTCATCTGTCATGTGAGTTAAAGCAGTGCAAGTGGAGTGACCCTCTTGATATGCATGCTGGTACTTGGTGATTAACCTACTGGAAAAAAAGTATTTATGAATTTGTTCGAAAACAACTTTTTCCATTATTCTGCTTAGAAGAGGTAGAAGACTAATAGGTCGGCTATTCTGTCCTGTAAATGTAGCTCGTTTATTTTTAGGTAGTGGTATGATCTTAGACTCCTTCCATTTCTCTGGAAAAGTGCAATGTGATAAACTTAAATTGACCAAATGAGCAATGGGAAAGGAAAGAGTTTTGGCTGCCACACTGATGAGCCTTGAGTCCAAGTGATCCATTCCTGACACCCTTCCATCAGGAAGAGCTACAAGAATGTTTTCAACATAAGTTCTGTCAACTTGATTGAATGCAAAAGTGCAGTTCTTCTTATTCATTATTTTATTTAGTATTGCATCAAATGATGTTGAATTCTTAGGACTCATGCCAGCTCTCAAATTTTCTAATTTACTGATGAAAAAGTTATTGAAATAATTAGCAATTTCCTCTGGATTTGGAATAAAAAATTCCATCATATTCTACATATGAAGCAGCAGAGTGCTGACGTCTGCCCATTATTTCATTTAATGTGTTCCACAGTTTTCTACTATCATTCCTTGCTTTGCTGACCATTGCCTGAAAGTACTCCTTTTTCTTTGGGTGGGGTGGTTGGGTGTGGGCGTTGGGTGGCGGGTGGGCCCCCATGCCCTGTGCCCCCTGGTCTTGTCCTTGGCGCGCTGGGGGTGTCGGTTGCTGCCTTCTCTTGGTTTCTGGGTCCGTGTGCTTGTCTGCAGCCCGGGCGGTCTTCTGGGCGGTGCCTCCTGGTGCTCCCCCTGCCCGGGGTGTGGGGGCACTTGGCCGGCCTGGCCCTGTTGACTTGTGGTAGTCGCTCTGGGCTTCGGTGTCCATCACACATGCATGTTTGTTCAGGGCTTACCAACTCCTGTCGAGTCCCCTTTCTGATAGTTGATGGGACCCGCCTGATTGTGCAGAGTCATTCTCCAGACTTTGCACTAAACTCACGCCCTCTATACACTTCTCTCTCACTCCTGTCCCTTGGCGTCCTAACTCTGCATGCTGTCAGGACTTCTGGTTTCCAATTCATTTCTGTGTTGGCTATTTGTTCCCAATTCTTAGATGTGGGATCGGTTGTTGGGAATGACATAGCATTTTACAGCACTCTATAGGATTCAAATAGCACTGCCTATCTGTACCCTCCCTGTTCGTCTTGTCTTGTCCTGTCCTTCATTTGTTTCCCCCTCAATTCACTGAGGTGCTGCACTGCCCCCTCTGGCTCATGATAGAAAAATTCAATAAAGAATGATAGCTTAGTCCCAGGGGGGGCCGGTGATGGTCACGCACATGCACAAAATGTTAATATATTTTGCTGCAAGACTAAAATATGCATTGATCTCATTAAAGTTGACCCCCTTCTGTGATGTTAAATGATGAGTATAAATGCAGACAAAAAAAAAAAAAAAAAAAAACTTTTAGTGTTTGTTTTTAAAGTTCTTAACGGTCTTGCTCCACCAAATTTATCCAAGCTGTTAACTCTACAGGACCAAAAAAGGAGCTCTGGGGTCATCCGATCAGCGCCTGCTTGAAGTCCCTAGGTTGAAATATAAACATGGGATGACCAGGAGTTCTCTGTAGCTGCACCCAGGCTCTGGAACAAGCTCCCCACTCGACATGCTCACCATCGTGGACCTGGGTCTCTTCAAATCAAAGCTCAAAACCTTTGTGTTTAAAATAGCTTTTAATACCTAGCTGCATGGTGACATTTTAATTTGGATTTTATGTACATGGTTTTAGATGTGCAGTATATTTAAGTGTTGTTTTATAGCTGTTTATTTTTATTGTTTTGTTGTTTATTTTACTGCTGTTTCTGTTTTAAGTTATTGTATTGTTTTTACGTTATTATCTTGGCATTTTGCTCACCTTTAGGGTTGTTGTAAAGGGCTATATAAATAAACTTTGATTGATTGATTGATTGATTGATTGATTGATTGATTGATTGATTGATTGATTGATTGATTGATTGATTGATTGATTGATTGATTGGTGTGAATGTGAGTGTGCTTGGTTGTCTGGTTTTCTGTGTTGCCTGTGATGGACTGGTCACCTGTCCAGGGTGTACCTTGCCTTCACACTAAGTCAGCTGGGATATGCTCCCATCTCAGTCTTTACACCAGAGGATGAACACAGAGGTCTGTGTTGGACTTCATTTACTCCCACTGAAGGATCACAGGTGGTGTAGATGCAAAGTTATCTTCCACCATGACAAAGACACCCGGTCAGTTTTCCAGGGTCATGAGGTTGTTTGTGTGTGGGAAGCCTGTGAGGTATCTAGCTCTTGCTGCTGCACTGATGACTCCTTCTCCTATTGCTGCACTGATAAATACTACTAGGTGGTCAAAGTGCAAGAACAGAGGACAGAGCAGTGAGGTTTGATTCCTGGCATTCTTTCTCCATGTGAACGTCGTTTTATGGTACTGAAGTTGTCTTCCCAGCAGCAGATAGAAACTGTAGATTTCAGAAAAGTAATGTGACTGTTTAGAGTTCCAGGTGAACAAGGATTGATCATTACTCATACTTTTAAAAGGTTTTATGTACAGAAAAAGTTTCATTTTGTGGTGAACTGTACATTTAATATTTTTTTACTCATTGCACCTTAAGAATCTAACAGCTGGTTTGAAATAATGGAAGCACCACTTAACACCGATCCATCATCTGCAGACATTGCCTCGTAAATGTTCGCTACAGGCGAAGCTGAGAGTCGTAAGAGCAACACCATTACCAAAGTCCATTGATTATCCAGTAATAATGCAGGCCTGATGGTCTGTAGGCATGTATAAATCTCTTAGCAGAGGAGTATTCTCTGATGGCTGAGTCATAATTCAGTGGCAGTGGAAGGGAGAGGGCATGAGTGTGTCCTGCTTTAAAACCCATCATGAACGAGGACATAAAAAGCCAGAATGGAATTACGTTAAGCTGTGACAAGCATCTGTCAGCTCCTATTAGGTTTGACATCATTTCAGCATGGCTGCAAATGTATCGATCTAACATATCTGATTAATTTGAATCACATACTGCATGCATCTTTCCTTATCACTGCTGTCAGGTGGAATGTGTAAGAGCTGGACTAGAAGAAAGTGGAGTGAAGCAGAAGGCTGACAAGTTTACTAAAAGAAAGACAATTCATTCGATTTGGACTAATGGATGACACACTGTCTCCTGTTTGTGTAACTTGTACATACATTTTAGGATGTGGGGGGAGTGCTGAAACACTTTCTTAACAAACACTAGTTGTTTTTTTCTGCACATAACTCCTGCACAGCATGTCTGACTATAGCACAGAGGGCCATTTTAATTTGGTGTTGATCTTTAAATTGACATGACAATTTCCACATCGCCATGGAGTGGAGTCAATACTGGGGGCATCAAATCTGCCCTGGGGTCTTGGACCTTATTGTGTGTTTAACCTTGCCCTGGTCCAACATGTAAACTAGCATGTACAAACCTCTGCCCTCCAATTTGAGTTGTTTTGAACTTAACATTAGGTATTAATCTTAAAACTTCAAGTTAAGAGTCCTCTTTTGGTGTACGAGCATGAGATAGTTTCTCGTACGCACAAGAAACTTACATTTTAATTTTTTTCTGCCCACATCCCTTTAGGGGCTCCGTACACAGCTGCCTGTTGTTGCATAAAAACTTTTTTAAAATTAACTTATATTTTATGCTTAGAGTCTGTTTAAAGATGGACAAACCCTCCATGATGTCACCCATAGATTTCCTGGAGAGTGGTTTTGAAGCCCAGTGTTGTGACTCCACCCATTCACAATCTTGACAGTGACTGCCACCTCCTAACTCCTAACTAATCCAAAAATTACTAAAGATGTGGTGTGTGAGTAGAGCTGAGGTGGACCATGCAAATGTCTCTGGTCCATAGACCTGTCACTTATAGTGACTATGCACTTAACTGTGTGTAACATTAAACCTTAATTAAATTTAAGCAAATAAGTTCTATAAAATTTCACATCCCATGCAGCTGTCATGAACAGTGAATAAAAACCTAATTCAAATTTTAATACTACAACAATACTACAACTTCATCAGAACCAAAAAAAAAACAAGACAATTAAATGTGGATTGCTCATTATTAGATCTCTGTTATCTAAATCTATGTTAGTTAATGATCTGATAACAGATCATTAACTGTTAATTTCTGTTAGTAGTTGTATATCGCCCACTTGCCCCCAACTCTGAGTTTTTATCTGAATTCTCAGAGTTCTTAGCTGATGTAGCGCTCAGTTCAGACAAAGTATTTATAATGTGTGACTTTAGAGAATAAAGGCCTCAACTCTGCATTTATCCTCTAACATTAGTCCCACTCAGTTGATTTCTCTCAAAATATAAATAGAGCAACTCATGGTTTTAATCACACCCTCGATCTTTTTTTCACACATGGAATATAATTTGAACCTCTAACTGATTTTCAATAGAACTCTCTATTGTCTGATTGTTTTTTAATAACATTTGAATTTACAATGATGGACTACAGAGCATTTACCAAGAAGTTCAATTACAGCAAATGTTTATCTGATAATGCAGTAACTAAATTTAACAAAATGATTACAATATTATTTATTCAGTGTTATATGCCAACACAGTGGAGAGCAGCTCCTCTAACATTAGTTCCACACAGCTGGATTATCTTGCTGACAGGACTGCAGCCTTACTGCGTACAACACTTTAGACTGAATCATAGAAAAGTAGCTCCATGGTGTAATGAACAGTTGTCCATCTTAAAGCAGATTTCACAAAGACTGGAAAGGCAGTGACATTCCACAAATTCAGAAGAACTTTACCGAGCCTTAAAGACAGTTTTACCACATATAAAAAAGTGATTTGTAGGACAAGAATTACTTATTATTTATCTCTAATTGAGGTAAACAAGAACAATCCCAGGTTTCTTATCAGCACATTAGTCAGGCTGAACTGACTGATTGATTTTCCCAAACCTATTACGAACCTCCAGAAATCTGTGATTATATCAAGCTAGGATGAGCATGGCCTTTATGGAGATAGTCAAGGTTATTGCAGAAAGATATGAAAGATATGTTAGAAAGATATGCTTGAGGTGATCAGCATCCAAGAACTTTGATTGTCTGTTCAGAGATGCCTAACCTGGCTGCTATGGAAGCCTCTTCTTTGGAACAGATCAAATCGTGTTTTAGGGTCATGTTAAAGATGCAAAGAATTCATAAAAATGTTTGCTGAACCAGAACCTGGTGGCCATTTCACCAGTTTTAATGAGGAAGCGTGAGTCTTGAGGTGAGGTGTTTGCAGTGTGCCTGGAATCGATATATCTGGTTAGCATCTCAAATGGGTTGAGGTCGGAGTCTAGTCGGAGGATGTAATTGAGATGTGATGCTCTGAGTTGGTTGGTTTTACTTCTTAGGAGATTGAATGTCTGACAGACTGAGTTGTACATGGATAAAGTAGGAGCAAATTCAGACAACCTTAGCAAGCCAAAAAAAGGACAGCAAGGACATGGATACCAGCATGAAGTCAACTAAGGGGGAACAGTAGTCTGAGCATACTGTAAGGATGCAATGTCTGAGAGGATCGGATGTGACTGGCAAGGGCTTTGCGGTGTGGGCACTGCTTATTTTGTAAGCCTTTAAGAAGCACTGGAATGAAATGAGAGATGGCCAGTGGTTGGGGGAAAAACAGGAAGGTTGCATGATATCACTTAAAACAGTCTCAGCCGGTAAGGTAGGCTGAGAGTGTTCATGTGGTGAGTGTGTTAAGGATGGCTTGTTGCAAGGCATTTCAAAGGTTTGCTGACTGCTGAGATATAGAATATAGAATATGGTGACTGCAAACAATGTAACTGGAGTAGGATGGATGTGTTATTCTCAGGATAAGAGGTTAAATTTCTGACACAAAAAGCGAGACAGTGAACCAGCGAAGCAGTTATAATGCCGTGGGATGTGAGCTGTATGGAGGAGGATCTGGTGTTGGGCTGGAATTAATGTGAGCCTTTGCAGGAACTGCATGATTACCAGCAAATGGGATCTACCTTTGTTTATTATTTCTTCTACTGCTGTGATGTCAGAGTGGATGAGTATGTACATCCTTGACCATTTGTGCCCCCAAAGAATAGTGGCTATTAAAATGGGGCGCAACTCTTAGGAGTGCAGACAAGGGGAACTTGACTTCCAGTCAATGGAACTGAATTCTGGGGGCCACTTGGAAGCAAACCCTTCCTTGCCATAGTAATCACCAAAGTCTACGAAAGACTCTGCATCTGTGAAAATCTTGATGTACTCAGGTTGTGTGATATAGTCATTGTAGATGAAGAATATGTTGCTACACAAAGACAGAAATTATTTTCCATTTTTTATGTATCATGTAGTATGACCTTGTCTTAGAAAGAAGAGATAGCTGCTGCTTTTGTTCAAATGAAGATGAATGGCTTCCCCTGGGGATGGTGCATATGGCGTAACTGAGGTGGCTGAGAAGGGCCATCATTACTCCACCCATGGTAGCTGAGAGCTCCAGGAGAAGGGGTTGTCGTAAGACATGCATCGAAGGAGGAATCTTTGCTCTCTATGTACAGTAATCAGACGAAACAAAACTAAAAATAATGTATAAGAACAATTAAAATAAGAGCAATATAAATATACACTTAAACATCCAGAAATAGCAGTATTTACTGTGTGTGCAAAGTGGCAGGGTTACTGAGGTAATGTGGTACAAGCAGTACAAATATGCATAAGGGTGGGTTATTGTACAGTGGTTCCTGAGTCTCTGTGACTTGTGAGAGTTGATCAAAGTAACAGCCTGGGGGAAGAAACTATCCAAACCTACCTGGCCATGTGTAAAAAAGTAATTGCCCCCCTTGTTAAATCATGAATTAACTGTAGCTAATCACATTTTTTGGAAAGTTGAGTTCAATTTCACTGACCACACCCAAGCCTGATTACCTCCAGACTTGTTCAGTCAACAAATCACTTAAATAGAACCTGTCTGATGAAATGAAGTCAACCAAAAGATCTCAAAAGCTGCAACAAAATGCCATGATCCAAAGAAATTCAATAACAGATGAGAAATAAAGTAATTGACATTTATTAGTCTGGAAAGGGTTACAAAGCCATTTATAAAGCTTCAGGACCCCACGGTGAACCACGGTGAGAGACATTATCCACAAATGGAGAAAACATGGAACAGTGGTGGACCTTCCCAGGAGTGGACGGCCTACCAACATTACCCCAAGAGCACAGCAACGACTCATCCAGGAGGTCACAAAGGAACCCAGGACAGCATCTAAAGAACTGCAGGCCTCCCTGGCCTCAGTTAAGGTCAGTATTCATAACTCAACAATAAGGAAGAGACTGGACAAAAAATGGCCTCCATGGCAGAGTTCCAAGGTGAAAACCACTGCAGACCAAAAAGAACATAAAGACTCGCCTTACTTTTACAAACAAACATCTGAATGATCACCAAGACTTTTGGGAGAATGTTCTATGGACTGACAAGATGAAAGTTGAACTTTTTAGAAATTGTGTGTCTCGTTACATCTGGTGTAAAAGCAACAAACCATTTCAGAAAAGGAACATCACACCAACAGTCCAACATGGTGGTGGTAGTGTGGTGGTCTGGAGCCGCTTTGCTGCTTCAGGACCTGGACGACTTGCTGTGATTGATGGAACCATGAACTCTGCTCTCTACCAGAAAATCCTGAAGGAGAATGTTCAGCCATCAATTCCTGACCTCAAGCTGAAGCACATTTGGGTTGTACAGCAGGACAACGATCCAAAACACACCAGCAAGTTGATTCTGAATGCCTTAAAAAAACAAATGAATGTCTTGGAGTGGCGTCATCAAAGTCTGGACTTGAATCTGATTGAAATGCTGTGACATGACCTTAAAAAGGCAGTTCATGCTTGAAAACCCTCCAGTGTTGCAGAATTAAAACAATTCTGCAGAGAAGACTAGGCCAGAATATCTCCAGAGAGATGTGAAAGAGTCAGTGCCAGTTATAGAAAATGCTTGATTTCAGTTGTTGCTGCTGAGGGTGGCCCAACCAGTTATTAGGTTTAGAGGGCAGATACTTTTTCACTAAGAGACCAGGTCACTTTGAATAGTACTTTTTTTCCTTAATAAATAAAATCATCATTTAAAAACTTAATTTTGTGTTTACTTGGGTTGTCTTTGTCTGATATTTACATTGTTTTGATGATCTTAAACATTAAATTGGGAAAATATGCAAAAATAATAATAATAATTTGTGAGTGCAGCTGTATTTAATTTAATTAGGAATGTAGCAAACAGACGTAAAGTGCCTCTGTGACAAATACACCTTTTCCAGGTGCTCTTGCATCCCACTTGCTCCCACAATTTCAAAACCTTGAGTCTTTGGAACTGGACTGAATTAGAATCCAGTTGACCAGTGACTGGAGGCTAAAAATACTGACATGA
This sequence comes from Dascyllus trimaculatus, assembly GCA_024666655.1. NCBI lineage: Eukaryota > Metazoa > Chordata > Actinopteri > Pomacentridae > Dascyllus > Dascyllus trimaculatus. The sequence continues at coordinate 28,945,141 of CM045463.1, read as the reverse complement.
CACAAAAAATGTAGCGATGGAAAAAGAAAAACATTTCTTATGATGAACTGAGGTAATAAATAAACATGCATCCATTAAAAATATTTGTATGAACAGCTTTTCAGTGTCACCATGGATTATTCTGACTAATCACCACAACTTTGTGTTACAGAGTGGGTCTGAGGCTTGAACGCGAGTCAACAAAGAAACAGCAAATCAGTACTTTAAATACAATGATGATTTTTTTACACTCGATTACAAGGTAAGACAAGCGGTCACAGGAAGTGACAATATAAAGGAGCAGGGAAATGAGCTAAGTTTGAGGGAGCCAAATACTGGCGGGAGGCTAGAATACAGGACTATATACAAGGAGAATAAATTACACACGATATATACACAGTCAGACAGAATTAATCTTATGAGGAAGATAAAGTTTATATTAGCAACTAACTGGGACTTGGTAATACCAATCTAGGAAAGCTGGGGTAGGCAGTACAAATACACACTAAGCACAGACAAAAAATTTAGAGGACAAAGTGAAAGCAAAACACAAGGCTTGGCTGGGTATGACTAACTGAGGGTTATTCACGGTCCAGCATTTTGTCGTGGTCTGAGCCAGACTTACATGGAGCAAGAATGAAGCCCTGATAGATGGACCACTCCCTGTCGCAGGTGTGCACGTTCAGGTCATCAACCAACAGCCTGCACCTGTTTACATTCCACAGTCACACAACCACACTGACACCCACAGGAGGGAAAGGGAAAAGGAGGGGGAAGGGAAGGCTGCCAGCTAACTAGAGCTGAAGGTTTTAGAGCTGAGTAACTGTTAAGAGTTTGAGGCTACAAACAACCCTTAATGGAACACTGTGTAGAAATTACACTGTTACTCTCCATTAAAAAAATGCAGTGTTACAGTGTGAACATCATATTCTGGTCTTTATATTTGACACCCTCCACATTTTCAAATCTAATTTGCAGGGAAAAAATGTAGCCCCACATTCAGGCACGTATGGCATATGGCTGGTCCAACTTCCTCAGCAGGACACAGAATATATATGAGCAAAAATAAGCATCTTCTGCGTGCGCACACACACACACACACACACACACACACACACACACACACACACATACAGCAGTGAAGAGTTACCAAGTTTCATATAATCAATAAGTAGCCAGATCAAGTGCACTTCATAAAGCACTAATTACTGCTGAGTGGGCGAGTGTTCCCAAGTAAGTGGCTGTAAAAGCTTTTTGTCATCTGATGACTGATTTTCCACTTGGGCGCGAGCCTTACAATTAGACGTGTTACTTTCCATTACTCAGTGACAAGGTTCCTGCCATGTTTGTCTGATCTCAGTCACTTCTTATGGCTTTGATTATTTGTTCTGTAGCTAAGTCTTATATCTGCTTGCTCAAAGCTAGAGGATAAAAAAGCAGGCAGCAGTGTTTTTGTGGTGAAACATTGGCTGGGTGTGCACTACAAGACCTTCTTAGCTTGTAAAAATTTAAAGTGGAGTTTTCAAGTCTGCTACATAAGCCAGACTTTGGCAAGGTCACCAAGCTATCAGTGTGATTTATGTGGAAGCTTAAGCTATCGCCAGTTACGTAGTGGAAAATAAGAAGATGGCTCGACTGTTATTATAAAATACAAAATGTGAGTTCACCCATTAGCAGTAAAGAAAGAAAATATATCTGCAGAGTAGCATTCATTTGCATTTAATTTCCATGTGCTACATTGTTGTGATCATTATATTATACTTACAAGTAAGTTGTATTTCTTGTGGGTAGAAATAGCTGCTCCAAAAATGACAGAGGTACATCTGAAGTTTAAAACTACTGACTATACTTTTCCTCCCGATGAATCGCCACCTTATTGTAGTGGAGGGGTATGAGTATCTCTGTGATCCTGGGAGCTATAAGAAGATCTTGATGAGAACAAAGAGAAAGCTGCCACCTTGCCCAGGTTAGGGGAATGGGGGCCTCCTCCTGCAGCCAGCCCTGGGGGGGGGGCAACAGAGAGCCCCCCTGAGGGGCTCTGTGGGGGGTAGTGTGAGAGTACGGGGTACCGGGCTTGCTGCTCCGAGCCATTCGATCTCTGTACATCCAAAGTGAGAGCTGTGTCCACATTCTCAACATTAAGTCAGACACGTTTCTGGACTCCAGCAGGGCTGTGCCTTGAGATCCTGTCCATGAACGACACAAACAGGATTGGAGACAATCCTGTGAGGTGAGGTGAGGAGGATGTCTGGTTTGGCAACCTCAGCATTGCGTCTCTGTTTTTTCAAGATGTTGTAGTACTGTTGGTTTCATCAGACCGTGACCTTCAGCACACCACTGGATTGGTTTGCAGCTGAGTGTGAAGCCGCTGGTAAGCAGATCAGAACCTCCAAGTCCGAGGCCATGGTTCTCTGTCTGAAACTGGCGTATTGCTCCCTCCGGGTTGGATGGAGATGCTTTCTCAAGTGAAGGAGTTTAAGTATCTCGGGATCTTGTTTACTAGTGACGGGAAAATGGAGCGTGAGATGGACAGGCAGCTTGGTGCAGTGTCAGCAGTAATGCAGGTGTTGTACCAGACCGTCGTGGTGAAGAGGGAGCTGAGCCACAAGGCAAAGCTCTTCATTTACCAGTTCATCTACATTTCAACCCTCACCTATGGTCATTACCACTGGGTAGTGACCAAAAGAATGAGATCGTGGGTACAAGCGGCCGAAATGAGCTCCTCCGCAGGGTGGCTGGATTCAGCCTTAGGGATAGGATGACAAACTCAGACATCCGGAGGGAGTTCAGAGTAGAGCCACAGCTCCTTCACGTCAAAAGAAGCAAGTTGAGGTGGTTTGGACATCTGATTCGGATGCCTCCAGGGAGACGTCCTTTGGAGATATTCTGAGTACATCCGCCTGGGGGGAGATCCCAGGGTAGACCCAGAACCCGCTGGAAGGATTATGTATCTCGTGTGGCCTGGGAACACCTTGGGATCCCCCAGGAAGAGCTGGAAAATGTTGCCGGGAGGAGGGACGTCTGGAATGACCTGTGTCGTCTGCTGCCTCCAGAACTGACCCTGGATAAGCAAAAGGAAATGGATGGATGGATGGATGGATGGATGGATGGATGGATGGATGGATGGATGGATGGATGGATGGATGGATGGATGGATGGATGGACTTTACTTTAAACAACACTGAATAGATATCAGCTTTTCCTGTTTTCTCAGTTTGACTGTTATTTTTATATGACAGCTGACTTTTTCTGCTCACAAAAAATGGCTCATATTAGTCTTTGCAAGCTTAACACATTACTGTTGTCCGTGAAAAGACACACCTAAAAATTATTTGTTTCATTTCAATTGAGGAAAAATATCCAAAGCCCACCCAAAGATAGTAGCAATAGGAGAGCATAAAACACATCATAATTAACAAATATGCAATCACATAAACTGTACTACATCCATCAGATCAGAAGTGATCTATACTGGCCAACCAAGACTTGACACACAGGTACAAGCATTACCATTCCAATACCAATAAAATATTATTTCAGCATGCATGAAAAGCTGTTTAAAGAGTCTTTTCATGGTCTGACTCCTGCCCCTCCCCTCTGTAATTCAACCACTGGCTTGTTTTCATGGCTGCTGGCATGACTTGCCTCTCCCTTCATTGTATTTGTGTTTTCAGTTTAATTGTCTCTGTTTATACTCTGCAAAGCATCGCCTTTTTAAATTTGGTCCACACTCCTTTGCTGTGTCTGCCTCTTCATTTTTTCTTCAACTTGTTCTATCAAATCAAAAAAAATCCCCTCTTTTTCCTCACTCTCTCTTCTCACACATTCTCTGAAAACAAAATTTATTTTGTAAATGTTAATTAGCATGCCATGGTCTAGCGAATACGAGTAATGGTATAGATGGGGTGCCGCTGGAGAGGAATTTGTTACCACCAGAGACACCTGCTAGATTATAAACAAGTAGCAAACACTGATAATGCTGCTGTTTTGCCTGTCCTTAATGGAGAAGTTCACAAATCGACTTTTAAAGGAAATGAAAGACTATACGAAAACAAATCTGTCTCAAATATAAAAGCTGGATTTCTAGCACTGATTTTTTTATGTAAAGGTGGAATCTGTAACTCTGGAGAAATACTGATCATATTAAACTATTTACTGTCCCTCTCAGCCCACTTCCCTCTTTCCCTCCCATCTCCCTTTCCTATTCCTGTCTGCACATTTGTGCTTTTGCACAGGACATGCTGGAATGTGCTGCCTGGATCAGTCCAAACCAGGTAGTTTCTTATTGACAGATCTTCGGCTCTGCACAGAACAGCTAGCAGACTTTGAAGAGATTTTTGTTGAATTTCACAAAAAGTATATTGGATTTGTTATGACCCGAGACATTGCTTCCTATGTCTCCCTGTTTTAGTAGTCTGCAGGTGAAGCAGGCATGTAGCATGGGTGACCAGTCCTACTTGCTCATGTCTGACACCTGCTCTGTTGGGTGTAAAATACCCTCCTTCATCAGCAGCTCTCTTTCTCTCTCAGTAATTCTCTTGGACAGGAAACCCTGCAGGAGCAGTCTCCTCACCACTCTGCTTGTCCTTGGTTTGATTAATAGATTCACAATTTTGTTTGTTCAGTTTTGTTTCTTTGTTTACGTCACTTTTCTTGAGCCAGGGTTATAACATATAAGGGGCTCATCTGGGATGAATCTTTGTATTTGTTTGAGTTTGCTCACTAGTATGGTTTATTGTGTTCTGGTTGAGCCCCTAGCATGGTGAGTAAAGTCATTTGAATGCAGTCGAAGGGGCCAGTTAGACTTGATCAGTTTTTCAGGCCGGGCTGCTACATGATTATTTTACCTTGTTTTGAGGGAATTGTGGGTGGAGGCTACAGTCCCTGGTGGAGGTACGCTTTGTTTGTTTCCTATTTACAGAGCTAGGTCTCTGTATGAACACTGTATTTTTTAGCACACTCACAGAACAGAGGTGTAGTGGACTGTGAGGAGATATATTTGGTGACTTTGACAAAAATGTATTGCATTAGAATCATATAATCTGCCTTGTAATTATGTATCTAAATCTCTGACTGTGAAGTCAGCTCTGTTAAATGTTCAGAATTCAGTTTCACATTTTATTCAGGTTTCACACACTCTTTCAAAAAATCTTTTTAAGTCAAATAAGGTTCCTAGTTAATTCTAGTCCTGGGTGAAACAGTGGCCAACATTTTGGACATCTACAATTTCATGATCTTTTCCTCGTCACGTTCTGAAAATTTTTCGAAAGCCTTCAGAAGTCTGGAGGAGTACAAATGGACTCACTCTTCATTTGTGATGAGTATTTAGGCTTTGAGTCGCTAAAAATAGCTTTTATCAATGAAGACTAAGTGCCACTTATCGTATGTAGCTAGCTGGTACTTCTTCAGCAATATTCTGCAGTACATCTGATTATCATCTGTGTCCAAAGAACAGGCAAATATTCTGGACTGTAATAATAATAGTTAAATGTGAGGTTAAAGTTCATGAGTATTAGTGTGATCGTCAGAGTTTTTTATAGAGGTACTTTATAGACTAGAAGACTCAGTTACAGTCCAGAATCTGTTTTGATCAGTGGGACAGCAGCATATACCTTCAGAGGTAACACAAAGGAAGACATCAAAAGCCTTCTGGGTTCCTGATATTGAAAATATGCTGTCCAAACTTTCATAGCTTCACCACTGAGTTCACCAGATCTTCATTAGTATAGAGGTTTCAGCAGTAGTGCTGGTGTACTCATTTCAAATAAACAATGAATCCCACTCAACATCCTTTATGTTTTGTTTCAGTGTTTTCTTACAAAAAGCCTGTGGTGTGGTGTTGGGTAATACACAGATGCTACACATTAGTACTGAGCTTACATATGTCCATAAATTTATTTTGTTTGTGCTTTCCAGATGGTAATGAAAGCATGACAACGTGGCAAGAAAATACTATGAAATGCAGCACTGACTCACACACTTGAATGTACTGTCCTCTACATAAGGTTGGATTCAGGATTTCATTCTTACACCCATTTATAGGAGAACCACATGTTTCCTGCAGCTGCTGTGGATGAGATGTCATAGAACTGTAAATAGTTTTTTGTCTTCAAAAAGATGAGCCCATGCATACTATCAGCAAGTGCACATGCAACTATTAGTTCCTAACCATATTTTAATTTTATTCTGTGGACTGAAAATGTAGTCAAATATAATCACCATTGACCATTAACAACTGTTAATGACCACCATAAACCATTGTTTATATCCTTTTCCAGGGCTGACCGAGAGCTTCCATCGACTTCAACATGAACAACAGGGGATGTTCCTGGGCTCTATTTTTTCTGCTTTTTGGCTTTCTGTGAAGTTTATCTTAATAAACTACAGTGAAGTCAGTCGTCCTGGTGGAGTGAGTCACCCACACCAGAGGTTTTCTGCTTCGGTTCACAGTCCCCCCTGTCCCTGAGTTATGCTACTATAGATTTAGACACAAATCATGTGTAAATCTATAGTGTATTATGGGGGATTCCCATGATACACTGGGCTCCTGTTCTTTACTCTGCTCTCTTTCTCCTCCATATAGTTATAAATCACCATTACATGTCACTAACTCTGTTTCCCCCGAGGTTCTGTGTTTGTTCTCTCTGCAGGTGTGTCTGGATCTGGAGCTACATCACTCTGATCTGCAGTTTCTGGCCTCACCCACCTCCAAAAGGTTCATTGTTATGTTTGTATTGTTTTTCTGTTCTCCATCTGCTATTCCCCACCCCCTCATCCCCACTTCCACCACAACCAGTTGAGGCAGACTGCCACCTTCCCTGAGCCTGGCTCTGTTTGAGTTTTTTTTCTTTCCCATTTAAGTTTTTTTTTTATCCTCCCCACCGTCGCTGACTGCTGCTCATAGGGAATCAAAGGACAACTTTAAATTGTTCGGTCCTCTTTGTTGAAATAAGGTCTTTACCTTATTATGTAAAGTGCTATGAGATGACATATGTTGTGAATTATAATGAAGCCTCACGTGGCCACACCAATAAAAGAAAGTAGCATAACTGTACTTTATGATTAAAACTGCTCTTGTTTACAACCAAGGTATCACCAAATATAAAATTTTGATATTATTTTCTAATATTTCAGATTGAATATGAAAAAATGATCAGATCTACTTGTATTGATCAGTCTTACAACCAAAAGTCGTGAACTCTGATTTCATTGACTTCCAGTTCCCAAACAATGACATACACTGTAGAACCAACTATAATCAAACAAAACATTTACTAATAACTGCTACAAACAAACAATAAGACAACAATTATGCAACAAATAACAAAAGGTGGTTGGGTCTTTTGGGGGGGGGGGGGGTCCGCAGGTCAGGAGGGTCACAGTGAAGAATGCAATCTCCTTTTGTCCTGAGGTGTGGTTATCCTCACAATTGACACTTTGTGTCTATTATGAGTTTTGGAGACATCCTGTTGTCTCCAAGAGGACTGTGAGAGGTAATTTTGATGTAAACATCCTACTTATGTGTTCCATTTGGGTAAAAGCTTTGGGTTAGCTGTCTTCTGAAACGGTATCCTACCAGATTTACAGCTATGAAATAGAGTCTCTGGCTTCTCTGTGTGTTGCTTGGTAACGTTCTGCTCCTTGGTACATTACATACACCACAGAACACTGTTATTGATGAATGTGTGTTGCTCGGTTCAATGAATGAAGCACAGTTCAGTTATGTGAGTTCATATCACTGTTCTTTGATTCAGTATCAAACTGTGAACTGTTTTAACAGCTTCTGTTTATTTCACTGAGAAAAACATCTGTTGGAATAGTTCTCTCTCTCTTCCAAAATATGTATTGTGACTGAGGTCTGCCATGTAATGAGCATCACCATGAACCAAAGTGGTGAGTGATTGGTACTGTCTGCTACTATATAATGTATGATATTGTATAATATAAATATAATGTATAAATGAATAAACTGTATTGTCCATCTCAGGCAGTAAAATGTTCTTTGGCCTCATCCAGGAAGAAAAATATTTGTCTTCCTGGAAAATACTTTTCCTTCCAGCTTTAATCTGGATCATTGGGGACAGCTATGTCCGATGTGGGCTGTTGCTGTCTGAGGTGGAAGAGTCTTCTCCCTTTCTTCATCTAGTTCTTGCGAGGAAGAGCTGCACCCGATGTCCTCCTCATCCACTGCAGTGAGAATGACCTAAGGTCATCGCAGCAATGATGGAGGACCTGCACTTCCTACACCCGCGACCTCCAGATATGAAGATCATTGTTTCTGGTACCACACAGAGATGAAGGTGGAAGGCTGGCACCAATCCAGGGACGACTGACAGGCTCACAGGTTTGTGAACGGTGACATGGCTACATATGTTCATGATCTGAGCCTATCAGTGATCAGCTAGCTTGGTTGATGGTGTATCGGTAATTCACATTATAGGTAATATTTGCTGGATTCTAAGTCTTTTCTCTGGTCAATACACACAGAAATAAACTGCACCAACCTCTGGGGTTTACTGCACACATTATATTTGAAGCTAAAGTTGCATATAAAGTGCCCAAAACCTGGCACCAGTAAGAAAACTAACATGTATTAACTGAACAAGCTATCAGAGTCCTTTCAGTGTCTGCTGGTACAATCAGCCAAAGAACAGATCCTAAATACGGTGAAGTGAAAACTGATTAAATCAAGTGTAGCGTACAGAGGAGCAGAACATTCCAAGCCAACACACAGATAATCCAGAGACAGTTTCTCAGAGCTGTAAATTGGGTAAGAAACCATTTCAGGAGACAGCCAACCCAAATCCCCCCTTTTTGGAGACGACAGGATGTCTCCCTTCTGCACCAGAATCTGATAAGGGTCATAAAAGTGCCAAAGGTGATGAAAACCACACCTCGGGAAAATAAAATCAAAGAATTCAACGTCTCTGAAATGGTGATCTCAACATCTGTGGACTCTGGGATACCAGGTTGATCAGGACCAGCATGGAAGGAGAACACATTGAATCTGAAGTGTTTATTGAGACGCATACACAAGACAACCAACACCCCCTCCTCTCTGTCACAGATCACAACCATAAAAGACACAGTGAGAGAGAGAGAGATCTTTGATTCCCCGCATGTATACTTATAAGTTGAACTTTTCTTATAATTGAATGTATATGCTTGTATCTGTAGTTACATTAATAGTTTACTTTCATGTAGCCTAAAAGTCTACTATTTGTAAGCTTATTCTCATGTTATATCTTTTATTAGTATTATCTCAGGAACCATATGAGATAAACATGTCATGTTTGGTGTCATTTTAATCACACATTTAGTGAGATTTTAGATCTGTGACCATCATAGATATTTACCAGTTGGATTTACATGTTTAAGACATGATCTTAAAGTATGCTCTAAAGGTATATGGCCTCTGATCTCTCCTGGACAGTGAAGCTTAGACCTCCCCCTGGGATGGACACAGCCATGATTGGTCAGATGCTGATTTGAATTTGGCTCCAAAACTTTCTATATAAAAAGAAAGTCACTGGAATGCAACTTGGGCTTTCTCTTTTTTTTTCTTTCAAGGGGCTTTTTCTTTTTCTTTCTTTCAGGGCTAAGTTTTTAAGGGCTTTTAGTTACTTCTTTTAAGGGCTAGACTTTTTCTTTAAGGACTTTTAAATTTGGCTTTATTGGGATTTTACCAGCATTTTTACTTAACAGGCTATTTCAAAAGCTCTTTACAGAGTTTTTCTTTACACAGCTCAACTTTCAACAAGGGTTCTTAATATTTTTACTTTATTTTACTTTTACTTTTAACTATGAGCTTCGACTCTTAGTGTTTGTATTACATTTTTACAACATGACTACACCAAAGTGCCTCCTTATCTCTGCGTTCCTGATCCGACTCATGCAGCGGATCATCACAGCTGGACATCCTGCAGCCTTCCTCTCTTTTCCTTCTGCTAAACAGGTGAATTTATAAATTACGATTGGCTTCCAATTCCAAAGTGATTCTGAATTCATCACCTTTCTATCAGCTGCTTCCAGTGACGATCAAAGTTAATTAGCTTATCTGCATTCATTCATTCATTCACTGTCTGTTGTTACGCCATTGTTGTTCATTGTTTGTTTGTAGTGTTAGTTAATAAATGTTTGTGTAAAATTATCATCAGTTTTGCCGTGTATTTCTTTGTTTGGGAACTGGAGGTCAATGAAACCAGAATTTACGACTTTCAGCTAAGAGACTGATCAACTTCATTCAATTAAAGTCTCTTTGAGACTTAATCTAGAATGATAATTTTCTCAGTAATCTGAGATGGTGCCCCTTCATTAACAAGTGCGATTTTAATTATAAAGTGTAGTTACTACTACGCTACACAAGCCAACAGACAATAAAACTGTCTGTAGAAAATGTGCTGCTACTCCACCGATAAAAAGAGACAAGTACATTTAAACAGGATGAGGCTTGAGTTCACGGTGAATGGCTGCTTCATCCAAATGACCTGTCAATCATTCCAGACCAGACTGTCAATCAAGCATTCACACTCTAGACTTTGATGCCTTATATTGAATTAATTATAGAATTATTTTCAAATCAACCATCAGATCTCTAGTTTTGGGCAGAGAAATGTAAAATATATGTATCTTGACCTTTTCCTTGACCTCTCATTGTTGGGGCTAGAACTGATGTCTGTTGGAGCCTGGCAGCAGTAGTGGTATTTCAGGTTTTGACACTTCCAGGTTAGCTTTACTTTTCAGAGCCAGTTTCTACGTCCATCTTTCGTATGTAGTCTATGACTAGTTGTTCTCACTAGCAGTGATACTGTGATGATTCATAAGCAGAGAACATACGGGTTTGTGTATCAGGATTTAGTCCAGTCATATTAAAAGAATTCATAAAGGATGACCACGTACAGTTTTTTAGTCTCCTCATAACAACTACAACAATAATAACTTTACTAGTTTAGTCCAAAAGATGCAAGATGTTTTAAACATCCATTGTGCTACCCTTGGCAAAAACAACCTTGACAAATATCTACTAAACACATTTGGATTAAAGTGATTAAATTAATTCTTATGAAAACAGCACTTTAACAAATAGTGTAGTCCAAAGTTGCACACTGACAGCCCTAAATGACAACACAAGGTCATAGTATTTAGGTACCTGGAGGCCATATCCTGACATTAGTAAACTGCAAATAGCATTCTGATAAACACATTTATGCATTTTACATTAGGGTTTCTTCCAACACTTGTCACTTCACGTAGGATAAAAACTACAATACCAAAGTTTTATTCTGAAAAATATGGAGAACCTTTTGAGGTCTTAATAAGTGCAGTCTGCATTCTCTTCTCTAATGCAGCCCCACAGCACATCTATTCATTCATTCATCATTAAAATGTTGCTCAGTGCAACTTTAACCTACATGTAGATCTCCCAGAGCAAGCTATTAGGTATCCACGTCTCATAAATATGATTAGACACCTATAAGTCACCCTGGTTTGCATATTCACTGCTCTGACTAACTGGAGGTTTTTCAGTCCATCAAATGCTGCTCATCCTTCTTTGCTTTCTATTCATCAAAAGGAAAACACTTCACTCCTCCCTGTTGGAGATAATTATTTAAAGCAAATCAGTTAAATATTTAACCAACTTTATGAGCAACAGCATTGTGTGAAAGGTTTTGCTGATTCCTGTTGGTTAATTCCAAGTGATGCCAGGCTGTGTAACACATATTGTTCAGGATAAAAAGTGTGAAATATAAAAAATCTAAAGGTTCTTGTAAATTCTGTCCCCATCTCCAGCCATTCTGCAGTACATTACATGCACACTCACACAAAACAAAAAATGTGTTTCACCACAAGCCCAAGAATAGAGAAGTGATAGTAAACAAGATAGAGGGACCAAAAGAATAAAAACAAATATCAAGGGAGGGAGAGAGACAGAAAACCAGAGAGGGAATGAGTAAATGAAAAAAGGGGGCCAGGGCCTCTCATCAATATTTCATTTGCTCTGAAAACAAAGGAGTGGGACGGGGTGAGATGGGTGAAGGGATGGGATGGGGGGGGGCTTTCTTCAGAGACGGTGCTGAATTCAGCAGGAACATGAAACCCACTGAGTCTAGACTCAATCTGGGTGAGCAGTGGCAAACAGCTCCTCCAAATGACACCCTGTGAGTCATGAGCGGCAGCAGCAGGGATCAGCAGGTCCTTAGGGCCAGTTATACCAGGTGAGTCTGGCAAAACTCACAACACACATACCGCAGTACTCCACCCACCTTTGTGCTGTGTTAACTCACTGAAACATTTCATCACTACTGCTAGTCCCAGACTTACATGACTGAAAATGTCCCTGATTTTAAACCTAATAAAAACCATAAGACATGAACATGCAACAAAAACAGATTGTTCTGAAGGAGGAGGCCATTTACAAACCATACAGGAGACAATAAAAAGATCTTTCTCTGATAATGGGTTTTCTGACATGGAGTCATGACAGCATTACTGTCACACACCACAGTGGAAGTGGACATGCTACTGTCAGTTCAAATCATGGGTGTAACAGGGGAAACAGAGATAATAAGAGGTGCAAGAGAAGCTCAACACATTTTTCAGTCCCCCTGCGGGCAAAGTGTGCAAATGGTGTGGTGCTCATGGGTAGTCACACAGGAGAAGTGATTGTAGTGACGTGACAAGGAGTGGTCTTAGTCTGGAAATGGCAGTGGGAGAGTAGCCTAGGTCACTGTTCTTCTTTTTGTTTTATTTAAAGTTCTTGTGAAGGCTTTAAATAAAAACCTTACATTTAATATCTATTTGTTGTTAAATCATGTGTTGAACTATGACAACACTGTTTACATTTAATTAGAAGTGATCATTAAAATGTTTGTGTTCCATTCGCCATCAGTGTGCAGTGAAAGGTCTGTGCTTCAGCATGGAAGGAGAGACTCTTTTACACTGGAGGGGATGGTGAGAAACATCCATTTGTGTGGGTGATAGTAAGAGACTTTAAAAAGGAGACAGATAGCTGGGCCCTCGTTGGTCATGACAGTGGAGAAAAACCTTCTTTTACATAACTCGAAATAGGCACAGTGAGACTATATAGGCCTATTAATAAAGACAGTAAAACAGGTATCTGTTTGCTCAAACATTTATCAGGGTTGAGTACATCTAAAAATATGGAAATATATGTAAACCTAACTTCCAAAGCAACAGCTGAGGCAACTACAGGCATGCCTTCCCATTTCTTATTGTATTTATATCGTGGAATTTGTGGATTATAGTGATTTTCTGCTTTCACAGTGACTGTAGCAATTTGATGATGAGGAATCCAAAAAAGTGAAAGGCTGTAACCAGAAATCAGTCATGTGATTTTTGTTTACCCTCAGTCAGAGCAAGAATTTTGAAGAGGATGAGAGAGAGCACACACAAGACCTTCACCTAATGTTCTGTTAACTTACTGACATGATATAATTATGGCCTATGTTGGGTTTATATGCAGGGACTATAAGTAGTCTCCACTTTATTCTTTAATAACAATATATATTTTATCTTTTGTCTATTTTTTCTGAAAACCACACATGCAAAACAAACAAACAAACAAAAATGTAACAAAAGGCAACACATCAAATCTGTAGATGATGTGCTACAGGACCTGTACTGAGCTCCACTGGTCACACACTGTGGGGCCTCTCTGACCTGGTAACATGAGCACCAAAATGAAAGCTAAGAGGTTTTGCAGCCGTCACACAAAGGTGAGGTAAGACATGTCTCCAATGACCTAATGAACCCTTCTCTTAGGGAACTGTTGGTTTCCCTGAGGTGGTGCTCATTAGAGCTTGTTTCAGACTACACTGGAATAAACGTTCAAAGTTCTTGAAATTTTTTCAGGCTAGCCATACTTCATGTGTTAAAGTAATGCTAAACTGTGGCATCTCTTGGTTAAGTGGAGGACAACAGAATCTGCATTTTACAGCTATTTGCTGTATGTCAACACCACCTCGGCACAACACAGCTGATAGTCTCAATCACTGCAAAAGGGCAAGAAATTCCACTGGTAAACTTTAGACCAAATGAAAACCAAGGCTGGCATCCTCGGGATGTTGTTGCCAGTAGTGTGCAAACTGAAGGTAAATGAAACTGAAATATTTTGCTTTGCTTACTTCTTTTATGTTCTCTATATAAATCCATTATTGTCATTTAATATTTTTATGTCTTTAATTTTGCTCTACATTGTAGAAAAATGCAAAGGTCAATTCAAAGGATCAAAGGATCTCTAGAAGTGTACCATGCTTGACCATATGTCTGCATGCAGCGCCTTCAGTAGAGGATGTGATTCCTATAACCTGAGCAGGTGTTAAACTTTGTTTTGGTTTGCTCTTTAGACACATTATTGATTACACTATTAAATATATGATGTCTGCAGTGTTCGTCCTGCCTGTGCATTATATTTCTATCTTGAGAGACTATTTTCTTCTTTATGTAGGCACTAAGGTCTTTGAAGCATTAGAGCCTGTAGCACCATATTATGTAATAATGCAGTAAATTTTCACCTCATTGTGTAATAACGCCACATTCTGTAATAAAATTCTTGAACGTAATATGTAATAAACTTTGACACATTTTGTATCATTAGTCATTACAAAATGCAGGTGTTGCACCTTTTCATGAAGAAAATGTAATAATTTGGCACATTATGTAATAAACCACCAAACAGGATGCGGTAATTATAAAAAACATTATACCATCAGAACAACATGACTTTAAGCTTACCAGCAGGAATGATAGATAAGAATTCATTTTAAAAATAAAAAAAAACTAGTATGATGTTTCATTGGTCAAGTCTAAATTAAATACAAGTGTATTCATTATAATAGAGAATGTGTTCGAAAGCTCATAGAGACAAAAACTGCACTAAATGAGTGTTACTGACATGAACAATACCGGTGCACACATCTTCCTACATAGCAAACAGCATTCATGAAAAAGTCTTTAAGTCACCCCTGTGTGTTTTTTGCACTAGGACTACAAAATTAATGCAATTGTCTGCTGACTCTTATGCTATTATTCCAACAATTGCCATTAAAAATTCTTCCAGTTCCTTGAGTACAGAACTGACAATGTCTGAAGGCAATTTCATTGTCTTTGTGTTTTCTCTGTCAAGTAGCTGTAGGAAGATTCTTCTCTACCTGCCAAAAACTTTTGAAATTCTGCAAGGGGCCTAATGGCTCAGGCCAGCCATGGCTAATAGCTGATGTGTACCAAACTAAATTGCAGTTATACATTGTGTCCCCAAGCAGTGTTGTGCATGAACGGCGTTCACTGAACGCGTTCATATTTTCGGTGAACGCTGAACTGAACGGATCAGTTTTCAAATAGTGAACAGGAATGCGGTCACTCTCGCGACAGTGAGCGGCACATACCGTTCACGTTCACATTCACTTGAAAACTCTTGCGAGAGAAAGCAGTTTTCAGGTTTTACGACAGTTTATGGCAAACACTGATGACAGTCCAGCATGGTGAGTGCTGCAGCCAGTTTAGCAGAAGAGCTAGCGAAGTTTTATGAATTAACTAATGAAGACACAGACAGCAAGAACCTCGCATTTTTATGCAAACTGTGTCCACCTGGTCTGAAAAAACAAGTGCAAACGTCTGACTGATGTTCGCACTTGGTTCTATTGAGTAACATAGTGTCTTATCTGTTTTAAAAAATGTAAAAACAAACGTGAACTAGTTCATTTTTATGACTGTGAACTTAGTTCAGATTTTTAAAAAGTGAACTATGAATGGGAACTAGTTCTTTTTCATATGTGTGAACTGAACTTTGAGCTCGTTCTGTTCAAGCATGAACTGGAACAACAATGTCCCCAAGAGTATTCTTGTCAAAATGGAAGATGTCTGGAAAAAAACAATATCCAAAGATAATATTAAAAGCAACATTATTTTGATTATATAACTGGCTGTGTTGAATCGCACATAACCCAGAAACCTGGCCATTGCTGAACAATTCAGCAGTATGATGTAACCAATGAAACCTCGTATCAGAGAGGGGTTACATGACTGGACAATATTCAGTTTTTAATAAAGGTCTAATGCAGTGTTTTGCCACATCAAACTACTATTCTACCGCAGTAGTGGAAGTGTGAGCTGCCGTGCGTTGACCTTGATGCCCTATAGACAGGGGAATCTTTTCTTCACAGCAGTAATTACCGACAGAGAGACTGCTCTGAATGTCAAGGCTCTGTGAAAAATCAAATATTCATCATGGCAGCCACTCCTTCACTGCATTATAATTGCATTCCAATAAACTGCTCTTTAAGAACAATGTAATTTCTGCCATTTTAAATAATCTTTAGACCTGTGCATTGTAATGAATTATTTTTATCAGTCCTGACACGGGTTCCTTCCTATCTCCTCCCACTCTTCCCTCTTTCTGTGTAATGAGTAAAGAGACTGGGATTATCAGCTCACTTGTAGTCCACCCACATTTTGTATTTGAAATGAGCCACGCTTTGTGTTGGCAATTTGCCTTTATCTAGCTCCAGCTGATAATGCTGTGCCAATTAAATGGCTGCAAATTGTCGCTTTTGGGGAAGTCACATGGATGCAGTGTGATGAAAGGCATGCGTTTCACGTAAAGGGGAAATTGGAGATTGTGTAGGGTGCATCTCTAAAAAATACAAAAAATTCTTGGAAGGACTTCTTGATACTTGCTTTGAAATCCTCATTCTAGTTTAGTACCTCCCAATGCTTTCACAACTTTAACTTTATGTAATTCATACCTTAGCTCGAGTTCGCTGTGAAGGCAAATATTTCCCTAACCTGCACCACCAAAGCCACACAGAACAAGGAAAACCTTAAAAGATGAGTTGTCTACTGACGCTAACAAAATTAGCGTGCCTGTACTGATTAGACTGTTAGAGGAACACTGCAAGTCCATTTCGTCAGCCTTCTCAACGGAACTTGAATTGGCGTTTGCGTGACTGGAAGTTGACCTGAACGCCATGCAGGCCATGGCAAACAGATTGAAGGTTTGGAATACAGCGGCAACTGAGATAAGGAATGACTTAAAGACCTTGAAACACTGTGCTCTGCTTTAGCCGAAATGTGTCTTAAACTCAAAGCTAACGTCACAGACCAGGAGGGACACAACCGGTGGAATAACATTAGAATTTCTGGAATTTTTTTAAAGGTCCCTGCTCTACAAGGTTTTTTTCTGATGCCCTGATAAGCCTGGATATACTCAGCAGCCCAGTATTAAAAAGCCAAGATCTGTGATTGTGTGTTTCCACCATTACCAACCCAAAGAAACAGTGGTCGGAGTAGTCCGTAAATGAAGACGCGACTAAAAGTACAGAGGTGTACGGGTCAATATCTCCAAGAACCAGGCTCAGGGAAGGCAGCTATCTGTCTCAGCCGGTTGGGTTGGGAGTGGGGATGAGGGGGGAGGGATAGCAGGAGAAGTTGGTATGGGGATGGCAGGACAGCAGGTGGTGAGGCCAGCGGGTGTAGATCAGGGACGTGTAGCAGGAGTGGGAGCATAAGGGGGGTGGTTGGAGCGGGTGTGGGAGTAGGAGCATGAGGGCAGGGGCGGAGTGGGAGTGGGAGCAGGAGCATGAGGGAGTGGGGGTGACACTGGAGCGTGACATCAGAGTTGGCAGGTCTACGTACTACAGCCACGGCAGCGTTCTAGAGCCTCAGTGGCATATTAGAGCCTTGGCGATGCTCAGCAGCATTCGGTGATGCTCAGCTGCGCCGGGCAGCGTACTACAGCCTCGGCAACATTCAGCAAAGCTTGGCAACGCTCCCTGGCAACAGCGCCCGACAGCGGCGCCCGGCAACCACGCACACGACTATTCGAATATCAAAATTATTATCCGAATACCACCACAACAAACGAATATTCAGATATCCCAATATTCAAGACCAGCCCTGGTGAAATGTCTTCTTCTGACACGGTAAAGAAAGTCCACACTGGTCAGTACCACGCCATGCTGCTTGTTTTCTCTGCCCCAGCAGTGTTATGACATCACACACATGCGACAGTACCGTCGGGGAGGGGAGGGGTTGAGGAGCCAGGCATGAGCACAAACCACAACACACAGACCAACGGCAAAAACCAAGATTCCAAGTCTTTATTATTATCAGCTCATTTTATCGGCTGATTCTTTTATGATCAGAATTATTGGAATGACGTCCTAATTGCTAAAATTAGCCGATAATTATCGGACGCCGATATTGTTGTGCATCCCGTAGTTCATAGTGCGTCTTAGTGATTGTACATGTATGAGCATGTGTTTCTCCGCTTTGTGTAGTTTGCCCTATCTGTGATTTCTCTGTATTGCACTGTGTGCGCGTTATGTAACTCAGCCAGCTTTAGATTTTCTAGTTTGGTTATACCAAGTCCTGGTTAGTTCACGCCTGTATATATATATATATATTATATCCTTTTTATTAATCCCCTTGGGGAAATTCCTTCTCTGCATTTTGACCCATCCTTCTTAGGAGTAGTGGGCTGCCACACATTGCAGCACCCGGGGAGCAGTTGGGGGTTAAGGGCCTTGCTCAGGGGCCCACAGTGGCCACAGCGGGGAAATCGATCCTCTAACCTTCCGATCAGTAGCCCAGTTCTTAACCTGTTGCGCCACCACTAGGGTTGCCACCTTTCAGAAATGAAAATAAGGGACGCCCACCACGGCTCCTTGGGGCCACTACCACCCAAGGAGTGGTATATTTAATTCTGAAAAAAGCAATTAGTCATACTTAAAGCTTTAGGTGCCTTATTACATGTATTTATTTAGTTCTGTGAACATATCAGAGTTCTGAGTGAGTTATTCATTAGATAGGCAAAGGTCATTCATTGATTACATATAGGCTATTAAAAGAATGTTTATTAAAAACTTAAAACCATTAAAAATGATGTTTTACAGTTTGCCTTGTGCCCATCGCCATTAACGCTGTTAAGCCAGGGGTTCGACTCTTCCCACTCACGTCTGTACATTTGCAAATGTTTTTGCTTCTTTGGACATGGTGGTGTTTCGGGTGTAGACATTTTAAACGCGCCGGTGCAGTCAGTGCGTAGCAGCGTCTGTAACCAGGCAACCCGTAACAGGACCAACCAGGCGGGCGCACAGAGACGCAGACACGGAAGTCTGATCTATCCGCTGGACCTGGCGTCAGGTCCTCGCTATATGGGTCCTACTAAGATGAAACTGGCTGCCCTTAATATTTCCTGTGTTTAACTTTGTCCGTTATAGAGTTTGGATAAGTGTGCGACAGACGTGAATGGGACATTTATGAAAATACGGAACAATTTAAAATACGGAATAACTTAATTGTCAAATAAAGGACGATTCCGTATTTAAAGGGACGGGTGGCAACCCTAGCCACCACTGCCCACATTTTCTCTACTCTGTAACATTAAAGTTGTCAGTTGGATTGTTAGTGTACTGTAGCTTTATGAATATTCTGGGGTTTTGTTGTAGTTAGTCCTCCGTCCAGTAGTCATCTCTCTTGGGTGTCCCTAGTCTCGTAATTTACCTCTTGTCACGCTCCCATACTTGTCACTTCCTATGCCATTGTCATCACCGTTCTGTATAAATCTTATAAGTAAATTATTCATTGTGTATATACAGTCCCTGCCAAAAGTCTTGTCGCTTATCCAAGTTGTAGGAACAACAAATAACTACGTAACTTGTAGTTGATCAATTGGGATCAGAAATGACTTGTATGAAAGGCAAAGCCCTTTAGATTATGTTTATTACACCAAAAAAAGGTTTTGTATCATTCATTGAGTTTTATCTTTTAATTAGGACAGAAAGGTCAGATTTTGCTTGGACAAAAGTCTTGTCGCATACAAAAAAATGTATAAATTATACATACAATTTATTTTGAATACACAAACATGCTACAATAACATCAGAATATAAAGTCATGGTGCCTTGAAAAAAAGAATTAATATCGTCTATGACTCCCATGAGCTTGGAGGACTGCATCCATATGTCTCAGCAATGACTCAAATAACTTTGCCATTCCATCATTGATGAAGATGGAATGGACAGCCGAGGTCCGAGGTTAGGTGAGGAGGGTCATGGAGAGACTGCCGAAAAAACGCCCCAGTGGCACTGAAAAGCAACGAATGAAAAAAAAGAAAGAACTAGAAGCAGAGGCCTCCAAATGCACCAAAATAACAGCGTTATTTGGTCAAGCATCAGCAGCATCCGATAGCGAAGGACAGACAGCGCCGCCGCCGACCAAGCTTGATTCTGGCGCTGCCCCCTCGACTTCAGGCTCCTTTCTGCAACTTCATCACCAGCAGGAGCAACAGGACCAGGTGACACAACAGTTGATGAAGAGTGGGCCGGTGGAGGCAGGGGTAAGTAATAACAACGAGCATGACAGATCTGTAAGCCGTACCAGTGGTGTAGTCTACGTGATACGCAGGTATACGCTGTATACCCACTAGAAAAGAAATTTCCATATAACCACTAAGAAATGCCCAGAGATACGTATCAGTATGTTTTTAGACATGACATTCACTTTCTCTGTGTTACGAAGCGGTGAAGTTGTATGGGGCGGGGAAAGGTGTATGGCTTAGAACAGGGGTCACAAAATGGCGAACCGTGGTCCGAATACGGACCCAGGCGCCGTCTTCACGGTGTAAATTTGACAGGTCACTTCTATTTTACCGCATAACAGCTTTCCAGTGTTATAACTGGTTATCAGCTCAGGAAATACACAGACCATCGTAGCTCTGCCTTCAAAAACCAGTGGAGAGGTGAGGGACAGAAACGACAGTATAGTGATGAAGTTCGGCAATTTTCGGAGAGCTGGTTCTTTGGCATGGCTTCCCAAGGTTATTAATTGTAGCCTCATATTTTAGGCTAATAATAATAATAATTCTGAATTAAAAACTTAAATGTGTTTGAGAATGGTCCTGACACCATGACACGACGATTCAAAATACTGGCAGGACAAGCAACAGCTCAGTTTACCTGTTAAGCAGCAGGGGATGTAAGGGGAGTGATATGAGACAGAAATTTCTGCTTCATCCTATTCCACTCTCTCTTCTGTGTTATCAGGTTGTTCCAAGCTGTTAAATTCTTTGTCAGGTTCCCTTTTGGCAAAAAGAGTCTTTTTATTTGGTGAGTACACAACCTACTGCCCAATAGGTGTCCCTACAGCACCAAAAGCAGAGCATATTGTGACGCCCCGTCTATACGTCTATTAGATGAACTGATGACATCTGTTCTCTCCAAGGTGCTGGGATTGGCTATGCCAAAATCATTCAGATGTGGAGCACCTGGGCCGGCTGCTCCACTTGAACTAGATATGCTGGTATCCAGTGACCTGTCTTTGGCCCTTGGCTTTCTTCTCTTGGTTCCCATTGCCTGAGCCACATGCACCATTTATTTAGTTGTCTTTGTTAGTGCACCTTTCAACACCTTGCACCACATCATTTTCACACACCCACATACACACTACTGATCTTACAGACAAGCCACACTCCATACTTGTGGTCATTCCTTGTTTGTCTTATGTTTATTTGTAATAAATTATCTGATTATTTTTGGAAGAGCACTCTTTTCGTCCTTTTGTCCTTTTGTCATGGGCATTGAGCTGGGTTATAATAATAACCCGGCTCAATGGCCCTCCTCCATCCCCACTTCAGTCAGCTGATAATGTAGTGGGCCGGTCTGGGCTGAAAATGCCAGAGCTGATTTTTTGCCCCAGTCCACCACTGAGTGTGAGAGTGAGTGGTTGGTGGTGGTCGGAGGGGCTGATGGTGCAGACTGGCAGCCTCGCCTCCATCAGTCTACTCCAGGGCAGCTGTGGCTACATGCGGAGCTTACCAACATTAAATATGGAGTGAATGATTAACACAGTGTAAAGCATCTTTGAGTGTCTAGAAAAGTGCTATATAAAACCAATGCATTATTATTATATCAAAATGTCCAAATAACTAATAGCTCAGTTTACCACCATCACTGACTGCTTGCTTATAGGGAATCCAAAGGCAACTTTGGATTGGTGGGTTCTCTGTTCCTTGTTTAAAATAAGTGATTTAAGATGACATATGTTGTGAACTGGCGCTATATAAATAACACTAAACTGAAAATTTAATTGAAATACTCTCTGATTGCTTAAACAGTGGAAGTGAAAACTCAACCTGAGGACATCTGCGATGTAACAAAATATTTCACTGCAGCTTATAAACGATGACTCTTTGTGACAGCTCACCTGTGTGAGGTGAACAAAAGTACACTGTGTGACCAGCTGTTAGACCTTGATCGGCCTTTTCTCCATTTCAGGATAATTTAGAGGTAGACCTAATTAATTAGGTTGCTGCTGTTGCTATGTGCATAAATGTGTGCAGCTCTGTCTTCGGAGACACTCATGGATCCCACCACTGTCTGATGCTGCAGGTATGAAATAAACTACGAAGAAATAGTTCTAAACTGCTGGAAAATAAACAACCAGTTGTAGTGTGACAGCTCACCTGTCTGATGTGGAGACATGTAGACCTACACAGTGTGACCTACCATCAGATCCTGACCTAGACTGATTCACTCTCCTTGCTCCCAGTGGTAATTTGTGATTAGGAGAATTTAAGTAAGTTGTTGCCACTGTTGTTCTGTGTGCAACACTTTCTCTTTGGAGATGCACATATAGATCCCACTGCTGTATGATACTGCAGGCATTTAACAAACTCTGAGAGAATAGTTCTAAACAGCTGGAAGAAAGCTCCTGTTAATGTCTTGTGGGAAAAAAAAACTTGAATTACATTCATTATTAGTGACTATCATTGTGCATTACGCTGGTTGTGTAGAGCAAAGTGTGGGAAAAGGTGTGTTGTGATTTTGGCATAAAAGTTGGTGCTGAAATGTGCAAATCCCTTCTCAAATTACTTTACACAACTGAAAGTTCAACTGCTTGTGTGCATCTATCAGTTAATGTCACAGTTCAGTTTACACTTGTGCCTTGTTTAAAGTGCTACAGAAAGGTCACAAGGTCTAACCTAGTAAAAAACACTATGTAATAAACTTTACAAATGTACACGGTTTACACACCAACCAGGCCAAGGCTGTACAAGGCACAAAGGCCAAGGCTGAGTGGCAGAGGAGTGCCTAGGCCAAGACAGACCCAAGAAACATGCATAAATGCCCTGAAAGACATTTTGGAAAAGTAGAAAATGTATCAATCATTGCTGTTATTCCAAGAAACTATTAACCAATACAGGCCACAGTCTGGCTGGATGACTACAGAAAACTACATTTGCTCTAACTGCTCCTGCCACACCTTAAATGTCTTTGGTTTAAAGCCAGACTGGCTTTTCATGTTGTTATTCACTAGTTTATTTTCATTGCATTTGTGCAAAAAGAAATTTGCTTTGTTCTGTGGGTCTCTCAACAAGCATTCATACAAGCATGTATGAATTAAGACTTTGGAGAAATGTGAAGCCCGAGGCTGGACCAGTAGGAGAGCAGGTTTTATACATTACTTCTTGTTCATGCTTGCTGAGACCTGAAATATTACTTACCCTAGGTACAGGAATACTATGCTGATTTCCAACCTTATTTACATGTATTTGCCAGTGCCTGCATGTATTTACTTGCTCATCTGTGGACATATTGAAACTACAGGGAGGCTAGAATAAAATTCAGTTTCGTCTTCTCTGCTTGACTGTAGCAGTCTTACAAGTGTCAGGAGAACTGCATCTTCATCAGTTAAAATGACTTCTCACTGCATGCGCAGATACCAATGTCTTCCAAAATGAATTTATCAGGATGGTATTTTTCTATGGTGCACTGAGATTATTCCTTGATTGCCGTGGTATTGTATTTTGGTGACTTGCTGAGTGCCACAGCGGGAGGCGACTCATGTTGGCTGTGGTGATGCTGGTCCATTGTGCTGCAATCTTTGTATCAATGACTGTATACAGAGATTGACAAAGTGTCACCACTTCCTCTGAATGTACAAAAGTGAAGCCAAAAATATTTTATAAATGGGCCCTGCAAATAAGAGTCTCCTAATGTATCCTAAAACTTTATTTAATATTTAAACTCTTTCACCTGTGCCAGCAAATAACCCAACTCAGAGAGAGCAATCCTGTCATGTTACTTATCTGTTTGAATATAGGTTGCTATGTTTTAACAGGCTGTAAATGATATTTGTAGCATGTTTTTTGAGCACCTGCTCCACCAAAGATCTCCACACAGCCCTGCTTCTTTATTTTCAAATATTACTGTGAAATAAATGAGAATAGTCATTACCTGTTGTGCCTCAGTTATGTAACTTCAGGTGAGTCATGGTGAAGTGTCATTGGGAAGTCAGAGACCCAGGTGCAGACAGGGAGAACACAGCACACAAAAGTTTAACATTTCAGTGATACAATGTTTTATACAAGAGGGATGCAAATACTGAGGAAGAGAACTGAGGCAATAAATATGAGGGAACTAGGATAGAGTTAGAGTATGAAAGTGACGACTACAGGAATACACTACTGAAAACTCAAAAACACAGAACTACGGATGCCCAGAAGGGACCAAAAAATAAAAAAATTAGAAACGCAAAACTACGGAAAGTAGTACAGACTCGATTTAATGAATTAATATCAAACCATTAACAGGGAAATAACCAGGACCAAGTATCAGCAGGTTGGAAAGTTTGGAAGGAAAATGGGAAATACTGGAGTTAAACATACGAACACATAGCGTGACATACAGAAAACCAAGCTACAGGGCAGAATGCACACGTAAGGCACAACAACACACTGAAACACCATGCAAGCTGTGCGGAAACTACGTAACGATTAGGCACGATCACTACTCTGGCTCACACATGTGGCAAACACTAACACATAAAAGCACGAGAGTCCATCACCAATAAACAAGCTATCCAACAAGAATGGAATTAATGAAATCTGCAAGCTACAAAACTATCTACTTAGGTGACAGTCAAGAACAGGAGAGAGGTCAGGGGAATGCAGGCTGAGGAGGTGAGCGGAGTGGCTTCAGGGATTACGGAGCATGGGTCTTCAGGTTGCAGATCTACGGAGGGTGTGTGGAGGTGAACCAGGTCCAGGTGTGCGAGGAACAATCAAGCTGACCTGAGTTGATTGACTGTGTGTAGTACAATGGTCCATCAAGCCCTCCTTAATAGCAGGTACAGACTGGAGATAGGTGAGCCACTCCCAGCTGCAATTGTTCTCAATCAGTTGGTTCTCCAATGGACATACAGTACACACACACACACACACACACACACACACACACATACGTGTTTTCGTGAAATATCAGGACCGTTGACAGAAATGTGAAAAATGGGTACGTGCCTTTCCAGAGGTGTTAGAGGCCTGGGAATCCAAGAAGTTCTTATGGAAGCCTCCAGAAACACATTGATCTGTTGAGATTTTGGCTGGGGATAACTTTTGGTCAAATCTGATATTTATGCTACATATGAGGACACATTCAGGTTTACGTGACTTATGAGGGCCATAATGTCACACACAGTTATTTCTTGTTTAAGTGAAATGTGAAACCATAGATTCACACAGATTTGTCAAGTATATGTGACTTATGAAGACCAGGAAATTGTAAATTGGCTACTATTATATTTCTTTGAATTATCTGCATAATAAGTATAAGTGTACAGTCATGCTTACTAGTCAAGTAACTTCTGAAAGAAACATCAGATATTCACATTAATAAAATAATCAAACTCAGTTGTTCAGAAACTTAAAAATGTGATTAGTCTACTGTTTGTCTTATTATTGTACTGCATTTTTGAATTTTGCAGTTAACATTCATGTGAAAAAAACATGAAACATTTTCTGCCCTTCTTACTCTTTTTAATGGCTGAAAATGTGCAAGCTTCCATACGCAGTGGACAGCTGAACTGAAGCATCGCACATGAACACAGCATAGTATGACCATATCTGTAACTTTTTCTGGAAAAAAAAAACAAATATTGTTGGTACTGCAAAAACAGTCAGTAGTTGGGAAAAAATACATGCTCATTATTCTGAACATTTAGCAGCATGAACACCTTAGCACAGTCATCTGCAAAAGATTGAGAATGAAAATAAACATTCAGTTGTATCTGAGCTACAGGTGGCATTTCATCGTTCTATTTATTCATCTTTCTTTTTAATGCTGTGACTCTGTTGTGAATGTAGTACTTGATGGCAGCCCAGTCTCTAACCTGTAGGTCGGATGAAGAGGATCTCCCGCTCACTTCTGGGCTAGCAGAAGAATGAGTTGGGAGCTCAACACTTGGCATCTGCAACAAAACACAAAAGCACACTGTCAGAATAATACTGTACTAAAATCAGTATCACATTTGATTAATGAAGGTCTGGGCTTAATATGCCAGATTCTATTGAAAGTGTTACCATTGTACAGTATCCACTCCCAAACACTATGAGGACAATGTAAAACACACTGCAGTTGTTGGTTCAGATCATATGAAGAATTTCAATTAAACACACTCAAGTCTTTCACAGCTATGACAATATAAGGACAATGTAACACACTCTGTAGTTGTGGGTTCAGACCATATGAGGACTTTCAATGAAACACAATCTAGACTCCCACTGCTATGACAATATGAGGACAATGTAACACTCTACAGTTGTGGGCTGAGACCATATGAGGACTTCCAATATAACACTTAAGTCTTCCACAGCTAAGACTATGACAACATTTTAACACACTCTGCAGTTGTTGGTTCAGACCATATGAGGACATGACGACTGACCACATGTAGAGTCTCTGTTTCTGACTTCTGACCTGTCCTGTTGTTGTCAAAGAAAGTACTAATGCCCACACTGATGTAAATGGATTTATTTCCCAAAAAATCCAATCATGTTAAGTCATCAACAGGAGGCTAAATGGAGTAAAACATTTGCAAAAGAATTCTAACACAGAATTTTGTTAGAATTTGATGTTTTAAGAGGAAATTAGGGATAATAATTAGCATTGCTAATTTCTTTATACCAAGGTATTCAGTAACAACTAATAGCATTTTTAATATTGTCAATGTTTTACACACGTTGATTGTTTTATTCAGCAAGACGGTGTTTTATGTTTGCATTGGACCCAATACGTACATCTATTTCGCTAAGTATGAAATAGAAAGTGTTCTAACCGGTAGGTCGGATGAGAAGGATCTCCCGCTCACTTCTGGATCTGCAGAAGAATGAGTTGGGAGCTCAACACCTGACATCTGCAACAAAACACAAAAACACACTGTCAGAATAATACTGTACTAAAATAAGTATCACATTTGATTAATGAAGGTCTGGGCTTAATATGCCAGATTCTATTGAAAGTGTTATCATTGTACTGTATCCACTCCCAAACACTATAAAGACAATGTAAAACACACTGCAGTTGTGGGTTCAGACCATATGAGGACTTTCAATTAAACACACTCCAGACTCCCACTGCTATGACAATATAAGGACATTGTAACACACTCTGTAGTTGTGGGTTCAGACCATATGAGGACTTTCAATGAAACACATTCAAGTCTTTCACAGCTATGACAATATAAGGACAATGTAACACACTCTGTAGTTGTGGGTTCAGACCATATGAGGACTTTCAATTAAACACACTCTAGACTCCTACTGCTATGACAATATGAGGACAATGTAACACTCTACAGCTGTGGGCTGAGACCATATGAGGATTTTCAATATAACACTTAAGTCTTCCACAGCTAAGACTATGAAAACATTTTAACACACTCTGCAGTTGTTGGTTCAGACCATATGAGGACTTTCAAATAAACACACTCTAGACTCCCACTGCTATGACAATATAAGGACAATGTAACACACTCAAGTCTTTCACAGCTATGACAATATAAGGACAATGTAACACACTCTGAAGTTGTGGGTTAAGACCATATGAGGAATTTCAATTAAACACACTTAAGTCTTTCACTGCTATGACAGTATGAGGACAATGTAACACTCTACAGTTGTGGGTTGAGACCATATGAGGACTTCCAATATAACACTTGACTCTTCCACAGCTAAGACTATGACAACATTTTAACACACTCTGCAGTTTTTGGTTCAGACCATATGAGGACATGACGACTGACCACATGTAGAGTCTCTGTTTCTGACTTTTGACCTGTCCTGTTGTTGTCAAAGAAAGCTCTAATCCCCACACTGATGTAAATGGATCTATTTCCACAGAATAATACTGTACTAAAATAAGGATATCATTTGATTAAAGAAGGTCGGGGCTTAATATGCCAGATTCTATTGAAAGTGTTATCATTGTACAGAATCCACTCCCAAACACTATGAGGACAATGTAAAACACACTGCAGTTGTTGGTTCAGACCATATGAGGACTTTCAATTAAACACACTCTAGACTCCCACTGCTATGACAATATAAGGACATTGTAACACACTCTGTAGTTGTGGGTTCAGACCATATGAAGACTTTCAATTAAACACACTCAAGTCTTTCACAGCTATGACAATATAAGGACAATGTAACACACTCTGTAATCTTTCACTGCTATGACAATATGAGGACAATGTAACACTCTACCGCTGTGGGCTGTGACCATATGAGGACTTCCACTATAACACTTAAGTCTTCCACAGCTAAGACTATGAAAACATTTTAACACACTTTGCAGTTGTTGGCTCAGACCATATGAGGACATGACGACTGACCACATGTAGAGTCTCTGTTTCTGACTTCTGACCTGTCCTGTTGTTGTCAAAGAAAGTACTAATGCCCACACTGATGTAAATGGATCTATTTCCCAAATAAATCAAACCATGTAAAGCCATCAACAGGACGTTAAATGGCGTACAACATCTGCAAAAGACTGAACAATATAGAATTTTTTTAGAATTTAATGTTCTAAGGGGAAGTTGGTACCAAAAACTAGCATTGCTAATTTCTTTATACCAAGGTATTCAGTAACAACTAATGGCATTTTTAATATTGTCAATGTTTTACACAAGTTGATTGTTTTATTCAGCAAAACAGTGTTTTATGTTTGCATTGGACCAAATACGTACATCTATTTCGCTAAGTATGAAATAGAAAGTGTACTAACCTGTTGGTAGGATGAAGAGGATCTCCCGCTCACTTCTGGATCTGCAGAAGAATGAGTTGGGAGCTCAACACTTGACATCTGCAACAAAACACAAAAACACACTGTCAGAACAATATTGTACTAAAATAAGTATCACATTTGATTAATGAAGGTCGGGGCTTAATATGCCAGATTCTATTGAAAGTGTTATGATTGTACAGTATCCACTCCCAAACACTATGAGGACAATGTAAAACACACTGCAGTTGTTGGTTCAGACCATATGAGGACTTTCAATTAAACACACTCTAGACTCCCACTGCTATGACAACATGAGGACAATGTAACACTCTATAGTTGTGGGCTGAGAGCATATGAGGACTTCCACTATAACACTTGAGTCTTCCACAGCTAAGACTATGACAACATTTTAACACACTTTGCAATTGTTGGTTCAGACCATATGAGGACATGACGACTGACCACATGTAGAATCTCTGTTTCTGACTTCTGACCTGTCCTGTTGTTGTCAAAGAAAGTACTAATGCCCACACTGATGTAAATGGATCTATTTCCCAAATAAATCAAACCATGTAAAACCATTGACAGGAGGCTAAATGGAGTAAAACCTTTGCCAAAAAATTCAAACACAGAATCTTGTTGAATTTGATGTTTTAAGGGGAAGTTCATGCTAATAACTAGCATTGCTAATTTCTTTATGCCAAGGTATTCAGTAACAACTAATAGCATTTTTAATATTGTCAATGTTTTACACAAGTTGATTGTTTTTATATAGCAAAATGGTGTTTTATGTTTGCATTGGACCCAAGACGTACATCTATTTTGCTAAGTATGAAATAGAAAGTGTACTAACCTGTTGGTAGGATGAAGAGGATCTCCCGCTCACTTCTGGGCTAGCAGAAGAATGAGTTGGGAGCTCAACACTTGACATCTGCAACAAAACACAAAAATACACTGTCAGAATAATACTGTACTAAAATAAGGATCACATTTGATTAATGAAGGTCGGGGCTTAATATGCCAGATTCTATTGAAAGTGTTATGATTGTACAGTATCCACTCCCAAACACTATGAGGACAATGTAACACACTGTACAGTTGTGGGTTCAGACCATATGAGGACTTTCAATGAAACACACTCAAGTCTTTCACTGTTTTGACAATATGAGGACAATGTAACACTCTACAGTTGTGGGCTGTGACCATATGAGGACTTCCACTATAACACTTAAGTCTTCCACAGCTAAGACTATGACAACATTTTAACACACTCTGCAGTTGTTGGTTCAGACCATATGAGGACATGACGACTGACCACATGTAGAGTCTCTGTTTCTGACTTCTGACCTGTCCTGTTGTTGTCAAAGAAAGCACTAATGCCCACACTGATGTAAATGGATCTATTTCCCAGATAAATCAAACCATGTAAAGCCATCAACAGGACGTTAAATGGCGTAAAACATTTGCAAAAGACTGAATAATATAGAATTTTGTTAGAATTTAATGTTCTAAGGGGAAGTTGGTACCAAAAACTAGCATTGCTAATTTCTTTATACCAAGGTATTCAGTAACAAGTAATGGCATTTTTAATATTGTCAATGTTTTACACAAGTTGATTGTTTTATTCAGCAAAACGGTGTTTTATGTTTGCATTGGACCAAATATGTACATCTATTTTGCTAAGTATGAAATAGAAAGTGTACTAACCTGTTGGTAGGATGAAGAGGATCTCCCGCTCACTTCTGGATCTGCAGAAGAATGAGTTGGGAGCTCAACACTTGACATCTGCAACAAAACACAAAAATACACTGTCAGAACAATATTGTACTAAAATCAGTATCACATTTGATTAATGAAGGTCTGGGCTTAATATGCCAGATTCTATTGAAAGTGTTATCATTGTACAGTATCCATTCTTAAACACTATGAGGACAATGTAAAACACACTGCAGTTGTTGGTTCAGACCATATGATGACTTTCAATTAAACACACTCTAGACTCCCACTGCTATGACAAAATGAGGACAATGTAACACTCTATAGTTGTGGGCTGAGACCATATGAGGACTTCCACTATAACACTTAAGTCTTCCACAGCTAAGACTATGACAACATTTTAACACACTTGGCAGTTGTTGGCTCAGACCATATGAGGACATGACGACTGACCACATGTAGAGTCTCTGTTTCTGACTTCTGACCTGTCCTGTTGTTGTCAAAGAAAGCTCTAATGCCCACACTGGTGTAAATGGATCTATTTCCCAAATAAATCAAACCATGTAAAGCCATCAACAGGACGTTAAATGGCGTACAACATTTGCAAAAGATTGAATAATTTAGAATTTTGTTAGAATTTAATGTTCTAAGGGGAAGTTGGTACCAAAAACTGGCACTGCTAATTTCTTTATGCCAAGGTATTCAGTAACAACTAATAGCATTTTTAATATTGTCAACATTTTACACAAGTTGATTGTTTTTATATAGCAAGACGTTGTTTTATGTTTGCACTGGACCCAATACGTACATCTATTTCGTTAAGTATGAAATAGAAAGTGTACTAACCTGTAGGTCGGATGAAGAGGATCTCCCGCTCACTTCTGGGCTAGCAGAAGAATGAGTTGGGAGCTCAACACCTGACATCTGCAACAAAACACAAAAACACACTGTCAGAATAATACTGTACTAAAATAAGTATCACATTTGATTAATGAAGGTCTGGGCTTAATATGCCAGATTCTATTGAAAGTGTTATCATTGTACAGTATCCACTCCCAAACACTATGAGGACAATGTAACACACTGTACAGTTGTGGGTTCAGACCATATGAGGACTTTCAATGAAACACACTCAAGTCTTTCACTGTTTTGACAATATGAGGACAATGTAACACTCTACAGTTGTGGGCTGAGACCATATGAGGACTTCCACTATAACACTTAAGTCTTCCACAGCTAAGACTATGACAACATTTTAACACACTTTGCAGTTGTTGGTTCAGACCATATGAGGACATGACGACTGACCACATGTAGAGTCTCTGTTTCTGACTTCTGACCTGTCCTGTTGTTGTCAAAGAAAGTACTAATGCCCACACTGATGTAAATGGATCTATTTCCCAAATAAATCAAACCATGTAAAACCATTGACAGGAGGCTAAATGGAGTAAAACCTTTGCCAAAAAATTCAAACACAGAATCTTGTTGAATTTGATGTTTTAAGGGGAAGTTCATGCTAATAACTAGCATTGCTAATTTCTTTATGCCAAGGTATTCAGTAACAACTAATAGCATTTTTAATATTGTCAATGTTTTACACAAGTTGATTGTTTTTATATAGCAAAATGGTGTTTTATGTTTGCATTGGACCCAAGACGTACATCTATTTTGCTAAGTATGAAATAGAAAGTGTACTAACCTGTTGGTAGGATGAAGAGGATCTCCCGCTCACTTCTGGGCTAGCAGAAGAATGAGTTGGGAGCTCAACACTTGACATCTGCAACAAAACACAAAAATACACTGTCAGAATAATACTGTACTAAAATAAGGATCACATTTGATTAATGAAGGTCTGGGCTTAATATGCCAGATTCTATTGAAAGTGTTATGATTGTACAGTATCCACTCCCAAACACTATGAGGACAATGTAACACACTGTACAGTTGTGGGTTCAGACCATATGAGGACTTTCAATGAAACACACTCAAGTCTTTCACTGTTTTGACAATATGAGGACAATGTAACACTCTACAGTTGTGGGCTGTGACCATATGAGGACTTCCACTATAACACTTAAGTCTTCCACAGCTAAGACTATGACAACATTTTAACACACTCTGCAGTTGTTGGTTCAGACCATATGAGGACATGACGACTGACCACATGTAGAGTCTCTGTTTCTGACTTCTGACCTGTCCTGTTGTTGTCAAAGAAAGCACTAATGCCCACACTGATGTAAATGGATCTATTTCCCAGATAAATCAAACCATGTAAAGCCATCAACAGGACGTTAAATGGCGTAAAACATTTGCAAAAGACTGAATAATATAGAATTTTGTTAGAATTTAATGTTCTAAGGGGAAGTTGGTACCAAAAACTAGCATTGCTAATTTCTTTATACCAAGGTATTCAGTAACAAGTAATGGCATTTTTAATATTGTCAATGTTTTACACAAGTTGATTGTTTTTATATAGCAAAATGGTGTTTTATGTTTGCATTGGACCCAAGACGTACATCTATTTTGCCAAGTATGAAATAGAAAGTGTACTAACCTGTTGGTAGGATGAAGAGGATCTCCCGCTCACTTCTGGGCTAGCAGAAGAATGAGTTGGGAGCTCAACACTTGACATCTGCAACAAAACACAAAAATACACTGTCAGAATAATACTGTACTAAAATAAGGATCACATTTGATTAATGAAGGTCGGGGCTTAATATGCCAGATTCTATTGAAAGTGTTATGATTGTACAGTATCCACTCCCAAACACTATGAGGACAATGTAACACACACTGCAGTTGTTGGTTCAGACCATATGATGACTTTCAATGTAACACACTCTAGACTCCCACTGCTATGACAACATGAGGACAATGTAACACACTGAAGTTGTGGGTTCAGACCATATGAAGACTTTCAATTAAACACACATTTAAGTCTTTCACTGCTATGACAATATGAGGACAATGTAACACACTCTGAAGTTGTGGGTTCAGACCATATGAGGACTTCCAATGTAACACTTAAGTCTTCCATAGCTAAGACTATGACAACATTTTAACACACTTTGCAGTTGTTGGTTCAGACCATATGAGGACATGACGACTGACCACATGTAGAGTCTCTGTTTCTGACTTCTGACCTGTCCTGTTGTTGTCAAAGAAAGTACTAATGCCCACACTGATGTAAATGGATCTATTTCCCAAAAAAATCCAATCATGTAGTCATCAACAGGAGACTAAATGGAGTAAAACACTTGCAAAAGAATTCAAACACAGAATTTTGTTAGAATTTGATGTTTTAAGGGGAAGTTCATGCTAATACCTGGCATTGCTAATTTCTTTATGCCAAGGTATTCAGTAACAACTAATAGCATTTTTAATATTGTCAATGTTTTACACACGTTGATTGTTTTTATATAGCAAAATGGTGTTTAATGTTTGCATTGGACCCAATACGTACATCTATTTCGCTAAGTATGAAATAGAAAGTGTACTAACCTGTTGGTAGGATGAAGAGGATCTCCCGTTCACTTCTGGATCTGCAGAAGAATGAGTTGGGAGCTCAACACTTGACATCTGCAACAAAACACAAAAATACACTGTCAGAACAATTGTATACCGTAATATAGATCCTAACTAGTTAATAAACTAACCACCATACTTGTTTCACAGGGCTCTGGCTTATTATACCAGACTAAAGAAATTATTAACACTGTATAGTGTCTTTTTCTACACAATATGAGGACACTGTAACACACACTCTACAGTCACAATACTTGTGTCATAAGGTCCTTTCTTTATTAAGCCAGACTCAACAGAAAACGTTAGCACTGCTACAAACCTGGATATTGCTATTTGTGATTTATCAATAATGACTATTTTTTAAAAATAAACAAATTAATCTTACAAATAATTCAGGTCACAGGACTGAACGTTGAGACTGACCTACTCCGTCAGTTACATTATCAAGTATACATTGTATGTGTATTTTAACAAAACCTTTACATTTGTTTTTACAAAAAGAACCATTGAAAACATAGATGAGACATGCATGTATGTATCAATACAAAAATACAAAACCTACTATTCCTAAAAAAAATTTCACCATATTTCATGCTAAACTGTGGCATTAAGAGGGTGGGAACAGGTCAAAATTGCAATTTTTGCAATGTTCTAGGTAGATTTAATTAATATTTCACATTTTATAACTTAAATTTGCAACTTCAACTGCATTTCCCTGCATATTTATACATTTAAGGTTCTGGGGACAAAAATGGCACCCATTCTTTAAAATGCCCCGTGTTAAGGAAAGCATTATTATTAGTAGGGCTAGTCCAGAATATTCCAATATCCGACTATTGGTTCGTTGCGGGGTATTCAGATAGTAATTTTGATATTCCAATAGTTGTGCAAGCCGCCGCTGGGCCCCGCCGAGAGTCGCCGAATACTGTCGAGCCTTGACGAGGCTGCAGTGCGCCGATCAAGTAAGCCGCCGGGGTTTAAATGCTCCTGCCCCCCCCCCGCCCCCCCCCCAAAAAAAATCAGAAAATTTATTGTGTGTCGTAGTAAAAATAAACGCCCAATAAAAATGAAAAACAACTTAGACAACTGTCTGTGCAGCAACGGATACGTTGGTTCGGACAATCCTCCATGCAGCACTGCGTCCCTCATCTGCACTTTAGCTAATTAGCTCCCTTTAACTCATGTTGCCTTGTTAAGACGTGAACAGTTTTATTTCACAACAACTCCAACCCTCTCTACAGCTGACGACGAAGAAAAACGCATGAATGATCATTTATCACAACCTACTTCATTTTGTTGGAGTAATTTTTTGTATTTAAAGTCCTTTTAAAAACATTTAAACTCACCTCGTCGGATTGTGGCCGCATCTCACAAATCGAAGATATTCTATGCGCCAGGATAGATATCTCCGGCAGGTAGAAAGTACCGGATGTGCCTTTCACTGAGAGATCCGCTGCGGCGGTAACAGTCCGAGAAGCTTTGTAATCCAACCAAAAACTGCACGATCTTTTCGAAGATGTTGTAAAAGGAGCCCATGATGACGATTCCTTCACGGAGGGTCTTCTGTGGTTTATTTATCAGCTTTTCCAGGACGAAAATCGTTCGTCATCCTCTCAGCCATCTTGTTAGCCTTTGGCTGTGTGTGTCGACCAATCAGAGGCTGTGTTACTGACTCTCTGACCAACCAGACATTTGGAGTTTTCAGAGTGGTGGGGTACCCATCTCAACACAATGCGCTATTAAATACTGAGAAGTTTTCCTCTTCCTACCCACAGAAAAGCGTTTAAGTGCAACTTTGATATTGAATAGCTCGCAGGTTCAAACATATCCTTGTCTACAGAATTGCAATTTGACAGAATAATCATTTCAATATTTTATTATTATTGTTTAAAAATGCAAACTTCTGCTCTCTGTCTGCTTTTTCATCTTAAATATGATGTCATGTAAGGTGGTCATCTCTGCTAGCACATCAGCTGTATACCTGTAGTAACCTGTAGTGACCTGTAACCTATAGTGTGTTAAAATATGGTTAGGGGGAACTGTAGGAGAGGGGCAGGTGAAATGGTTAGTATAGATGTATGATCTATTCAGACCATTTATATCATTACATACTGGGCTGGTGCTTGTCCCAGCTGACCTAGGGCATGACAGGGTTCCCACTCTTTCCCTGAAATTATTTTCCAGGACTTTTCCAGGACATTTTCAGCTGCTACAGACACAAGTTATCACGCCATACTGTAACACATTCCTCTGTCTCCGTCATTCTTTGGAAGTCTTCTTTACTACAGTTGTAACTTGCATTTACCCAGATTGTTTCTATGTTTATTACTCAGACATTTGATATGCAGTCTACGACTATAATTTGTCTATGAAAAATAATTATGACAAATGTATCACAGAATAATGCAAACACACCCACAGATTACAGGGTAGCACTTCTTTGGCATGACAAACTGGAGTGACAATGTTCAATGGGGCAATTCCCAACTCAACTTTCTCTTCTCTCCTACTTTCTTTGGTGCACTTCATTTAACAATATTTGCATATTTTCAATAAATCGCTGGAAAGCAATTTCCTTTTTTTCATCTCAGTTTTTTTTACACATCTGGCACCTGCATTTTTCAAACATAATAAAAATCAAAATCACTGCCAAAATAGCCAAGCAAAACTTCAACTGTCATAAATATAACTAAAAACCAACATAAAATTTTATCCTGCAGTGCAATAAGGTCAATATTAAACAAAGCAATGTCATTCTAATAAATATGCTCCTCCAAAAAGTTGCTTAAAGTTAGTTTAGCTTCTTGACACTCTCCCGGAGGCTTTTCAGTTTGTGCTAGAGCTTCCAGCTCTTCCTTTTTCTCTGCCACACTTCTCCGATACAATTTAGTCAGTCATGTGAAGTCCTGTTTTTTCTGCATTCACTGCCATTTCATCTGTCTCTTTCTGCATCATTTCGCTGCTTTTCATTATTCTTCTCTGTTTTACTTTCACATTTTCTATTTCTTGGTGGAGCTCCTTTCTTTTCTTCTCATTTGAAGTTTGTTCTTTTTTCTTTTTCTCATCCCCAAAGTACTCCATACTACCTCATCCATTCTCCTTTGCGGTGTTGAATGAGGTCTTTTGGCAGGGATTCATCTACTGCAAACTTAGCCATTGCATTCTGAACCAAGCGCAATGCTATTAGACTCCTCTCCTTCAAGTTTTCAACAAGTATGTCCTTGTTGATGGAGTAGCCTCTTTCTACTGCTGCTTGTCTCTGAGACAGTGTGATGAGAAATTTCATGAAGTGCTGCATACTCTGCTCTCCACTGACAAATCTTCCAAAAAATTCATCCAGATGGCAACTGTAAACAAAATTATGGAACTCTGCTTTATAGCTTGCACTAACATGCAATAGGAAAGCTTTATACTGAGCAAGGACTTTGTCACACTCTGAGGCAGTGTGCCATCTTGCATTTAGGAGAACCTGTAGGAGTGTCTCAGACATTGCTATTGCACTTTCAGCTTCTGTCACCATGATCACAGAGTCAAGGGAGCTCATGTGCCGAACTGCTCGGTACACAAGAGGACTTCTCTCCATCATGTGTTTTGCAGGTCACAGCGAGGAAGGAGACACATTCTTTTTTTGAACACCTCTCTGCTCTTGTCATCTTGGAATAGCCTCAGGAACTTCCAGTGAACAGCCGAGTTATCCATTGAAATCTGTAAGAGCTTACTGGGATTAAGTGGCGACAGAGCTTTCTTAACTTTTTCCAGAAACGTCTCTTCTTGAATGTGTCCCACAAAATCTAAATCAAAATAATGCACCACAGCCTTTCCTTCACATTCATTCCAGTACCACACTACAACATCCAACTGTTCTGTGTCACTTTATTTATGCATTAATCAAATTAAATCACATAGCACTGTGCTTTTCTTATATCTGCGATCAGTTGC
Source organism: Dascyllus trimaculatus (assembly GCA_024666655.1). Classification (NCBI taxonomy): domain Eukaryota; kingdom Metazoa; phylum Chordata; class Actinopteri; family Pomacentridae; genus Dascyllus; species Dascyllus trimaculatus. Next base: position 28,906,904 of record CM045463.1, on the reverse strand, counting down.
TGTTTGAAATAAGGACCTAAACCAAAACATACAAGATAAGCAGACTTCATTGTGCCACATGAAACCTGTTTGGCAATCGCACTGTACGAAAACTGCTGAGATACCAGAGCTGGAATTTAACGAATAGGGCAACTTGACCTTCTTGATAACTCAGCAATGTCTGCTTCAAATACGGCTTGACTTGAAAAAAAACTGCTGAGCTTCCTTGTGTTTCTGTACTAGAACCTTGCAATGCTGTATTTCCACAACTGACACTTTCAGTGACTGTTTGTGGTTCTTTGTTGGTTGTACAACTACTTTTCTCTCCTGTGTCTTTGAAAGCACCTCATAGCACCTCATAAAATCTGTCATTTGTCTCTCATTCTTGAATTGTCCAGCTGTCTTGGCGTGGCCTTGCCCTCACGCATGACTCTTTAGAGCTGACAAACCATATTGCTAACATCAAAGACTTTCTGTAAAACTTGCAGTATGCTGTTTGTGTATCTCCTGACACCTCTCCTGGCCAGTCCCTGAACTGGAGATCTTCCATCCATGCACTTTTGAATTTGGACTGTCTTCCTGACATTGTCACTCACTCCTGTAATAAGAGGACAACACACATTTGAAACTGTCTCTTATTGCCCATTTTGGTTATTTATTCAACCTGTCAAGCTTCCAGTTGGAAGAACTGGGTTGCAGAACTGCTCTAAGTGGAAATGCAAATTTGATTGCCTGGTAGCATCACGTATGGGGCTGCACTGGCTAGCAGCAAAGAAGTGGTATGTCTTAATAAGGTAAGGTGACAACAGTTACAAAGTTATGCATGCGCATAACTTTTAACCAATTTCTATTGGCAGGGAGAGCAAAAATAATTTTCTAGGATAACTTAACTGTTTCCAGGACATTTGGCCTTTTTTCTAATTTTCTCATATGTCTTCCATTACTGGAAAATTGATCAATCATTTTCTATGTTTTCCAGGACATGTGGGAACGCATGACGCAGGGTTCCCACATGTCCTGGAACAGGAGGTGTCAGAAAAGGGTAACTTTTCTGACACCTCCTGCTTAAAACCCAAAAAGTCAGAAGGATCGTGAGGCCCCGCTTTCACGGTCTGTATTCATACTGAAAATCAAGATCAAGCGAGCTTTTGCTCTGTCTGTCTAACACAGACAGATGTCTATCTGTCTGTGTCAGACATCCATTCACTCTCACATTCACACCTCTGGACAAAATTACCAGTTAACCTAACAAGTTTGTTTGGTTTGTGGGAAGAAGCCAGGGTACCCAGAGAGAACCCATGCAGGCACAGCAAGAACATGAAAACTCTGCACAGAGACCCAAGCTGAAACGTAAACTAATCACTGCACCACCATGCTGTATTATATGTGATATATACTTATTTTACATACAGTCTGTGATTTGTGTACATTAACTGGTGATCAGCAAGTGTGTGAGTGAACTGCAGGTTGACTGTTGAGTAAATCAGCAGCACTATTCTCCAGTGGTTCTACTCACAACACAACTGACTGTTATTTCTACTCACCTTGATTTCTTCTTGGTCACTGGGAGACCCATCAGCTTCATAATTATTAGCCTGTATTATGTCATGTCCATGTCAATATAAATGTCTTAACTCAAATCTAGCATTTGGATATAAAAGTATATCTGCTAGGAGGATGAAAAACCACAATGTTCGAATAAAAACAGCTCAGAAGTCACTTTAGTGTGTCTTTATGTCCTTTTTTGGGACAAAAATCAGTTTCTGATTCACTTTCCTACACATTGATTAAATGGCATCTCCAATCTGCAAGTTAAACTTGAACTGTAGCAAACAATGTTCAACATTTTGTATGATTACAGTATGATTACAGTATGATTACAGTATACTATATCCAGTGTGACTAAGGTTTTACTGGAAAAAGATGTACATAACATGATTCACTACAAGGCAGGATATATAAATATTGTCTTCTTCTTAAAACATAAGGATATCAGGTAAACCTAATATCTGAAATGCAAGTCCTAGATCAGCTGTATCAATTGAGAATGTTTTAACCGATTCTAATTTAATATGTGTATTCCAGTAATGCATAAATCTTCTTAATGTTGGCGAGTGTGTGAATTTTTCTGATCAAAGTGACAGATGAGGACAAGTGTGTGAAAAGTGTGTAAAACTTCCAAAACTGGCCACTAGTTGGCGTAATCGAAGGTGAGCAAAAACGCTAAACACACTTACACACGTAATTTCCGAAAATTGTGACATTTTAGGACATTGGAGATTTTTGGTCTGGGAGCATGCTGGGAGGCTGTAGATCACTGTAGAGTGGTCGGAAAAATGAGGACCGGAAAAATGTCCTCATATTTCCAAGCGTCCTCATATTGAAGGTGTGTTATCATAAAAATGTCCTCATATGTCACGAAAACAAGTACACACACACACACACACAACTCACTCATGTCCTGATGAAGAGAAGAGGAAAAAGGAGGGAGAGCTGCCAGTTAAGCAGAAGTGGAGGGATGACAGCAGGGGACTTTTTGGAAAAGCAGCTCTATATATTTGAAAAACTTTATTTGAAGTAAATCTCCCCTTCCTCATTTTTTGTACATAGATAATAAAAGGTAGCTACAGGGTGCATATCGATTCCTAGTGTGTTTGCGCAACACTGCTGAGAGAAATAAAAGGATGGGCAAAGGAAAAAAGCGAGCAGCATGCTACACTTTCTCTTTTTTCTGTGTTTTGATATCAGGCCAGTGCTGATGCTACAGTAAGCAGCAGAGAAATTGTATATGCCAGGAGAGGAAAGCAAGTACAACTGTGAATGCATGGAATATTTTTGTTTCCCTGATTTGTGATTTCTGACTTGTTTACTATACACAGAGCTTAGTCAGCCTGGAGGGATACTTACAATAAGACTTTGGTTGCAGGTAAAGATGCATTTAGCCTGTTTGGAATGCAGCTCCAACTCTCCATGGATGTCTATGTGCAGTAGCCTTGCTTTCAACACCACTGACAGCCTGAGGACACAAAATAGCTGGGTGGAAAATGAACTCCAGCCACTTAGTCACTGTATAAAAAATACACCTACGAGCAGAGGTCTGGAGTGTACAGGTTTGCTAACATCACTGTTCAACATGCATAAAATGACCCCTGGCTTTAAAACAGAATAAAATATACATAAAAGATGCAAGAGATGAGAGGGAGGAAAGAGATGCAGGAATGAAAAAGCCATCCATACACACTGTCTGGCACAGAGAGAATGCACAATGAAACAGCTCTTCTACGTGCAATTATAAAATATGTAGGAGTAAGCATACACACTCACATTCAGCATAAATGAAACACTGGGGAAAGAGACAGAAATAAAGGTACAGGAAGAAAGAAGTTAGATGTTGCTTGTTCTCTCTTTGTGCGGATGTCCACAGATGTCTCTGATCTGCAGCCGCTGGCCTCGCCACCTGCTATTCTGCCATCCCCACCCCAACCCCTCCTGCTATCCCCTCCCCCCTTTATCCCCACTCTCACCCCGACCAGTCAAGGCAGATGTCCACCTTCCCTGAGCTTGGTTCTTTCTGAGGTCCACCCCAAACCTGACTTGATGTCCTTGGACTGTGTGATGAAGCCGGAACACCCATGCGATCACAGGGACCACATTCAAACTCCACATAGAAATATGCACTATGTCTGTTTTTATTTGAACAGTGAAATTGTTCTGGAAAAAAGTGCTGTCAGACTCAGATGGCAGAAACATCTTATACTTTTACTAGAAAATGGCCACTATGACCGAATGCCTCTAAGAAAATTTGTTTATCATGACTGTAAGCTATATTAGACTAGCTTACAGTCTAATTAAATTATCTAATTATTCGTTTAAGTAGTTCCTTTAGATTGGTGTGTAAGATTTTTTTTTCTTCTTTCTCTCTCTCTCCTTTTAGAGTTGTTTCACGAGTTAATTTGAATTGGTTTGGAAGAATTTTCTTTTTCTTCCTTCCTTCCTTCCTTTGCTTGTATCTTATGTTTTTTAAGGGATTGTGGTCTTGTGTGTTTTATTTGAGTAAAAGCCCAAACTATGGACAAGAGTTGAGAATTAGCTGTAGCTAAAACTCTATATGCAATACATCAGATTCATGTCTTGTACTGAAAATACATTAATTGCATTATCCCTATTAAATAAAAAAATAAATAAAAATAAATTTAAAAAAGTACATTGAGGCAGACCACCTAATCAAATTTATAAATTAAACAGTAAGTGACAGCCTGAATACAATGCAGTGATATCTCTATCATTTCTGCCTTTAGTCTTGGGGTTCACTGTTTAATGAAAGACCTGTCTCCTAATGTGTACAATAGATCTAAAAGAATCAAGGATCACAAGAACAGGGACCAACTGGTATGTTGTTTCTTAGAAATACACTGGTCATAATTATAATATTTCTATTTGTAATTATCATTAGTATTAATATTATGATTGGTAATCTTATTATTAGGCTTTTTGTTACCATGATGATTATAATATTTATTTCTGTCATTTACACATACCTCTTACAACTTATTAATTGTGTTTGTGGTCTTGATGTTGTTAGTTTTAATTAACATACCTGGAAGATATTTTACTCCAGTGTTTATCTTTTGAAACATTACTGTTATGGCATTTAGCCTTTATTGATAGTGACAGCTAAAGAGACACAGGACGGGTATAAGTAGAGAGGGGACAACATGCTGCAAAACTCTACAGTACAGACTGGAACTGAACCCATAATCAAATAATACTTCTTCTGCAAAGGACTCCTGCTCCTCCAGTGAGCTATAGTGGTGCCCCTTGCATGTTCAGTTATACAACCTCTGAGCTTTGTCAAATTTTATGCTGCTGCCATCTTTGTGTACTTTGTGTTACCATGGTTACGAGTGTTATTCTCAACAACTGTGAGGTTAATAGAAAGGACTGTTTGCTTGTCCTTTTGTTCTGGAGTAATATAACAGGCGGACTCTTTTCCATGTCATCAGCATTGCCATTAGGAAAGCTACCCGTTGTCTCCTCTGAAAAGCAGAAACTTATTACTTGTTCACTGAAATCCTGCTTTCTGTCTAGAGTTACGGTGAAGAGCAATAATACAGTCATATAAAACTCATGTAAAACTCCGGTTATTGATGTCCACATGGAGACACATAAACAGAGAACTTGCAAATCTTCACTTTGGTCGGATGTTTTTAAAAGAATCGTTTTTAATGCTGTAAATCTGACAGGCTAAATCATAGACAAATATCTTCCTTTTGTGAGATACCCGGCTACGTGTGGACAAGGCCTTAGTATTACTGTTTTCAAAATCCCCTTCACTGCAGGAAACAACTTCCAGCCAGCACCCTACACTACGAAGATGTGAAGTTTTGCAGAAGGTGTGGGTCAGTCAGTAAAGCAGCCCTGCCGCTGTTTTTCTTTTGGTGATCTATTCTAATGACAGTGCTCACCTCTCTGCATTCAAAAGTTTCATCAAAACTATTCCCCATCACGACTTTGATTAAACACCGTTGGGGCACCCTGTTTGTAGCCCCCCCACCCAAGATGGTTGAAATTAGTTGAAAGAAATACAAACACGTCAGGACAAAGAGATGCAAACAGACGATTTTACACCGCACTGTGTCCACTGTTGGAAATGGTCTGGCTATGCAAGACTGCAGAACGATCATCAGTGAGTTGATGTTGAGATTCAGTAGAATCAGTCAGACTTTATTTTCATATGACTTTTCATACGCAAAGAATACAACATGGGGAGAAAAATAACAAAAATATCACTCATAACTCCTTTTCTAATTCTCCATCAACATTATGTGATAAATGAGAGACTCAATAAAAGTAGAGACTGGGGAACTGAGGAATCAAAAACATACATTATCTCTATTCGTTATCATACACTCATAAATAAACGCAGTTTGGAAACAGTAGAAGCAGGATAAGTCAAAATTCAGAAAAGCAAAATAATACAATAATAAAAAAGTGAAATGATAGAAAATCTATTAACCGTCAGTCTATAAAGGTAGGCCTTTAGTTGGCTTTTAAAAATATCAACATTAAATAATTAATACACCTTTAAGTGTCAGGATAGCTCTGACCATTCCATTTGTTTTCACTGGCTCTTTTGATTGACGTACATTTTAATGATGGTAGGATCTCTAAGCACCTAAAAAATGTATATGAATATCAAATGCATTATGGAAACTGAAAATATATTTCTTCACTTGAAGAAAAAAAGTGGTAGAACGTTGCTCTGGTACGCTCCTGCAGGACTGTGCTTGTCATTTACATTATACTAATAAGTGCTAAGTATTCCACCAAAGAAAAGAAAAAAATGATCTGAAAGAATCTGAAATATGGGCTTATGGGTACTGAATAATTCATGTGAATTACTGTGTGGATAAGCAACTCTGTTTTTACAGTAAATTGCACAGCATTCACATCATATTGTTTAAACTGTATTTGCAAACAGAAAAGTGTGGAAAATAAACTTAACTTCGCCCTCTAACTTGTATTTGTGGAATACTTCTGACACAAATGATGTCCCACTTTAGGAAAAGAACTACAGACACATCAACAAACTGTTTGCATATCTGCAAATGCTCCAGCTTTTCCAGTTATTACCTCCGCCAAGAAGGTTATGTGATGGCCAGCGTTGGTTTGTTTGTTTGTTTGTTAATTTGTTTGTTTGTTTGTGTGCAAAATAACTCGAAAAGTTAGTGATGGATTTGGATGAAATTTTCAGGAAATGTGTGAAATGGGACAAAGAAGAAATGATGAACTTTTGGGACTGCTCCAGATCACCGTGTCGATGCAGGAATTTTTTTTAAATCTAACTGTACCGGATGGACGATTACATGTGGTTTACTCTAAAAGCCACCAGAGGGCCCTCTTGTTTTTGGGGTAACCCCCTGTGACTACATGAGATTTTGTCAATTTAATTAGATGTGTTTGTAGATGGAAATTAAAATTAAAATACACCCGTGGAAAACTTATTTCTCTATTTCCTGTTCATTTCGGCTCCGTGACCCGTCTGACTTCTGATGAGGAAGGATCTGGTATCTAAAGCTCCAGTGTTAGCTCACTGTTAGCAGACCTTGCTGTGTGGCCTGATGAAGACCCACTCTTGGGTCCAAACATTGCTTGGCACATATTGTTCACTATTTCACATTGGATTTTTCACCAGCGTGGGGTTTATTTGTCCCTTTGGAGGGACCTTGTGGTGCCGCTAGCTCCACCGCTAGTGCTAAATCGCTAGCGTTCTGCTCACAGTATAACACAGACACAAGACAAGAGACACGCCGCATTGTCGGTAGGACATTTGAACTGTATGTAATTACATTTGTATCTGTAAAGCTCTATACAAAATATGTGAATTGGGAGATTGTGTTGGGGGTGGACTGAAGGTCCTTGGTGGAGGTAGGAGCTCTCTGAGTGCTTTTCTAGTATCAAAATAGAATCTGATATAAACACCAGTATAACCAATTACTTACTGTATCAGGTTTCACTTGGTAATGAACTGCTACTAATGTGTAATACAACAAAAAGAACCCAGCAATAATGCTAACAACCTCAGAATAATGTAGGAAGACCTCAACTGTAGAAATGTTGCCTGACAAGCAGGGGACACAAGAATGTCACTCCCTTAACCCTTGACATACACCTGCAACTGCTAAACACCACCTTGCCTGTCAAGTTGACTCGTGAGACTTTGGAGGCGGGGACGTTGTCTAACTCCACCCCATCTGAATGGATAAATTCATGGACTTGTAGGATTGCGCTTGAACATGCAGAGCAGAAATGCTCCCAGGTGGGGAAGGTTTTATGCTTTTTGGATACTGTCACATCGACAAGGCTGCTTTTATGTGTACTGTATTGAGAGCAATTAAACACCAAGAAAATACTCCAAAAACTATGATGGAGTGGATCTTGAAGCTGGGGCTCCATTTAGAAAATTTAGGCCACCACAATTTTCTGACATCGTTCTGTATGTCATGATCCACAAAAAGTGAACATTACTGACGATATCTTTATTGTTGTTTCATAGCTTAATGCTGATTGGTTGTTATGTAGTGTAATTGCCTTAGGTACAATGGCAGTTACCTTAAGGGCACCAGTTCACATCAAATCAATTTTATTTTTATAGCACATATTTACAACACATAGCGCTTTAAGTAGCAGAAAGAACAGAAAACAGAAAACCCAACAATCCACAGTTGGGTTTGGATTCCCTATAAGCAAGCAGTCGGCGACAGTAGGAAGGAACCAAGAAACCTCTAGAATAGAGGGGTGGGGAGAAACGTCCGACAGAACCAGGCTCAGGGAAGGCAGCCATCTGCCTCAACCGGTTGGGTTGGGAGTGGTGATGAGGGGAGAGGGGATAGCAGGAGGGGTTGGGGTGGGGATGGGAGGACATCATGTGGTGAGGCCAGCAGCTGTAGATCAGGGACGTGGAGCTGCAGATCCAGAGACATCCGCACATCACCTGTGTATTTGCTATGAAACAGGCCCTTTGTGTAGTTGTGGCACTGATGAAAGCCAAATGGGAGAAAACATGTTGACTTCTGTAAACGAGGAGACTTCTTGTCCTTGAAGACAACCCTTCTCTGCCATTGTAAGAATGGATTGGAAGAATGATGATTCTGCTTCTGGCCCAAAGAGAATTTAGACACTTGGAAGGACGGTCACTTCAGGGATTTTTTAAGCATAACAACTGGGTCCAAATAGTGGCCTGACTGACACTGCATTACATTATGCCACCTGTAAGCAGATCAGACAATGGCACTGTCTCATCTTTTCATGCCATTGTTCTAATATTCTATCAGATCTTTTTTTAAATGAAGACTTTAGCATTGTTTTACAGTTGGAACACATAAATGTATGATGTCAGATATGGATGTACAAAAAATCTTTTAAAACCTGTGTTTTTCTCTGTCCTTGTGGATTCGTGGATTTATGAAAAGTCACCAGCCACGGGCCAAGGGCAGTCAGTGGCCCAAATTCCTAGAATTGCTGTTAATCCACCCATTTGATAAACCGCTGATTTAAGTGGATTGTTATTGTATGAAATGGTTCCTAAACAATTTTTTAAAAAAATTTATGGGTGGGTGCTCTTAACACAATTGCCTTTTGGCACAAATGATCAAATACAAACAGCATTTCAGGGTTTAATGTTCAAAAAAACAAAGTCAGTGTTTTTTTTGGAAACTCGTCTTCTAGTATATCTCACTGGAAGTAAACTGTGGGTATAAGCATGTCATTGGCCATGCATTTCGTCCAGCTTTCTACATCTATGTGTTACCATTTTAAATTTCCCTTCACTACAGGGAACAACAACAGCCTCTGGGCAGCAACCTACACTGAAAATTTAAAGTTTTTTAATTTAGCTTTTTATATAGCTTTTTTGGAACGTGTTGCCGGCATCAAATTCAAAATGAGTGAATATTTGTAAAAACAAAAAAAAACAAAACAACAACACAGTCTATCAGTTTAAACATTAAATATGTTGTCTTTGTAGCGTATTCGATTGAATTTAGGCTGTAAATCATTGTATTCTGTTTTTATACACGTTTTACACAACATCCCAAATTCATTGGAGCTAAGGTTTGTACAAAGTGCCATTACGCTACATCCTACCAAGATCAAATGCAGTTGGTTGAAACAAACACAATACATGCCATTGCTTTTCTTTTTCATTATAGCAGAATGATAATGACGTGCAGCCAAACTATTCTGCACAGCGCTGTGTTAGCGCTAGACAATAATCTGGTTTTGTAGGGCCACACTTTTTCAAATGTGAGTAGAGAAAAAGTCTTTCTGTCTTTCTTTCCAGAGTGTACCAGACCAGTCCTCTGGTACCAGCTGTGTCCACTACATCAAAATCACCTCTCGATGTCAAGCTGTTTCTGGGGGCCTCATTTGTATCTAGGGGTAAACAGGTATCCTAGCATCTGTTTCCCATCAACCAACAGTAAGGATCTTGGACAGTATAACCAGATGTGATGAAGGTTATAATTTCATCTTAAAACTATGACACCAAATTTTAGGTTTTGGTGAATTTTTTGTTCAGCAAGAAATTAACCATTTCAGATTTTTCGATTTGTTTGCATTACCATAACGAGGCATATTTTAGCTTAATGCTCGGACAGAAAAAAAAAGTGAGAGTCTGCTTAGTCTTCCATTTGTGTGGAAGGAACAGTGGATTCAGTGTGGCAGGGGCAGGAGAGTCATTCTTTTGATGCCCGTCTGTGCTCTGCAGAGCAGAGACGGCTGCGACCACGACACGACTGTGGTGAGGCAAAGGATACAAGGGAGGAGAGTGAGGAGAGTGAGGTGAAGAGGTGCCGGCACCCAGAGGAGAGGGACCTGCCACAGGAGTCAGCCATCCAGAACTGACATCTCCTCCTCCCCTCCTCTTAGCTCTGTAACCTTCAACATAGTGCATGTCAACTCTCTTTGCATGGCAACCCAAAGCTGACCTCATCCATCAAAAACAAGTAATATAAAACAGATACATATTGACCCTGTGGATCTCTGGGAAAATTAAGAAAGCTGCTGTAGTTCACACGGATTCATCAGTATCTATGAAGTGAGGACAACTAGTGATTTATCAATTCAGATGGAATGCTGTGAAACTAGTTCAAATACTAGAAAATCTCTGAACAAATTCAATCAATGCAGCTTCTGCTGGTAAACCCCTGTGACCACATGACATTTTGGGTCTCCACACTACAGACAGCCCAATGGCAGAGTTGTCTTTCCTTCCTGAGCGAGAGATGCACGGTTGGGCTGGATTCTTATCTCTGGTTGTCTAAGAAGTTAGGAGGCTTTTGGGAGTTGCCGCTCCTGTTCATTAGGTCGAATGGGGTGAATGCCATATTGTCGGTAGGACATTTGAGCTGTATGTAATTACATTTTTATCTGTAATGTTCCATACAAAATATGTGAGTTAGGAGATTGTGTTGGGGGTGGACCGGTGTCGGCGTCATGGGGTGGCATTTGGGGGCTGTGCCCCCCCTGCTGACCTACAGTTTATTTTGATAGTGTAGTGTACCTTAATGCATCCTGTTGACTGTTTTTAGACTTTTACTTTGAAAAGCCCACACAAGCAAACCTTCCCATAGCCATGATAGAGTTGTGTTCTTTTTTAAAGAGAAACAACAACATGCAGCTTCTATGGATCCTTAAACCACTGTTACCTGGGAGGGACTCTTATTTCGAAGTTTAACCCAACAGATGTGGAGCCACGAAACACTGTGGCTTATAGATATTTGTCTGAGACATGTTAGAACACATTAGAACATGTTGGGACATGTTAGAATACGTTAGACCACGTTAAAAAACGTTACAACACATTAGTACATGTTAGAACATGTTAGACCATGTTAGATCATTGTAGAATATGTGAGAACATATTACAACATATCACAACACAGTATACCATGTTAGAACATGTTAGAACACATTAGTATACGTTAGAACATGTTAGAACATGTTAATGCATGTTAAAACATATCAGCACACATTAGAACGTGTTAAAACACGTTAGAACATGTCAGAACACATTAGAACATAGTAGAACATGTTAGACCACGTTAATGCATATTAGAACATATTAGAACATATCAGCACACATTAGAACATGTTAGAACACGTTAGTATATGTTAGAACATGTCAGAACACATTAGAACATGGTAGAACATGTTAGAACAGATTAGTACATGTATCAAGGCTTTGTTAATATCATTAGTAACAGCTGTGTTGATTTGCCTCTAAGTGGATCTCTCCTGCTGATAGAGGGTCTATAACAAGGTTAACTGCACCTTTTTTATAAAGTTTTTCTGGTCAAAACAGTCACACCGATATCATCCACTCTAATTGAATGAAAATTCAGAATTTTCCAACTTAAACTGCAATGCCGTAAAAAGAGAGCAGACTAAACACAGACACAGATTAAAAGAACAAACATTCAAAGCCTTATGACCTGTTTAAACATTGGACCCTGTAGCTGTAGCATACTTTACCATAAAAGCTTCATTCAAAAGGCTTTGGCAGTTGTTCTGCTGACTTCCCATGCATTTCAATTTTTAACAGTTTTTTAAAAAAAACAAATTTCATGAAGCCATAAGACAAATCACTACCAAAAGTCACAGCACACCAAAAACCCAGGAATTTTAGTTTAAGCATTTATTTTTCCCCTTGGTTGGATGATTTATTACCCAAGACCCAGGAGAAGGTACTGTAGATGTTAAAATATGTCTGTGAGTAAAATAAGGGCACCTGTTTCTGTGCTAGGGGGTCATTTATTTCCTCAAACACTTCAAAGGAAATGGTCAACAAGTGTAAAAATATGCTTATTCACAATGGAAATGCTTTACATTTACTGTTGGGAGGTTTAAGCTGCTCTCCGCTGGACAACACTGAAATGAAACACACCTGCTCAGAAATGCATCCACTTATTGCACTGTCCAGTGGCCTTCTGACATACAGCTGTGAACAAAAGTGTGAACCACCCTGGGCACAGGACAAATGAAGTTGATTGTTGAAGTGCTTTGTAAATTTAAAATTTGCAGCAAAACCTCATTCAAATGAGTTGATTTTTTTTTTTTCAATAAGGCATAAAACACGGTACAGTTTAGGGCCCTGAACATTTTCAGAAATGGTGACTGTTTTACTTTCTGCTCAACCCTGTCTTCACAAAGTCATGATCCTATGCAACCAGACAGCATTCTCAAATACATTTTAAAAAGAACAGAATTTTGCTTTAAAATGAACATAAATTATGACTTGTGACTTGGTCAGAAAGGAGTCCAATTTGAAAACATGGACATGGAAGTCTGCTAAGATGGCAGTAGGGCTAGTTGGAGACATAAACCAGAGTTCCACTCTGAAGATCAGGGTGATGGACACGAGACCATCAATCTCAGAATGAAGTTTTGTTTTCTTTCACTTTTGGTTTTCACTCACTTTTTGGTTATGTTTGGGCACACAAACAATGTGGTTAGGTTTTGGAAAATCTTTGTCAGACACTTTTACATGTTAAAAAACCTGGTTAAGGTTGGGCACCAAAATTACATGGTCATGGTTTGGTTAAAATACGACCCTTTCACAACATGTTTGAAGCATCTCCTCCATTTTCTGAGTAACCAGGGTAACAAATCCCTCCCCTGCAAACATATGATTTGTTGGGTTAGGGTTTAGGGTTAAAACTGATGTTGGTAAAAATGAAAAGGGTGGCATCATGACCATAGCATTATAGACCATGACTGATGATTTTATTAAACTTTACTGTTTTAATCACATTGAAGGCATTACATTAACCCGACATCCTCAGTGACTATTTTCCTAGGAGCTCCATTAAAAAGTGTCACGGAGCCCATCTCCAGCTCTGCTTAGTGGCTTAGTGGTCTCTCTCCCCTCCTTTCCCTCTTGTCCTTTTTCCTCAGGTGGTTGTGAATGAGGTGTGTGAGCATTGAGTGCAGGCAGGTTGGACAATCACCTGAGTGTACACACATGCAGTGGGGAGTGGTCCACCTGCAACTCACCTACCTCTACCATAAAAGCCTGGTCCAGACCACTATTCAACACCGGACAACTGAACTACTCCAATTAGTTTAACCCAGGCCTTTGTTCCGCTCTTACTCCATGTGTTTAATCTAGATGTTAATCCACTGCCTCTTGTGCCTCAGTTCTCGACCCACCCCATCTGCTCTGCCTAGATTCCATCTGTACCTTCAGCCCGACAACCATTGCCAACCTGGTCTTCTCCGGACTCATTCTGGACTGTCACCACCTGGCCTCTGTACCTGCTCAAGACACCATTCCTACCACACCAAACGCCTCCTCGTCCCGCATTCCCTCACCCTCTCTCCCTGGTCAGGCTGTCAGCTAAGTTTGCTCCACTTTCTCTCTCTCTGAGTCATAGTCTGTATAGTGATGGTGCATTTTGTTAGTGTAGCTTGTTCACTGTTTCGACGTTGTATAGTCTGTTTTGTCACGCTGTGTGCGTGTGTAGTCTAGTCCTGCTCACTTCCTAGCTCAGTGTTACAGAGTCCTGGTTAGTTTCCGTTTCACTTAAATGTCATCATAAGGATGTGGTGAATTAGTTAGAGAGAGGCTTAAAGCTGCAGTGCAATGAGGCAACATGGTGACATGTCAATATGTACAAAAGCATCATTTCTGACATCAACTCAGTGCTGTGATGCAGATTTGAGTGAACTTTAATGGCACCTGTGGTTACACATGAGAACTTAGGAAACCTTTAAAAATATGATTGGGGATCTGGGGATTCCTTTAAGTAGATGTTCATGTCCGGTTGTCAAAAGCATTTTCAGAGGAAGCTAATGTTCTAGGATAAATCGGTTGTCTACCTGTCATGAGGAATCCCTGAGTGTGTCATTAATGTGGCCCCGTGGACACTGCAGAGAGATATAATGCAGACTGAATACAAAAATCTATATGGACATTGACTTTTAATGGCCATTTAAATGTCTCTTCTTTTGAATAAATCAGGAACTTCTTTTTTTAACTTTTTCATAACATTGGCTGTTTGCTCACATGAACCTGCTGCTGAACAGTTTGCATCTATTGTCCTCAAACAACATCAATATTGCACTGCAGACTGTCAGACTGATCCATCAACGGCAAATTAAATTAAGGCACACTTCTTTTCACAGCAGTTGTTTACAACCACTGTCATTATATTCCAACAGCGTGAAAAAGCTGATTGTCTTTGCAGTGATGGGGTTCATACAGCTCCACAGACAATGAGAAACACATAACTAATAATATATACAAGCTGTGACAAACCTGCAAAATAAAAGGGGAGGATACTTTGGTGGAAAGCAGCAGGAAGAAATTTTATTCGAGGTGTCAAGGTCCACAATTAACAGAACAATATTCTGCTTCTATTCAACATAGTTTCTCTCGTCAACCCTGCAGAGCCAGTCGTAGCTGTTTTCTGCTGCTAAACCTGGGATGAGAAAAGCAATTTACTGAAGACATGATCGCAGTGGGTCATTGCCTTGAGGGGTCCACGCCTCTAAACAGACTACATGCACAAACAAGCAATTATTTTTAAATGACTAACCTCTGCAGACGGAATGTAAAAGAAACACTATCCTTAGCAATTTGTTGGTAGCAATTATTCATTTGGACATCGGAAACTTTGTTTTCTTTGCAAAAGAGAAAAAGGAAATTGTTCGTCCTGTTCTCTATATTTTCATACCCAGATAGAATCCTGAATTTATAAAGTATCACTACCACAGACTTTTAATGTTTCAGTTTATGAAGAAATCTGTAAAAAGTGTGCCTCAGCCTCCCAAAATTTAGCATGTATTAAAGTCTCAACAACTGAAGCATCTAAAACCATCAGGGGGAGGGTCAACTGTAATTAACCGGTTGCCACATTCAAGAGACAGCGCAATTCTGTCTAACAGAATCTGAAATGTGTGTGCATTGAAAGTAATGAGTACTGGTAGTAATGTCTTCACAGGACAAACAACAGTTTGGACGAATCTTCATTCAAAGGGTTTCAATGATTTTCACTTAAAGGTCTGCTGGAGATACTTTTGGGCGTTTATTTAGAATTCTAAGTAACACCTAATAACCATGGCTACCACGCCATTCTGTAGCGTCACACCATCAGATCTGGTTTGATTTTAGTGGGACCATCATTTGCTCTTTAACAGGACAATGATCCAGTTGTATTAATTCAATTCAATTCAGTTTTATTTATATAGCGCATATTTACAACACAGGTCGTCACAAAGCGCTTAACATTGTAAGAAAGAACAGGAAACAGAAACAGAGTAGTTGTAGTTGAAGTGCAGAATTACAGAAAAGCAACCCACAAGTGTTTGCATATGTGGGAACCATGAAGACTGTTGGAAAAGCTCTAAGTAATGATCTCATTCAGAGAATGAATGATTTTTTTTTTTTAACAAATTAGAAAAAAACAGACCAAAATGTCTATCCAAAATTTTGACTGGCATGATATGATGGTTTAATTATCTGGAGCTTTTCTTACAAAGCCAGAGCGAGCAGGTGGTCAGTGGAGCTATGAACACCACTGTTGACCCCACAATGCACAATATTTTGGGTTGCTTTTTTTTTTCTTGTGAAAAAACATTTTTGCACAAGAAAGTTACATTTTTAGGACCAGATCCATTTGGTTGTAACTTTAAGCCATGTCTAGGTTTTGACATAGATTGCCACAGACAATTACATGCAGAACTCCAGTGGATGTTTCTGAAAGGCTGGACGTGATTTTGCACTTTTAGAACATACAGGAGCTGGTTACAGATTGGGCTGTAGCACAACGTCATGGTTTTTATTTCTGAGGTGGGCCAAGCACAGTGGCGCATAGGATTTCCATATGAATTCTAATTACTGTAGTGATGTAATTAGAACAAAATACTCACATTAATGAATAAAAGTGGTCAAAAGTGATGTAAGCAGTTGTTTTGTTTATTATCCTAGTTTCTCATTATTCAATGAATTAGTCAAATAAGATTTTTTAAGACACAGTTAACAACGTTTAAGAAAAGTGTACTGCAACTGCTACAGAATGGTGAGGGAGGCTTCAAGATGGAACTCAAGGGGTGCCGTAACAGGTCAGGAAAGGATCGGCCAGCTGTGATGGTTGGAAGAGCTGGTGTGTTCGGACTGTATGGAGTGTAATCCTAAAAAAGTGAGTTGTTGTCTGACTTATGCTGGAGACAAAGTGGATGGCTGATTGACTATTTGGAGGCTAAGGGAGCTGTGTGGAATCCAACGAAGTGAGTAAATGCAGGTCAAGGAAGCCCGCTGGCAAATTGTTAACTGGTGGAGACAGAAAACCTGAGGTTCAAGGAAGTACAAGGTTTGAATACTGAAGAGTTGATTTGAGGATGACTCTTAAGTGTATCTGATGATTGCCAGCAGGAGTGAAGTAGGTCACCATGCTCAGACATACACACATGCACAGAAAAAGAGAGAGGACAAACACACACAAGCCAGGCTTATCAGGGAAACCAGATCTGCTCCCTGATAAGGACTGTTCCTTATGGCCATCATATGACAAGGGTAGAGTCCAGTGACAGTCAGCAGTGTGCTGACTGTAGTCAGAGGGGAGGAGTAGGTGGCTTTACAGCTCCACACCAAAAATGTGATTTTGGATCAGTGGGTCAGGTATCAAGATCTGCTATTAGCTTGCTTAGTTTTATCACTTGTCTGTCGATGGAAACCTGGAGATAAATTGACTGTTATCATCAGAGTTGACAGAATGTCTTCTACAGAGAGAAGAACTGAGGCCCTTCATCTGAAACTATGTCAGCTGTAATGCCATTAAGAAAACATGAAACAAGCATAAGCAGTTTCACAGGCAGATTGCGCTTTAGGAGGGTTAGAAAATTAACTGCTTTAGAAACTTGATCAACCATGGGAAGAATGATTGTTACACTGAGAATGTGACACAATAGTGACAAAACTGGGAGCAATGTGAGACTATGACAACTGAGAATAGGTAGGATGTCCACCAGACAAGCAGGGAGGTAATGTGAGGACCTGCTTTGGGCAACAGAGTACAGGCACTGACTCATGTAAAGGCATGAGTATCTGTGGTCACCCCCTAAAGGTTCCTTTTGAGAAGAATTGGGTGCAGTGAATTCTAGGCAAACTGGGAGTTATGGAGAACCTGACAACAAGCAAAGTCAGGTACAAATAGTTCGGAGGTCCATTTCCTTGGACTAGCTGAGAAGGTTGAGCCAACCTCACCACCAGGGTAAGGTGACTGTAAGTGTACAACCAGCATTGCACATAGAAGACGTTGCTTTTTTGCACAACAAACTATGGTTTAGGGAAGGGATTCCTCTTGGTGTGGATTTCATGGAAAATATAATTTTCCTAGAAAGTGGTTCCCAGTAAATTTTGTTCTCTGTGCTTAAAACATGTGAAAGTGGGCATTTTGGTGTCAAGAAAACATACTGTATGTAAAAAAAAAGAAAAAAAAAAGTTTCTCATATATTAGAACCTGTCACGTGTGCCATTTCATTGATAAACTGAATTTGACCATTAGCCCTGTTCCATTGCAACGTATTGCTTAAATATAAGACAAAGAGTTATCTTTGTCTTATATTTACATATATTTTTACATATATTTTCACAGCACTGTATATACAGCTGTCTTACACACACACAGACACACACACACACACACACACACACATACATACATGCATACATACATATATACATAAGCAGTGGAAAAACATCTATAAATGGAAAGACATGTAAAAAGCAAAAACAGAGTTCTAAATATTCTTGAATGTACAAAGCAGTATGAAAAATAGTCTTGTTAAAATGTATCAGTTAACTGAGAAGTTATCAGGATCTTTGATCCACTATTCATACTTGAGGATTAATGATCATGATTGACTGCTCATGCCTGCGGAGGGGGAGCTCTCAACCGCAGTGCTCCATTCAAACTGAAGCAGCCAGAGGAAGCATCGCGTGTCCTGAGCTTTCTTTTTCAAATCCCCTTCTCCAGGCAATAACACATAAGAAGATTCACTCACATTTTCTCTAAAAGCTACTCATTTTAGATGCACAGTACACATGATAATTGGCTTTTGAACTGGGATTCTCAAGGCCCCTCCCTCTGATCCTGATCCCCTGATTTAATGTTAAAATGCAAGTGTCAAAGCCAGAATGTAATGTAAATTTTATGTAGAGTAAAATATTCAAAGTCTGAACAGAAAGGCAGATTGATGAATGATGTAAAATTGAGGTTGTATGGAGAAGCTGACTGAGGGTGGAAAAGGTGTGTTTTTCCACAGCAGCTTTAACAAATGTGAAAGGGACACACACACAAGAGCTAAACAACTCCAGCATTTTTGTCCTCCAGAAACTTTTGCCAATGCCCTTCCCGTGTGAAAGCTGTGTTACCCCTCTGTGTTGGTGCAAATCCAGGAGAAGCTGCCTCCCCATAGCCCTATGAAACAGTTGCCTCAGGGCGTTTTGTCAAACTTCTCCCACTTCAAAGTCTCTCGGCATCCACTAGAGAGGCCACTGGGGTTTGGGCATCAATTTTAGATCATAAAGTAGAAGAGAGAGCAAGAGGAGAGAGAATAAAATCTTAACAAAGAACCACCAAGAGCCAAGCATGTTATTATTGCCAATAAAGCCCTTGGGCTCAATGTGAACCGGGGTTAAAAGATTGAATCGGATTGAGCTGGGCTGAACACTTCAAGGTGATTCTGCTCAACCCAACAGCTTTCTCGTCAGTACATCAGTGGAATCAAAAGCAGCATGTTTAGGTTCTGTGTTCAAAATGGAGGAAGACAAGATCCTCTCAGATGCTGTTCTGTGAATTTCTTTAAACTAATGGAGTAGGCACATCCCCACAACACCACCTAAACAGTTGATTTCCACATCAAGTGGGTGGGAGTCGCAGCTCTACAGAGCTGTTTCTAAGGATCAGCTTCCCATTAGGTACTGACATTTGACTTGCTCTTACCAGACCTGAAATGATTAGTTTGTCAAGGTGCAGTTTGGTTTGTCAAACTTAAGTGGATGTTTCCCAGGAAAACCATTTTCTTAAAACCCACCCAGGATGTTTTGTAAAAAAAAATCTACTCCTTCATGACATTCAACACTGAGGGGACCTGTTACAAAATAATCATTTCTAGCTCTATATTTTTATGCTGGAACTCCACTAGACTTTGAATGTTTCATGGTTAAAAAGAAAAGCTTTCTTATTCTACACCAGGGGTCTCAAACTCCAGTCCTCGAGGGCCACTGTCCTGCATGTTTTAGATGTTTCCCTCTTCCAGCACACCAGATTCAAATGATCAGCTCATCATCAAGCTCTGCAGAAGCCTGATAACGATCCTGATCATTTCAATCAGGTGTGTAGGAAGAGAGAAACATCTAAAACATGCAGGATGGTGGCCCTCAAGGACTGGAGTTTGAGACCCCTGTTCTACACTGACCCTTCATGCAGCCCATCAGTTTAGTGTCTGCCTGAATACAGGCATCATGGGAAATCAGAGAGTGCAGACAACAAACACAAGAGCCAGAATTAAATAAAACATTCATTTTTACAGAAAATACCAGATGTACACACAAAACCAGAAATGGGGAAAGGATGATGTGGAGCACAATGAGGAGAGCAGCTGACTACAGGGATGAGCGCTAGCGACCTCTAGCTGCAAAAGAGGAAGTCCTAGTAGCTCACCCAGAAATGCTAACTTGAGGATATCTTACAAGCCAATAGTAAGATTTACCAATACTAATTGACCCGAGACCATCAGAACATAGTAATCTACAGGGTGAATACTTTTATGCGAGGAGAACTGAACAAACAATTCCAGTGCACACAAGCACCAACACAGCACCACGCCAAATTATCACAAGGCAGAAATGCTACACAATCAGAACAGGAATTTTGCTCTAGACAGGAGAACTCAGAATACGAGGTGGCCTACTCTACTTAAGTGGCCCATGGGTGTATTACTGTCGCAAAACTATTTGTAAATGAGTGTAGAGTGGTGTGTGTTTGTGTCTCAATCTGTGTGTCCGTAGTGAGATTTGTAAATGTGTAAAAGAATTTGTCAATGCAAACCAAAATCTGCAAACGTCTTTTCAGAATTTGTGTGTCTGTCATTAGGTTTTCAAAAGTGTAAAAAATCTGATAATCTGTACTGAAATTTGTACATGTAATAAGATTTATCAATGCGTACAAAGATATGACTACAAGTGCTGGAAATACAGAAAAATTACCAGCCTCTCAGCTGGCTGTCTGTTGACACATGACTTTTGCTACACTTCTGCCTTGACAGATTTGGATCTGGAACTTCAGAGTTTCTGAGCCCTAAGCTCAGGCTTACAGGCTCGTTCATTCTGGCTGCCTACTGCTCTGCTGCTTTGTACCTCAATAGTTATGCCGCCTGCAAGCCATCAGTCAGCGCTGTCCCCCAGAGTCTTCGAGGGCACGCAACATTGTGGTAGAATATTCTCTTTAAGGGTAACAGATATTAAGTCTCATAATTCCCCCCAGTCTGCTCCACTCTATGCAAGCATGTCAGTTTCCACACCGATATGAGCAGAGAGAAGGAGTGACATTTGAAGTGAAGTAAACAATAAACAAGTTGACAACAACTTGCTACAGCCATTCAAAGTATTTTCCAATGCTAGCATGGGTTAATGGTGGTAAGAGTTTGTTTTGTGCAGAGATGATGGTACTCCAGCAACATGCTGTGGTTCTGAATGTAGTACACACAACATTCAGATAAATAAATTGAATGAGTTGGAAATTTTTAAAGAAAATAATGTCTGGCCAAAGTAATGTGTATCAAGATTTTGAGAGTTGATACTATAGATTTACATTTAAATGTAGTCTGCTACATGTGTGGTTAAAAAGTGCCCAAAGATGAATAAACAGTCATGAAACAAACCTAAAAGTATCTGTACCTCTACTGTCACAATAAAAAATAATTTTGATACTGAAAATTGAAGTGAGATTTAGATTTTTAAGAGACTGAAATATCACCAGGGAAGCTGACAGGAATACTGAAAGTCTGAAAAAACAAAGGGCTATATAATTGTTGATTTTCTGCAGTGCACTTGTGTGTGCATTTCTGACATTAAAATGTGTTTCTGAGAACCTGTGTTGGCAATCAATGGCTTAGCTGCTGGACTGAGCTCCAAAAGTCCATATCAAAGTGTATTTCTCTGTAGCTTGACCCTTGAACTCCACAGACTGAATATTGATCACACACCACACACATTGACAATAACTTTACTCTGTTTCTAGCACACACACACACTTACACACACACACACACACACACACACGCACACACACACACACACACACACACACACACACACACACACACACCACACACACACTTACACATCACTCACACAAAATTTAATTTCCCACCACCCTTATCAAAATATCAACTTGCCCCAGGCAATCTGTGGCTCAGTCTGAATATGATAGAAAGACAATAATATAGAAAAACATTCATATTTGTAGACTTCATGGTTTGGGTGAATGAGTAGCTTGGCCTTCCTATTTTGGTATAGCTGCATCAGTCAGAGGCAGGTTTAGTCTTTTATGGTAATCACCCTCATTATTACTCACACACACCCTCAGGGAGATGGGCAGAAGAGAATATCACCTCGTCTATCCACATGTACATTGACACTTTCCAATATCTGCTCACAATGCAGCCATGTTGAAGTATTTTATTTGAAATTTGGTAGAAATTGAAATTCCACTTATTGCTCTCATACCACAGTTTTGTATGATGAGAGATTTTTTCCAACCCTGGATTCTATAGGAAAAAGGCAAAGAACCTTTCTTCAGGGCTGGAAAAAAATATTTCAGAGAGTTAGAGGGGTTAAAATAACGTTTTACTTATTAAATAAGCAATTCTAACTCCAGTATTATTATTAAGTTCATCCTTGTATCTAAGGGGTGCTCAAAAAGCACAGTAATTAAGTGTTCACCTCTTGTTTTACGGTAAATCAACAATGCAAATGTGTGTTAGCTAGTGTCCCCAGAGAATGTATCCCTACTTGTCAGCAGTTTCAGTATTTAGTAATGTGTCTTGTCAATTGTTGACAAGATGATTGTGCGGTGTACACATGTTGATGCTCCCCTCAGGATCAACACTGGATAAATAATGATACATTAACCTTTATCTAGCAACACCAGCAACTAAAAACCGTAAACCTAACAATTCATTATGAGCAACAACTGTTCACATCTATTCGTCTGATGAGCCCCGTCCTGAATCATTCTTTACCTCCATCTGTACAAAACGCCTCCACACACACCCGCACACACACACACACACAAATATGTATTCACACTGTTCTTCTTCAGGTCTCAGTGCTAGTACTCCTATTCATCACACCCTCCACCCCTCTGCCATAAGCAACCGCTTCTCTGTCCCCCAGCAGATAATCCTTCTCCCCTTCCTAGCCCCTCAGCTAATGTGTCATCAGCTGTTCATCACAGCAAAAGCAGCCTCACTGCAGCAGCAGCAGACTGCTGAGGTGCACCACTGCAGCAGCAGCAGCCCCTGCCACTTCCAACAGACACACCACAGCTAAGATGCCATGAGGTAGGCTGTGGCTGCTGATCCCTGCACAACAATCATATGTGTTTGTTTTCCATATTTCTTTGGGTCTTCAGCTGCACACATTCATCCATTAACCCATCCCCTGAGCACTATGGGATTGTTCTTAGCGAATAACTCTGGAGAAAGATTCAGTCATTTTTGAAATTTTCAACCGTTATTGAAGCAATTTATGTCATGGAGATGCAGACAAAGAACACAGCAGACAATTTACCTGTATCCAGTTGTCCAGCTGTGATTATTTTATCTCAGGATGATTTAATAATTAGACCATTTGACACCCAATTTGGTCCTCTGTATTAAAATTAGTACCAAACAGCAGCACAGGTACAACAACACACCCACCAAAACAAAATATACTAGGCAGCACTGATCTACACAGGCAGTGTTTCAGCAGAGTTTTCAGTAGTCTGTGTCACATAATCACTCCATAACAGCCCACATTTCTAATTGCACCATAAGCTTGTAATGTGGCACAAAGCACATTTTCACACCACTAAACACTAATCATAGTGTACAGCCTGCAGTGCTCTCCTTGTGCCAAAGGAAGGACCAGCTCATACGCAGACATCAGCATGTAAGTAGTAAGTCAAAGGAGCCTTAAGGACTCCCTCCTTACTCCAGTGCTCACATTTTTTCTCACTGTGAGCTCATTTTTCTTGCAACTCAATGGCTAGAAGTGAAGAAGTAGAGACAACTATAAAATGTCTTCTGTGCAGTATCACACAGTTTCCATAAATCATAAAAAAACTAAATTTCAATACATACCTTATTTATTTTGTAAAGAAAAAACACAAAAACAAACTAGAATCAACATGAACAGCGTTACTCCCATGCCACAGGTATTACCAGTGCTGGAAAAAAGGTGACTATACATACTATAGGTATTATACTATTTACATTTTTAAATAGTATTCATACTTGTCTGTTATCTGCTTTGCGTAAACACAGCCTGCATTTTAGCTGTAAAGTCACATATTTTGGTCATGTGACTGTTGATTGTAGCCAAGTCACTCATGACTTCTAGGTTGCACCAGTGAGCACAGAATGTTTCACTTTCACAGATTTTTATTTTAGGCATTTTTTAATCAGACCTGTAGAATAAAATGTTTTGAGGAAATGTTACAAGTTTACGATTTTGTTATTTGTACTTGACAAAACTGCACATCACACATGATTAGTTCAAGGACCAATGGAAAGATGAAAATACAACAATTATTTTTGTTTATGGTTTTCAGTTCTGATAAATGTTGAGATTTTTATGGGGCTTTTTTTGTTATTTTTTTTTTTTTTTTATTAACATAGCATGGTGTTCAAACACACCACAGGGCTTAGGGGTTCAGAGGGGTTGAGAGACCCTTCACATTCATAGGTATGACTCCACACAGTCTTAGGCCCCGTCCACACGAAGCCAAAACACTTATAGTTTCAGAAACGTTCTCCATAAAGATGGAGCTGTTTCACTAAATGTGTCCATCCACATGAATTCACTTGATACGCCTGAAAACGATGTGAAACACAAGCCAGGCCTGTTGCTGGTGCTATGACGCCGCAACAGAAACAAGCGGAAACTGGCGACAGGACTTTAGGCATGTAGAAATCTGTATAGGATGTAAACATAGAACATGGCAGCGGCAAATAGGAGTGGATGAGCTGGTAGGACTCTAGTCTGGACAGACGATGAGGTGGAACTATCAGCAGGACATACGCAGCACTATACGGAGACATTGTTGTTGTCGTTTTCTGAGTTTGGCGCATTTATCTAGAGGTGGAGCTATGACGCAAGCGTGCCAGAAAAAGAAGCGGACAGGGCGTAACAACGGTGACACGTAAACGGCATTTTTATTTGCACTCTGGGACCTAGGTTCAGAAATGATCGTTTTCAGACCCCCAAAACGCCAGCTTGGTGTGGACGATACACGGGTTTGATGAACTATTTGTGCATTTAGGCCTGGGCGGATGGGATTAATCTGTGAC
Source organism: Dascyllus trimaculatus (assembly GCA_024666655.1). NCBI lineage: Eukaryota > Metazoa > Chordata > Actinopteri > Pomacentridae > Dascyllus > Dascyllus trimaculatus. The sequence goes on along the minus strand of CM045463.1, from coordinate 28,881,806 downwards.
ATTGTGGGAGGGTGAGGAGCTGGGTTGAAACTAGGCCCCTGAGTCACCATGGCAACAACAAGCAGAATCCCAGCTGTGTCCATCACTTTCCAGTGCCACAAACTCTGTGCTGTTTTACATTTCTGTATTTGGTTGTATTTTCTATATCAGTTGGTTTTTCTTCTGAGTGTTGCCCCTCTGTTGTCATTGGTAAAGATGTTTTCCAGGAGGGCTTAGCAGTGTTCACAGGGCTTTGCTTTGTGATACAGAGTTAGCAGTGCAGGATTTTTACAGGTCACAGATTCTCTTCTGCTCTAACCCCTTCATATGTATTATCACATTCACATGCACTAAAAAAAGGAAAGAAAAAACCTTCAGTCACATGGAACAGTTAGTGTCTTTAATGACCTAGAATATGGATTTGCATGAAACACTTAATTCACTGGCAACCTGAATGAACCCTTGTGTCACAGGCAGACTAACCATTCTTGTTCTCAGATAACTGTGATTAAAGGGATGGGTTGCTACTGTTAATCTGATGCTATCAGCAGCATTCACCAGCTGAACTACGCATTCAAACTGGAACTTGTGGTGTAAAGGATTTGATCTGTGTGATCCCTGTCTGAGAGAAGCCTTAAAGGTCATGTAAGAGAATGTCAAGGAGAGTCAGATGGATAGACCTGTCAGCATGGATAGACCTATCTGGCCTACATACATCATGCCCAGGTGTATGATGTTCATTTTAAAAGGCTCAGCTCCAGTGTGTGTGTGTGTCTGTCCATAAATGTGTGGTATTGTCTGTTAGTGACCATCACTCTGCCCATCTGATTACAGCCATATTGTCACTAACTGGTATCTCAGTCATCAGCCCAGCACATTACATATTACCATCCATCACAACAACAACAACATGAACACAAACACCATAGCACCACATTAAGCAGCAGTTGTGGCTGGTGGGGAGAGGTAAAGAGGGGCCTCTAAGTTTTATTTATTCCCTGCTTCTCCCCTGATGATGGGATTTTAATGGTATCGCCTGACAAGGTGTGCACTTAGCACGCCATACTGAAAAAGAAAGACGAAGAATTGCTGCCTTCGATCTAACTGACTCAAGCAAATTCATTAGATTAATTCATTGCAGACAACAAATTGCTTGGAGGGTTGTTTAAACCCCTCAACAATCACCCATGTTGACTAAGGGAGCACTGGAAGCGCATGCTGGTTAAACTAAAACAAATATACACAGAGAAATCGGAGAGCATGTTTGAATTACAAAGGCCAATGTCATGCAAGCTGGCGAGGCACTTACCCACACTCTGTAACCCTTGTAAATAGACATACAGTGGCAGTTAGGACTTAAACGTTGCAATTTAAAAGTAGAAATGTGCAAACATTTCTAAGCAAAAGAAGTACTCTGAAGGCTGAAATAAGCTTGTATGGAGAGCTCAGCTTTTGGCTGGATATCTTGTGAGTGACATGAGTCAGAAATCATTATCATACTGGAATTTTATGATATATGATAAACTTAAGAATAAATATCATCCTTACAAACAGTGAGGTGCATTAAGCTTCCACTCCAACTATAGAGGACTGCTACATTTAATCAGCACCTGCATCAGAAATCCAGTAGCTCATTTTGACTACTTCACCTAACTCACTTCTCTAAAAACATATCAGACCTTGCACTGTATCTTTATCCAAATAGAATTCTACTTTTCTCCCTCATTAAAGGCCTCATACTTCTGTCACAGCAAATCAGATATGCACCAGTGCCTAAAAAGTGGAATCAGCCTACAGTTCAGTCTACCAGTCAGTCTTATTATTGATAATTCATGTTTTTGCTACCTGCTGGACTGTACCAGCATATCTGAGCATGTGCTGGTGTTGTACGTTGTATTAATACTAGAAATGTATCGACACACACTGCTGTTGAAATTGTACTTTTTCCTATTTTATTGATATTGGTATTTAAAGAGTGACAGTGTTTTAATTAAAGCCATATACCCTGCATTTTATTCCTCTCATAAGCATATTGCAGCTTTCATGCTGACTAAACTAGAGGTTGCAATACAAAGAGCTACTGCTGAATGTCTACAGATTGTCTACAAAGTAAACAAACAAAGCAACATATGGCATTATTTTGTTTATGACTGACAGTCAGGGCATGTCATGTCCAGCTCCCGCTCCTAGGTTGTGTTTTCATTACTTGCTGTTCTGTTTTGTCACTTCCTGTCTTGTGCGTGTACCTACCCCCGTCATGTTTCAGGTTCCTTGACACTCCCTGGTCTTCGTCTGCTTTCCCACCTCTGTGATTACCTGCCCTGCCCTATTGTGCTCCACCTGTGTGTGTGTCCACCTTGTCTCCCCTGTCCCAGCGTATATACAGTATACTCATCCCTTTCCTCATGTTCTTTGCCAATTTGTCTTATGCCCCGGTGCCACTGTCCCAGCCTTTTTGTCCTAGTGGTCTCTCTACTGCTTCCTGTGTGTTTTTTGACCCTGCCTGTTCTGACTTCTGAGCTTGCTTATGTTTTTTGGATATGTCTGCCAGATTAATTGTCCTCTTTGTACGATAAACCTTTTGGACTTTAACCTCGCCACTAAGTCGTACATTTCTAGTTTATTTTTAGGAATCCTACTACTGTATGTATTGTTGTGATAGGGCGAGCCCATGGACGCCATAAAGCCCGACTCTAAAGATGTTTTATTTGCCATTGGAGCTAGCTCATCCAACATGATGCCAACAGACATGTTAACTTGTACCAAAGATTTATAGCAACAGGTTAGCAAATGAGATAACATAATTATGTCAGGTCATTATGTCTTAAAGACATAATGGCCTGGATGGTAAATGGTCTGCACTTATATGCTTGCCACATACTAACATTTTAGGGAGCTTTTCCATGCATTACGTGTGCAGGATAAATGTATTAGTGGCTGCTACCCTGCACATACCCCCGTTGGCAACCCTACACAGCAGACTTTATTGTTTTAGTTTAATCTAAAATATCTGCATTGGCCTGGATGACGTGTAATTTTCTTCACTGAAATTCAGACAAAATTGAAGTCATTGTATTTGGTCCTAAACACCTCAGACACACAGTCTAGCCAGATAGTTACTCTGGATGGGACTGTCCTGGCCTCCAGTTCTACTGTGAGGAAACCTGCAGTTATTTTTGATCATAATATGTCCTTTAACTCACACATAAAACAAGTCTGCAGGATGGCATTCTTTCATTTACGTAATATTATCAAAATCAGGAACATCTTGTCTCAGAGTGATGCTGAGAAACTAGTCCTTGCATTTATAACCTCCAGGCTGGACTATTGTAATTCCTTATTATCAGGATGTCCCAATGATTCTCTAAAAAACCTCCAGCTGATCCAAAATGCTGCAGCCAGAGTTCTGACAGGAACCAGGACCAGAGATCAGATTTCTCCTGGATCAGCTTCTCTTCATTGGCTCCCTTTAAAATCCAGGATAGAATTTAAAATCCTGCTCTTAACCTATTAAACTATTAATGACCAGCTCCATCTTATCTTAAAGACCTTATTGTACCTTATCATCCTAACAGAGCCCTTCACTCTGAGACTGCAGGTTTACTTGTGGTTCCAGAGTTTCCAGAAGTAGAATGGGAGACAGAGCCTTCAGTTATCAGGCTCCTCTCTTGTGGAATCAGCTCCCAGTTTGGGTTCAGGAGGTAGACACCCTCTCTACTTTTAAGATTAAGCTTAAAACTTTCCTCTTTGATAAAAATTATAGTTAGAGCTGCTCAGGATCACCTGAGCTGTCCCTTAGTTATGCTGCTATAGGTTTATTTATTAGCTCCTCTCCTCTCTCTCTCCTCCATACAGTTATATATCAACATTACATATCACAAACTCTGTGTTTCCCCTGAGGTCCTGTGTTTGTTCTCTCTGCAGGTGTCTCTGGATCTGAAGCTACACGTCTCTGATCTGCAGTCACTGGCACCACCAACCTCCAAAATGTTCATTGTTCTGTTTGTATTGTTTGCCTGTTCTCCATCTGCTATCCTGCTATCCCCCACTCTCTCATACCCACTCTCACCCCAACCGGTCGAGGCAGATGGCTGCCTTCCCTGAGCCTGATTCTGTTGGAGGTTTTTAGAGTGCACATTTTAGAGTGGCCTTCTATTTTGGCCAGCCTAAGGCAGACCTGTGCAATAATCATGCTGTCTGATCAGCATCTTGATATGCCACACCTTTGAGGTAGATGGATTATCTCGGCAAAGGAGAGGAGCTCACTAATACAGATTTAGACATTGGTGGGTCACTCAGTGAGGCGTTACAGCAGGCAATGTGCAGAAACATAAAAAATAATAATATAATAAATGATAAACATATTTTTGTGTGTGTCTGTGTAGGTTCTCAGTTCATTCTCAGGTCACGATAATTCCAAGTGCTTCAGTAGAAGGCAACTGGAATTTTTGGGGATTTTGAGGGCATTTTACTTCTCATGCAAGAGCCTTTGTCAGCTCTGACTGACCGGTTGGAAGTCGAAGCTATTAGAGAGAAAGAAATAACCATAGTATATTACATAGTTATTAAGCTTTGACAGCACTGCCGGTGTTTTTTTTTCTGCAAACTATGCGAAAAAGGAAAAAGTCCAATCTACATCTTTGTGCTACAAATGAATTTATAAATCAAGCAAAGGCGTTTAGGTATGTAATCATCCGTGAAAGCAGCAACTCCCAGAAAGTCAACAACATAAAGCTCTAATTAGAAAACACAATTTATGGGCCTTTCCCTGCCTTTTTCACTGTTTCCCTCTCTCTCTTTAACACACACACACACACACGCACACACACACATACACACACACAAATTGCAGCTTTTCATCTATTAGAGACAATGGCACATCAGGGTTTGCTAATTAAAGGAACACTTCACCAATTTCCAAGCTAATTTCCCTGTATTATTCATTTGAATGGTCTGCCAGTGTTCTCTGTATCAGCAAGCTAGTTCACCTCTGCCTTCAACTGACAGTGCCACATCTGAGGAGGATGAAGCGCCCAGGAAGACATATGACTATTATGATTTGCAAGTGCATCCTATAAATAAATAAGGACGTTTTTGTCCCATTGTCCCTGACACACACTTCTCTAAACTGTCATATCACTGTTGCTGTCACTTACGAGTTAATAGTGGTATATCACTTACACGAGTGGTATGTGATGTGTATCTGCGCGAGGTTGAATAAGTATGTATGTGTAAGGATTCTGCATAGTACAATAACAAAGTGTTTACTTCAGCATACTTCTTGTTAGAATTTCTGCTATTAACGTGAGCTTGTGGAGTATGAAAGTCGATGTTCTGCAATTTTTTTACCAGTCAAGTGTCAATTCTTTGTGATATTTTCCTGCCTAAAATGATACAGATGTGAAAGAGTCAGTTAACAATGGAAAATAATAATTATAGCTAGTTTGACTATTGTAAGTGTAGCTTTTGGTGACACCATAATAGAACTGATCACGGCATTTTAAATTAACTAGTTACGTATTTTGTTGATCATTTTGGACAGTCTTCGTTATGGCACTCTTGGCCTATGGCTTTTCAAATAGTTCATATCTTTAATGCCTGTTTGTTCTGTAGTACTAGGCCTCACTTTATCCTGACTATGATTTCTAGTAGGAGATTTAGTGTTTTAGCAGTAGTCTGTTTAATGGAATTTCATACAGATGCTCCTTTTTTAATGTCTTTGGACACTGCAGTGTGGACACAGCATTTTAAGAAGGACTTGTTTTGAGTCTGCTGTGCATGAGAAATATGTTAACGGAGCAAGTGCTGTATTTGGATGCAATGCAATTTAAGTTAATTGTAGTTTTAAATGGTGCCTATTAAAATTGTTCTTATGTGTTGGAAATGTTTAACCCGTTGTCATATTTTTCTTTTAACTGTGTTGTTTGCAGTGATTGCTCAGCATGCTAACACGGTCTCCTGCTGTCCTTTTTGGTTCGGTTTGTAAAATTAGTTTGCTGTTAGTTCAAACACATTTGTATGACATTGTAACACGAAGAACCTGGGAATGTGTCTGACAAGGGCCTTTTGTTTTTTGGTAATTACTTTGCTTTTTTCCTTTTTTTTTCCTTTTAGTCACTTCCACATCAGCCTTATTCCCTACTGAGACCTGACATGTGTTGGTTATGTCCATGTGTGGCTTTGTTAGTGTTGTTTAAAAATCACTGGGACTATTTGAAGTGCAATGACCTGTGATTTGCTACCCCTGGGTTCCATCCAAATGGAGCACAAATTGTAACTGAAAATCTACAAAAGAAAATGTGAATTAAGGCCTATTTCCTTATTCTAATGTTGAGGGAATATCAGAGGTCGATTCATTGAGAGAAAAAGCTGGAGGTGTAATTGGTGTTGAAATGGGATGTGACCCCACTTTAACTAGAACATGGTTGTATCTCCATCACCTTATTTGTGGGATTAAACAAACTGTCTGAGTTCATCTGAAAACACACATATTGTTCAAGTTAGACTGATTGACTGTAATTGAGACAAATTCAGAGTCAGAGGAGAGAGAAACAAAGTCCATTGAAGTAACTGAAATTACAAGCATGAGAAAAGGGTTCTGACTGAGTCATGCCCTGTTGGACTCAGCTCTATTTCAGTATCACACAAATGTTGAAAAATGCTTTCTGACTGTCTTGTCTGAACAAACAAATGTAGACTGCCGCCTTCATACAGCATCACACAGCAAGTGGATCCATGTTGTCTGCAAACAGAGAGAGGGACTGGACGCAACATGTGCAGGTGACACAACAGAGACAACTGCATCATTGTGTTACCAGTACCATGTACTGGGAACCCAGGCACAAACACAGGAGCAGGCGGAGACAAACAGGTTACTCTGACAAAGGTTTATTTAACAAGAAAGTTAACGCAATCCAATTCAGAAAGGGGAAACTAAGCTAAGGGTAAAACAGAACAGGAGTAAACCAAAGCTAGTTCAAAATAGGGGCAAAGCTAGAAAATAAAAACCTAGAATCTAAGAAACAGAATCTAAGAAACAGAATCTAAGAAAACCTAAGATGACTTAACTACAAAATGGGTACTCATGGAAAGGGGGGGTTAAACTAAAGAGGCAGGCAGGCTTGGGGAATCCGGGGCCTAGCGAGATGAGCTGGAGCTGGGGATAGGCTCGGGGGGAAAGCTGGAGGGGGCCAGCGGCAGGCCTGGCCAGGATCAGGTTGCTTCGCCGAAGCAGAGTGGTCAGGCAGTAGTGGTTTGGTGAAGGCAGGCATGAGACAGGTTGGGTACCAGCAGAAACACAGAGTATGAGTGTCTATGGTCTGGCTGTATGTGGAGGAATGAACCAGGCTTTCACTGAACGAGGTGATTGAGAGCAGGTGAGCTGATCCCCGCGGCTGTCTCTAATCCCTGCAGTTACCAGGCACACAGAACCAGAGAGACAAGGAGAGAGAGAGAGAGAGAGAAAGAGAGAGAGAGAGAGAGAGAGTTTGACTTTGATGACTGATCTTGTAAGATGTAGAGGTCTCAGGAACTCATGTATCAGATGTGTTACAGATTGTGTTATACTTTCAAAAGATTTACAGTGTTGTCGCCCTTGTTATTGTCTAAGTGTTAACAGCCATCACTTGGTAAGCACCACGCATTTTTCCTAAAATTTTCACTTGCTGCTATTTCTCAGAAAAGACCAAGGAAGCAATTTCTCTTAAGAAAAATATCACCCGAGAGCGCGTAGTGATGGATTGTGGATTCAGATTGACAAGAACATCTGTCAGGGGAATATTTGATGGAACTTTGATGGAGCCAGTGATTGAATGGGAGTTTGTAAGTGGGGAAAGTAAGCTGAATTATATTCCTTACAGCATGCTGTGTGCCGTGCACAACAGCTTAGTCAGATATTGTATAGAAATGATTGAAAACCTGTTAGGTGGAAATTTTTGAGTGCACATCCAAACTAGCTGCATGTGAAAATGCCCAGTTTATAACATAATACCTTTTTAAAAGTTTGGGTGGTGGCTGCAGCCTCAGGGCCACAAGTTTAAATCCTCAGACCCGCTTAGGAAAGTAAGAAAATGGATATAACTCGTAATATGCAGATTATTCCATTACTTGTACAACACTTTATCCTTTGTAGGGTAGCGGGGGGCTGGAGTCTATCCCAGCTGGGGATAGGGTGAAGGCAGGATACACCCTGAACAGTCACCAGTCCATCATAGGGCCACATAGAGAAACACACAACCAAGCACACTCACGTTCACACTGTTGACAATTTAGAAACTGTGGGACGAAGATGGAGCACCCGTTGAAAACCCCGCAGGCACTGAGGTAAAAAACTCCACACAGAAAGATCTCAGGTTGAGATTCTAATCCAGGGCCGTTGAGCTGTGAACCTAGGACCACCGTGCTGCCCAAATACTCTGATGTGCTGCAAAAAAGGATGCTGCATGATCAGATGCTCCAACAGTGAAGAAACAGGAGAGGTCATCTTTAGAGACTGAACTAAAAAACACCACCATGTAATGCATCACAAACCACTGCAGGAATAAAATGCTTCAAAAAAAGTAGCCTTTTAAATGAGCTCCCTGAAAGCACATCAGATGCTGCTGAAAGAGAAATATTCACATTCAGCTGTGCACAGATAGCTGTGAATAATTAATATTCATGGAAAAAGGGCGTGCTATTAAAAAGTTGTTTGGGGGCTGATTCCCATGATTTAATGTTAGCAGTGTAAGAATCATTTATTTTTTTTCATTACCGTGCCCAATCTAATGAGTAATTGCACTGCATTCTGGGCTTGATGTCTTCTAAATACCTGCAACTCATTAGAATTTCCCATTAGAAAGTGTGATGTGAGATGCAGAGGCTTGTGCTCATGAACCAGAAAATCTTACCCAGGAGCCACCGCCTTTTCAATAATGCATCGAGAAAGGACCTTGCGCTTTGAATTCTTCCTGCGATAACTTGATTTTTACTCCTCTCTTTCTATTTTATGCATTCCTGGGGAGGAGTGTGCAGGCTGTCTTTCTTTATCTGTAAAACACCCAGACTCACATTGTCATATGTTCCCAATCAGTCCTAAGAAGGAAGAGGTTGGAGATAATGATGGACTTGTAGCAGCTTCTCAGTTACCAAAAAATTATGAAAAAAAAATCTATTTTTCATCAGTGAATAAATATGAAATCACAATGTTAAATGCAGGCAAACAGTTACGCAAAATATAGTTGAGATACAGTATTTATATATACAATTAAATTTTCAGTTCAGTTTTATTTAAATAGCACAAATTCACAACATGTCATCTCACAGCGCTTCACATAGTAAGGTACAGACCTTATGAATTATATGCACCGCTATATTGTTGTTATTAAGTAAACTTAATTTTCAAATAAATAGTGGAGTAAAAGTGTAAACTTGGGTGAAAATGAACAAGTGCATTAAAACTGAACATACTTAAGTAAATGTTACATTTCACCCGTGGCAGAATCCTAAACTTCATGGTCCTGATTGGCATTTTTGGCTGTCCAAAATTATCTTTCAGTCAGAACTTCAGTTCAAAAACAAAAAAAAAATTGTTATGCACTTTGGAGAAATAAAAAGACTCTCGAGAGAGACTCCTCTGAGGACCCGAGAGACTGCGCTAGTTCAAAGATGGGAAGCGCTTCAGACAAGACAATCAATACTGAAACTGACAGGCAACCAGTGTAATGACTTTAAAACAGGAGTTCTGTGTTTTCTAACTCTAATCAGCACTCGGCCAGCAGTGTTCTTAATCAATTGTGCCTGATTTTAGACCTTTTTAGGTTGACCAGATAGGAGTCTAGACTACATGTGCATTTCTTGAGATGATAAGAAGCATGTTTAGTTTGATATTACACATGAGTTCTGAAATTTAATTATGAGTCAACAATGGCAACAATGTTTCTTGCCTGCTGACTCCTGTTAAGTCCATGAATCTTCAATTGTATATGTTATTGTGTATGTATTAGATCACAGGTGAACCATTGGTTCTTGTAGTCAGCATGTTGGATGTAGGGATTATGGGCAAGTGTAAAGGCCTGAACCACACGTAGACCTGGAGATATAACCTTTTAGGAAGACTATATTAAAATACATGCCCCGAAGTGGAAACTCAGTCCAACAAAAGTGAATACACTTGTGTTCACTGACACTCAAGTTAGAGAACCTGTGATCAATGAAATAAAATTTAGTATCAATTGGATTTCCAATCAGTCTAATTGCATGTACTATATATAGCTGAGCAGGTTCTATACAGACCCGCAGACAGCTTGGACCAATGACTGTCTATCTGCATGTCCACTATATGTGTCCACATAGAAAAGAATTCAAAGGAACCGAAATTTTTGATCATAAAAAAATACATAAGCTAGGGGAAAAAATCACATAAAGGTCAAGATCAGTGACCAACTGAAAAGTCAAAACTAATTGCAACAGTAATCAGGAGTTATAGAACGAGCCATAGCACCACTAATCAGAGGTGCAGTGCTGTACCCCTAAAACAGCACAGACACTCCTCTATATTTGCACTATTAGCTCTAAACACAGACAGGCGCTTTAGATTTGGCAGTGTAGTTATCAGTGGTAATCAAAGTTTCTGTGACAGTTCAGACAGTGTGAAAGACACTTCAAAACATCAACTTCTATGGATGCTGTTCAAGAAAAACACTTGCTTGCAGTTTTGGGAGCACATTCTTTGATTAGATGATGCTCTAGATACATTTGATTACATTAGATGGGGTCCAGCATGTGTAGTGGTGGTAATGATTCCACTTGCCATCTCATATTTCATATTTGGTTCCCGCGGTGACCGCCGGATATGGCGTGGACACATGTCCGGGCCCCTGCAGACTTGGGGTGTGTACCCCCACATTGCGGTCTCAGTCTGCTGTGTGCGGTTGCCGTGGTAAGATGACCAACATAAGCTCTGCTAGCAAAATGCTATCTAATGTTAACCTCCGTACTGAATAATTGTCTTTGTGTTTTAGTATGATCGGGAGGTTATCACGTGCATGACTGTGAGACAATTATTCATATGTTTGACCAGGTACAGGTTTCATTCATTCATTCATTCATTCATTCATTCATTCTTTTTTATATTAATATGCGCGCGCTCAGTCTGCTGTGTGCGGTTGCCGTGTATGATCGGGAGGTTATCACGTGCGTGACTGTGAGACAATTATTCATATTTTTGACCAGGCTCCTGTAAATAAACGGCGGATTTCAGGCCAAAAATGAAGATGATTCGTGTTTGATTACCTACACAACGCAGAAGAGAGTACTCAACCGCTACAATGGTGCCGTGACCCCGTCTACTTCCTGGGATTCCGTCGTTCATCGTGGGAGTGCTGCAGTTCTTCGCCTGGTACACCCGGCGGCCCGACAGCGTCTGAATCGGCTCCGTGGAGCGCAGACATCTACGGTGCTTTATTTCCAGCGGGAGGTTTTCAGAATAAAATATATATTTAAAAAAAAAAAAAAACGAGACTGAACATTTTGAACGGGGGGAAAATTAAGGTAAAGGACAGTTTATTGTGTGACTGTGAGTTTCACGGGGAGATTTGTACAGGTGACTATTAATTTAGCACAGTCTATTCATCACTAGAGATCACATTTTGTCTTTAGGACATTTTTTTTCCTCTTTTATTGTTTTGAGTTTTGTACTTTTCAGTGACAATGGATGAGTTAAACTTGACTAGTTTTGGCAGGGGTCAGAAATTGTGGTTTAACCCATCTCTGCAGTCAGTTGGTGGTCTTACTGAGGGGAAACCTATTACATCTACCCCTTGTCATGCAAAGGTGGCTCAAACTATGAGTGACAGTGTGTGTGACAATACTGATGATGGATCTGGCAATACAGCCTCACCTCCTGTAGACCAGGATGCAGAGAATGTCCCTGTTAGTGTTCTCAGTGATCTGGTGAAGCAGATAGGAGCCAGCATTGGTGAAAATATTGTCTCATGTCTTAAATCTATTCCAGCTGGTGATGCTAGTTTGACTCGCTCTGCTGTTGCTGACGTCTCCAGGATCAATTTGACAGTTAGTCATGACAGTTATGAGCCCCATTCATTCTGGGGGGACAACACTGACAGAATCTCAGTTACTGAGTGGGAGGAGTCTGTTAAAGTGTATCTGCATAAGAGGGACATTCAGCTTTGTGACCAGGCTGAGGAGGTTTTGAGTAAGTTAAGAGGGCGAGCACGTGATGTTGTGAGAGTTGGGCTACGTAGCAATCCCACTCTGAGCTTGAAGTCAGGTCCTCGTCCCATTTTTGATATACTCAAACAGCACTTTGGTGACTCTGTGACATCTTTTATGCCCCTGGCTGACTTCTATGACACAAAACCTTCTCCCCATGAGACTGCTGTTGACTATTGGATCAGGCTTAATAAAGCCATAGACACCGCTGTTGAGGGACTAACAAGACAGGGCAAGACTCTCGACAACCCCTCTAGAGAAGTGACAGTCATGTTTATTACACACTGCCCTGACCCTGAGCTGTCTGTAGTCTTCAGCTGCAAACCGCTTGAGGAGTGGACGGCCTCTGACGTTCAAGTGCGGCTGGATGAACATCACCGGAGAAAGAGGCTCCAGCAACGTCAGTCTAGTCACCCGGCTGAGAACTTGTGTCCAGTCCAGGCTGTGGAGGTTCTGCACAGCCACGTCCAGGCTGCTGTGAGCCCTCCTGCTCCGCAACCACCTGCTGCTGATGGGACTCTGTCTAATGAGGGTCGGTCTCTCAGCCATGTTATCACTCTTCTTGAGCGCCTGCTGCATCAGCAATCGTCTCTGCATCCCAGACCGCCTAGGCCCAGACATGGTGCTCGACCGAGGTTCCGGGGTCCATGTGTGATTTGTGGTAGTGACAATCATGACACTGTAACCCACTGTCGTAATGACCGGCTGTGCTTCCGCTGCCATGCTGCTGGTCATCAGGCTATAACTTGTACTTCTGCTCCAGCTCCTGGCTCACCACCTGTTCGATCTGGTGTCCCTGCCCAGCAGGAAAACTAGGTGGCCCACACGAGGAGGGGACTAGTGAAGGGCCAGATAGCATGTCCCCAAGTGACGATGTTGACCTTGAATCTGTCTATTCCCAGTTTTGTGCTTCAGAGGGGAGTGATTCTACAGTGATATTGCAGAACACACAGAAGCTGTCTGCTACTGATGACCTTTTCTACACCGATGTATTGGTCCAGAATGCTGTGAAGCTGCGTGCTATGTTGGACAGTGGTTCCATGGCCTGTTCTCTGAGTTCTCGCACGCTCCCTCTGCTGAAAAAGTCCAATGTTGTTTCTGCAGAGAGTATTTCTCCAACATCGGTCATCCTGGTTGGTTGCGGGGGACTGAGGACGAGCCCTGTTGGTGTCTGTGAGCTTAAGATGGAGGTGTTTGGCTGTCACATTTCAGTTCCTACACTCATTGTTGATGGCCAGAGTGATGATTTGATTATTGGAAGCAATGTTATAAAACACCTTGTTCGTGTTTCGAAGGCTCCTGGGAATATCTGTGACAGGGCCTCCATCTTAGGTCGATCCTCAGGTCCAGAAGGTGCCCTGCTGCAGTTATTGGATGGTGTGGAGAAATGGAGAGGCAGTGAGATCCCTGACAAAGTGGGCACAGTGAAATTGAAACATGCTGTGACTTTGGAGCCCATGAAAGAACATTTGGTGTGGGGTCGTCTGCCCAGTCATACATGTCTCTCTGCTGGCAGTACAGTCATTGTGGAGCCGAGTGAGTCTCGGACGGTGCCTAGGACAGTTATGGTTGGTCGGACAGTAACACCATTGTGGGGTGACGGTTGGGTCCCAGTGAGAGTCATTAACCCCTCCCATAAACCGGTGACTTTACGACGCAACTGCAAGATCGCTGACGTGTCCCCCTGTGTGGCGCTCGAAGACTTTGACATCGACTATCTGTATGGAGATGACAAAACTGTCAATGTGAACTGTAATGTGGCTGAGACTGCTGTTCGGACTGACACTGGCAGCGAGAAAAGTTTGACTGTTGACTCCGAGTGCCATCCACACAGACCTACTGGTTCAGCCCTCTGTGACTTAGGATTGCAGGACATTGACATTGACTCGAGCGAGCTTTCTCCATTCTGGAAGACAAAATTGGTTGACCTGGTGGCCAAGTATGAGTCCATCTTCTCTCGCCATAGTCTTGACTGTGGAAAGGCCAAAGACTTTGTTCACCGGATCCGGCTGAGTGACAGCAGACCGTTCAGGCTTCCTTATCGACGGCTGTCCCCTTCCCACTACGAGAAGCTACGTTTAGCTTTGAATGAAATGGAGGAGCGGGACATCATAAGGAAGTCTTCTAGCGAGTATGCGTCACCGCTGGTTCTGGTTTGGAAGAAAAACGGAGATCTGCGTCTTTGCACTGATTTTCGTTGGCTGAATGCTCGCACGATTAAGGATGCACATCCTCTGCCTCACCAGGCCGATGCTTTGGCTGCTCTCGGAGGAAATGCATTCTTTTCAACCATGGACTTGACCTCTGGATACTACAACGTCGAGGTCCATGAAGAGGACAAGAAGTTCACTGCATTCACTTCTCCTTTCGGGCTGTATGAATATAATAGGCTTCCACAGGGTCTCTGCAACAGCCCAGCTACGTTCATGCGGATGATGATGAGCATCTTTGGAGATCAGAACTTCCTGAGCCTCCTTTGTTACCTCGATGACATCCTTGTCTTTGCTCCAAATGAACAGATGGCTTTGCAAAGGCTGGAGATGGTGTTTGAGAGGCTGAAGGCGCACAACCTCAAGCTCGCTCCCAAAAAGTGCCACTTCATGCGGTCGTCTGTGAAGTTCTTGGGGCACATTGTGACAAAGGATGGCATTTCCACAGATCCAGAGAAAGTCAGAGCTATAGTGGATCTCAGTGAGACTGACTTGATGGTCGAGACCACCAGCGTTCCCTCTCCCTCCAAGATAAGATCATTTCTTGGTATGGTTGGATTCTACCAGCAATTCTTTGAGGGTTACTCTCACATCAGTAAGCCCCTGTTTGCCCTGACATCTAGCGTGAAGAGGCCGCGACATGCAAAAGGGAAGAGGTGCTCACCTGTGGCCAGGAAGCTCACTTCTGCTGACTGGACATCTGAATGTAGTGAAGCTTTTGTGAAACTAAAACAGGCTCTGTTAGACAATGCCACTCTGGCTCATCCTGACTTCAGCAGGCCATTTTTGCTGTCCGTTGATGCCTCCTCCTGTGGCCTTGGTGCTGTGCTGTCCCAGCTAGCAGAGGGTGTTGGTGTTGCTCGTCCTATAGCATTTGCCAGCAAGTCTCTCAACTTTGCACAGTCTCGCTATCCAGCCCACAGGCTAGAGTTTTTAGCGCTTAAATGGGCTGTTTGTGATAAATTCAGCCACTGGTTGAGAGGTCACTCTTTCACTGTGTGGACTGACAACAATCCACTGACCTACATCCTCAGTAAGCCGAGACTCGATGCCTGTGAACAGAGATGGGTTGCAAAACTTGCACCTTTTGACTTTGACATCAAGTACATTCCAGGCCCTAAGAATGTAGTCGCTGATGCCCTCAGTCGTGAGCCTTTTGCACGTCCAAGTATGCTCCATCGTCTCACGAAGGTCCCTTATGGTGCACTCATGGAGGCAGCAAACGCTCTGGACTCTGACTGTGTGCAGGATGTTTTTCGCCATTCCTGTGATCCTCAGACAATGTTTCAGATGCATCATCAGGCGACTGTGACGCCCAAGACTGTTGGGCCTCAGACCGCAGATTCATGCATCTCACAGCAGATGGTGTCTGCAGTAATGGTTCGGTCTTTGGACCGAGAGCACCTGCCACCCCAAGTCTTCCTACTGCCTCAGCTTGTTAATTCCATTCAAACTTCTGAGCTGTCTGAGGTTCGTCCCCTGCCAAAGGAAAAACTGATGGCAATGCAGCGTGCTGATCCCTGTTTGAGCCGTGTGCTTCAATTTGTTGAGCGTCAGAGGCGCCCATCTAGACGTGAACGTGCACATGAACCAGCTGATGCTTTGCGTGTCTTGAGACATTGGGAAAAGCTGACAGTCAGATCTGGTGTGCTGTATCGTGTCACGAAGGATGCTGTAACAGGGAGAAAGACCTATCAGTATGTTGTGCCTGTTGCACTTAGAGAGAGCGTCCTGAAGGGAGTACATGATGAGGCAGGTCACCAAGGCCAGAGGCGGACATTCTACCTGTGTAGACAGAGGTTCTACTGGCATGGGATGGAGAGGGATGTGCAGGATTATGTGCGCTGCTGCCGTCGCTGCGTGTTCAGCAAATCTCCTGAACCGGAAGCCAGAGCACCTCTTGAGAGTGTTACAACTTCCAGACCCCTCGAGTTGGTCTGCATAGACTTTTGGTCAGCTGAAGATTCCTCGAACAAGTCTCTTGATGTGCTTGTGGTTACTGACCACTTTACTAAACTGGCTCAGGCATACCTCTGTCCCAACCAGTCTGCAAAGGCTGTTGCACAACAACTCTGGAACAACTTCTTCTGTGTGTATGGCTTCCCTGAGCGTGTGCATTCAGACCAAGGTGCGAACTTTGAAAGCAGTTTGATCAAAGAGATGCTCCTGATTGCTGGTGTTCAAAAGTCGCACACAACTCCTTACCACCCTATGGGCAATGGAGCTGTGGAGAGATTCAACAGAACCCTTGGAAATATGATCAGAGCTCTTCCACCAAGGGCCAAACACCGATGGCCCCAGTCACTGAAATCTCTGACCTTCTCCTATAACGCCACAGCACATGAGACCACTGGTTTTGCCCCGTTTCAGCTGATGTTTGGCAGAACTCCTAGGCTGCCTGTCGACTTGATGTTTGGGTCAGTTCTTCTAGATGACCAGGTGGTCGACTATGACGCCTATGTGCAGTGCCTTAGGCGCGATTTGGCTGAGGCTTTGAAAGTTGCTCAGATCTCTGCCTCAAAACAGCAGCAGAAACAGGCTGACCTTTACAACAGGAAGGTTAAGGGTGTCCATGTGGATGTCGGAGACCGAGTCCTGTTGGCTAACAAAGGTGAACGAGGTAGAAAGAAACTGGCTGATCGCTGGGAGAACCACCTCTACACTGTTGTGGAAAAACATGATAACACTCATACCTTCAGGATCAGGAACTGTGATACATCGCAGGAAAAGGTGGTGCACAGAAACCTTTTACTGCCTGCTAACTTCCTGCCTGTTTCCATGGGTCCTGAGGTTGAGGGTTCATGTGTCAGTGATCTGACAACCGAAGCTTCTGATGGCTCCCTGCTGAATGATGGGATCGTGGGCTCTGTTATACTGCCTGTTTGTGATCCTGAGGACAGAACTGCTTCGTGGATTTCTCAGATCCCAGGTGCCTCTGGAGAACAGCTGGCTGCTTCATGTGATGTTCCTGCAGCCGTTGACTCTGAATGGACTGTATCCTGTGACTTACCTGCTGAGACTTTTTGTCCTGACGACCGAACTGGGACTCAATCTGTTGCTCCTGTGGCAGCACGTGGTGCGCAACCTTCGGTTGAGGGTTCTGTGGACAGACCTGGTGTTAGACATGCTGAACGTGCTGCTACCTCCGATAGAAGACTACTTAGCACAACGACTAGGTATGGGAGAGTTGTTAGGCCTGTTGTGCGACTTATTCAACAAATGCGCCAGAAGGTTTTCTCTGGTATTTGATGTTTTTGTGCATGTGGATTTGTAGAATGTATTTATGAGATTTTCTGGGGATCTGTTTTCTGTGTGAAATGATCACCTGTCTGTGAATTCTGGTAGTAGGATCCAGGTGATTTGTAATTGTACTGTGTTTATTATGTGATATCTGGCAACTTGACATGTACACGGGCATGTCTTTCCTATGAGTGTTGAGAGGATTCGCGACCCTTTTTTTCATTCTAATTCTTCGGGAATGGTCACTGACTGGAATGTTGGATATCTGTAATGTGAGCAGTACTGTAATTTTTTTTCTTTATTTTTCTCCAGGCATTCTATTGTATGTAGTGTTGGTACCTGGTATGGTTGTGTTCCTTGACGGTCTCACAGCGCTTGTCTGTTTTTTTATTTGGTTGGTTTTTTTTGTTCTTCTTCTCATGGTAATTTTGTTTCCATTGGGATGTGCAAGTGGAGATCAGTAGGGGGGAGTGTAGTGGTGGTAATGATTCCACTTGCCATCTCATATTTCATATTTGGTTCCCGCGGTGACCGCCGGATATGGCGTGGACACATGTCCGGGCCCCTGCAGACTTGGGGTGTGTACCCCCACATTGCGGTCTCAGTCTGCTGTGTGCGGTTGCCGTGGTAAGATGACCAACATAAGCTCTGCTAGCAAAATGCTATCTAATGTTAACCTCCGTACTGAATAATTGTCTTTGTGTTTTAGTATGATCGGGAGGTTATCACGTGCATGACTGTGAGACAATTATTCATATGTTTGACCAGGTACAGGTTTCATTCATTCATTCATTCATTCATTCATTCATTCTTTTTTATATTAATATGCGCGCGCTCAGTCTGCTGTGTGCGGTTGCCGTGTATGATCGGGAGGTTATCACGTGCGTGACTGTGAGACAATTATTCATATTTTTGACCAGGCTCCTGTAAATAAACGGCGGATTTCAGGCCAAAAATGAAGATGATTCGTGTTTGATTACCTACACAACGCAGAAGAGAGTACTCAACCGCTACACATGCTTGAGGTAAACATGGCCATGACTACCGTAGCGAATGCATAGTCCTGACAGTGAAGCACAAAGGTGGGAGTGTGACGATATTGCATGAGTGAAAAAGGTGTTAGTGATGGTATTTATAGATTTGTTTGTTATTTGTCATTTATATACACCAAAATACTGGCTGACAAGATGACTCCAGTCTGAAGAAGCTTGGTAGTACTGGAAAAATCTAACACATTACCCATCAAAAGCACAGTGCCAAAACATAGTTTCTAGTGAAGAAAAGAATACTGGGATTTGGCCAAGTAGGTTGTGTCAGAGACCCAGCAAGGCCAGAAAGCACAGCAAACCTTTGAGAATTTATTTACATATATATATATATATATATATATATATACATATAATACATTTGCAAGCAATTGAGAAGGAAACAGTACTGGGGATAGGGAAGGAAAGAGGGCTAGACTGGAGTAACAGGCCAAATTAATCCCTGCCCAGATTAAAATAAAATAAAGTAAAATAGCCTAGGCCAGACTGTACCCCAGGAAATGATTGCAGAACAAAACCTGCAACCAAGATTAAAATTACAAAGTTCAAAAAATGGTTCTTCAGAGATTAAGAGCATGGTCAAGGTGTATGTTTGAGACGATGAGAGCAAGTGGGGGTTTTGTGCTCTCATTTGCAAATGTTTGTTTTTGAGTTGTTCCATGCGAGGTTCATGTGTTCTCATATTGCATTATTTATGTTGTTTGTTTTCATGTGTATTGATATTATAAGTTGTACCTCCCATTTCATGGGACGTGAATATTACCTATCTGTCGTGAATGTTGTTTACAACACTGCACTTTATGTTCGCCACACATCTTTTTTCAGCAGGAAGCTGTTGTCATGCTATAGCTACTGATGTCCTCTTCTGGTGCTATAACGAAATAAATACAGTGAACATGTATGTGTATTGTTCGTAATCCTTCCTCAGTATGGATGTCGAAGCTGCAAACGCAACAGGTATAAACCAATTCCTCTCCACTGCAACCTAGGTGTTAGTGAGGTGGGTTCAGTACCTCAGAGCAATAGCCATGTTAAACGTGTTCGCAACCTCGCAATCAACAAATTAGAAAATTGCTATGCAGGCTTGTGGGTGTCAAGATAATGAAGAAATGGCACGGCGCTGTCACCTCACACCTTGAAGGTCCTGGGTTTAAATCTCAGCCTGGGGTCTTTGTGTGGAGTTTGCATGTTCTCCCTGTGACTGTGTAGCTTCTTCCCACAGTCCAAAGACATGCTGAGGGTAACTGGCGATTCTAAAAAAACTACCAAGAATTAACAGACTAAAACATTTTAAGCATTGAGAATGACAGGCCAACCAGAAGACATGGCTGTGTTACGGGGAGTACAGAGACCAGGGCACAGACAGAACACACGGCACACAAGAATATTCAAATAAACACTAATTTATCATAAAACACAATCAGGAACAGGAAATGAGGAAGTCAAAGAGCTGGACAAGTCTTAAACTAAACAAATGCAAAAACACTAAACAAAGGTAGAATAACTAAACTTAAAAAATGAACAAGTGCTTACAAAGCTAACCAAGGGAATGTACAGCAAACAACTAAAACAATACAGAACACCTGAAAGGCCAAACTACAGATTTTACGGAGCACAAACTCGGCGAAATATGAACTATCAATAACACTGTTCTACTTAGCTCAGCTGACTGCCTGCCTGGGAGAGGGTTGAGGGAATGTGTGGCGTGGATATCAGGCATAGAATGTGGAGAGCCAGAGATGAACCGGGTCTGAGGGGTCCAGGAGGATCTGTGGTTAAGGCTGGAGTAGGCAGGAGACACAGATGGGTATGGCTTGGAGCGGCTCAGGTTTCTTAAAGATTGCATGTGTCACGGTCCGACATGGAATGATGAACTCTGCCAGGCTTTATGGAAAGGAGAAGACGATCAGGAGCAGGTGGAGCGCTCCCAGTCACAGGTGTCCTGCATCAGCTGATGAGTGAAATGAGGGAGAGGCTGCCACTAAGCAGAGGAGGTGGAGCCCATGACAGGCTGGATCACAAAACTAAGAAAAGCCCATTTAATCGTGGTTCACTTTGATCTGTTTGCTTGTGAAAGTGTTGATATGTCACCCCGTCTACGCCCCACATATCTGCAGATGACTCTTCTTCCTTGCCTTGTTAGATCAAGGATATCATGATGCAAACTTATACTGCACATTATATTTCTAAAGGCTTGTAAGATTTTTTCTACAATTCCACACTTCCAAATAGGCCACAGATTCACTGCACTTGTGAATTTATATAAAGAAACGCTACCACCAGATCCACACAACACATTCATTACAATGGCTTTCAGCTAACTGTGGTCTGTACTACCTCAAATATGCATATCAGCTATATGCAGTTGTTGCACACAGCTTGGTCTATGGTATTTATAATGTATGAGGAAAGCGCTGTTGCCCTGAGTGTTGCAATGCTTTGAGTGAAAAGTAATCACACATACATTATAAGGCACACACACACACAATAAAAACGGTTCTCCTAAAAAAAACCTGCTTAATACGTCTGTCAACTGTAGGCAGGGGAGTGATAATGGACAACAAAGTGCATGTCCATCATTACCTTTCAGCTGTCCATTGATTTAGCACCTATACAGGTTGGCCTGTCACTCCTCGGGTCCTGCAGGAAGGCCCTGTAAAGCTCATAGCAGCAGGGCTTTGTATGTATATGTGCATCACCCTGTCTGTCTGCTTGAGTCACACCTCCAAGCTAACACACACATGGGTGTAACCAGCATCAGTAAAGCCCACGGGACACGGGCGATCTAATGCCGTTGTCAGTCTAACAAATGCTGCTGTCAGTCCGAGTGTGTGTGATCAGGAAGAATAACCGTAGCTCTGCTCAAACACAACTGTCACAGATTAGCGTGTAGGAGGACAAGGCACTGACAAGATGGTGTTTAAAGAGTGAGCGAGTGTGAAACAGTGTGTACTCTTCAATCTGGCCTCCAGATAGCTCTTGTTCTGAGGAATGAGTACACTAATAGCTGCTATATCTAAGGAGGAAAGAGGGACTCACAGACTCTGCAAAAGTGCTGAACTACAAAGGAAGTGAAGTCCTTTGAATGGATTAAATGGCAACTCCAAAGGCACTATCATGAGTCTTTATGTTTAAAATGATGATTAGCAGCAGGTGTCAGCTTTACAAGTGGGATTTGAAGTCCTGTTTGAAGCCCTGTTCCAAGATTTTAAATCAGGGTTGTCATTTAGTTCTCTTTACTGGATATACATAATTTCATGTTGTTGGTGTGATTGAAAACTACTTAATCCTGTATGTGTATTTTGCCTTTCCCTAAGCCCCCTCGAATAAAATAATACTTACAGTATTAATCTGCCCTCATGTTAGCCAAAAGGGTCCAACTGCAGCACCTTAGAACTCAGTTATTGCATCGCCCCACTGGTTGAGGATGTGTATGCAACTCAGTTCAGTTCAATTTTATTTATATAGCCCCAATTCACAACTTGTCATCTCATAGTTCTTAATATAGTAAGGTGAAGACCTTACAAACTTTTAACAGAGAACAACAATCCAAAGTTCCCTTAGGATTCCCTTTGAGCAAGCAGTCAGTGACGGTGGGAAAGAACCAAAAAATCTCCCCTTTAAAGGGGAGAAAAAAAACCCTGACAAAACCAGACTCAGGAAGGACAGCCAACTACCTCGACTGGTTGGGGTGAGAGTAGGGATGAGGTGGGGGTGGGGGATGGCAGGGTAACAGAACAGACAAACAATACATAAAAGAGCAATGAACATTTTGGAAGTCAGTGAAGACCAGAAGACACAAAGTTAGTCAAAACCAATGGCGTTGTATAACTGCATGGAGCAGAGAGAGGAGGGTAGAGGAGAGGAGCCCAGTGCATCATGGGAAACCCCCAACAATCTAAACCTATAGCAGCATAACTAAGAGACAGCTCAGGTGATCCTGAGCAGCTCTAACTATAAGCTTTATCAAATAGGAAAGTTTTAATCCTAATCTTAAAAGAAGAGAGGGTGTCTGCCTCCTGAACCCAAACTGGGAGCTGATTCCACAACAGAGGAGCTGATAACTGAAGGCTCTGTCTCCCATTCTACTTCTGGAAACTCTGGAACCACAAGTAAACCTGCAGTCTCAGAGTGAAGGGCTCTGTTAGGATGATAAGGTACAATAAGGTGTTTAAGATATGATGGAGCTGGTCATTAACAGTTTTTAATGTTAGAAGCAGGATTTTAAATTGTATCCTGGATGTTACAAGGAGCCAATGAAGAGAAGCTAATACAGGAGAAATATGATCTCTTTTACTGGTTCCTGTCAGAACTCTGGCTGCAGCATTTTGGATCAGCTGGAAGTTTTGAAGAGAGTTACTGGGACATCCTGATAATAGAGATTAACATAGTCCAGCCTCAAAGTTATAAATGCATGGGCTAGTTTCTCAGCATCACTTTGAGACAGAATATTCTTGATTTTGACAATATTACGTAGATGAAAGAACGCCGTCCTACAGACTTGTTTTATGTGTGAAAATGAAGAAAATTACAGATCATCCAGGCCTTTATGTCCTTTGGACATGTCTGGAGTTTGACCAACTTTTTTTTTCATTTGCCTTTATAGACAAATATAACTGAGTGTCATCAGCATAATAATGGAGATTTACATAATGTGTCTTAATAATATTACCTGAGGGGAGCATTTTTACAAAGTATATAGTATTTGTCCTGACACAGAACCCTGTGGAACTCCATAACTGAACAAACTGCACTTTGTCTGATAAATAAGATTTAAACCAATTCAATACTGTTCCCTTCATCCTAATGACATGTTTGAGTTTATATAATAAGATGATGTGATCAACTATGTCAAATATAGCCGTGAGATCCAGAACAAGTGTAGAAACTAGTCCACTGTCTGAGGCTATAAGGAGATCATTAGTGACCTTCATCAGTGCTGTCTCTGTACTATGATGCACTTTAAATCCTGATTGAAACATTGGTCACATAATTGACTTTCAACAGCTTTTTCAAGATTTTTATAAATAAAAGGGAGGTTGTGAATTACAATCTTATTTTACCTGTGATTATCCTTAGTCAAAAGTTTCAAACAGGATTCAGTGTTGCCCACTCTGGCCCCAGGAATGCATTTGACTTTGGTCTCTGGTGTGTCTGACTTCACATTTGTGATTTTGGAGCTACTAATTACTCAGTGCTGCTGAGTGGGAAACCACAGATGTCTGTTTCAGACCATGCTTCTTATGAACAGTCGCCCAGCTGGCCTAGCTTTCAGGCTGCTCAGGATCTGCGGGGGGACAGCTAATGGGAGCTTTGCTGGGTTGCTCTCTACCAGCTACTGGGGTCCGGCTAGCTACTGCAGCTAATGGGTTGTCGCTGAGCCTCACCTCCAGAACTACGAACAAACTACATTTATTATGTGTACCATTAATCGCTAAAGGAGGCATGTGAATAACTAAGCATATGGAAAACTGAGCAGAAGAGAGAAGGAGAAGCAGGCGGAGAGACAGAAGCCATTTCTAAATTTAACTAAGCTGAGTAAGTAGTGCAACAACATTGTAGAGGTTTACTCTGGTAAAAGCATATATCAACTTTGGCCCTGAAACATCTCAATCCTCCACCCACTCACCTCCAGCACATGAAAAATGTGATGAATAATACACATCACATCATCAGCACTGAAAGTAAGTCTCACTGGATCGCTTGGGTTTTAAACATAAGGCATAAATTACACAGCACTTTTGCTAATTTGAATTGTTTTGTTCAGTTCAAAGATTTATATTCACTGACTGCGTGGGTTTTTCTTTCAGGCTAGACATCACATAGCCATCTGTACTTCACTAACCAGAACAGTAAGCACTATCATTCAAATGCACTTTATTAAGTAGAACAGCAGGTGAACACCTTGCTGTGCAAAGTCATTTCAGTACACACAACATTAAGCTTCTGTCGTTACTGTAGATTATTTCCATTGAAATCTAATATGAAAAATGCATACATTTCTGACACCTCTGCAAAATAAAATGATAATTATTGCATCTCTTGATGTGTTTCATTAATCGCGTTGATGCCCATATATTTTGGAGGACCTCACAAGATTGCAGTACATATTTTATTTAACACTCAATCCATTGATACATTGCTGTGTCCTACATGCAATTTTACTGCTATATTGATTTAATTTGTGTCTTCTGCAACGTCAGGAGAAATATAGAGCACAGTGTGACACAGAGCAGCAGTGAAGTGTGGAGGTTTAGATGCATGAAGCCCAGCCCCCAAGACAAAGGTTACAGAACTGTAATCTGATGTTTCTGCCTACACTGAAACAAAGCAACTCAACAGAGAGATTTAACTCCAATTTTGTGCTCATAAATGGCCAAATCCTCAACTAATTGCTTATCGGGCCGTTATAGTGTGAAATCAGTTATATGGCACACAGAGGGAGAGAAGAAAAGGATGAATGAATGAAAGATGGAAGGAGAGAGGGAGGAGAAAAGAGAGGGGATAAGCTGTAATGGTCCCATCTTGCAGATTAGGTCCACAGACAGACTCTCCTCTGATAGTCGGCCTAATAAAAGACTGCTAAATGAAGACACTGTGAAGCTATATGGAGGGTAATTGAAAAGCAATTACTGTTCTGTCTCTCTTCATACCATTAGCACATCTAAAAAAAACACTAGTTTTATCTATAGATAAAAATGTGCCCCCACTCCTGCTCTCCCCAATTTGTTCACCCTTTTCCCTGATACATGGGATGTTCAACCAGTTTCTTTCTCACTTATCTTGATCATTCAGTTTGTAAAAGGAAGAGCAGAGTAAAGAGCTAGGGGAAATGAAAGAGGGTGTCACTTAGATTGATACAGACACAGATATTTCTATTGCTTTATGGCTTTTAACTACAAATTCATGTACAAGTTTTTGAGAAGACCTAAAAATTCAGATGTGTAAAGCCCATGACCAGAGCTGTTCTTATCTGAATCTCACATCTTTCTACAGCACCACCTGTAAATGCAAAATTGCTTCAAATAGGCCACATTCTCCAGGAAATATAGCTACAACATTAAAAAGTACTGGCCCACACCAACCTCCATCCACACTGATAGTTTTGCTGGAGATACAAAGCAACACATCAGTTTTGTAACACAAGATATGATATTACTCAGATTCTATTCAGACAAGAGTTTTTTTATCCTCCTACTCTTGATCACACTAACTCCAACTGTTGCTTGAAGTGACTCCAAAAGGAAACTCTGGACTTGTTGGGTTTCTGTGTTTAAACTATCCAAGGTCTTCACCTTACTATGTGAAGTGCTTTGAGATGACGTATGCTGTGAATTGAATTGAATTGAATTGAACTGAACTGAATTGAATTGAACTGAATTAACTGTTAGTCTGCTGTCTGTCGACTGGATGGCAAAGAGAGTGAAACAAAACATGAAAGTGTATAAAGCTAAAGCATTGAGCTGAATGAAGCTGAAAAATCTTGTAGGACTCTGCTTGGATGATAGTACTCTTTTCATCCAGTGTGCATGTAAAATACCTCATTAGTGCAGTTTTTACCCCACTACTTGCCATGCAGATTTGTTACCATGCAACAATGCCCAGTGCCACACTGAACCCTGCACATTATTTTTGCTTTTCTTGTCCATGTTATGAATTGTACACACAACCTCTGAAAAGTAAAGAGAAGTGAATGGGAAAAGGTTTAACTTTGTACTGTTTGAATTCTGTAGGAACGGCAAAGCATTGAACCCACAGAGACACAGAGCTGCTCTTATTATTTAGTGTTCAGCCTGGTAACACTTAGAAGTACAACAGCAGCATGAGGTTTGATTCATGTCCCCTTGCCCTGTCTCCAGTCCTCTGAAGTATCATTAATTATACGTGCAGACGTTTCCTTAGGCATTCAAGGCACAGCATGTATTGCTTCAAACAGGACCCTGCTCACATCAACTACTAAGTTGGTTTTCGGAGGAGTTATCAAAGATCTTCAGTTCGCTTTGGGTTATTGTGCCCTTGCTGACTCTGTTCCTGCTACATTAGAAGTCAGTGTAGCTTGCCAGCCTTTCTCTTCTTATTCCTTCTCCTCATCGCAACATCCCGTCTCCTCCTCCTCCCTCTTTCTTTTTCTCTTCCCCCAGTTCTTTTTCCATTGCCCACAGTAATGTCCCTCTTCGTCTTTGTCTCCCTCTTCCTCTTTTCTAGTTTCCCCAGGAGCTTTTCATTCGCTCTGGGCACAACTGCTGCTGCTGCTGGTCCTTCTCTGTTCTCTTCTCCCTGCTACACTGCAGCAACCCCCTACCAAAGCCCACTCCCCAACATTCTACCTTCTTTTTTCTAAACAATTTACCATGAATCCAGACATTCTCTACTAATATAATTACGTTTGCTTTTTTCTTAAGCAGTGTTTTGGCTATGCTGTGCTCATCTCGAGGCATTCTGAATGTTCTCTGCTTTTCACTCAAACTGCATTTTTCTGCATCACATCTCCCTCCGTTACACTGTTTACACCCGAAAGGGTTTAATTTAAGATGTCTTCTGTGTTTCATGCTTCCATAGACATGGAAAATGAATGCGAAACCCTTTCAAAACAGTGACAGGGATCTGGAATTGCAGAAAATGTAAAGCTGCTCTTGAATTCTTCAAGTTGATCAGCAAACAGTTAGATTCTGTTTGTTATAGCCATCATCTGGAGCAACATTCACTTTTCACTCTCTACTTAAGCCTTATTCGCAAAGGAGATCATATTTGGTTTGATAGTTTAATGAGCACAAACTAACTTCACCAACCCAAAGGACGATGTTCTCAACAACAAAAAAAGCTACAGCAGGAGCTTATTTGGTCAACTCTTCATTATTTGGTAAGCACTTGTTCTAAATCTTGATATTGATGTTGAAATGAGTGCTGGTGATTTTCTAGCACTTTTGTTCTGGACACACCTAAAACTGGAGCCCCGGCTGTAACCACGGTCAACACAAAGACATCAGAGCTTGTACTGTGAGTTTTCTTATGACAGCAAAGAGAGTTTTGATCTGCTTAGAGTTTTTTTGCGCACACACCTCCATCTCTATCCACTCCCCCCTTTTTTCCTCATCTGCTCACCCTCTCTCTCGCTCTGACCCGAAGCGCAACATAACAGAGGCAACAGGGGCCTGACCTGGTTTTCTTTTATTGCATTGTAATACCGCCAAGTCCCAGAGAGACATCTCCTGTATTACCATGTCATTACTTATTCATGACAGTCTCCAAACACAGTGCCTGGATCCACAGCCACACTAGTCCTGCATCCCAAATTACACTCCAAGATTCACACACACACACACACATTAACATACACATAACAGTTGCCTCGGGGGTCCAAGTTCACACGATAGGTGAATTTTGCCTATTATATATAGTATACTCACCAACAGCTGAGGAAGCTAAGGCATACTAGGGTTTTGGTTTGACAAACAGAATCAGAGCTGCTCTGGAGACAGTGAAAATCCTACTGCCTGAGGGAGAACTCAGTGGATGGAGCCAAAGAAGCTTTTGGAGTGCAGGTAAATGATGATAATAAAAACAACAGATAACAGTGGGAGTAGTGCTGAAAATTAATGTGAATGATGAAGATGCTGAAAATATGGTATATGGTGATAATGAAATCGATGAAGATAAATGATGATAAAGATGACAGTGAAAGTAAAGGCTGATGAAGATGAGTCATGACGATAATGACAACGATGACAACAATGTTGATGATGGTAAATTATGATGATGGTCATTATATTGCTGATGGCCGTGATGGTAAATGAGGGTTAATGATGATGCTGTGATGAATGGTGATGCTGCTGGGATGGATGTTGTCATGGAGGATGTGATGGATAATGTGTTTATGCTGCTGCTGTGATGGATAATGTGGTTTAGGATGCAATGGTGGTTGATGCTACTGCTAATGGATGACATGATGGATGATGTTGACTCAGTGATGATAATGTGATAGATGATGTGATGGATGCTGCTGCTGCTGTGATTGATGATGTGATGGATGATGTGATGGTTGATGCTGATTACTGATGCAGTGATAAATGATGATGATAAATGATGATGATGATGGCAAATGATGATGGTGATGATGATGATGATGACGATGATGATGATGAAAGATTATGATAATAAAATATAATGATAAAAATGGAAATGATGATGATGATGAGGATGGGATGGTGATGAGTCACAACAGTGAAGATGGTCCAGATGACATCAAGACATTGTCAGACAGCCATGATGATAAACATGCAACAGTGAACAGGATGAATAATGATATTGATGCTGCAGGTGGATGAGGAACGTGAATGATGATGTGATGATAAAGACAATATAACGATCATGATGATATGACTGACACATATTTATGTATAAATGTGGTGGACATGTTGATAATGAGTGCAGTTATGATGATAATGATTATGATGATAAAAAAATGAAATAGAAACATAATAAGACTCTCACTAAACTCCCAATAATGTTACAATTTATGACATATGGAGGAAAAATATAAAAATAGTCAGTAATAAAAGACATCTTGGATCTCCTTGTCTGTTTACAGTGATAAACTGTGTGTGCTCCTTGTTTTGGTGTGTTTGCTTTTCCCTTGAAACTCACTTTAATCCCACATCTTCTTCTTCCACAGTATTATTCTGACTGATAATACTGATATTATTTTTTCTTTTCTTCCCCCTCCTATAATCTTTATGACTACTATGATTATTTCACAATAACAGCAGTGCTTGAAAGTCAGACAGCAGCTAATAGGAATTGTTATGAAATCTATTTACAGAAGTGTCAGTGTGAATTAGAGCTATCGCTCTAGAGTGGGTACTGGAACTGGAATCCTTTAAGAGCACCAATTTCCACAGTAAACCCGCAGTGTTTAAAAATGAAGACAGGTTTTCTCATTGGGGATTACTTGGCTTTCAATCTGCTGCAATGCTTTACAGTGTAAATGAGTGGTAATTTGGAGCAGCTGGTCTTACTTTGTAAATGCTGTAAATAAATAGAAACTGGGATGACTGACCTGGAGTGATCCAAGGAGGACCTGAGACTGTGACCACAAGAGTAACACAGACACATTCTGTACAGGAACAAGTTAGCCTGGAACAAGCTGACCTTTAATAGCAGCTGGAAGGAAAAG
The DNA here is from genome assembly GCA_024666655.1 of Dascyllus trimaculatus. Classification (NCBI taxonomy): domain Eukaryota; kingdom Metazoa; phylum Chordata; class Actinopteri; family Pomacentridae; genus Dascyllus; species Dascyllus trimaculatus. The sequence goes on along the minus strand of CM045463.1, from coordinate 28,851,948 downwards.
GCAGAGAACAGAATGAAAGGATGTGAGATATCAACACAGAACTCGGGCTCCCCATCCACTCCATCTAGATACGTTCTCCGCTCTCAGTCTCTCTGTGTTTTCTTGACTTCAAATGGTTGTGGTGCATTTGGGTTATTAAAATGGATCTTCTGTCTTCTTCTGTGACGCCTGCATATGAATGAGAGGGAAGATGCTACAGCACCCTACTGCAGTTTCATTTTCTGATGAAAAGGCTTCAAACAAGCATCAAAAGGAAAGCAGTTTCAGCTCTGCTCTTAAGTCTGTCTTAAATCTACTGCAGTGATAGTCTTTAATATTTGTACGATCCATGTCTTCGTTTAAAGCTTCAACAATCAGTGTTTTCACTAAAAACAATGTCTAAAGTGAAAGTGGATGCTTGAAGTGGCAAATCCCTTTAATTGAGAAAATGGCAATGTCGCATCACATCACTCTGTGTGTAAGGACCCAGCATGGAAATTAAGGCTAAATTCAAGCTAAGCTATGTTAACAGGGAGAAAAACAGAAAGGCTGTAAATCAGTGTTAAAGTGAGGCTTTATTTGATTTGACCTTCTTCTCTGCATCATGCTGAAGTCTCAAAGCACACCTGAGCTCATTCAAGGGCAGACAACACTCTGGTTCAAAAGAGGAAAAACAGCACTTTAAATCCTCTGCCCCCTTTTAGTTGAAGTGTGATGCTCTGACAACAAAATAGCTCATATATTCAACAGTTCCTTAAAAAACATTAAAATACATATATGAGGGCTCATGTGATGGCGAAGCAGTCACCCTGAGCAGATGTTCATTGTTGGGCTCCCACTCCTCTCCAGCCAAATTTAGTTTGTTTTCTTACTTTTACCAAAGTTAAAACTGCAGGTCTACCTTATAACAACTCGACTGCATGCCCAACTCCAAGACAGCTAAATCTGCCAGTCGAGGAGAAAAACGTGAGGAAGAGTATGTTAACTAGCAATGAAGCTAACCGAGAAACTCAACTGCACGTCCCACCTGCTGTCAGCGCTGACACTGTGGCTGCAGATATCTCCCAAAATGTTACTGGGAAGATATCAACTCTGATGGACAGGAAATTTGAGGAGTTATCCACTACTCTAAAAAACATCACAGCTACAGTGGAATCTAACATGGAGCGCATTACAGAAACAGCACCGTATCTCAGCAGTGGAGGACAGCATCTCGGCTGTGACACCCAGGCTGGCCAAGCTGGAGGCAAAATGCATTGTGATAGAGAAGTGCACTGATATGGAGGGATGGAGCCACAGGGACAATATCTTAATCTACAACTGTTGTAGAAAATTTTCATTTTGTACTGTTAATCAAGAGAAGACAATAGACCTGACTCTGAGTAGTTTTCTTTATCTTGTTATGGTATGTGATGTTGTGACCAGCGGTAAGCACCAAGGCCCTGAGACTCCTTGGCTGAGGAGTCTGCATTGTCTTCATGGGACAAGCAAGGCTTTTGTTGTGTGAAAGATAGATGCTGTGTCTAGGATGGATAATGGAATAAGTTTGCATTTTGTCTCTTTGTCTGGGTCAGACCTCTAAACACGAGCCTGGTGTTGGAGCTCTGCCTTTCAGTTGAATTATTCAATCTGCATTTCTCTTCTTGATTATTCATTGTTACTCATTTCATTCTTAATTAAATTACAAAGACAAAATCCGTTGTATCTCGACTGTTTTTGCTCGGCTCATCCAGATTTTCCACAACACAACCTCAAAGAAGACGCAGAGGGCCGACAACCAGTCCCTTTTTTAAGAGCTGGCTCCCAAATCTACTCATCTAGTGTCCATCTAATTGACATGAGTCCAATGTGTGAGTGACTCATCAAGAGGGACATGAGATTTTCCATCTGCTACCCGGCTACCCTGACCTTCACACACAGAGGGAAAACCTGCTTGTTCCAGTCACCCAGGGATGCGCTTGCTTTCCTGGATGAACTGGACTGAGCCGAGCTTACGGACATGATGGATAAAGACACTGAGTGTTACCCTGAAGACACAGTCTTATTTTTCTTTCTCTCCTAGGTAGATGCTTGATTGAAAGGTCCAAAGGTATGTGGCTAAGTCCTGTGTGGAAGCAACAGGTAGTGAACACAGTTTACATTTGACCTCACCATACCAGTAAACTGGACATGAGAAATGCATGTTCGTTGTTGAGATGTATAGTTTATGGGTTGAAATTGTTTGGGCTCGGGCTGAGTGGGAGGAGATAGCATTAGAGAGGATGTTAGATCTCCTTCTTCCGACGGCGATTCTTCTCGGTTTCATGTGCCTTGCTTTTCTCATGGCAAACCACACTTCCGGGCCACACATAGAGGAGGGTGGGATGGGAGTTAGTCGGGGATCTATCGTTTGGGGATGGCTGTTTTTCCATTCATGATGTTATGTCACTTGTTATCCTATATGTCGTTCTATACTGTAAGCCACTTGTTCTTCATGTTGCAAAATTGCCAAACTTTTTTTTTACTCGCCATAAATACACTGAGGTCTGCTGCTGCACCTCCTAGTCTTTCCTACAGGTTGTCAAATCAGTATTAGCTCTACTATGAGTGATCTCAAAATAGTGTCCCTTAATGTTAAGGGAATAAACAATGTGATTAAAAGGCAAAGGATCCTAACCTTTCTGAAAAAGGAAAATACAAAGACAGCTTGACTATCTGGAATCCACCTAACTGACATGGATTTAATTGTAGACATGACCCGTATGTTAAACCACGGGTCATGTCTTCTTAGACTTAACTCAGTTTCCAGAAAGAGATTGAGGCTTGGAGAGCTTTACCATGACCTGGAGCTGTTTGACACTTGGAGAGTTACCAACCCCAGAGAGAGAGATTACACTTTCTTTTCCCAACCTCATCAGAAATTCTCTAGAATTAATTTCTTCTTATCGTCAAGAATGATGTTGGATCGGGTAAGGGAATGTTCAGTTGGCACATGTACAATCTCTGATCACTCTCATGTAAGCATGTGTATTAGCCCTCCTTATGCTGATCCTGCTTCTCACCACTGGAGGATGAACCCCTCTCTATTGAGTGATCCATCTTTTATCATATATATTTAGTATCAGTGGAATATCTTTATAGATGCTAATAAGATGCCAGAAATCAATCCCTCGTTGCTCTGGGAGACAGCTAAAGCCTATGTTAGGGGGAAGTATTATATCATATACCACAGCTCAGAAAAAAGCTGCCATTAAAGAACAGCTAAAGTTAGAGAGAACAGTACAGCACACAGAGCTGCAATTTAAAAATACACCGAGTAGAAGTCTCTCTAAAAAACTGGAAGCAACTCACTCAGCTTTAAATCAGTTGCTAACAAAAAAGGCAGAATCAACCATTTTCTAATATATATACCAGGCCGACTATTAGCAAGGCTAGCAAAGGCAGAATGGAACCGAACACAATATCATCACTTCTAGACAATAACCGAGACAGACACTACAAAACCAAAGATATTAACAGGATCATGAGGCAATTTTATCAGAAACTTTACTCATCCAAATGTGAATCTTCTGATGCTAAAATAACAAATTTTTAAGCGGAGTGACTCTCACATGTCTGCCGGAGGAACATTAAACGCAGAAGAAGAAACATTAAACGCACCAGTATCTCAGAAGGAGGTCCAAGGAGCCATAGCTTCCCTTAAGGGTGGTAAAGTGCCAGAACCTGATGGTTTCTGTCCAGAATTCTATAAGAAACTGAGCCATCTAGTATCTGGACCTCTTATGGACATGCTTGTACACTTTGGGTGTGGTCACGTCCCCCAACACTAAACCTGGCAAGCATCAACCTCATCCTTAAAAAAGATAAACCATCAAATATCTGTGGCTCATTTAGACCTATTAGTCTTATTGGAGTAGACAGTTAATTGCTTTCAGAACTACTTGCAACAAGACTGAAGAAGGTTTTGACGTTCCTAATAAACCTAGATCAGACCGGATTCATATAAAACTGATTCTCCTTTACAAATGTGAGAAGATCACTCAGTGTAATTCAGTACTCAAGTCAGACAAACTGCAGAGCCTTTGCCATATCCTTGGATGCAGAAAAGGCATTTTACAGGACTGAATGGAAGTATTTATTCAATGTTCTAGAGAGGTTTGGGATTGGAGGGAATTTTCTGAAATGGGTCAAGACACTTTACAACTCCCCAGCGGCTTGTGTTATGACTAACGGTGCTAAATCCCCGTGTTTTACAGTACATGGGGCACCCGGCAGGGTTGTCCTCTGTCCCCACTACTATTTGCACTCGAGCTCTTAGCTGAGGTCATTAGGTCACAACAAGATGTGCACGGTGTGATGACTGGAGGTAAAGTCCATAAAAGGCCTCTCTATGCAGATGACATTTTGCTGTTCTTAACGAAACCTGACATATAAATACCAGCTGCCCTGTCCACAGTTCATGAGTTTGACTCTTTATCAGACTATAAAATACATTTTGATAAATCAGAAGCTATGCTGCTAGGTAACTCTATCGTCCAAAATCTGCACTCCAGCTGTCCCCTGAAATGTTCCCCAAATGGCTTCACCTATGTTGGGATCAATGTTTCCCCAAACCTTGGCAGAGCTATGGAGCTTAACTTCTCTCCAATTCTTAATAAAATAAAATAATAATAAAATAAAGAGGGATTTAGAGAGGTTGTATGATCTTCCCCTATCACTCATGGGACATATAAGTCTAAGTAAAATGAACATTTTCCCATGGCTTTTATATCCCCTTCAAATGTTGCCTCTATGGCTATCTAAAAAGGTTACAGCCAGTATAAAGCATTCTTTAGATTCATTTGGCATGGCAAGAGACCACAGCAGAAAATCAAAACTCTGCAGCTGCCTGCTGATAGAGATGGCCTTGCTCTACCAAATATCTATTACTACAGCTGGGCTTGCCATGCTGGCTCTCTGTGGGAGTGGTTACATGCTCATCTTAACTCGAAACCCTGTTTAGACTCTTGGGCCTCCCATCCTTCCTTTCCATGGAGCTGAGTCACGGGTGATGGGAAGAAGCTACCACGGGACATAAAAAATAATCCAGTCATATACAACACAGTTAAGGTGTGACAGGGAATCTGTAAACACATGGGAAGGGGGCCCTGCACCTCGCTCCTGACCCCCCCAGCAGCTGGATTTCACCTTGTCTTGAACATATGACATTGTACAGTGGCAGTATTTCTTTTTATTATTTTACTCATTTATTTTCCCTTTCTGTCAAAGGCAAATTTATTTAAATAATGGACTCCTAATGTGCCCTTAGTTTGTTTTTCTTTTTTCTTTTCTTTTTCTTCTCTTCTTCCTGTTCTGTTCTAAATGTGCAATGTGATATAACGGCAAGATGTTGCTGTATAAAGCTACATGACTCGATGTTGGTTCAGTCTATGAGCTTCAGGACAAATGAACAGAGGATGTCAGATTAGAATGCACTGAATCATTTCCTTGCCTCATTTCCCGAAAGCACTGGAAAGGTTCAGATTATAAAAAAAAGTCCATGTGACACACATTCCTACACTAGTTCCCATTAGGGCTTTAACTGAAGGCTCTATTAGAAATTATTTTAGTTTAACCAGCGACTGTTTGTGAGGAGGGTGTCTGGTTTGTATCTCTGCTTTTTGCAGATTACATGAATATGTTGCCTTCATCAAATCCCGACCTTCAGCACACACACTAGAGTTAGTACCGTCATATCTGAGGGCTTGGTTGTCTTCCAAAAAGTGGTGGATTGCTTCTCTTGGACTGGACAAGACTTGCTGCTTAATGTGAAACAGTTAAAGTATCTGGGATCTTGTTCATGGGTGATGGGGAAATGGAATATGATATGGAGAGATGGATTGATGCAGCAATCCATCTCTCAGTGTTGTCAGTGTTGGTTTGACTAATCATGGTGAGAAGAGAGCTGAGCCGGACGGCAAAGCTCTTGATTGCAGCATTCCCACAATGACTAGTGGTCCTGAGCTCTGGCTACTGACTGAAAAAATTAGATCAAGGATTCAAGCAGCTGAAATGAGTTTCCTATGTAGGGGAACACACACTATCTCTAAGCCTGGGCTCAGGCTTAGAGATAGTGTGTGGAGCTCAGACATCCACACAGAGCTTGGATACGGGAAGACTCACTCCCTGGAACACCTTGGGATCCTCCAAGAGGAACTGGAAATTGTTGCAGGGAAGAGGGACATCTGGAGAGCTTAGCCAGCTGCCACTTTGGATAAGTGAAAGAAAATGGATGAGCAGATGGATGGAGATTCTTGGTCAGGTCATAGTTGTCTTAAGGGCTACTAAAGCCCTTAGGACACATAAATCAGTTCAATAATGGCAACTGGCAGTTCTGTCTAAAGGCAGAGAGAAGTAACTACATAACGATGTTCTGGCTCATCAAACTGTGCAGATCTTTGAGCAACCAAGAGCTCGTGTGAAATTATTCTTACATAAATTTAAATACTGATCTGCCATTGTAGTTGCCACATTAATAATACATTACCACATGTACTGTATGTTGCTGCAGGCAACATGTATGCTATATATTTACAGTTGTGAACAAAAGTTTACATACATGCTTGCTTACCATCTTGACCTTTGCAATAACTCCCATAACTCTGAATGTTCTATGATAGAATCCCTGAAATCCATGTAACTCACATAAAAAACAGTCATGTATTACAGTTACTTCACAGATTGTCAGTTTCACTGATATAGAAAGCTGTGTTGATTACATTTTTGTAATGACATGACTTTTAACTTCTCATGAGTGATTACTGTTGACTCCAGCTGCTGAGTTCTCTGAGCCAATTTAAATAGCAGCCATTTGATACACTCATCAGCTTCAGCCACAAACACCACCATGCTGCTACTGATCACATGGCAAAAAAGCCTTTCTTCTTCTTTCTTTGGCTTCCTGACACAGACTTGTTTGTTCATCACCATCCACAGGTTTCTGATGGGGTTTAAGCCATGCATTTGGGGAGTCTTTACTCAAACCTGAATACTGGAATAATTTAACCATTCCTTTAATTTTCAATTCCATTTTATTTATATAGCGCATATTTCTACGTATGTCATCACATAGCGCTAAACATTGTCAGGAAAAACAGAAAACAGAAAACCCAACAATCTAAAGTTGCTTTTGAATTCTCTATGAGCAGCAGTCAGCGATGGTGGGAAGTAACCAAAAACCCCCTATGATAGGGAAGGGGGAAAAAACCTCAGACAGAACCAGGCTCAGGGAGGGCGGCCATCTGCCTCGACCAGTTGGGTTGGGAGTGGGGATGAGGGGGAGGGAGGGAGGGATAACAGGAGAGGTTGGGGTGGGGATGGGAGGACAGCAGGTGGTGAGGCCAGCGGCTGCAGATCAGAGACATGGAGCTCCAGAACCAGAGATATCCACAGAGACGTTACCACTTTTGATTTGTGTTTGGGTTCATTGTCTTGTTGGTCCATCCAACTGCTTCTAATTCACTGCAGACCTGCTTTTTAGTGAGTCTTGGTTGACTCTTGCCCACTCTGACCATTTATCTCTCAGTTGTTGGTAATAGCCTTTGTTTTCTTCCTGATCACAGCAGTGACATAACTGTACTATGCACTTTATTCTTACAAACATTGGTTTGCACAGATGATTTGGGGATCTGTAGCTGCTTTAAAAAAAACTCAAAATGACTTTCCTGACTTGTTCAAATCAATGATTTGGTTTTACAGATCTTTGCTGAACTCCTCAGACTTTTCCACTGTAGTGTCTGTAGCTGAGTCTAACGAGTGAATCAAGTGGGCCCTAATTAAATTGTCTCAGAGGAGTCAGCAGCTGTAGTCACTCATAATCACTCATGAGAAATTTAGAGGTCATGCCACCAAGAAAATTTGATTAACACAGCTTTCTACATCACCAAAACTGATAATTCAAGTTTCTGTATGTATATTTTTCACACAGTAGACTTTGCCATATTTCCAGAAGACCTATAATAAATCTGCCAAAGAACCAAAATGCAGGATTGTTTTTTGTGATAAAGACGCATGAGTTTCAATGATTTCATCATAGAAAATTCAGAGTTATTGGAGTCACTGGCAGCTCAAGACTACCATAATATACATGGTTCTTAGAAGTGTATGTAAACTTTTGTTCACAACTGTTTATATATACATTATATATGTTGCTGCACATGCAACAGAATACAGTACACTACAGGTCTACTCTACCCCCTTTTAATTATCCATAGAACAAAGGTCACGTAGACATGATAAACAAAAATAATTAATAATAATAATTAATTAAATTTGATTAGTTCAACAATACATCTGGTATGTGTGCATTTAATGTATTGGGTTCTTTCTGTGTGAATCCACGTCTTCCAGCCTGACTGGATGCAGATCCTTCAGCTTTTGGTGAGCAGGTGTCGTCCTGAGGCTGCTCTCTGATTGGTTGCTTCAGATTGTCCATGGGGTAGCAATTTTCTGCAAAATGAGTTACTGTTGATAATAAACCCAAATGAAACTCAAAATTATGGTTTAATGGTAATGAACTGAGCTGTGGTGGTCTTTCAGCACACTCTGCTGGTGATACATGGTTATCCCTCCATCCATTATCTATACACCGCTTAATCCTCTGTAGGGTTGTGGGGGGACTGGAGCCTATCCCAGTCGACTCGGGGGGGGACACCCTGGACAGGTCACCAGCCTATCACAGGGCTATACATGGTTATGTCACCGGGCAAATGGTTAATCACCGTTACATTCAGACTAGCATTCCTGCAGTAGTGGTGAAGTCATTTGTTCAGTATCAACCTCCCCCCAGCTTTCTGATCAGTCAGTATTTAACTGACATACCCCTAGGAAAATGAATTATTAAATTTAGCAAGTTGAATATTATAAGCAGTTTCCTTCACATTTAGCTTTGTTGTCACACTGGACAACTTCAGGTAAAAGACTTTTTTTTGCTTTACAGCACTTTGTGATGCAGGCATTTCGAATAAACTTTCACTTCAAAGTATTTTCAGCATCATCTACAGCACCACTCACAGCCTGACATTAAGAAGCTCTAAACAGCGTTTACATGCACTCACTCTGAGTGCTTCTTCAGGAAGCATGAGTAGAAATGCTTTTAGAATGCCCTTTTAACTTCTGAGATTGAATGTCATCAGGAAAGAATGTCATGTACAAACCTCCCCTTATCTTATGCCAGCCCTGATCATTTGGACACCATGGAAACAGTTTTATTGCTTCCAAACTGAGTCCTTATGGACATTCAGACTCGACTTAGTTCATTAATCAAACAGCCTATGAGTGTTACATCTATGTTCATTTATAGAAGTGTCTTCAGCCATCACATATCAGGTACAGAGAGGTGTCAAATAAGAAAAACAACTGAGTGTCTTAGTAAAGGGTTGAGTCACAATGTGCTCCCAGAACAGCCTAAATGTGCCTTGGCGTTGATTTTCCAAGTCACTGGAACTCTACTGGAGGGATGGAATTCCATTAAGACATTCCCTCTTATGGTGTTTTGATGGTTGCGGTGGAGAGAGCTGTCTAACACACAAATTCAAAATCTCCCATAAATGTTCAGTTGAGATTATCAAATGATTTAGCCCCTCCTGCCTATAAACACAGGCATCACTATCCAGGAAGAGAGAACTTCCACTGGGATAGAAATGTTTCATCACAGAATAAAGGTGATCATTCAGAACAGCTTTGTGTTGATTTGCAGTGACTAATTCCTCTAAGGGAACACATGGAACCAAACTGTGGCAACAAAATGCCCCCACAGCTTAACAGGGCCACTGGGTCCTCTCACTGTCAGGGTCAAGGGGTTCAGAATTTGTTGCCCCATCTGTATAGCCATGAGCTCCAATCTCAACCCAAATCAACACTGCCACCTGTTGTTCAACTGGTGCAAGTACCCAGACCAAGGACTGGCGTGCAATGCATAAAAATAGTCCAACACTTTTAAACTCTTTAGTTACTCACTATGCAGGATGGCTGTGTTGCACATTTTATAATCACAATGTTATCTGTCATATATTCACTGATTAACATTTCAATCATGGATTCTGATCACACTTTGATCAGAATCACAGTGTGGCGCGCTGCAGGCACATGACAGCTTTGGAGGATAGATGTGTGATAGTAAGATAGTAAGTGGGTTTTATTTTTTGGGGGGGAGAGATCAGCTCAAGTTTACACATATGAGGGACCTTCATACTTCTGTCTGATTCTATCATTTGCTTTCTTGCATTATCTCTCTTGTTTTAAGTATATGTGTGTGTATTTGCTGACTGCTGTGTCTGCCGAAGCCTGTCCAGGTCAAGCAAACATGCACTTGTTGAGGAATATTAGAGAGCAGGCGGCTGGGGAAACAGTCTTTTAAAAAAGAGAAGAGAGCGTGAGAGCAAGCAGCAGAGGCGGTGGAGCTCCCCAGGAATTATTGAGGAGCGTCTGTCGGTTTGCGCCGCATCCTAAATAATGGATGAGATCCTCCAGTGAGATAAAACCAAAATTCCATGCCGTTACAAGGACATAGAGTGCAGTGAATACTAACTACTCCTGTGCACTTTCATTTCATTTACTGTGTGATCATGCAGGCCCTCCTTGCTATCCGACTGCCAGGTGCTCATAGAGTTGTGTGTATCTTCACCTGCCTAGTGTAGGGGATCTTCTGCAATCTAATGAGCTGGCTGCTGCTCCCATTGTCACATAATAAGTGGGTGTTTTCATTCTTCATATTTCTCTAATGTATGTATGTATGCATCCTATATTCATATTCTGTGCTTGATAGCCCCTTCCTGTTTCCTTATTTATAACACATTGAGGACTATATGGTAATCTGCCAGGCAGATAAATTCTGTCCGTTGCTTTTTTCTTTGTTATTGCTGGGAACCTGTCAAATCAGCAGGCTTTGGTAGTTAAGGTTAAAAACTGCTCCGATCCACTAAGGCTTAGACTCCACAAGACTTCTGAAGATGCCCTGTGGTATCTGGGAGTACGTCAGCAACAGATCCCCTAAGTCGTGGATATCCAGATCTGTTCCAGCACAGTCTCCAACACCCTGTTGCCGGTTACTGGTCTGTCCTTCCTTTCCTTCCTTAGACCACTGCTGTTAGGCACTCACCACTGCTGACCAGGAGCACACCACACCACAAGCCTTGTTGATTCAGAGATGCTCTAACACAGTCATTTGGTCAAAACTATTTGTGTCTGATCAAGTTGCTCAAGTCTTGATGTGTAGATTCCTCCCACATCCAATACACTGACTGTGAGAACCAAGTCTTATTGCAAATATATTGTTCTAATATAATATATTGTTAATATATTGTTCTCTTGTTATTTGTTTCTTCCTTTGGACCCTTTGTGGTTCTGAGCCTTACAGAAGTTAAAATAAAATATGATTTCAGAGGTACTTTGCAGACAAGGTAAGACTTAATTTCATTATCCAGAAATCACTAATTTGAGTGAAAGGTTATGGTTTTCATATCCCTTTCCACACTGGAGATCCCTATACTGGAGTCTGCCATTCAAATCCAAATTACTAAAGGCTGCAGAGTGTGGCACATGCAGTGAAGAGGGCGTCTAGTAGTCTGTGACTGCAGTGGATAAGGCATTGTTGTGCTTGATTGGTGTTGAATCAAAGCTGATAGAGCCACATTGTCAATAGAGTCAGTGTCACTGATTAGTTGTCATGAGGGTGTTTTTGATTTTCAGATTTACAGTTGTAATTAGGGAGAAGGAAAAAGGGTGTTTTTGCTGATGTTTTTCAGATCTCAACCTGCACCTTTTCATAACCATCCACTATTTGTGTGAGGGCAAGCTCCCTAATTAAACACTCAAAAGCCCCAAGCAAATACATGCGAAATGTTTGAGTGTACCTGATTTTGACTGAGCAGGCCTATGATATGGGACAAAGCTTTAGGCCTCATTCAGCCCTGCATTAATAAATGTAACCTTGTCATTCATTTTAATGAGGCCTGTCTAACAGAGCAGCAGGGGTGGCAATGCAGAGTCACTCAACTTTTACCGCAGCACAGCACAATGTCACCTGTCTTGCCAGTCAAATACATGCAAGTGTGCATCCTGGTAGATAACTTTGTAACATCATAAATGCACTTTTATTATATTCTTCACAGTGTCCCATTTATAGTAGATGTCACATAATTGTCACTGTGATCACTTCACAGAAAATCCCAGTGCATTATTTTGAACCTTAGTGCATTGTTTTCTCCTTCCAAATCGTGTATTTTTTAGATAAACAAGTCTTCCTGATTTGTATTTAATGCCTAAATTGTACCTGAAGGAATATTTCCCGTCAGTACAGCCTCTTGTTTTAGCACAGGGCTAGACTCCCTCTTAGATTTCTAACCAGAACTCCATACCAGTTTGCAGCAATCAAGTGCCATTTTGTTATTTTGGGGATTTCAATAAAAGATGAGAAGGTTGAGTTTTAGATCATTAAAGTGTAACAGACTGCTGGGCCTGTGTGAAAAAGCAGATGAAAGTTTGGATTGAAAATGCCTCCTAAAATGACAGTTATGCAATTTATGCTGCAGTTACACTGTTAGAATGCAATAATAGCTTTCATAACCAGGAGTTGCCACTGCCAAAGATGCCCATAAAAAGGTTAACGAATGCTGTTGTCACTACAAGTGGAAGTTTTACTGTAAGATTAGACATGTTGGCAGAAAAAAACCTGCCTATTTCAAAGTCATCAAAGAGATGACTCTCGCTCACCGAGCTTGACTATTCATTCAGGTCCATTCAACTAATACTCATCTCTACCTCAGTAGCCTCAAACAAAGCTCTGCCTTCCCTTCCAGGTTGTGCTACATTCCTGTTGATGTACAAATCTGGTTTAAAACTCAGAAACAGTTACTCTGGATGGTATTACCTTGGCCTCTAGTTTCTATAGTGAGGAACCTTGGAGTTATTTTTGATCAGAATATGTTCTTTAACCCACAAGTCTGTCCAACAGCATCCTTTCACCTGGGTAATATTGTCAAAATCAGGAAGTTTCTGTATCAGTGTGATGCTGAGAAACTAGTCCATGCATTTGCAACTTCTAGGCTGAACTGATGTATTCCTCATTATAGGGTGTCCCAATGAGTCTCTTAAAACCTCCAGATGATACAAAATGCTGCAGCCAGAGTTCTGACAGGAACCAGGAACAGAGATATTATTAGCTTCTCTTCATTGGTTCCTTCCCACCGTCACTCAAAGGGAATCCAAAGGGAACTTTGTTGGTTTCTCTGTTTAACGTTTGTAAATGCTAGAAGATAGCATAAGCTGTGAATTGCTGCTATATAAGCAAAACTGAATTCAATTAATCAACAGCATTTCTTCATTACATTTAATTTAGTTTTATTATAAATTTATTCAACCTTTGTTTAGTCAGGAAGGGATTAAAGTTCTCTTTTTTCCATTAAGATGGAAGCACAATCAGTTTCACATTAATAGCAAGTTCACATATTAGAACAGAAAAGAGGCATACAGACCAAACCAGTGATATATTCTACCTCTAAGGCTTGTGTAAAACAGCAACAGGTTTCCTGCAAAGCAAGACATTTAAAAGGTATTCAAAGAAAGGAGTGCCTCTAAGGTAAAGTTGCAGTTCAGCCTCATTCAAAACTTTTTGTTTGTGGTTTGTATGAAAACATAATTGTCAGGAGACTGAGTTACAACCTCACAACTGCAGCCTCATATTTTAGAACTGCCAGTAATGCAGCTGCCTACGACGAGGTAATGTAGTGAGATCTGATAGAAATAGTTTTCAGACAACCTCTAATTAATAGCTTTTCATGTTTCCCCTCACATTACAAGTGTGAAACAATGCAGCAAGTGTTAATATAACTATAGTTTTGAGTTTGTCTGGTTTATCCTCCACTCAATCTGTCTTTGCAGGACTAAGGCTTGACAGGACAGCATCACTCAAACTGTCATCCCGCTGTATGGGAGCATCACAGTCAATGATATCAGGGCTATCGCTGCACGACCCTGACTTCCAGAAACCACCACTAAGACCACACACACACACACACACACACACACACGCACACACACACACAGTGACACAATGCTTCAAGGCCATGCAGCTCTCCCTACTCAGTGAATGACTCAGCAGAGTTTTCTCCATCTACTCTCATTCCTTCATTTCTTTCTCTGTATCTGTCATTAAAACAAATTCAGTTGAAGGACGTTGTAGGAATCAGCTGAGGTGGGACTATATCACTAGTATTGTGCAAATGAGCTCTGGGGATTGCAAACACAAGGACAGCAACCCAGTGCGGTGAGCTGTTGTGTTACAGGCCAGTGAAACTTGTAATTACAGCAGGGTTGAACAAGCACATCAAAATTTCGGTAAATGTTTTGGGCAATTCTGAGCCTCGGATTGAATACACTATCACAAAGGACAGACAGACAGAGCAAATACATCTATGAAGTGAGCAGAGGGAAAACAAATCTGTGTAGTGAACCGCTGCACAGTTGTGATTACCAATAATTGGCCTGGTCAATTATTGTTGTCGTTAACTGTCATTTTCCCAATTATCAGTATTGTTCAATCATTGGCTGATTATTGTGCTACTTCAGGTCTGAAGCAGGAATGTCTTTCCAGATGCAATTGAAAATAGTGTGTATTGGAATGGAATTTTTTCAGAAACATGCCAGAGGCTAAAGTATTTATATGATAATTTATGAAGGGCTGCTTTACTATTTGTCTTTAATGGAGGTATGTGGGACACTCACTTTCACAGCCAATTATTATTGATATTGTAAAATTTTATCATTATTTGATGAAAGTAAGACCAGGCTCAGGGAAGGCGGCAGTCTGCCTCGACTGGTTGGGGTGAGAGAGAGTGGGGAAGAGGAGGGAGGGGGATAGCAGGAGGGGTTGGGGTGGGGACAGCAATATATTGGGAACAAGTCAAATGTTTAACCCCATAAACTCAGTTTGAGTCACAAACAATTCAGAACAATCAATATAAATATACTTAAATACCATAAATGTTGATAACATATAACAAGGTGAAATGCTAAACAAAAACATAGTCTGGATAGTAAGTGTTTGAAGTGCTGCTGTCTAAAGATGGCCCTTTGTCAAAGCATGCAAATGACAAATGAATTACTACAATCAAGTTGAAAAAACATGAAGGTGTAAGCTAAAGTGCTGAAATTGCTCCAGTACAAATTTAACTTAAAAGTTCCTTTTGAGAGTGTGTTAGTGTCTTTGAGCTGACTGTTTCAACAGCTGGCAGTTTTACTATTTTGGTTCAGTCTCACAGTTTTCATGAGTCTTGTTTCCAGCAGAAGCAGCAGACAACAGCTGCTTCACTGAAATGAGACTAGCTGGGCATCACAGTCGAGACAATTCTGAAGCTCATTCAATTCAGTTTTTTTATAGTACCAATTGACAACATTTGATTTGATTTGATTTGATTTGATTTCTTTATTTTTTTCAAACAAACAAAAGATTAAAAATAGGTGAAAACAATTACAAATAATAATAATAATAATAATAATAATAATAATAATAATAGAAAGCCAATTTCAATATAATACACATCTGTCTCGTTCGAAAAGGGATAGGAAGAAGCCTAGGCTTGTTAATCCTACCCCCATTCTTCACCATTAACAAATACAAAATCCAATAAAATAAACAGGCAATACAAAAGAAAAATAATAATAATAATGATAAATAAATACTCCAGTCGAGCTCTTTAAGAAAAACCAAACAAAACAAAAACACACACACAAAAAGAGAACAAAATGAACAGCGCCATTAGCATCTGTAAGATTTACATTCTCCTTCCTCTTTTCTGTACTTTTCAAGGATATAGCTTTTGTACATTTTTTTAAACTGCATTATATTCATACTTTGTTTAATAGTTTCATCAAGACCATTCCACAGAACCACCCCACAAATGGAAATACAAATACTTTTTAAATTGGTCCGAGCATAAGGCTGTGTCAAGTTTAGTTTCCGTCTAGAGTCATAACCCCCCACTCTGTTTTTGAACAGTTTTTGTATGTTTACAGGTAGCAGTTTATTTTTTGCTTTATACATTATTTGTGCAGTCTTATAGTCTACCAGATCCCCAAACTTTAAGGTGTGTAATTTTAAAAACAGTATATTGGTGTGTTCATAGTATCCTACATTGTTTATGATACGAATGGCTCTTTTTTGTATTGTGCTGAGTGACTGTAAGGTGGTTTGACATATGACATCTCATAAACTTAACACAGTAAGATGAATACCTAACAAATTTTTAACAGAGAACCCAGCAAGCCAAAGCTGCCTTTGGGTTCCCTATGATCAAACAGTCAGTGACAGTGGGCAGGAACAAAAAAACATCCAGTTTGAAATAAGAAGAGGGGGAAAAAAAACCTCCGACAGAACCAGGCTCAGGGACGGCGGCCATCTGCCTCGACCAGTTGGAGTGATGAGGATGAGGAAGGTGGGGGATAACAGGAGAGGTTGTGATGGGGATGGCAGGAAAGCAGATGGAGAACAGACAAACAATACATGGGCCGCTGTATAGCTCACTGACTTAAGGCGTTACCACGTGGGTGCAGGTTGCCAGCAGCCGGTCGTGACTTCAAGTCCGGCTCACGACCCTTTGCTGCATGTCTCTCTCCTCTCTACCCCGTTTCACCCTGTCTATCAATAAAAGCTTCAAAAATCTCCCCCAGAAAAATAATTTAAAAAAAAATACATGAGAGTGTTAAGGGACAGATATTCCTTTCATGAGTGGGAAATCAAATGAACCCGAAATAAGACGACTCGTGTCAGTTAGATGGACACAACCATGACTTTAAATCAGTGCTAATGCTGCTCTATGTTTACTGGACTAGTAAACAGTCCAGTAAACACTTCATAGCAAATGAATCAATGAATATTGCTTTATGGAAGAGAGCCATGTAATCATCTTTTTACATCGTTATCTGTCAAAGGGTTGCAAAAAGATGTCACATGGAAGTTTTATTTCCTAATGAATCTATGGCTTTAATTGCTAGTTTTCAGACTTTTTGAATACCACATGTTTATTTTGTAAATAATGGTTTAATTTAGAGTAAAACAGATGTTAAAGCAGGCATGTTTAAGGTGGGGCTTTCATGTCATTGACTGTCGCTACTATATCATCATGCTTAGTGTCCTCAGGTTCTCCAGGCATATCTACTGCTCAGTCATTACATTTACAGAGCTTGAAGCCATGTTTGCTTTAAGTCCAAGTCCTGGTGCTGTTAAATTAACAATGAGAAAAGAGTGAAAACATCAAAAGCTTACTATCAAGTAGATGTACCCAGAAAATGTTAGAGTTTCCTTGTTTTAAAGGCACACCAAAATGTGTGTTTTCACTAAAGAATTTATGCCCTGAAGTGACAGTGCTATACTAGGAGTGTGTGCTTCAGACTTGCTGTTTTATTCAACAGAGCCAGATGCTGGGGATGCACAGCCATATAACCATGCAGTTGTGTTGGAGACAAGCCCAAGTTTGGTGTATCAGTCATTACCTAGCCCCCCTTGTGAGTACAACACCACATGACAGGTTTCACATCATACCTTTAGTACATACTGTCTACCCATTGGTGCCAACACAGACAGATATGTGTCCTAGTGCATCTATCCCTGCTTCTGCCTCCCAACTGTCTGTCATATCTGGTCTCTTACAAGCTCAATACAAGCATACCTCTTATGTAGCTGATGTTTTTGCATATTTCATTATCAGAGCACATTGTGTGGTATATCAGTGGCCAAAGTCTCACCCAAGCTTTGATGTTTAGTTGGTGTTTCCAGGCTAGAGGTGCAGAGGCAGACATGGAGATGAAGCTGCTGAGACAAGGAGAAGGCTTGTCATGCATGAAGCAGAGAGAGAGTTAATACATCTTAGCCTGTTGCCTTTTAATTTGCCTGACATTTGGGCAGGGGCAGAAGAGACATTTAATTTCCTTAATGTTTGGTTAGATACAACGTGTGGATTTTTATGGAGCTGGGGTTGTGCCAAATTAAGTCTAATGAGGTGTCAATGTAGCTTATGTCCATCTTAAAGCCAGAGGCCAAAAGATTTAGCTATAGGCCACTGGTGGTATATAGGTGACAGATAATGGAAACTGAAGGACCAGCAGATTGTCTTCGACACCTCATAATTCAATTCTATTCTATTCAGTTTTATTGAAATAGCGCCAATTCACGACATATGTCATCTCACAGCGCTTCACATAGTAGCAAGCAGAACAACACTGTCATGAGAAGCTGAATGGGCCGCACGGTGATGCAGTGGTAAGCGCTGTCGCCTCACAGCTCAACAGTCCTAGGGTCAAATGTCAGCCTGGGGTCTTTCTGTGTGCCTACATGGGTCCTCATCGTTGCTTCAGCTATCTCCCACGGTCCAAAGGCGACAACCACCCCCACCCCTCCACCCCCCACGACCCTACAGAGAATAAAGCAGTGTATAGATAATGGACTAATGGATGGATGAATGACCTGAATGAAAATCAACACAGATATTCATTGGCTAGTTACTACAATACCAGCAAAACATTCCTAGTAGTTATCTGGTGTGGTCAGATGACTACTAAAAATAGCTGCCTACAAGTGATTTTCAGTAGAAGCTGCTAATCATGTTTTCGTTACACTAATTACACTTTTTTTTCTCTCTCCTGCGCCACACTATGAGAAAAATGGAAGATACATTTATTCTTTCTATTTGCTAGTTCCTAGTGCAATTGAACCTTACCCCCTACTCTGCCAAGCACTAGACATCAATACTTAAGCAACACTTCTTTGATGACTTGGTGACAATGACAGTGCCTACTATGTAAAGCGCTGTGAGATGACAAATGTTGTGAATTTGCGCTATATAAATAAAACTGAATTGAACTGAATGTAGCGGGCCACACTGACCATTTTGTAACAGTGTTGCTTGAAACTGAACATAACATAGGGAACATTTATACACTGTTTATAGCGTGCAGGTGAGGCACACGTTGTCACTTTCAGACAAAAAATGCAAAGGTATAGTTGAAAATGGTTACACATGTAAGAAGCCTCTCTTCTCTTTTACACCGTAATTACCTCACAGTAGTTGATATAATTAGGTGAAGTAAAATTATAATAAAACTGTTTTGTAAAAAGTATGTCTCTAGACAAACTGTTTATAGTTTATCGTAGGCATCAGTTTTGTATAATCAGTAAGACATACTATGTACGAACAGTTTCAGGCTTATCTGCTTTTCTGAGGCCTGCTGGTTTTTACTCTGACTCACCACATTTAGTATTGTATATTTAGTAGCCAGATAAAGTCTTACTTCTTACCTTTCTAACATTTAACCATTGTTTAACCCATTTATGAAGAGTAACCAAAAAGTTCAGAGACTGTGCATATAACACTCAAAAATTATACCTGATTTAATTCTGGTCACCATGAAGTAGTCTCCTTGTGCAGTGATACACTGCTCCCAGCACTTCTGCAGCGCTAACTCAGTCCCGCAACAGTGTCAGAACAGCGACCATTCAACTTGAATTACATTTTGGGGAGGAGGAAGAAGTCACAGGGAGCCAAAATGATGAATAAGGTGGATGGACAGTTACCATTATGTGGCCGTGGCCAAAAAACAAAAACAAAAACATGTATAGTGGTACAAACGGACTCATACAAGAACACACACTGAATAAGGCTGATTCCGTTTGTATGTGTGAGGCTGACTCACCTGCCATATGTGAAGCCACATAGGCTACATACACACTAAACTTCATGTATGAGTCACTCCATGCCAGCTCACCTAGGCTGCCCAGTTGGGTTATAGATTTTCTTGAAAAAAAAATCATGCAAACACTTCTACCCACACTGTGGAATCTTGCAAAATCCCACAGCTCTACTCCAAAGAATTTATGAGTTCAGAATTTCTGAAAACAGGCCCTCACTTCAGTGATTCTTTTAAAGCATCTTTAAAGCCTCTCCAGTTGCTTATTTTTCACAGGATTTGGCTGATTGTTTTTTACTGATTATCTCAGAAACATCAAGAAAAAGTTGGAACTTGTAATCATGTCAATAGCTTTTGCTGATCTTTTTTGCAGAAATTAAAATATAAATCTGTGAAACAAATCTTTTGCTACAGGAGACAAGGACTGAGGGGCTGGTTAAATCAGAGTTCAGTGAAATAAGTATGTTCTGTTGCTTAATAAAAAAAACTGTGAAAAGGCCATTAGCATCAACAAACCACAACAGAAAAGCAAAGCAGCAGCCCGGTTCATTGTGAATCACATCGAGTGCAGTAAGAGGCTCCTCCTGGTGCTCAAACAAGTACTACAGCGAATCTACAACTCATCTCCAGAGACTTTTGGGAGCTTGTGCAGCCACGGTACACCCTACCATCCAACACTATATTTCACAGTTCAGTTCAGTTCTATTTATATGGCAACATTTCCCAACATATAGCATCTCGTAGCACTTAATATAGTAAAACCTTACAAATTTTAAAAAGAGAAACGAACCCTAACCCTTGAGATTGCCTTTGAGCAAGCAGTCAGCAACAGTGTGAAGGAGCCAAACCCCTAGATTCATGCCAGTTCTACTTTGTAAAATGAGACGCACTAGTAACAGCTGATCACACTGAACAACATGAACTGAGAGTTGAAAGCACCCTCAGGAGAGGGAGGATGAAAACAGATCATACGACTGTGAGCAGTTAACACATCACTGCATAAAGCATGGAAAACCTGTTTTTTGTTGAACAGATAAGTAGCCATGCATGCTGCAACACACCTCTCGGTCACAGATGTGTGCGTCACTGACTCCTCTTGAAAATGTTGCTTGCTGGAGCTTTGTCCTTGATCTGAATGCGCTGTACATAGACCTGTTTATACAGCAACTCATCCCCACTTCTCTCGTCTCTCTCTGACCCGACAGCTACCAAATTGGCCAGCCTCCACACAATGTAGGTACCAAATAACATCTTAAGTGGTTACAACAGGACTGGGAGTTGCTGACGTGCAAACAGGTACGTATAAAAGGCATTTATGAGACAACTTAATAACCTCATCCCGCTATCTCCTATAATAAACTCTCCATCCACTTCCTGGCCTCCAGTGGAGTCCAGAGGAGCTGCTAGACTGGAGATAGCTATTAGTGCCCCAGCATGGAGCCCTGTAGTGTTCTGGGGTCCAGTAATGGCCCACTTTGAGTCATGGTGGGAGCTTGTCAGGGGGGCCTAATGAAGACAAAAGCAGGGTTTGTGGAGTATAGAGGCATGGGCGCAGGGGCTAATGCTTCATTAATGGAAACCTCTCCTGTCCTTGACAAATTGTAGGGTTGGAGCCAAAGCTTGCACAGTGGGCGTGTTGGTGCGTGGATGCAAATGTGCACATGCTTTAAGTACAGTATGCTGTACATATAATTTACATTAGCTTTCAAAACTAAACATACATGCATTTTAGCTTTTATAATCATAGATGTGAATATGACTTCTTGACCAGGACAAGTTAGCATTGTTGCTGGTTAGGCAACATTTATCTGCTGCTTCTGCTCAATGGCCGAATACAAAATACAGGGTGCTGTTCCCTAGAGGCTTTATTACTGTATGTTAATAAGCAGCAAGAAGACATTAAAAGTTTACAGCTGCGTGGAATGGCCCTGTACATTCTGTACAGTCAGTTACAGTCTGGCAAATGGATTTTTGTGGTTACACATCTACATTAATGAATAGTGAAGAGGGTATTGTATAAGGATACATTGTAAAAGGAATTTGCAAAAGGACTTACTGTACTCTCACAGCCTGTAGTCACATAACAGTAATCTACCTAGTCAGCTGAAAGAGGCTGTAATCTCCAGGTGTCATTAAAGTGCTCTTAAGGATGTCGGGGATGGTGAGTAATACTTAAAGCTACAGATAGAGGTCTTTTAATGTGAAAATAAAACATATTTAACCGAAGAATTTATTATTTTTACAAGATAAAATGAAGCATTTAAAAAAAACTACGCTGCTTAATATATTATAACACTTCCCTGATAGTGTGTAATATGAAATGTTTCTCTCATAGTTCTGAACCAACAGAAAATTAGCATTCAGATCTACTGTGGCACAAAGATCCGTGGAGCCATTCACAGCCTGCCCTGTCTTCATTAAGTTTTGTGGCTCTCATCAACCCTGTATCCAGCAGAAGCAGTTTTAATGTGAGGAATATCCAGAGTTGGTGAAAACCAAAATCAGTGAATACTGAACATACTTTTGTCAGGAGAACAGACACATCAATGCACATGCTAACTGGGTTTGCAAGATATGAAAAACTAGAAAAGCACTTGGAGAGCTCAGACCTCCACCAAGCAGCTCATCTCCACCCATACTGTGATTTCCACCTTATGTTATAGTCCTACACTCATTTTATATACACCATTAGATTCATTGATAGTCAAAGCGTTCCTTTAGCATTTGGAATCACGTTGATATCGTTGTTGTTGTTGTTAGTTTAATAGTTATTCATGAAAACTGATATTTCTCTGTAATGGTGGTATTCTTCTGGATCTAGCTCCATAACTATTGAAGCTACAACAAATCTGTTCCGCTACACTGATTCAGCAGACTCCCAGCTACAGCTTGCTGCTAACTGAATGTTTGTATCTTCATTTGTTACCTTATGGTGCCCAAAAATGTGTAAGCACTGTCATTTTTCCTGTCCTGGATCATAATATCCAGAATTTTGCCAGGATCCAGATCAGATTTTAATATTCTATAGAACCAACTGTGAACATATATTTGTATTTTTTGCCAAACAATCTGACCTTTCATTGTGAAGTTACATGCACATATGCTGAAAATGGTCCAGTATTTCATTCACTCATCATAATGATAAAGAATCCTTCAAAAACTCCTGGATCCAGATGGTAATCCAGAACATCTGCTCCTTGTCCCATTATCAACATTTCCTAAAAATTTCATTAAAATCTGTTCAGAACTTTTCAAGTTATCTTGCTAACAGAGAGACAGACAGACAGACAGACAGATAAACGCTGGCAAAAACATAACCTCCTGTTGGAGGTAACAAGCACAAACTTTATAAGGGGATAATATGTCAGGTGTTTGGTTTTTGTTCTGCTTACCACAAGTTAGCAATTTTATGTAGTGTACAATACATCCATCCATTATCTATACACTGCTTTGCCCTCTGCAGGGTCACTCGGGGGCTGGAGCCTATCTCAGCTGACTTAGGGTGAAGACAGGGTACCACCTGGACAGGTCACCAGTCCATCGCAGGGCGCTCACGTAGGCACAGGAAGAACATGAACTCTATACAGAAAGACCCATCACACCACCATGCCGCCCAGTATATATGTATATTATAATATTTCTTTGGATGCAATGTCATCCACGACAATATCTTGTCAAATGGGAAGCATGTGTGTGGGGTGACTACTCAGAAAGAGATGTAATGCTCTTTAAGGCATTCACAGTATTCAACATGTTGATATAGTTTAGCTGTTTTGCCTGCAACTCCAAATGGTATTTATTCAGAATGCTATCTGTGTCGCAAAGGAATGCCAATTCCATGAGCCACAGCTCTTTATTTGGCATATACCACATCTCCAGACAGCCATAGATAGCTCACAAAATCTCTACAGAAATCTAATACTGTAGTGACATCAGTGTGCATAAGTAACTCTGTGTCCGTCTCTTCGGTTTAAGTTGCCCTTGTTAGTTTTATCCTAAAACAAATGCTGCTACTCCAACAGGAATGCACTCAGTCTGCTGTTCGCTGCATAGACAGAGCTTCTCGTAGTATTTTATTCACTGGAAGATCCCTGTGCTATATTTGTAGTAGTCCACCAGTATGTGGCAGTTTGTGACCACAAATCTTGCTTAATAGTTATAATATCTACATTAATTATGCAAAAAAAAAGCAAGAACTCCTCAATTGACTGGCAGGTCACAATCACATGGTGCACTGGAGGTAAGTTTGGGTGACGTGACCTTTAAAAAGGAAAATGAGACGTGGCTCTTTTGTCAATTTCAGTGTTGTTTTCTGCTGTGGAAAAACAAGATTGTCAGGTTGGGATGGGAGGAGGCATAGCTACTAATATTAGAGCATTGATTGTTGGCCGCCATGCCACATCATTCAGACAGGATGTGCAGGAAAATAGCTGCACTTTGACGGACGGACACACACACACACACACACACACACACAGAGCAGGAAATACAAAATACGCCCTTATACCCAATCCCCTCCTGTAGGCCTGCAGAGCGATGAAGTGATGGATGGCTGTAAAAGACCCCACACCATTAGCTTCCTTGATACCTGCCAAAGAGCCAGGAGGCAGGGTGGGGGTGGGGGGTGCTGACAGTACAAGCTGGGTGTCACAACAACATTATAAAGATGTTGCCAGGAAGCATGAGGCGCTGTGAGCTGACAGGCCCATATCACTCACCCTGTCCTTCCACTAATCGTCCCACTGCTGTGTTACTACTACAGTGAGGCAGCTGAGGACCCCACCTCACACCACCACCACATGGACACATGAGACAGAGCAGCACGAATGCCAGACTGAAAGAGTCACAACATGACTAAAGCACGTGGCCAGGTCATTCAGCATCTTTCTAGTCAGTTGCTCTCTTTGGCCTGTAATCATTTAGACTGTCTATGGCAGTCTTAGTCATTTTGCGTCTTTTTGTGATCGTTTTTCTCCTTGTCATGGTTATTTTGTGTCTCTTTGAAAGTTTTATTGCATCTGTGGCCTTTTAAATGTCTTTGCAATTGTTTTGCATCTCTTTATAGTATTTTTTTTTGTTTTTGTGATCATTTGTGTGTCTTTAGGGTTTTTTATAGTTGTGCTTCGATGTCGATGTCTATTCTTATGAGTGTGTGTGTTTTTGGCTTTTTGTGTACTTTCTCTGTGGTCATTTTGTGTCTCTTGCCATTTTGCTCCCTTTTCATGGCCATTTATCAGAATCAGAATCAGAATGCCTTTATTGTCTCTGTATTGTGAAATTTGTGAAATTAGGAGTGTGCCCCAGTTGGTACATGTAAACAAGTACAAAAACAGAATAAACAAATAATTATAGACTTGATAAGAAATTTAACAAAGTACACACACACACACACACACACACACACACACATACACACACTAAAATTATAAATATCAGGAGATTAATATGCTCTTTTTTAAGCAATACGGTATAACATTGATGATATTATTGCACATATATTTTTGGTGTTCACATTTATGGGGATCAGTAGTGGTACGTGTTCCGTTTATGATTGTTCAGTGTGGTGACAGCTCTCGGAAAGAAACTGTCCCTGAGTCTGTTTGTTCGTGCTTTGAGTGACCTGCAGCACCTCCCAGAGGGCAACAGGCCAAACATGTGGTGTTCATAATGGGATGAGTCCTTAATGATGTTACTAGCTCTGCTGTGATAGCGAGAGCAGAGCTAGACAGGCCAGTGATCTTATGGGCTTTGTTGATCACCCTCTCCAGAGCTCTCCTGTCTGCTGCAGAGCAGCCGGCGTACCACGCTGAGATGCAGTACGCCAGAGTGCTCTCTACAGTAGCTCAGTAGAAGGCTACAAGCAGCTTCTCCTCCAGGTTGTTTTTCCTGAGCACTCTCAGGAAGCTGAGTCGCTGCTGGGCCTTCCTCACCACTGTGGTGTTGACAGACCAAAAGAGGTCGTCACAGAAATCTGAACGAGTGGACCCTTTGCACTCGGCCTCTGTTGATATAGAGCAGGGCCGGGTCTGCACTGCCCTTCCTAAAGTCCATAACTATTTGCTAGGTTTTTGTGGTATCCAGTATGAGGTTGTTCACTGAACACCTCGCTGGCAGTCTCTTGACCTCATCTCTAAAAGCATGAGTCGAACTTTATAATAGAGTTCAAGCGAACTTTATAATAGAGTTCAAGCGATGGGTCAGGGAGCAGTTGTGTGTGTACAGCAAGTACAACAGTGGACTCAGTACACAGCCTTGTGGAGAACCAGTGCTGAGTGTGAGGGTCGAGGAGAGTTTGGGGCTGAGTCTGACCGACTGTGGGCGGTCCGTCAGAAAGTCTTCAATCCAGCTCCAGATGGGGATGGAGAGGCCTGGGTGACAAAGTTTCTCAAGTAGAATCTCTGGGATTATTGTATTGAAGGCTGGGCTGACGTGAATGGTATCCTTACCTAGCTTCCCTGGTGTTCCAGGTGGCTCAGTGTGGTGTCAAGAGCTATGGTGATAGCATCTTCAGTGGATCGGTTTGCCCTGTAATCAAACTGATGTGGGTTGATGGTGGGGGTCAGGCTGGCCTTGATGTGCTGTGAGACCAGTTTCTTAAAGCACTTCATGATCACAGGCGGAAGTGCACCTGGTCTGTAATCATTTAGACTGTCTATGGCAGTCTTTTTAGAGACAGGGATAATGGTAGATTGTTTGAGGCAGGATGGGATGCTGGCTTGTGTCAGGGAAAGACTGAAATTTTTTGTGAAGACCCCAGTCAGCTGATCAGCGCAGGCCTTGAGTACTTTTCCATGTCCTCCAGCTTTTCTGGGGTTTACTGTCCTGGACACACGTCTCACTTCATGTTCCTGAAGTGTCAGTGTGTCAGTGCTGGAGGCTGGTGGGAGAGGTATGATTGCTGAGGGTCTTTCAGCCTCAAAACGGGCAAAGAAACAGTTTAGTTCCTCTGCCAGTGAGGCGTCGGCATCAAGAGTCAGGTGGCTGCTGCCTTTGTAATTTGTGATGTGCTGAATTCCCTGCCGCAGCTTCGTCGGATCATTCACAATGAAGTGGTCCTCGATTCTTCTCTTATAGGCTGTCTTGGCATACCTGATGCCTCTCTTCAGATCGGACCTGGTCGTGCTATACAAGGCCCTGTCCCCTGACCTGAAGGCGAAGTTGTGGCTCTTGAGGAGAGTCTGGACCTCACTGGTCATCCAGGGTTTCTGGCTGGGAAAAACCCAGATCTGTTTATTGACAGTGAAATGTCAACAGATTTTTGATATAGGAAAGTACAGTGTATGTAAATTCCTGGAGGTAGTGATGTTCACATAGTTCCCATAAAGTCCATGCAAAACAGTCATGTGGCTGACGGAGAGCTCCCTCAGGCCATGTTTTAATTGTCTCTGTCTCTGGCTTTGTTTGCCTTCTGAGGGGGGTGTATATGGGGATGAGGGGCAGGCAGAGATGATTGGAATCAGAAAGATGGGGGAGGGGACCGACCCTATAGGCATGTTTAATATTGGAATAAACATGATCCAGTGTTATATCCCCTCTGGTGGCACACCACACATGCTGTAAGAATTTGGGGAGCACAGTCTTTAAACACGCTTGGTTGAATTACCAGCAACAATAAAAACTCCATCAGAGTGATGCTGTTTGTTGAAAGCAGCAAGCAGGAGGCTAAGTGCTGTGCTAATGTTAGCATCTGGTGGAATGTGAACAACCATCACAATAACTACCGTTAGCTCTCTCGGCAGATAAAAGGGTCTGCACAAGACTGCCAGAACCTCTAAATCGGGACAACAGTGTGTCAATGATCTTGCTGTTACAGTCATTATGCACATATAGCCTACAGGAAGCCCTCCGCCTCTGCTCCTACCTGAGTCTCTGTCCTGCTGGTGTAGTGTGCGTCCTGCTAGCTCCACTGCAGTGTTGGGGATAAGTGGGTGAAAAATAACGCTGCAGTTCTGGACAAAGTAGTTCGAGGCCATCTGTAGCTCCAGTTCATCTATTTTGTGGGTTATGGATCTGTCGTTGGTGAGGAAGATGCTCGGTAGCGGTGTTCTGTGCGGTTGCTTTCTTGGCCTAGCTTGTAGGCCTGACCGGCATCCTCGCTTCTGCTTCCTCTGCCTCCGCCGTCTGCACTGTTTGGTGAGCAGGCTGACCATCCACGGAGATACTGGTGGTTTCGCAGTGTCCTCCACAATGTTGTATGTCTGCTGAAAGTCGCTAGTTAGTGGGAAACAGAAACCCGGACCAAGGCCAATTAACTTCTACACAAAAAGCCACTGCAGTCGTGTGCACCGCCATCTCTTAGCATTTTATTTGGATTTTTTTGTGCCTATGTAGTAATTTTGAGTCTCTTTGAGGTTGTTTTCCATTTCTTGTGCTTGTTTATCAGGTAAATGGTTCTCTCTAGTCGTTTGTATCTTTTTATTGGTAACATATGTCTCTGTGGGTTTGTGGGTTTGTAGCCGTCTCTTTGTGATTGTTATGCCTTTTCTTTTGTTTCCTTTGTGTCTTTCTGCTGTTGTTTTATGTGTCTTTGAAGCTCTTCTTTGTGCTCATATTGCATCTCTATGTCATTTTTTTGAGTTTTTCTTGTAGTAGTTTTGTGTCTCTTTGTCTAGGCCTGTTCAGTGGTCCTTCCATGGGCAAGACACACGGAAGCATTACCATGAATCCTATCCAACAGCAATGCTTCTGTCCTCCTCTTCTCCTGCCTTACTCATGGCTGTGTTTGATTCATTATTAAATATTGTTTAGAGTAAGTACCATGTGAGTGGAAGTGAGGGTAAAAACAATATTTTTATTTCATGCTGTCAGGAGTTTTTGGCAGAAATCCACCTGCAACAGCAGATCAGAGGCAGGGAGAAGGAACCGTCGTACCTGCCTCACAAGGCTCAGGCTGCAGCTTCTCTGGATGTCAATTCACTTTCAGAGGAAGTGCAACGAAATTTAATTTCAAGGTGCATCTGTCGCTGTAAAAAATTGTTAGCAGAACACAAGGTGGTGAATGTGCAGAGAGCTCCTCTTGCTGATGCTTGTCTCCCAGATAGGGGAGGAAGGAGGCAGGCTGTAGAGTGGCCTGACGTGCTGCCATACTGCCCCCATGTGGTGCATGCATGGAACTACAATGCTAGGCTTAGTTCCCTCATGTTGACTTCCTTCATCTTTTGCTTTGGTGGTGAGTATACCAGAGTGTGGCAGTATTTCATAAATTAGAAGTGACGTTCAGAAGACAGATATCCTTTAGCGGAGCACATAGAGATGGAGTTTATTCTGATCCTCTCTGGGCCAGCTCCCCAAAATTCACTGGACATGTAAATAAAAATAACATAAGAATGGTATGTATGACTCCCAGTGACTAAAATGGTTTGATTCATTTAAATTATTATGCAGTTGATTGAAAGCACAGAAGTTAGGAAGAGAACCATGTTCATGATATTGATGATGACCTTTATCGTTGCTGTTGATCACATGTATCATCTACACAGTTGTTGTTTTTGGTTTTGGCTTTTTGGGTTTATTTGTACAAGATAAAACTGTTGTAGTGTAAAGATTCACATTTTGTGAAGCAGTTTACATCCTACTGGATAAAAGAAAAAAACTGAAAGAGAGTGAAATGGTAAATACGCATATTATTTCAGCAAACGAGGATAAAACCATGAATACATGTTGTAAAAGGATAGGGAAACTGGATATTAAATAGACACAGGGATATTATAAAATGGCAATTTAAAATGAAAATGTAATTAAAGGTGAACGTAATACTTTAAATCCTGAAATGGAAAAAAGAAACATGTAAATGTAACTACCTAAACTAAAATTTTAAAAAGAAACTGAAAACAAATACAACAAATTTAGAAAAACAAAATAATTGTTAATGATGAACTAACTGTCAAGTTTTAGGGCTAAACACCATCCGTAGCATTTAAAGGAGGAAAGGACATGGCGAAACAGCTGAGGAAAAGAGAGAATAAGAAAGAGGATAGGAGACGGAGAAAACTGAAAACAGCAATGAAAACAAAAGGGAAGGAAAACAGAAGAGAAAAAAGAGAAAAGGAAAGGAGGAAACAGCAAAGAAAGGGAAAGGAAATTCTGTTTGATCAAATGTTTCACATAAAGACATTACATATTAAGCCACCACAGAAGTGCTAATGATTCTTTTCCTTAACAAAATTTATTAAAGAAAATATATGATGGCTTTTTGCCAAATGCTTTTAGTCTGTTTTAAACTGAACATGTTCAGATGTCTTTCTTTTGCAGGTACCAAAGAATGTTTAAGTCATTTTAGCTGGTACGAAAAATGACTCTAGACAGCTGTTAAGATAGTTGCCAAATGATTTTCTATCAGTTGATTAACCAACTAGTAATATTATCGTAGGGTAGGCTGGGTTCTATGTGTCTTGGGAAATAACCACACTAATATTGTGCGGGTCAGTACGGGCACAACAATGAAGCTTTTTAATCTGGCCAAGATGGTGAATATTTTGGTCACTGGAGGGGCTGTGTGACTATAGAAGGTCTTGTGGGTCAGCTCGAGAACTTAGTTTAGCCACAAAACACCATTTTATCTGACGAGAACATATCTGTGGACGAAGCTTATTCAGGTTCAAGCGTGTTGCTCTAAATTATGAATTTAGAAAACCCTGTTTTGTAACAGGATCTTTGAATCAAGGCAGCAATGTTTATGCAGCAACACAGTGAGAGGCAGTGGAGTGTAGTAGTGTGGACTCAATCCCAGACCAATGAATGTGATATTGTAGTAATAATTCTCAACAGTGTAATAATCCCCAGTGGGTATGTACAGGCTGTAGACATCTACAAGCTCCATAAAAATGACTCTAGCTAAAAATGACACTTTTTCATCAGTGAACTCTGGTGTAGACCTGCATGCTGAGCAGTCCAGTGATAGATAAGACTGGCAGGTGTGGAGGTCCGGTGCTAGCAGGTGCATGTTTGTGCTTATGTGCACCAGCTTCTGGTTGCAGGAAGGACTGAGAGGAACATTGGCTGACTGCCACTAAAAACCTCCAATATGACACCTGAAATCACCCATTTGTGTGCGTGTATGTGTGAGCAATCTGAGGCAATAAACCAATCTTTTTGCCTGGGAGAAATTTTTGTCAACATCATTTCACATCCAAAGCAATTCCGCAAAACAACTTCACCCTCTCACGGGTAGGGAGAGCTGCCTCTAAAAGCAAAATAATGACTCTGTATTACAATCCATTACAGTGCAAACAGCTACTCGCTTCACACTTTCTGCAAATGATTCACCCTGCCCTCTGTGTTAAGCACAAGGAAGAGCGCATCACAAAACTGGCGATGCCAATTATGCCACATCCTCAGTGTGCTGCTTCTGCATGACACAGGAGACCTTCATAGTAAGATGACAACAGCAGCCACCCACACACACACACACACACACACACATGCAGAAGCCAAGCTAACAAGCTTCCTGGAGTGGTGCACTCCACTTAACCAGCAATATTTTCATCCTCCCGAGTAAGTCAGTGAGAGAGAGAGGGAGAGGAAAAAAGACGTTTTAATCCTGGCCTTAAGCTCTGGTAAAAATAGGACTGGGAGTAGAACACAGTAGATTAGGCCATGGGATTAACTCTCCATTTGCTTTCTAAGAGCATCCGCTGGTGGAGGTGCAGGAAGGAAGTGGAGAGGAGAGGAGAGGAGAGGAGAGGAGAGGAGAGGAGAGGAGAGGAGAGGAGAGGAGAGGAGAGGAGAGGAGAGGAGAGGAGAGGAGAGGAGAGGAGAGGCAGACCTCTGAGCCAACTTCTGTACTTGCACAGTGAGGGCTCAATGACAAGGCTGTAAGTTGTCCAGAAATAGGACAGCCCTGCCCAATCCTTTGCTGCACGGGGAAGGACAAAAGCCTCATCAGGATCTAGTGACATAATACCAAAACTAAAAGTGTCATATTTTCACATGACAAGTACTTCACAGCAGCACTTCATGTAAATCAGAACCAATAATGTTCCAACAACACTTCTAAAAATCGGTGGAGAGACCATCCTAGTGCCCGTTCTGATGTCCTCTGGTTGACAGTGACTGTCAGCTCCTCTAGAGACACAGCACAGTCCAGAGCAGCTCTCTCCTCCAGGGGAAGACCCTCCAGGAGCCACTCACAGCTCTCCATGCAGCACTGGTCTTCTCCAAAGAGAGGTGTGGAAGCCCTCTGCATGGCTCCTCATCTCACTTGGGTCGGTGGTCACTCTGCCTCCTGTGAGCTTCAGACAGGTCTTCTGCTTCCTTTGTGCTGCAGACCTCTCCATGTTGAAGAAGAAGGAGCTTGGGGTATCCATATCTTTAAGTTGGAGGAAGCGAGACCTCACCAGAGCTCACTTCATTTTCTCCTGCAGGAAGGAGCTCAGCTACAGCCTCTTTGTCTGCCACATATGGCCCATGGTAGGATCTGAGTCCCTGTGTAACCCCTCTTCAGTTTTTCCAATGAGTCTTCCAGCTCCTGGACTGCTGTTTTGATGTGAGATGTATTCCTGGCAGTAAACAGGGATCTCTGCTTCTCTAACTTTCCACCATGACTCCAAAGAGCTAAAATCATTTTTAAAAAATTCCACTGCTCCCAAAAGCGCTCAAAACTCTGAAATTACATCTTCCAGAAGTTTGTTAATGTAATGCCAGCAGGATATAACCCTTTCATCTGGTGAGATTATGAGGCTTGTGCACACAAGGCAGTGGTCAGTAAAGCCAACTGGACTTAGGTTTTGGGAGATGTAGATCTTATCAAGTCCAGCTGTGCTTACCCTGTTATTTATGACCCTGACCCATGTGTACTGTCTAGTATGTGGATGTTTGACCCTCTATGTCCAGCTGTGTGCTGATAGTATTTACCATCATCTGTGGGTGGGGGCTCTTCACCTGTTTGGTCCATGGTGAAATCTAATGTGCTCTTAAAATCTCCACCAATAATAAGATGGTCCTGGTGAAAACTGTTCAGTTCATCTTATACCTTATTGAAAAAACATACTCTTCCTGCTCCTTTTTTTGGAGCCTACACATTCACAAACAAAAGGCAAAGTTCTATGTTTCTGCCTGGACAATCAGCAGTCGACCCTTAACTACCTCAGTGGCAGATAAAAAATGGTATCACTTGCAGTTACTCTAAAAGGAACCTCTAACCTCTAACTACTCTTGCACTAAGGCTGGTTCCATGGCTAAGGAAATATGGACCCTCCCATCATAACCCCCAATCTACCTCATCAACTGAATGAGTCTCTTGCAAAAACAAAACATTTTTTATTGGAAACGGTTTCAGAAATTAAGGCCCCTTTCTGCCTGTTAATTAATGTTGAAAGACTGTATTTTAAGGTTTTGCATAGGGGAGGCAGAGAAGATAAACAGACATGAAGGAAATAGCAAATAGTAGTATATAAATAGAAGCACCACATAAAACATGATCATACTTTACCCTGGCCTTTCTAACAGCTCTATCTTTTGTTGCTAACACTGTTCCTAAGTGTTGTGATGTTGTTTTGAGGTGGAAACGTTTTCTTTCATCTAAGAAGTCAAAACCAACAAGTATCTTTACCACACCAACGTCTGAGCTTTAATGACATCCCATTCTTAATCTGTAGGGTTTAATATGGAGTTGTTCCACCCTTTGCAGCTACAAAAGTCTCAACTCTTCTGGAAAGGCTATCCACAAGGTTTAGGAGTGTGTTCATGGGAATATTTGACCATTCTTCCAGAAGCACATTTGTGAGGTCAGTCATTGATGTTGGTCGAGAAGGCCTGGTTCTCAGTCTCCGCTCTAATTCAACCCAAAGGGGTTCTATCGGGTTAAGGTCAGGGCTCCATGCAGGTCAGTCAAGTTCCTCCACAACAAACTGGCTCATCCATGTCTGTATGGACCTTGCTTTGTGCACTGGTGGCAGTCATGTTGGAAGAGGAAGAGGCCATCCCTAAACTGCTCCCACAAGGTTGGGAGCATGAAATTGTCCAAAATGTCTTGGTTTGCTGAAGCATTAAGAGTTCCTTTCACTGGAACTAAGGGGCCAAGCCCAGCCCATGAAAAACAACCCCACACCATAATCCCCCCTCCACCAGACTTTACACTTGGCACAATGCAGTCAGGCAAGTACCGTTCTCCTGGTCACTGCCAAATCCAGACTCGTCCATCGGATTGCCAGACAGAGAAGGGAGATCCGTCACTCCACTGAACATGTCTCCACTGCTCTATAGTCCAGTGGCGGTGTGCTTTACACCACTGCTTCCAACCCTTTGCATTGCACTTGGTGATGTAAGGTTGGATGCAGCTGACCCTACTCTGTGATTTTACGTAGCCTACCACTTGGTGGTTGAGTATCCGTTCTTCCCAGTTGCTTCGCCTTTGTTATAATACCACTAACAGTTGACTGAGGAATATTTTGTATCAAAGAAATCTGAAATGTGTGTATATTTTTTCTGAGTTAGTTCTGACTCAGAACCATTGCTGTGAGGACATTAAGATGGTTGTGAGAAGGTTTGCAAGTATAAAGCACAATTTAACGATTCAGGCTTGGTGTGAGGGTTTAGGTTAGAATGAGATGAAATGGTAAATTGTCTGCGCTAATATAATGCCTTTTAACCTTATCTTTAACACACATTCACACCACAAGTGACAGAGTTGCAATGCAGAGTGCCTTCCTGGGGATCAGTGTCTTGCCCAGAGACAATTTGGCATGTGGGCTGGGGATCAAGCCACCAGCATTGTATTGACAGACACCTTGCTTCCTGGGGATATAAAATTTTCTCGATTACTCTTTTTGTTTCAGTCTGATGAAAAAACAATTTGTGGTTTAACATGAAGGGGTTAAAGTTAGAATAAATCTAGGCCAGGTTTGAAAAACCTCAGCAGTGCAGCATGTCGTACAGAGAAGCCAGCAGGGTTTGTGTTAGACACTTAGCTGTGATGGTTAAGGATAAAGAGCTAAGGGGTGCATAAAGTCTGAGAAATGTGTCAAAACCAATGTGTGTGTGTGTGTGTGTGTGTGTGTGTGTGTGTGTGTGTGTGTGTGCGTGTGTGCGTGTGCGTGTGCATGTGTGTGTGTGTGTGCGTGTGTGTGCGTATTGCTGTGTGTGTTGCTATGTACTGTATCTAAAATAAAAGCCTTTCTACCTTAGTGGTACTCAAAACACTTTGAATGTTTCCCATTCAACCATTCACACAACAATGGTGACAGAGCTTCCATGGAAGGTGTCTGCCTGCCATTGGGAGCAACTTGGGGTTCAGTGTCTTGCCCAGGGACACTCTGGCATGCGGATGGGCTGCATATCGAATCGCAGATCAGTGTGATCAGTGGAGAACGTGCTCTACCACCTGAGCCACAGCCACAGCTTGGAATCCTTTATGGAACCAACGTGGTGTCAGGCAGAGGCTTTATAGAACTGCATATTTCATTGTCCATCCATCTAATAATGAGAGTTAATGGCAGGCATCAGTCTGCAGGCACACATTCTTTATCTCTGGGTCTCACTCACAGCTGCTGCATCACTCTTTATTAAAACCAGAGGCAGCCAGCTGAGAAAGCAAAGGGTAAACTTATGTTTCAAAGCAGATTCATTTACCAAAGGAGATTTGGTTTAGGCTGGCATACCTCATATTTCATACTGCTGAGAAACCAGACTAGAAAAACTTCATTAATCAGCATTAAATAGTGGAAGTGTGGTGGAATGCTTTACGTAGGAGATACAGTTCTTCTTGGTCCCAGTGTCATATTGTGCTTTCCGGTTATATTCATGAATGGTATTCAGTGTCTGTAGTGAATTTATGACTATTATGCTCATGCTATAAAAGCTGCAAGCTGCAGATTTAATCTCATAATTCCCCCTGAAAGCCCCATTTTGTCAACTACAAGCCTGGAGATATGCAAGCACCATTTCACTCCATTTACAGAACTTTTTTTTTTTTTTACATGTGTGTACACATGTCTGTGTGAGTCAGACCAGAAGCTGCCATCAAGAAACTGTGCTATCATGACAGTAATAAGAGGGGGCCAGGAGAAACAGTCAGGGGATTTTACTGCATTGGACCTAACCAAGACCCTTAGGGGAAGTTGGTCTATTACAGTTTGTTTTGTGTGTTGTGTGTTTATTTTCTTTTGCCCTCTTCATGGAGGTGAGGGGTGATGCATCCCCCCTGAAAGGTCCACCGTGCTAACCCAACCCCCTGCAAGAAACACTGTCAGACAGAATGGCCCCAAAAAAATGTTTATCAGATTGATATCTGCACCGACATTTATGTTAATAAATAGGTATAGGTATAATAACATATTAGAGAATAGCGAGTCATCAAAACCGAAAGGCAAAAGGAAAAAAAGAAAAAAGGAAAATGGCATACAAAGTAATTTGGGTGTGGTGTGAAGAGAAAATTAAAGCAAATACAAAGGAAATCCCTAAGTGGATTGATAATCACAGTAAATCAGCCTCATGTCCATTATTTTTATTTTATTGTTTGTAGAACTTTCCATCAGGAAGCTCCTGAATAACGTTGTGGTGTGCATCATTTTGTTACCTGTACTTACGTAGTTGACGTTGCTGTTTATGATTTGGGGGTGTGACTTTAAGTTGATTACGTTAAGCACACTCGAGATCGGTACGCTTGTCGGTGAGTTCTGGATTCTAGTGTTGATGTATGTCAATTTGTGGCTGTCAGCAGGATAATTACTTAATATTACCGTTTTGGTGCTTGTGTTTTTCAGGTTTACAACCTACACTACAACTACTTACCATTAATCCTGACTCAAACGGGAGTTTAAGTTTGAATGACTGCATAGTTAACCGGAGCTAACAAGTAGCCTACTGTATGCTTTTAGTAATGTGCAGTTTTGGAATAAAATGTGTTGAGTTGAGCCCGCCGTACTGGTCTTGAAACCCATCCAGAAGGGAGTCCATTAAGCTACGATAGATAGTTTTAAAGGAAAATCTGGACATTGTTAGCGTTGGTGTGTGTGTGTGTGTGTGTGTGTGTGTGTGTGTGTAGGGAGCGGGGTGGGGTATGAGTGCAATCCTGTGTCGGTATGCTCGAGGGGTGGGGATGGATGGGAATGATTTTAATATGATTTTAATATGTAAAGCACTTTGAATTACATTTTGTACGAAAAGCGCTTTATAAATAAAGGTTGATCCTGATTGATCCTAAATCATAAATTGAATACATACACCGATCAGCCACAACATCATGACCACTGACAGGTGAAGTGAATAACATTGATCATGTTGGTACTATGTGGTGTTCTGATGGAAAACCTTGGATTTTAACATCCATGTTGATCAGACTTAGACACCCAGATAAACATTGTCCCACAACAAACACACTCCCTCATGCAAATGGAAATCCCAAATGTCACTGGATGAAAATGCACCCCACCACATGGCAACAACATCAACCAATCAGGAACATGTGGAGGAACATGACAATGGTCCAACTTGTTGATCTGACATTCCAACATTCCTACACCCCATTGTGATCAAGCATCAACAGGATGCAGTGGAACCAGTTGGATTGACAGAGGCCCCACTGCACAAGCCAGAGCACCCAAAGGATCCAGTGCCGACGTCCTGGTTCCAGACCCCATAGGACACCCTGAGAGGTCCTCTGGTCCATGTCCAATGGTTCAGAATATTTTGACCACATAATGGGGACCAACACAATATTAAGCAGGTGGTCGTGATGTTATGCCTGATCGGTTTATATACAGCAGTATACATAAAAATGTCATATTTTCATGTGAATCTGGAAATACTTGAAACGTTTGTAGATTCAGAGACATTTAAAAACACAAAAAGAACACTTGCATTTGTAAAGTCTTGCCCCCACCATGGTGTGTTTATTCCAGCTGTGTGTCAGGCCTCCGTTATACATCACAGCTGGTTAAAAGACGTCTGCAAAGTATACGGTGTGGTTACATCTGTGCATCCTAGCTCATAGTCCATCTAGCAAGCCTCCTCTTACCTCTGTCCTCATTGCATTTTAGGAGTTTACATATCCTGTAAGATGGTGCACTGTGAACTCTTGTCTCTGTGCTTCAGGTTTATCACAGCTGTTGGGATATTTTTATTTTACTGTTGCTGAAGTAATGGTTAGATTATTATCACACAAGGACAAAAATGTCAGTGTTTAGGAACTCGTAAATAATGTAGGCTATTAGTTATTTGGACAGTATGATAAGCTGCTACTAGATTAGATTACTTAGATTATGTCTTTTGTTTATTAGTGTCCTTGGGCAAGACATTGAGCGCAAAGTTGCTGATGGCAAATGACCATGTGTGAATGGATGTATGGGAAACACTGTAAAGTGCTCTGAGTACTGCCAAGGTAGGAAAGCATTCTAAGTGTAGACCATTTATAATTGATTTGATATTCTGTCCAAACTTGTGTGTATGACAAACACGCAGAATCAGATTCTGTGGCTCTCTCCATCACTATGGTGGGCATGTCTGAATGAAGTAGTGGGAACCAGTAAAATGACTTACTGTACATGCTGTCACTTTGACTGATGAAGCTCGCAGTGCCACATATTTCATGTCTGAAAACTGCCTGTGAGTGTAGAGATTTGGATTAAACTATCCAGAGAGGCAAGTGTTTCTGGAGATGTAAAATTGAAAACATAAACTTGAAAATGGCTTTTATCTTTTAAGTATTATATTGAAAACAAGGCTTATACTCAATCGCCCCAGGAAATGAATCAGATCTTTTACAGCTATTATGACAATTTATATTCAGCTGCAGTGAACCCAAACAAAGAAGATATTCACAATTTTCTTAACAATTTAAACCTGCCCGAACTAACAACTGAAAGCAGAGACACCTTAGATGCTCCATTGACTATCAATGACTTGCAGAGTGCATTAGACAGTATGCCAGCAGGCAAGGCACCTGGTCCTGATGGTTTCCCTGCTGAATTCTTTAAACATTTCTGGCCAATATTTGCACCTCTTTTCTTCAGGACAGTGACAGAGATAAAAAGTAATGGTTATATAAGCACTCACATGAATACAGCTGCAATTAAATTATTATTGAAACCAGATAAGGATCCCACGTTTCCTTCTAGCTATTGACCTCTGTCATTAATCAATACCGATGTCAAAATTATCGCGAAAGCACTCGCCTCCAGATTGGAGAAAATTATCCCGTCAATAATTCACAGTGATCAAACAGGATTTATCAAGGGCCGACACTCCATCAACAACGTCAGAAGACTTCTGAATCTGATCAGTTTGACGCAACGCTGTAACAGAGAAGTGATTGTTGTGTCCCTTGATGCAGAAAAAGCCTTTGACAAAGTCAACTGGTCCTTTCTCTTCGCTGTTCTCCGCAAATTTGGCTTCGGAGAGTCATTTATCCATTGGGTATCAGCTCTTTATAACTCACCCAAGGCCACAGTCACCACCAATGGGATCACTTCACAAAGCTTCAGTTTGCAAAGGGGTACTAGACAGGGATGCCCACTCTCTCCCTTATTATTTGCGATATTTATTGAACCGTTGGCAACAGCAATACGTCAAAACACCAATATCAGAGGCATCTGCTCTCATGCATCTGAACACAAAATTAACCAATATGCAGGCGACATTTTACTTTATCTGCAAGAACACAAAACATCATTAAAGGAAATATTCAACCTCATCACAACTTTCTCACATCTTTCAGACTACTCAATCAACTGGTCGAAATCAATCATACTTCCATTAACAGAGAATTCATGGAATCCTGCAGTCCAAAACCTGGATTATTCCTTTCCCACTGGTAACATTAGATATTTGGGTATAAATATTTCCTCAAAACTCTCTGAACTAGCCCATCTGAACTTCACTCCACTTTTAGAGAAACTCTGTGGTGATCTGAGGCGTTGGAATAACCTTCCCATCTCCCTTTTGGGACGAATAGCTACTGTCAAAATGAAAATACAACCTCAAATCAACTATCTTTTTTCCATGATCCCATTTAAACCCACATCAAAATGGTTCCAGTCATTAGATTCCACTATTGGTAAATTCTATTCAAAGAACAAAAAAGCTAAAATCAGCCTGACTACTCTCCAGAAAAATAAATCTGAGGGTGGTCTAGAGGCCCCCAACTTCATGCATTACTACTTAGCCAACCAACTACAATGTCTTACCAAATGGATACATCCACATGAAGAATACAAATCCTGGTTGGAACTAGAACAGTTAGACTGTAACCACATCAAACTCTCTGACCTTCCCTTTATCACCTCTACCCTTAAACACCATCTTTGCTTCAAGAATCCTTTGACTGCCTCCACCTTATCCGCTTGGTGGAAATCCTTGGAAATCACTGGCTCCCAGCTTCAACCCAGTATACTATCCCCAATCTGGCACAACCCAGACTTTGTAAACAATAAAATACCTCTCAATCTCAGCTCATGGGCAGAAAAAGGGATCACCCATCTCCATCACCTTCTCCAAGATAATATAATTATGACATGTACAAACTTATTGCAAACATTCCAAATAAGCAATGGAAAGTTTCTCCAGTATCTACAAGTAGAGAGGACAATTACAAGGGAAATTCCAGTGCTTCGGACCACTTTACAGCCACCTGACTTACAGCCACCAGAATTTGTCAAGCACATCGCAAAACTGTCCCCAAAAAATAAGAAAAATATCTCAAGAATTTGTAGTTTACTCTCAAAGACGGACTCTATACATTTACCAATCTCAAAATGGGAAAAAGACCTATCCATATCCCTTGATCATGATTTCTGGACCCAGATTTGTAGTAACACATTCAAGATGACAAAAAATACCAACTTACAACTGATCCAATTTAAGGTCCTCCACAGAACACATATAACGCAATATAAAATGTACAAAATGGGTTTCTCGCACTCTGACATATGCACACAATGCACACAAAAGACGGCTGACACTTATTTGCATGCCCTTTGGCTATGCTCACCTGTCTATCAGTTTTGGGCAGCAGTCACACAGAAACTCTCCTCTATCTTGGACTGCAGGATCCCGCAATCTCCAAACCTTTGCTTAATTGGTGATCTTACGACAACAACCCTACCAGACACTCAATCCCAACCCACGCTTGCAGCTCTCGCAATTGCCAAGAAAACTATTTTAGTTAACTGGAAAAATAAGAAAGCCCTCAACATCATCCATTGGCTGAACCTCCTCACAGAACACATTTCACATGAGAAAATCTCTGCTACCCGGAAAAACCAATTGGTATTATTTACAGAAAAATGGTCCCCATTTATTAGATCTTTAAATGTAAATCTCTAACTTTGTATTGCCTGTTAGCGTATGCAACACCTCTCATAGAATTTGTGATGCTCCAGAACCAATGTATTCTGTCTGTGTCATTGGTCTGACCTTTATTTCATGTCTCCTCTACTAAACTACAGTTTCTTAAAGCTTTCCTCCCCAAGGAATGTTGGTGCCATGGACTTCAAGGCCGTGTTGATGCACTAGGGGTGTCTTTTCCCTCTTGTCCCCGGGTGGGGGGTTGTGGGCGGGGGGCATGTGGGGTGGTTGGGGATGGGCGTTGGGTGGCGGGTGGGCCCCCATGCCCTGTGCCCTCCGGTCTTGGCCTTGGCGCGCTGGGGTGTCAGTTGCTTCCTTCTCTCGGTCTCCGGGTCCGTGTGCTTGTCTACGGCCCGGGTGGTCTTCTGGGTGATGCCTCCTGGTGCTCCCTCTGCCCTGGGTGTGGGGGCACTTGGCCGGCCTGGCCCTGCTGACTTGTGGTAGTCGCTCTGGGCTTCGGTGTCCATCACACATGCATGTTTGTTCAGGGCTTACCAACTCCTGTCGAGTCCCGTTTCTGAGAGCTGATGGGACCCGCCTGATGGTGCGGAGCCACTTTCCAGACTTTGCACTAAACTCACGCCCTTTATACATTTCTCTCTCACTCCTGTCTTCTGGCATCCTAACTCTGTGTACTGTCAGGACTTCTGGTCTCCAATTTGTTTATGTGTTGATTATTTGTTCCCAATTTTCAGATGTGGGATTGGTGGTTGGGATTGACACAGCATTTTACAGCAATCTTATGGGATTCAAATAGCACTGCCTATCTGTACCCTCCCTGTTCATCTTGTCCTGCCATGTCTTTCATTTGTTTCCCCCTCAATTCACTGAGGTGCTGCACTGCCCCCTCTGGCTCATGATAGGAAAATTCAATAAAGAATGACAGCTTAGCCTCCAGGGGTGGCCGGTGATGGTCACGCACATGCACTAAATTTTAATATATTTTGCTGCAAGACTAAAATATGCATTGATCTAATTAAAGTTGACCCCCTTCTGTGGTGTTAAACATTGAGTATAAATGCAGACAAAAAAAAAACAAACAAAAAAAAGAAAACAAGGCTTAGGAAGAAACATGTCAAAAATTGACATTAAATGTATCCTGCTAAATGTCATTGCCATTTTTATAGGCAGACATTATGTGTACCTTTTGTAAACAGTGTTTTGCAGTAGAATAATATTGCATTAGATTAGATTCAACGTTATTGTCATTGCACAGAGTCAGACAACACAATTCAGCTTAGCATCTAACCACAAGTGCAAAGGCTGCAGTAAAGTGCATTATTTACAGTTTGGTATGTACAGTGTGATACAGTAGAAATTGTATGGACACAGCTCTATGGAAGCACTAATATATAGAAATTATCATCTAAATCTACAGGTAGAGATAAATAGTAGTATGAGAAGTATAAACATTATGCTGTAAATAGTACGGATTAGGGATCGACCAACATGTTTTTTTTAAACTGGTAATCAAGAAAGGCCGGTAACCGATATTTAGAACTGATATACATTGAGTGTAATGTTTTGGCAGCATGTGATAGGAGGGAACCTGTCATTCATACATAGGCTTCTTCATTAATAAGGTGACTGTAACTGAATATGTAAAATGAAAATAGGATGGGCACAGGGCTGCAGTAGAGACAGTACAGTGACAGCTGAGGGGAAGTAGCTGTTTTTGAGCCTGCTAGTCTCGGAACAG
The DNA here is from genome assembly GCA_024666655.1 of Dascyllus trimaculatus. Taxonomy (NCBI): domain Eukaryota; kingdom Metazoa; phylum Chordata; class Actinopteri; family Pomacentridae; genus Dascyllus; species Dascyllus trimaculatus. The sequence goes on along the minus strand of CM045463.1, from coordinate 28,809,296 downwards.
ATATTGCACCTCCCAGAGGAGATGAGGGGAAACAGGCTGTGCCCAGGGTGGGAGGTGTCCCTGATGATGTTGCATGTTCTCTACAGACACCGCTGGTGATGCACAGTCTCAGTGGGGGGAGTGGAGTACTGGTGATGCGTTGGACAGTTTTCACCACCCTCTGCAGTGCCCTCTGTTCTGAACCTATGCATCATGCACTTCATGATACATAGGTGAAAGTTTACCAGGATCTTTGGAGAAAAGGCAATTTTCCTCAGCCTGCTCAGGAAGAAGAGGTACTGGTAAGTCTTCCTGATCAGGGCTGAGGCACTGAGGGTGCAGAAGAGGTACCTGGAGATATGAACACCCAGAAACCTGAAGCTGGAAACATGTTCTACCTTCATTCCATTGATAAGGATGGGGTTGTGTGTGCGTGCAGCCTTTGGTCTTCTACAGTGAGCTTCTTGGTCATGTTAATGTTGAGGACCAGCTTGTTGTTGGCGCACCACACTGCCCGGTGTCGAACCTCTTCCTTGTAGGACAATTCATCATTGTTGGTGATGAGACCCACCACCTCTTGTTGTCTGCAAACTAGATTATGGTGGAGGAACCACAGGCATGTAGTCAGAGATAAACAGGGAAAACTTAGGAAAACTAATTGGAATAAGCTAAAGCTATACTAACAAAACGGGGATACTCACAGGACGGGGGGAACTGAACTAAAGAGGTAAGCAAGGTTGGGGAATCGGGGTCTGCCGAGGATGAACCAGAGCTGGCACAGGCAGGCTGTGGGCAGGATTGGGATGGTGAATGTGTCTCTGATGCAGGGAGGTCAGATAGCATTGGCTTGGGCCAGGCAGGTAGGAGACAGGTTGGAGACCAGCAGGGAAACAAGGTTTCAATGTCTGTGGTCTGGCGGTGTGTGGAGGACTGAACTGGACTTTTATGGGGGTGCAGGTGATTGTGAGCAGGTCCCTACAGCTGTCTCCAATCCCTGCAATAATTAGGTATGCTGAAGGCAAGACTGAGGTGTCAGGGAGGGAGAGAGAGAGAGGGCGAGCAGAGCCGAGCAAGAGGGAGAGAAAGGGGGAAGAAGAGGGAGAGAGAAAAGGAGAAGAAAAGGAGGGAGAAGGGGTTAGGCAGGGCTGAGGCTGGGGTCCTGACAGCTGGTGACTGTAGAAAGAAGAACTCTTTTTAACAGAAGGAGACCTCCAGCAGAACCAAGCTCAGGGAGCACAGATGTCTGCCTTAACTGGTCAGTGTGAAAAGAGAGAGAAAAGACAGCAGAGACAAACAGACAACAAACACAAGAACATAAACTGTGGACAGGTTGGTGGGACCAGCAATCACAGATCAGACCAGCAGCTCCAGAGCCAGGAAGCCCAAGGTACAACAAGAGAGAGGCTAAAAGCCCAACCTACGGAAGAGAGAATCCATACGGACAATAACATGCAACTGAACACATATTTATAAAAGAAGTGAAAATAATTACATAAAACTGCAGTGTAAACACACACAAAGACGACAATATGAACAGAACAGCCAAAATAAACCCTACTGACTAATTCAACGTAGACAGAATTTAGAGGAGAAAACTGAAATCTGGCAGCAATCAATAACAATGAAGAGGTCAGCTTCAGGAGGAACCAAAAGTGGGCCTGAAATGTAGATTTAAAGTGGAACAGAGGATTGTTTCACAGCATGGGCGTGGTAACTGAGGAAGCCCTGCTATCATTTGATTCCTGAGTAGAGACTGAGAGTGATGTGAAGAGCATCTACATGACCTAGTGGCAGGAAACGGAGTTAACACATCAGGAATGTCGTGTGGAGCTAAACGACTGAGGGCTTTGTAAACAAACAGCAAAGTTTTAATATCGCTTCGGAATTCACGGGGAATGAATACAAATAAGCCACCGGAATGAAGCGTTTAACGTCCCGAGACACGTAAGCAAAGCTCTCTTTCTGTTTGGCCCCGGTGACTTGCCGTAGCGTCAGTCTCCGCCCCTGCGGATAAAAGGCGGCTGCGCAGCCTCCGTCGTTCTTCTCCCACGTCAACCGGAGCGACTGCTGTGTGACACCTCACCGGAGCTTCACTGTTAAGGTAGTGTGAACTCGGTTTTCTCCGATATTTTAAAAATTAGGTTCCAGTAGAACTCCCTGCTATTGAACTGCCTGAATTTTGAAGCCAGCTTTTGTTACTTTTAAGTACAAATCGTTATTTTCCGAGATTGCGCTGCAGCTTGATGTCGGCAGTCAAACTTCGGGCAACACTTTAAATCCCTGCCGTGGTCTAAGAACCGGGCTGCAGGACGTGGTCTGGTTGTGGTCCAGACGCGGTGTGGTGATTTATCCAGCGAACTCCGCCGACATGCTGCAGTGGAGCCGATTCACCGCAGCAGCGCGGACAAAGACGCCATGTGGCGGAGTGCAGGCCCCAGCCTGGAGCCGCTGCCCGGGACTCGGTGTTCCAGCCGCTCTGGGCTGAGAGGAGCTGGTTTTGTGCGTGTGAAGCCATTTCTAGCGACGAGAGGTTTACTGAGGAGGATGAAAGTCTCAGCTGGCCGTGCTGAAATAGCGCCTGGCTGTCAGGTGCAGTCGGAAGACTTTCCATTAGCAGACGGTGCTAAAGTCCGTGAAGGCGTCAGAAAGCTGCTACACGGAACTTTACCACGTCAGACATTTTGATTCTGCACTCAGGACGTGTTATCAGGGGCTCGGAGAAGGATGTCGATGAGCTGTGGCAGCAACAGAACCTGTCTGGAGTGAGTTCAGTAGTTGGTTTTATAATATCTGTCCTTCTGCGGGTTTCCTGCTGGAACTAGTGACTCATGAGGTTCACCCGACCTCTGATCTTATGCTACGTAACGCAGCTAAGTCACACATGGCACCAAACCCCTTTAAGAATATTTTTTAAAAATGGCTTTTTTAAAAAGCTACTTCAACCTGTTCAGGACTGGACTGGTTAATCTGTTCTTTCAGTCATTCATAAGTTTCGCTAGTGCAGGTGATTCATTGTCGGTACATGTTTTTACATTCGGATAATGCAGTAAATGAATGGGTGGGACTGAACGGGCAGACAGCTGAATGAAGGAGGCTGTATGAACCTGCTGATCAGTGGAACTTCGAATGTCTACAACAGCAGGACAAAAGTCAGATTTATTTCATCTTTAGCGGTGGAAGTTGGAGATGTTAGCATGTTAACAGTAAGTCTTGCAGCCTGTCTTTGTCATTTGAACATTTTGAAGGATTGGTGGTGTCTCTCATCAGGTCAGGAGCTCCTCATTGCAGGAGGTAAAACCATGTTGGACCAGAGGTTTTAGGGTTAATTCATTTATCGGTCTGGAAATGCTCGTATTTTTTCTTGTGGAAATAGCATTAGGTTGTCCAGCTCATGTGAGGTGATGATCATGGACATCAAAGACTGTACTTAAGAACTTGGCTTTGAATCCAGATAGAAAACTTGGAGATTAACCTAAACATTGATGATTGCTGGTTGTCAGTTAATTTGATTAGTGTTGCTTTAACAGTCAGAATTCCTTTCTGGGAACCTAATCCTGCTGTGCTCTGGCTGAAGGAGAAATGCTAGATCAGCTTCACACTATTGATGAATCATTTGGTCTGAAGTAGATGAGACTGGAAGTGACCTGTTGGTTCTGACAGTTCAAACCCTGAAGGGATTCCTGCTGATCTGACAAACAGAATATTCTTCCATCTGTGTTGGTTGGCTTTTTTGTGCCAATTTCTCATTCAGCTGACTGGCATGCTCGCTGGTGCAGCTCTAGGCTTTAAGTTTACACTGGGGCTGATTAATTGATTGATCTGACTAGGATCTGAAGTGCATCTACAAATCCATGCAGTCGTCTTGTGAGACAGCCCTGCTTTTGTTGGTATCTCGTGTGGTAATGCCTGTTGACATGGTTAAATTTAATCCATAGTGGATGCTGAACTGAAGCTTGACTCTAACGTTTTCTGACAGACATCGCAATATAGTCTTTAAAATAATATTTTCAGCCCCAGTCTACACAAGCACCTGACTGGAATTGGAAGGTGGACTTTCTTTAACACTAAATCCCATAATTCCTCATGAGACTTGTAGAAAATGGAAAAGACTGTAAAATATTGTTGCCTTAGATTAAATTAGATTTTGTGATATGACATTGTTAATAGTTGCAGCTTCCTCCAGCCTCACTCTTTCATAAGCTGAATGGTTGACCTGACGGTTGAGTCTGAACTGTAGCAACGGTGAGGATAAAGATGTCTCTGTGTGGGCGGGGCAGCCGGGCCAAAGCACTGTAGTCCTGTTCAGTGATCACACTGTCAGATCCACACTAACCCAGGCTGTGTGCTGTCCAGGCGCTTTCTGTGCAATGGGGTCGGTGCCCTCGGCAGCTGGCCCCCCCACTGACTGTGCCAAATGCAAGAAAGAGGCGTGAGTGACTCTTCAGGCCTGTTCTTCCTGCAGCTGTCTTGTGGTTTGACTTTGTTCTCTTATTTCTGCTGCTTTGTTTCAGAATCATGGCTGAGCTAAAGGAGCGCACCTTCATTGCCATCAAGCCCGATGGCGTGCAGAGGGGCATCATTGGAGAGATCATCAAGAGGTTTGAGATGAAGGGCTTCAAACTTGTGGGCATGAAGATGATCCATGTAAGTAAAGATGAACATGATCTGCAATGCTTTGACTGAGGTGTACATTCAAGGCAGATGACTTGATATCAGCTGCTTTCTTAAATGTGTTTGACTTTCTGCACATGATGTTGTGAGTGTGCTGAATGACACTTAAGACCTCCAGTGAGCTGATTAGGTCTATTCCTGACCATAGCATAACCGATTAGCACCGAGTCGAGGTCCCCTGATCCTCTAACCTCTGATCTGAGACTAAGTGGAACACTGCTTATCTTCACCATGAAGCGTATACATTTGTATACATGCATTATGCAAGCATTTGTTTAAAAAAAAAAAGAAAAGCCATCTTGTGGGTCTGAATGTAACAAATTGTTGTTGGTTAGTGAAGTGAAGCAGATTAAGCCATGCTGCTTAAATTTAGATCCTGGTTGTGTCTGTGCGGTTAGTGAGGTAGAGATGCTGGAGGTGAAATCACAATGGGAGTAAATGTGGTCTGAATCAGCTGTACAGGATGCTGCATTAGGTCATTAGAGCTGCAGCTCCATAAATTTCCACTTTATATTTACAGTTGTCTTGCTGTCATTTTCAAAAGCTAAATGGACCTGTCAAGCTGGCAAAGGCCAGAATGTCAGTAAACAGAATCTTAAATCTCATGTTTCAAGTGTTTTCCTTGAATGGCCTGTACAGTGTTGGGTCTCACTGTAGTGTGAGCAGCTATGGGATATCATCTGGTCTGTCATGTAATGCCACACAGGTCACACTGCTCCAGATATCTGCTTACAAGATTTCTGGTTATTCAACACGTATGACTGGAGCCTTAACACTGGAGTGGGCTCCACTGACCATGTGACCAGGTGCATTGTGAGGTAGTTGCGTGAGCTGCAAATGGCAGCATGTGGCATTCAGGAAGTAGAAGATCTCCTTTCATAAGCTTGTTAGTGTATCAGGCTGCAGTTATGGAGCACATCCAGGATGGGAGTGCAGAAAGTGATGCTGTCATGGACATGGGTGTGGATTTTTTGTTTGTGCATTGAGTGCTTGACTAATGATCGTGATAAAGTTGGACCAAGTGACTTTTCCTTTCTAGACAGACATCAGGGTAACTGCTGATGCAGGATATTCATCTGATAATGTCAATTTTCCTCGAAGTAAATGTGCTGACCTCAGTGGCAGCATGGTGCCAGGGTGTGCAGCACACTGTGATTTAAGCAGTAAGTGATAGTGGGAACAGTGAGTTTGATATGGACAAAGTATTATTATTTACCATGAGTCACACTTGGCTGTTTCTGTCTTTGCTGAGCAGACATGTGACTGAATTTCTACGTAGATGTTTGCCATGCGGATCTCAAGTTCTCATTTAACAGACGTCTGTTTGTTAACCTGCTGCATCAGTTCACTCAGATGTTTGATATTTTTGCTTTATCAAGCCCCGTTTCACCTGCAGGGATCATCTATGGTAATGTTTTATCAGCTTTGTGTGATGGAAGAGCCACTGTCGATGTGTCTGATTAAAGACAATTCACATTCTCTTTTCTTTTCTAACTAATCTAAGAAAAAGAAATGTGGTCCGTCTTGATGAAAGCCAAAATTATACCTAATTTTTAAAATGTTTTTTGTTGGTTTCACAGATGAGCTGAGCCGGTTGTAGTTAATCCCTTTCAGCAACCTGTAACTGTAGAAAACAAGAAAACTCAACCTTTGAAATAAGTGAAGGCAGAGGACGGCTTCAGAAGTAAATCTAAGTGTGCATTTACATTTCGATGTGTAAAATAACAATGGTTCTGTTCAGGCCGTAGAAGTTGAAACTGCACATAACTGAAACGGTAACTGTCTAAATGTAAAAATCTACAGTGGACGAAGCACACTAGAGAGAAACTCAGCTCTTGTTACGGGGTAATCAGTTCAAGTCCCGTGCAGACTCCGTCACTGTGAAGCTGCATCAGCTTCAGTACATACAGACGTACAGTCAAGTGTTGGATTTGGTAAACACGCTTTACGACCCATCAGGATATTGTTCATAGTGAAAATGTTTGTATTTCCTGTAATACATGCTTATGTTTGACTTCATTACTTGTGATGTCAGGGACCAGCTCCAGTATGCTGTGAGTTTCTGGCTGAGATGGTTCACTGTAGGGAGTCCACACAGGGACACTGATGTGGTCTGACCTGGTGCAAAGGCCACACTTGGGACTGTGTAAGAGAACATGCAAAAACTGACAATTGTTTTCCCACTGCAGGCTTCTGAGGACCTTCTGATGCAGCATTACATCGACCTGAAGGACAGACCATTCTTTCCTACCCTCATCAACTACATGAGCTCTGGTCCAGTGGTTGCCATGGTAAGATTCAACACACAACAGAATGTAAGACTGTCTGTTGAACAAGAGGGGCTTATAGCCTGTAGACCAAACGGTCTTAAGCCTGCTCTGCTCCATGTTGTGGAAATGAAGCGGCCAGTGTGTCGGCTGCCTGAGAGACTTTAATTTTAAGTAGTTGTAGGATGTGTAACTTCATCCGTCATTCTTTGTGTATTCCAGGCGTGGGAAGGCAAGGGTGTGGTGAAGACAGGCAGGGTGATGCTGGGTGAGACCAACCCTGCAGAGTCCAAGCCCGGAACCATCAGAGGAGACTTCTGCATTGATGTTAGCAAGTAAGTGTTTGCATGCTGCCATAGAAATGTTACTGGTCCCTGAAGACCAAACACAGCAGGTGGTGACTGTAGTTGTGAAACTGTTTTTTTCTGGAGCAGATTCTGATTCGTTTCACTCCTGTCCTTTTCTCAGGAACATCATCCATGGCAGCGACTCGGTGGACAGTGCCAACAAGGAAATTTCCCTGTGGTTCAAAGATGAAGAGCTGGTCAGCTACACTAGCTGTGCCTTCAGCTGGCTCTACTGAGCTGCTTCAGGTCCTGCCACAGTTCTCACACTAGTTGGACACTAGTGAAACTCTTGCCTCAGATGTCTTGTTTTTGCCCATTACTTAGACGGGAGAAAAACTGATGTGATGTTGTTCTTGTCCCAGAGTCCTCACCCCCACCTTTCCACCCCCGCCCTGCCCATTACTCATCATACTGTACTTGGACATGGTCTCTTCAGAGGTCTGTTTCGAATCCAGATTCATTCCTGAGCTCCATTCCTTTAGAAACATTCCATCTAATCCTTGAATGTACAGTTAATGACTTGAACCTTGTCTTTGGCTGTTTTGTTAAAGGTGACCTGCTTTCCAATAAAATACACAATACCAATGGTCTCGTGTCAGTGGTCAGATTACAAACATCAGTAATGTACATATGATCCTGTGGTGGCCTGCTGAACTCAAGATTAGTCATGATGCTCTATAGTGTGGTGGTTCATATCAGCTACTAGGCAGGATTACAGAGAGTCATGATATGAGATTAAATGCTTTGAGATCCAGCTGGCAAGCACGGCCTGTGGGTCTGTCAATAATGCCTGCATACATTTATCAAAGATGGCTCTTTTTATTTTTGTAAGGCATTTTTACCTCTAATAGGACCACCTCATGGGAAAACTGCACAAACGTGACACTAGTTTTGCACAAAATGAACCATGTAAGTACTTAAGTCAACAAGTGTTAAACAACAAATACTGTGCCTATAATAGTGAATGTATATTTACTGTGGAGGCTTAAACATGCTTCAGAAATCCTACTTTCACAGAGTATGTAGAATAGGATCTAAAATGGTATACTTTGTCTTTAAGAATGCAAATATGGCTGAGAGGTAAAGGGACAGATGCATACCAGCACACTGCTATGGTCCTTCAAACGGCTTTGAACACAGCCAAGTTGGATGCAATTCAGGCAACATGTGGTACGTGACCTGTCAGAGCCTGATGTGCAACAACGACCCGGATTATTATTTTTTTTTAAAAATGTAATAAAAGCCAAAATGTAATAACTGGTCAATAATGTAACAAAAGTTACATTTCAGGTCGTTGTTACTTATCAGGCTCTAACATGGCCGCGTTTGCAGGATGGCCGCTGGCGAGGGGTTAGTTTAATGGATAAATGATTGGTACCAATGATATGTTAAAATAAAGGAAGCAACAATATTCTTACAAATACAGCAAGAAATCACTCTTTTTGAGATCAAATTAATACATTCCATTTATGAGTTTATTCTACTTATTTACAGTATTTACAGTCTATTCTGACATACTCCAATACTGTAGGTGGCACCTTGTTGAACATGGTCCAGCTTTTCTTGCATAAGCCCTTTAATCCGTTGTCTCACTCTAAGATGTAATAAAATGATTACACTATTACAGGAAAGATATTTTGCTGGCCCCATAATGTAACAACAGACCCAAAATGTAGCAACTTGTTACAATTTGTGCAAAAAGTTTTTACGTTTTTATCTCAGCACCTTGTTACATTATTGACCAGTTATCACATTTCGCGTTTTATTACATTTTTTTTATAACAGTTCGGGTCGTTGTTACATTTTAGGACATTGTTATGTATCAGGCTCTAACATGCCCTTAAGAGAATCAAGTGCTGAAAGTGAAAAAGGTTTTCCAAAGTGTTTGAAGTCATAAGCCTTTTTATTCAGTGTAAAAGTCAGATCATACAAAAATCACCAGGTAAACTTTCACAGCCATGCGGAAACAGTTTGCAACGCTTGTAAACAAAGAAGCCATCCATTACAACTGGTATGATGATCCAAACATTTGGCTTTATTTACAAAGTCTATCAAAGCTTGATCACAGCACAAATTTACCATATGAAAGGAAACTGGTATACACTATCAAAAAGATGTACAAACTTTTAACTGCAATCTAATAATGTACCTCAAGGGTCAGTGTTAATATCAATAGATTTATAACTATTAACATAGACTTTTTTCATTTGTATCCAAAATAAATTTTGCACCATAACCCTCTTAACTCACAATTATTTTCAGACAATAGTAATTCCAATACATTAAGTCATTTTTATCAAATATATATAGCACCACAATATAATGGTTTAATATAATCAGGGGTGAGGGGCTATCACATACAAAAGACCCGTGTTAGTATCCAAGAAGAGAAATTAAAAACATTGTCAACCCCTGCACGCTCCCCATCACTGCACACATCTGAAGAACCAGCCTGGCGCAAAGGAAGACCTCTGCAACCACAGCTCAGCCCTGCTATGGAAACCATCAGTACCAGGAAAGGATGAAACAGAATGTTAGGAAAGCTAGTGTGAAACTATGAAACTTCAACTCTAAATTTACTTTTGTTATGAGATGTGTGAAAATTTGGACTCATCTCAATTTGAAAACCATTTTGCACGCTCCCCATCACTGCACACATCTGAAGAACCAGCCTGGCGCAAAGGAAGACCTCTGCAACCACAGCTCAGCCCTGCTATGGAAACCATCAGTACCAGGAAAGGATGAAACAGAATGTTAGGAAAGCTAGTGTGAAACTATGAAACTTCAACTCTAAATTTACTTTTGTTATGAGATGTGTGAAAATTTGGACTCATCTCATATTTGACCTTTGATTTTGAAAAGTCAGTGTGTTTTTCATTTTGGCGCGCTAAAAACACAAAGTCAAAATCTGAGATTCTACGTAGATATTGGGTTAGTTTAGCAACCTCAAATAATACAAAATCAAAAACTAGAGGAAGCAAGTATGAACTTAACTGTAATTACAGCTAAGTTGCCAATTTGACTCATGCTCATTTGTGACAGCAGGTCAACACTGTACATAAATTACTATCTCAGCCAAAATTAGGAGTCAACACTAGAAAATATTAAATAAGTAAAAATCTGGATAATTTCAATGTTTTGAGCTGAATTTATGAGATAGTAGATATTATGAAATACGTCAAAATGATAGATACTGTCAAACACAAAATGCTTTCTGAGTCCAAACTGTAAAACAAACATAAACCATGGTACAGAATGCTCCTAGTGGATCGTGCTTTTCCCCCTTTCTTGGCATAAATGGTCTTCCATACCTTCCTGGTCACAGCGGAAAAGGGAAAACAGACAGACTGAAGAACCAATGACAACTACAAAAAAACCCAAACAAACAAAAAAACATGCTCTACACAACATCAGCACAAAGTGTTCAGTTACATGCATTCAGCTGATCAGTGCCTCAACCCAAAACAAGTCATCTCCAGCTACTGATGCCCAAACACCCGAAACGCACAGCTGCTGCAGATGGAGCTCTGGGGATGGAGGTGAGAAAAGAAAGTTCAATATCTACAAGGAGAGGTGAGGAACTAAAGATTCAAACAGTGTTGATTGTGCATTTGATTATTTCAGGTTAATCTAGAGGAGGGTAGCAGCAGTTAGTCCTTAGAACAGTCTTTTTGTTGTACTAAGATATTAATGCAGTTTGGTCATGAAGTACTTTAATGCTTCTTTGCGCCCTCCAACATTAGAAAATAACCCCAGTGAAAGGCCCCAACCTGAAACCTGTCTGCTTCAAATGATTGTGAAACACTGTCTTTTATTGCTCGTTTAAAAGCTTTACTGTTTCAGCCAAGCTGTGTCCAATCTGATTAGGAGAAAACAAACAAACAAACAAAAAAACCCCAAAACAATCTTGCATCCTGTTGGAAATCAAAAGAAAAAGTATAAAAAGCAGCTTAAATGAGAATTGTTTTTGTTGTTTTGTATCATCACTCAAAATGGTGAATTGAACATGAATACAGATTAAAAACCAACAAATGTGGAAAAAAATACACAACTAGTGAGATAAGACCTCTGATGTCTGAATGTATGGAGCCCAAGAAGTGCTGTAATAATTAGAATTTAAGAAGCACCTTGTGTGTAAATTCTAACCACAACGTAACACTTGCACTAACATTTCACTATCATTTCAAGTACCTGTGTGTACTTCTGCAATCCAAGCTTCTGTATGTGTGGTTTTATGTAATCGGTATAGAAAATGCATCAGCTTTTTGACAAACGAAAACTTGAAATCAATCCGTTTGTTACACGGCCGATTTCAGGGGTCCACTTTTCGGACTTCAACGTTTAGCTCAAACTTATGAAGACCCTGTAATTCAGAACAATATGTTAAGTACATGGTAAACATAATCATCTGCAAAAAAATCTAAATAAGGGATGACACTATATTTTTGGAAGAGAGGACAAAACCTTATATTATCTGACTAAACCCTAAAAATGTGAAGTTCTGTGAATTTAAATTCTTGTACTTACATTTCTGAACGATATCTATATATAGCACTTTACATTACTTAATGGTAAATATAGTCAAATTTCAGGATTCTATTCACCCCAAATGACAGTCCAGTAAGCGACACTGTCCACTGTTCTGTTGTAAGTATTCAACATGTTTCACTTCTTCAGCTGCTTCAGATATTCTAGTTATTACAGCACTACTGCTTCCACAAGTAAATGCACACCATGAAAATACCTTTGAGCTTTTCAAACCCAGCTGATTCAGACTTGGAATCAAAACTTTTATGACCATAAAAGAAACACAAACTTCCTGAGAATTGAATCATGAACCTTACTGGTATAGAGAGAGAAATTATGCATCTTTTACTGTTACTGAGAAGTTTAAATCTGCTCTTCATTTCAATACAGCCTTTGGCCATACAGTGAGCATTCTGTATGAACCATCTGCTCACAAAAATCACAGTTATACAATAGCATTTTGTTAAATTATCTCATATGTTACTTATATTAATGTAGTGATGATGACATTTGTGGGTGCTATAAATTTTATTTTAACATAGTAAAATAATATGGGATCTATGTTTATTGCATAACATTCAAATTAGAAGACTACCTCGTGTGCTGTGATAAAATTCTTCCATGTTTGGTGTCTAGTCTTCAAGTGGATCATTTTTAGGTAATCAATATTCATTTGCATATGCTAACACACTGCCAGTCTATTTCTCACACTTGTTTTAGCTAAACGTGGCTAGCATCAGGAGGTAGTATATAAACAGCTGCAAAACTCTAGCTCTACGAAGAATGAAAGCAGTCTCGCCTTTTCCATTTCTGACTGAGGATTTGTTACTCCATACTATCAGTTATGAAGAATATATATGTATGTGTATGTGTGTATATACACATATACACACATACATATATATGTATATAGATGTATATATATCTACACACATACACATATATTTGCCACTTTTAGATTCTGTACTATTGGAAAAGCAGTGCATCGTTTTATGTTTCTCTATCAACAGCAAAAACCTGTCTTTCTGTGGCTCAGGTGAATCATAAACTAGCTTGCATACATATGGCTCTGACATGAAAACAACCTAAGCACAAAAACCCCCCAAACCCTCAAATGTTTTGCATATTACCCAAATAAAAGACTTTCTTTTTGAATAAAAAACAGAACTGCTTGATCATGAGACTGTTTACCCAATTCTCCTAATATTCTCTTACATGACAGGAGTCAGCCTCATATTTTCAGTAACAGAAGCTGAATTTGATGCTACAAATGCTGACTGTATGGAGTCCTAAGTGTGCCACATATATTCCATTAATACAACAACAAAAAAAAGATAAGTAAAACAAAAATCAGCACATCTGCTTATTCATTACTGTATTTCCTTAGGTTTACATTATGTGTATCTAACATTTTGTAACTCATTAGTAATTACATTTTAAAGTAGAACTGCCAAATTATTTTTCAAAAGGATTTTCAATTTTACTTTTTGTTATTCGGTGTATTTTTAACAATCCATTAAGGATGTTTAAGCAGAGATCTACTGAAAAATACCAGTGTAAGGAAATAGAATTCTGTATGTACGTTTCATTTTGTTTGTTTTTGTACGCATTATTTGATCAATTAACTGCTTTCTAAAGTGGACGACTTGATTATGATTGAACACTGAAACAGTCTACCATTATTGTGATGGCACACTGCAGACTCCATACAAATAAAGAGGAGTTCCAAATGGAACTTTGAGTGTTTATCCTCCTCTTAGTACAAATACAGCAGACATTGTCCAAAGCACACAGAAACCCTACATCTGAATTACTGCTGCAGTGCCACCACTGACAGTGCATCAGTGCTGCATCCACAACATTTGAACATACTGTATGGTTGGTCAGTTGTGTTGTCCACTTCTGATAAGACTTAAGCTCCTCCCTGACAGTAGCTACATCCAAATGCTGCACTGTAGGGCTGGACAGTGGGAATAACATGTCAGAGTGCACCCTATCATACCAGTAAGGTTTCTCTTTTATACAACATACCCTGCTGCTCACTTACAGTCACGCTATGCCAATTTGCTTCTCATTTAATATTTTGTTTAAAAGGTGATCTTTTTATGAAAAAAGTTACTTTTTAAAATCTCCACAGCTTTTTAATTCCTGTTCAACATTACAGCACAAAGACCCTCAAATATTCACCATGAGAACTTGTGATAACTGTGCATTTCTGTTATTTTATCATAGTTTTTCTCAGGCTCTTCTGCATTGCTGAATTCTTGCAGCAATTGCTAATCCACAGTTAGTAGTATCGTGGCATTTCTGGTTAGTGTGATCGGTCCCTAAAGCTCCACATTAAGCTTTCAAAACCACCCAACACTTACTTTATTAGATATGTGCTCTCTGGATTAAGCTTAGCTAAAGTAATATATAATAACCTATGAGCCGGGTTACTAGCTGGACCGTGAAGAAAACCTTTGGTAAATGCCAGTGTTCAGGGGCTATCCAGCTCATGGACTGACATAAACTAGATATTCCCAGAGTAACCACCTGATAGAGCTGAATGCTAGGATGTACAGACCGTACAGCATTAGGGAAAAATGAATGGAATGTGCAAGTGGATTTCTGCTATTAGTATGTAAAGAAAAAAAATTGTGAGGGCAAGTCAACATGATGCACTGTTGTTTAAAGCTGCACAGAGTGAAAAAATGGAAATGGGAGTAAACCTCACAAATGTGTAGAAAGACCTTTCTGAAGGGGCCAGGAATAACTTCAATGTAAAAAATTAACAATTAGTTGATGAAATGTTTAGTTAGAAATCAACAATTATAATAAACTGATGAAGAAATCATCAGTTCACAGGAGTAAAATGTTATTCTTCTGTTTTATATCACTGTGAACTGAATACTTTGAGACAGGGATGTCACAAGAACTGTTACTTTGGTATCGAGTCAACGCCAAAACTCTGACAGCGTGACAATACTTATTATTCTAAGGTACAAAGTACTGAAGGTCCTGTACTGATGCTGGAGGTACTGGACAACAACAGAAAGGCAAGTGTTGGTGCAGCAACAGGTCTGTTGTGACAAAACACCCCGAGTCATGTATTGAAGATAGTTGGATGGCCAAAAGCGAGAATGCAAATGGTGTCAGAGCTTTTAGAATGAACAGACCAACACTACAAACACGATGGTCCCAAAGGGCAAGGCCAGCTTGTTTCGACTGACATTACCAAAGCTTCCAGCTTGAGGTGGTTGCTGCTAATGACATTAGCAGGCTACTGTTCAGTCTGTCAAAATATAATGTTGTGCATGTGTTTGTGCTTACTAGCACACTACGTGTGCCCCAAGTTTGAATTGAATAAAATTATTTATTGTGAAGATGGCCTATTTTTGGTATTTAATCACATATCGAGAGTTGGTGAAATTCAATAGTAACAAATTTCTGGTAATGTGACATCCTTACTTTAAGATCTGGGACTGTTGTTGGGACAAATTAAACCACTGAAAATGCAAAAATATTTTTGTGCTAGTCCATTATTTTGGTAGATATAATGAAAAGATATTGTTAAGCTTAAATTACATTTTGGCCCTGTAATGACAGAATCAGGAATATGTGCAGCTGTGGAAATCTTCTGGCCAATATCTGAAGAATAAAACTCCCAAAGCGAAAAGACCAGTATTAGTTGGATGGCAGTATGCACAAGGGGGCTAACCCACGTTTGGTCACAACAGGATTTATCACCTTTATACAAGCCTGCAAGTATCTGGCTTCACTCTTCATCCTATCAGGCCACAAACTCCGAACACACCATGCTAAACTACAAGCATTCTGAACCTGACAGATTTAATGGTAACACAAAGATCCATTTTAGGCCATTATGTCAAATGTGGGTTAGCCCACTTGTGCATACTGTCATCCTGTTATGCTGAGCAGCTCTGTACTAAGATCTCTCCTCAAACCACAATCCTTAATGTCTATACTCTGCAGTTCTATTTGAATAGGTTTCCACATACTATATGAATATAATCACTTTATGAAACAATGCACATTACGTTTCCCACACAGCCACCAAAAAATGTAAATGCAAAAAAAGCACATTAAGACAAAAACAACCCCAAAATCATTACAAAATTTTAAAAAACAACAACAACAAAAAGAAAAAACTTCAAGTACTATTAACAAAGTAAAAGTCCGCCTGGCAATATTGTTCAGAAGAAAATAAAATATACACAACTCTGCTTCTTTGCCAGCTTCTCTTCTTTCTTCAGGCCATTTAGGAGCCGCCTCTCTGACCTGACAACAAACAAAAACAACAACAACAAAAAAACAACTAAAGACCTGGCTCAATAAATGGTTCTCACAGTTTCTACAGGTCTCTGTGTGCAGAGCAGATTATGGCAGAGGCAGGATGGGCTGATGCTGACTTGCATTCTGAGGAAAAAGGGTTGTTGTTTTTATCCATCCTTGTCTGGTTGGATGGATCAGACAGGAGAGGAGTGAAAGCCGCAGGTGGTACGAAAGAGAATGCCCAAACATCTGTAACCCAGGCCCGACTCTGGGTGCTTCCCCTCAATCAGACAGGTTTCCGTAAGTGATCATGTGCACACACAGCTACAAGTTTAGAAGATTGTTCAGAAGGATGCTCCCTTCAGAATTTTTACGAAGCATGAAACCAGCCTCCCTCTTCTCAATATCGCCATCTCCTGTACTGACTCCACAGGCGACCTGAGGCATTTGTCTGAGTGTAAGTCGAGGCTAGTTTGACTCCCCACATTGCTGATCCTTGCTGGGGTTTTCCAGAGGTGTGTCTTGTCCCCGATCCTTCCGCTCTTCCTGTTCTTGTGACCTCAGGGCTCCTGTTTGATGTAGTAGCTGCCTGAGCCATTGCTCTCTTGGTCTGAGGTGCCCTGTGAGAAGGTAAATTCGTCGACCTCTGCCGTCTCCTCCTTCATTCGCAGAAGAGATTCTACAGGTAGGGATAGAGACAGATAAGAGAGAGAACAGCGGCAAAGATGAGCCACTTGTGTTCATGCAACTTAAACAAAATAGAGAAAGAGTCTTTGTTCCATGTGGTAATGTTAACTCCCATGCATGACGAGCATCAAGAGAACCACTTAAAAAAACATAAAACCATCAAATGAACCAAACATGCTCCGTGGTTGCTTCAAAGTGGAGACAAAACACTAGAAATGCCAAAACTGTAATCCCAGAGAATTAAATGAACAGTACAGAATCACTCCAGTCCTTCACTGACATTAGGAAATACCATGTGAGAACAATGATAATGAACATGTACAAACAAAGGTTGATTCGACAGCAGAACATGCAGCATCAGCAGCTTGCAGCTCCACGGTGCGGCCCTGTGACTCAGAGGACTGTTCCCTCTTATAAACGCCGTTGAGCCTCAGGAGGCTCAGTGCCGTGCTGGTTTTGTCGTTAGTGTGACATTACCTGATTTGTGGGTTTGGTGGAGGTGGGTTCGGGGCCGGGGCCGAGCGGGCCCCTGGGCAGGGTAAGGGGGTGGACTCTGTTCTTCGTCCCCCGAGAAGCTGCTCCTCCTCCTGCCTGCCTGACTGAAGGGCCGTCGACCAACTGGAATCTTCCTCTCTAAACACCAAGCCAGACTCAGGTAAGCTACCAGGGGCTTATTACACACAGGGGTTCAATTCAAGTGGAACGTGTTCTCAATGAGAGATTACGAATTAGGAAGGAAAGTTTAAAAGGTTAGAGCTTAGGGTGAAATTTGTAATTTAGCTTCACATTGTTGTCACTTGCAGTGATATATCCATCTGAATAAGCCCCTGGTAAGCTGTACTCAGACTGCCAGACCCAAGTAAGCAGATGCACTGTTAGCTACCAAGATCAAAGCTACAGCGGCAGCATCAACCATATAGAAGTCTGTGGATGCCAATGTTTAAATGAAATCATTTTTTGCCGTCCATGATGTTTGGCAAAACACAAATTTACAATGTAACGACAATTTTTGAAGTGTACACCTAAGAAATTACACTACCATAATTACAACAAAATCATGTAAGGTATTGAATTTTCATTTTTGGCCAATTTCCTACCCAAATTACCCAAACCCAGAAATGGCTGTTTGTAATGGATACTTTCATAATTGCTAATATCATAATAACAGTGACACATTTTTCCAAGTGACATATGGGGAGAATTCTTCTGTTACAAAAAAACATCACTGTGAATAAAATAAGCTTAAATAATAAAAAAAAATGATACACAAAAGTAAAATTTTACTATGCGATTTCATTTCGAAGTTTTTCAGTTTATAAAGTGTGGGATGAGAATTTATATTATGGCAGTTCTCAGAGGCCTTTCTTATGAAATTGACAGTTAGATTGTCAGTTTAATGAGATATTAGCTAAAAACCTATACATAAAATTTTATTGTAGCTAACTACATTACTGAAATCAAAAAATAGAAAAGAATATTGCAAAAGTTCTGGCCACATGATGCATACCTTGGCAGTAGCTACATTTTCTACCAAAATGGATTTTTTCTATTTTTATTAGGATTTTGCCACACATTATGTGCACACATGGAAAATACCATTCTGTTTTTTAAGAATTATTTCATTTTAATATTGTAAACCACTGACTTCCATAAAAAGCCATTTAAAAATGTTCAGCAAAAGGAGTACCAATTTAGCACTAGCATCTGCTTCTGTGATCTGAAACTAAATCAAGGTGTAACACCAAGCCTTCCTTCGAAACCTCAAACACCAAAACACACTACTTTGTCCAAGTGTGCAAGCTACATGTTGAAAACAATCCCACTCAAAGGAAAAATATGCTGCTTTCATCTTTTCACAGCACGCTGCACCCATGTGACACAAAGTGTCTTATGAAAATGCTCCAAAGACACCGAACAGGTGACCAATCAGAGAGCAGTGGAGTTTCCATCACAAGTGTATCCAGTGACAGGAAGAAGAACAGGAAAAGGAGAGGATGGAAGGAGTGAAGAGAAGCAAACTGAAAAAGCTGGAAGATTACTCACTTTTCTTTTGTCCTTTATACTGTTGGGCCTTTTTCTTCTGCTTTGGTGCAGACTGTGGCATTTCTCTGTTGCCTGTGAATAAGACCACAAAACAGCAAACTAAGTGTCTCATGCTTATGAACTGTGCACAGTGAGGTACGAACCAAATAAACTGGAACTACCTACAATTGAGAACCACCTACAAATGCATCAGCTGTAGAATGATCAGTCCTAGTATCAATACTTTTGTATGAGCAAATTACACAACCTTTATATAGTTTCTTAAGCAATTTCATTCTAAAAGTCATTGTTTCTACAACAGTTACATTGGGTAAGTGGCCTTGTGTTAGATTAGACCCAAACAAGTGTTTTACATGGAGAGGTATAGAGACTGTAATTTTATGAGAAGAGACAGAACTGGTGTTGGATCAATAGTTTACATCAGCTGACACCTTGAGCGGTGCTAGGCATCCCTACTTAAAACCAGAATTTTTCCAGAATATTTGCTGCGAGTGTATGAAGGGGAAACTACTACCAACTTATAAAATACCAGGTCAGTATGTAAAATCTTAAGACTACACAATTACATCAAGTAAAAAAACAACAAAAACAAAAGTCAGTAGGGTGTTCAGCAACGTTAAATTTAATCAGTCATTTTAAAAGCTGTTAGTTGTCCCTGTCTGCTGCAGATTTCTATGCTTTTCTCCTTATATGTATCTTACTGTAAAACTACCTGTACACAGCCAGGTGCAACTGAACTCAAGCCTCTGTACTCATTCCATAAACAAATCCTAAGGTACTTTATAAAAAGCTAAGAGACCGTCATCGCTACAATTTGGCTAATTTCAGCACAAAAGTGTCACAATCATTTGTATTTGTTTTTATTTACTGATTCATGTATTATCTCACAATTATGGACTTTAACGTATTATGTTGTTTTATGTAGTGTACTGTTGTTCTATGGTTGTTTTTGTAGACCTGCTCAGAGACAACAAGTGTAAATTAATTGCTAGCTAACTCTGCTGCACTTTCACTTAACTTCGTACTGTCCCTGAAAAATGAAATAGAAAACAAATAAACGTTGGCCAATATGATAATGACAATCAATTTGATCAAAACTGAGATCATAATTATTTAGTTATATTTGGACCAAACACTTAAATGGACTTGCATTAACATGTGAACAGGAGGCTGCTTTCACTTCCATGTTGTGCTGCATTCCTGCCAATATATAATTGTTGCATCAAAATAACACTGGTCCTTATTTACAGTGCATCTCTTAAAACCAACATTTAAATAAAATTGTAAAAAAAACAGTTTAACCAAAGATTCCATCAACAGAGCTATCATACTTTGTGTGATATGGTTTGGTGTTCTCAGATTTTTGCTGAGCTTCTCAGACTTTTCCACTATAGTGATTCTGACCAAGTCTGACTGATGTATCAAATGGACCCCATTTAAATTAGCTCAGAGGAGGCAGTAGTCAATCTTAATCACTTACATAAGAGCAAGAGGTCATGCCACTCAGAAAATTTGATTAACACAGCTTTCTGCATCTCCAAAACTAATTGAAGTTGCTGTATATACATTTTTGAACAAGCAGGTTTGTCATATTCCCAGAAGACCTATGATAAAGCTATAAAAGAACCAAAATGCACAATTGTTTTCTGTAACACAGACGCATGGCTTTTATTAATTTCATCATAGAAAATTCAGAGTTATATGTAATGCTGCCATTACAGCTTACACTGAAACCTTACTGAAAGACTTTGGACAGTTTCACAAATGACATGTAGTTTAGTTAATTTCTTGTAAACCAAGGAAGAGATACAATTCATTGTTCCAAGGGGTCTAGTTGACTCACTGAATGTGCCTGCCATTGGCCATGCATATCACACAGCCTTTTCCTCACCTTCCACTATCTGTGACGGTGTTCCCAAAATCTACTCCACCATGGGAAACAACAACAACAGCCACCTCTAGTCTAGCAACCTACCACACTGAAAGTTCTGCTGAGGATCTGGATTGTGCAGTAACAAAGGTCTGCAGCACAAAAAGGTGTAACAGCACACATAATCGCACTTAACCTTTCAGTCTGCAATGAGACTTGTGACAATATAGATTTAAGAGCATAAGTTCCATCTAGAACAGTCTGATACTGCATCAGATGTTGTCTATTAGCTATATCATGCTCATTAAGACTTCAGACACTGTGTGGTTGTCATGCATCTTTCATGTGTTAAGTTACACTACACATTTTAATCAGCATTCCTGCTGCCAGAACCTGTGACTTCTCTCATCACACTGAGCCACTAGCCACAGTGTGGAGCTCATGCTGAATGTAAGTACTTAGGCTTTGTTTGCTTTGTTCAGTGGCAGCTCTGATGAAGTATATTAAAACACAATGGTTGTCTGGTGTCAGATGTATGTCATGTTACATGACAAAACATGCTCACAGGCAAATTATATTACTGGTTTTCACATGGGAAGGTATTAATTGTCAACAATGTTTTGTTAGTTCTCACACACAAATTCATATACAGAGGCAGAGGTAGTTTTAAGCAAGAAACAAAACATAGCGAGAGATTAAGAATGGCACCTGTATGTATAGAACTAAGTAAGGAGTGCACAAAGCTGCCACAACACACAAGAGTTTCTTGAGGGGAAAAAGGTTGCTCATCACCCATACAACCATAGTTTATTTAAGATTTCCAAAAACAAAAACAAAAATTCTATCAATGCGTGATGATCATTTGTCAAACTAAAGCAACCTATGGTAAAATAAACTGTACTTTCACTGGTACCAGGCAACTTGTAGTTTAATGACCAAAAAGGTCACATTCCATTATGCAGTACTGGAAATCCATCTACACACATAATATACAACTATTCCAAATGACACTCTGCAAGACTGTGAAACTGAAAAATTCTGTAACGGAAAAATCTGATATGACAGAAAAAAGTTATTACATGGTGAATAGTTTGACTTTATTAAACGGATCAGACTTTCACAGTAAAATAATATCTCAACAGGTCTGATGAAGCTCGGGATTTAACTTGAGGACAGCCACTGTTATAACTAACTAATGATAGGGACTGCTGCTAATAAAATGTGACTGTGTGACAGCTCACCTGTCTGAGGTGAAGAACAAGTACACAGTGTAATTTAGCATTAGATCCTGACTGATCCTCTCCTCCATGTCGTGGATGCTTACTGATAATTAATGAAGTTACTACTGTGGTACTGCACACTTAAATGTCTTAACTCTCTCTCTTTGCTGTCTGCTGTGTTTTGATGCTGCTGGTATTTTACTAAGTCAGAGGCAAGGAAACACCTGCAAACACCAGAAACCTGTTGACATTTTGTCAAAACGAGGATTATTATTTGAGAGTTTCATGAATCTGACCTGTTACACACTCTGTCTTCATCGATGTGGAATTGATGATGATTTAGGAAAAATGCTGTCCAGCCCACCTTGCACAATGTGAAAAAGTAATTGTTACCAATCTACCAAATGATTAGATTCATTTGGCAATTGGGTTTAATTTCGCCATCCACACACATGTATGATTACTACCAGGCTTGTTGAATCTAAACATCACTAAAGAGAACCTGTCTGGTATTGTGAAGTAGATAAAGGGTCTGAAAAAGCAGCACATGATGCTAAAGAGATTCAAGAACAAATGTGAAACAAAGTCATTCCACAAAGGCTAACAAAGCCATTGCTGAGGCTCTGGGACTCCAGAGAACCACATTGAGAGACATTATCCACAAATGGAGAAAACATGGAACAGTGGTGGACCTTCCCAGGAGTGGACCAACCACCAAAATTTCTCCAAGAGCACATCAACATCTAATCCAAGAGGTCACAAAAGAATCCAGACAAACATCAAAATAAATACAGGCCTCACTGGCCTCAGTCAAGGTCCATGTACATGATTCCACAATAAAGAAGACACTGGGCCAAAAAGCATCCATGGGAGAGTTGCAAGGCGCAAACCACTACTGACCACAAAGAACATAAAGGTTCGTCTGGCATTGCAAAAAGAATGAGCCTCAAGACTTTTGGGATAACATCCTGTGGACTGATGAGTCAATTGTGGAACTTTTGGGAGGACATGGGTTCCATTACATCTGATGTAAAGCTAATGGGAGGGGGGCAAATACTTTTGCATGGCTCTCTATATACCTAACTGACCAATAGCCATTCAGCTCAAACGCAAACAGCGTGTTCTTTCTGAAGGGGCCGGGAACAGCAGCGGTTCATTGCCCTTTCAGAGCAAAACAGTTATTTTACAACAGGTGTAAGTCCAGGGGTTAGACAGTCACAGTGACATGAACCATCTCTGCAGTATTTTGAGATAAAAAAGTCAAAGACACACAGCAGCGACATGCAAGACTTTGATTAAATAGCGGAAAAGTGGCACAATATGGAACCTTTACAAAAAAGTGCTACATAGTCATAATTACCATTAGCCAGCAGTGCAATTTCAGCTTTACAAATTGCACAAGGTAACGATGCCTTTCTTTCACAGACATCTTGTTTGAAAATACTTTATTGGAATTGTCAGCAGCCAAAAGCGACTGGGTGAGCTCCTAGAGCTCCACATGGTTGCCGGTTGATTAACCCATACAGTGTGAGGAAGTCACAGGTTCTGGCTGTGCAAGAAGACTGATTAAAGCCCAAACTCAACAGACAGTGTAAAATAAAACTGACACAGTGCCTGCCAGGCTTTTAATGTAAAACAACTGGTACACTGCCAAAATGTTCTGGATGGAACTTGCACAGTTTTCATTCCAGGAGCACAAGCAAGTCGACATAAACAGATTTCTAACATCAAGTCTTATACTGAACTGGACACCTCTGTGTACCAAATGGTTCAGGACCAAAACACTTTTCATTACCCACCTTATAGCCATGGCTACCAACCACAGAGAATGGTTTACACAGTCCACAGTTGACAATCAGCAATTTTGCATAATTGCAGTTAGCCTTTTAAAAATCCTGTTTGATCACATATCTCTCCATCATGAACTCCTGTAGTTGGTACATTTGCTATATCACCACCAACAAAGTACACTTAAGCTTTCTAAGACACAAAAGGTGAGTCACCTTTTCTGGTGATTTTGGCTTAGTTGTTTAGTTCACATAAGAGTTGCGGTGACAGCCTTTACATTAGTCTAAATGAACTACACAAATCGGACATACATCCCAGCGTTACATTTAAACAAGCAGGCATGAATGAAACCTTCTTCAAGCTCAAAACAGATTCTGTAATTCTGATGTTCTGTGTCATTTAAATAAAGACATAAGCTGACATTTTGTCTTCATTGTAACATTAGAGGATGGAGGATGAAGTGCATTATGTTCTTACTTTGAGAAGCAGGGGGTTGGAGCTGGTAGCCTGTCAGCTGACACCAGCCCACAGGGTAAAGGTCAGGTGACTCACAGTCCACCCATTGATCATATTCGTCCTCCCAGCCGTCAAAGTGTATCCTCAGTAGCCGGTGCACAATTCTTGTCACTGTGGCAACACACACCAGCCGCGGCTCCATCAGATCAACAGCCTCCAGCTTCATGCCTTGCCGGAAACCGTGATTGGGAACCTCCTAGAAGGTGCAAGGATAGTGGATTTTTTTTTTTGACTAATACACATACAAAAAAAAGTGAACAAAAACAGAAACACCACAAAATAATAATACTGAACGACTAGGTAATATAACCAAATGCTGTGAAGCACTGATAAATCCCAAAACCTATTGCTTTAACATCACAGTAACCAATAACAACATCACCAGAAAAACAAGACATCAAAACTCACAGAAAGGTAAGTTGACTCACAAATAAAGTTGATGAACCAAAATTAAAACCTACCTTGTTAAAGAGCCTGACTGGAGCAGCTATTGAACCTGTTTCTCTGAGGTAGTCAAACCATTTAAATGGCAGTTTAGTGTACCCTGGGGAACAGAGTCAGTGTTCAGACCAGAACATTGGCAAACCAAATCCAACCAATAGCTTAGGCTCTATAATCCTCTAATTGGAGCAAACGCTCACTTACATTTCTCTAGGGCAAATAGAAAAAGGACATGAGTGTACAGTACCTCTTGGGGGTGTAAGTTCAATGCTGTTGATTTCACAAAAGCCGACTGGAAAGATGGAGGGGGAGGTGCCATGGTAGCAGAACCAGTCTGATCCATCCACTGCCTCCGAACCGTCGATCCCAATCATGAGGTACCCGTCTGCCAACACCTATACAGAAGAGAATGGTTTAAAATATTCTGATTCAGTTTGAAATGACTGCATTTTAAAATAACAAAACAAAAAATAATCCTTCTTTTACTCCATAGCTCATTACATACTATTAATGTGTGGTCACAAAGACACTTACCTTTCTTACAGTGGCTACACATATAGCTGAGAGGTTAAGGGGGTCAATGGCTTCTAACTTCATCCCATCTCTAAACCAATCCCCACTCTGGTCCACATCTTTCACCTGAAAAAAAACATGCAGGTAGAAAGAAATACCAAATTAAGGCTTATTATCATTATTATTATCATCAGGACATGTTTGAACACTAACTTTGGGAATTTTTAAGGTACTGTGGAAAGCAGTCATGCAGATGCACCAATCTTCACTCAACATAAGATCTGAAAGCCTACTAAGCCTTAGGGCCAACTGAGGTGTTCTGCATCTGCAAAGGTCTATGGACGTAAATTTCATCATCTGCCCTAGTCCAAGACAGTCTACGTGGACCCCTCTGCGGATGTCCACATGCAAAATTTGCAATCGCATGGATTGTACGTATTGCAAGCTGTAGTGTCTGCAAATTCGCCAGGAAAAGTTTGTTATGAGGGGAAACTGTATGAGGACATTGTCAGTCACACACACCTTCATAAGACATCTGTAACTTCATAAGAGCTGTCATTGAAGTGATCACTGCCAATACTTTGGAGGTGTTTTAATTTGTACATTCTTGATGTTGACGATGTAGAAACACAGAGGGAGTTCCAAATTCTACAGAAATTCTGTGCTATGTCCGCAAACTGTGCTTGGGACAGGAAGGTAACCAACTCCAGCTGTAGGCTATTTCATGGCACTCACCCTCAGAAACAACCTAACATGGTGCTACAGTCCAATCTGTAACAGCTGCTATGTTCTGCAAAAAGTGCAAAGTCATAGCCAGTCTTTCTGAAACATCCACAGGATCATAGTGTGTTTTTTCTGTGTTTGGTATAAGGGATAGTGCAACTGTCTGTACAGCCTATTGACTTGTGTCTTTTGTACAATGAAAAGAGCTGCATGCTCATTCACTGGCACTTTTTAAAGTCTATATCAGTCAACATACAGGGAAGCCACTTGTCCTTCACTCATACATTACAGAAATAGAAACAAAAGAAATGCACCACACATAATCTGATGAACACCAGGTCCTGGGTTCAAATGTGGTTTAACTAATCCAAGCCAACATGCTGTTATTAGGCTAAAACAATCCAGTAATTCCCATGCAGGATTTGTTAATGCCGGATGAGGCTATCATGATTAACAGTGAGCTTTTATTTTGAAACATGGGCCATGGGCATAGAAATAAGCCCCTGCTGTTATTTTGTTTCATATTGCTCCCATTTGCTTACTGTTAGATAATCAGAAATGACCAGACCATGTTAAAATTCTCATAATTAAAATCCACATATAATAATTTCTTGACCACTTTCATGCTCTTATCTAAATTGCAATTGTATCAACAGTCTTTCCATACAAACTAACACAGTGGGTGATATGCATCTGGCAAGGATTGCTTACGACCCAGCTGTTAGTAAGCTAAACCTGTTCATGTTTGGGATTAAGGACTTGCTGTGCTGGCAATATTTATTGATTCAAAGAATTTAAAAAAAATGAAATACAGAAAAAAAATCCCGATGCACGTTTAATCAGAACAGAACTTGTTTACCAAAACAGAGCCCAGATCTGCAGTCTTAACAAATCAAGTCAAACCACAGGAGCAAGATTTGTTTTTTCAGACCAAAACTTTGGAGAGTAAAAACACACTTTTTGATTACCTTCTGGAAGAGCTGTGCAGGAGCATCAACCTGACCCTCAGTTTTCTTTGTAATATCTGAAAAACAAATTGACAGAAGTGATTTATTCCGGAGGTAATGATGCCACAGAAACATATAGCCTAAAAAATAACTTAATGAAAAATAAGTATTTCATTCACTGAGATTAGGAGAGAAACTTTTAGTTCAGATGCAGCTGCATTTCACCGAATTAGGCATAGCACATCTGTTAGTAATATAACCAATGTGGTTATGATTCCCTTAAGAAAAAAAATTAATATGTTGCACTTCCAAACATTTCTGATGCTCTTAACTAGGGATGGGTACCAAGCCTTATTTAAGATACCGGAGGATCGATAAGCTCTGACATTGACAGTTCCATTCAACATTGTTGTGTTGCACATTCTGTCTCATCACCATAAGACATGTGTCTGATGTGTATGTGTCTATGATGCACTTTCTCTTTACAAATCTAAATCACAGTTCTGTCTGTTGGAGTCTGTAGCTCTGACAGACAGAACTCCTGGAGTCTGAGGGGTGGAGCAGCTCCATCATTCACCTGCAGCTCTATGCAGCACAAACAGGTGACAAACATTCAGTCATCTGATCAAACTTCACTACAGCTGATGCAGAGAAATGTTTGTTGCCACAAAAGTAACAAGTCGTTTGTATGTAAGAGCAGAAACAAGCGCAATCATCAAACCTTTCAGTAAAAGTTCATCACATCCAGATGGGGAAACGCTCAGTTTGACTGCTGAGCTTGTAGTTCGCGCTAACAGGTATGTTATGTTTGTTAGCAGCCCACAAACAAGTTAATGACATTACAGGAACATAGACTAATCATTAAAATTATGCATTCTCTAGCTGTTTGTTTAACTGGCTGTGTTGATCAGTTCGGTCTGAAATTCAGAGCATCATCTGAACTGTCGTTTACAGTTTTAGTTTCACTTTCAGAGCTCAGAGCAGCAGGTTCTAGTGATTTGGAGGCTGCAGACAAACTCTGTCTTACATTATGTTCACTGTTTCTCCAACTGACTGTTGGTGTTAGCGGTAGAAGAAGTACTTCAACTGTTTTCTTCACTAAACTATTAAAACCACACAGTGAAAACACTGTCAGAGTCCTGTATTAACTTTATACTCCAAAGTGAAGAGTGAAAGAGGCGCTGACATGTACGTAATATCTGTTCAAGGTGGAGCTTTACATTTTTATATGATGCTGGACAGTTTAATAAACACAATACACAGTGTTTTAATTTACGAGTAAAACCTCTACCACAGTGCTCTGATAATTTCCATCATTACATTAGTGTCTATATAAATGTTAATTTATGTACAGCACGTATGAGAAAATAAAGCCATCTTTATTCTGGTCTTAATTTGTTTCACTGTTTTCTTTAAAAACAAAAGAAACAAACAAAATCTATTAAAAAGTACCGATAATAATACTGTTAAATTACTGAATCGATAGCCTGTATCGGTAAAAGTAGTAGTACCGTTAAAATCTTACTGATACCCATCCCTAATCCTAAAATTGTGCCATGCACATTTGTTATTAACCATTTCTCTGTGACAGTGTGCACAAACAGCTTCACTTGACTTTAAAATGTAATTTTTAATGGGAGATTTTCTTGTTTTTTGCAAACACCAATTGTGCTTTTGTGACAGTACTACACAGGATATCAGTGTGTACACATTTTAAACAGCATACATACATTCCTATAATCACTGTATAATCGTATAATCATCAGATACAACATTTAAATAGGGCATTGCACTCATTTTACACACCAGTAGTAGCTTATTAATCATTACCAGAGAATAATACATGAATCTGTGAAATCTTTCACTTTCTCAAATTCAAGAACAGATTTATTGATGTTACTAAGGTTATGATAGTTCGCAAATTACAAGTTTGTAAAAGAAAACTTGCATAAAAATGGAGATGTCAGACACAAAGATGATCAAATAACAGATTAAATTGAGTTTGATATGAATGGGCATGGAGCTGAGAGCCACAAACAAGGTAGGAATGTCAAAAGGTACTAGCAAGAAACTGCTGTTTTCATCTTCTTGTAGAACTTATTGACAATAAGAAAATATCAGAATATTAGCAATCTATCCTTTAAAGGCTTGTTATTTCATGAATTACAACTGGCTACAAAATTCAAATCTCACAAACAGCAGAACTCGCAGCTAACTACATAACAGTAAGAATGCAGATTCATCATTCAGTAAACTTAATAAATAGAGTGCTCTTTCGGTGTTCATAATATTCGGTTTATTCCACAATTTGTGGTGCATATAAGGTATCAAAAGGAAATAAAGTGTTGCTAGATTTTTCTGAACCCACCTGATCGTTTGAAGCGGTGTCCAATGCTTCTTGACCAGCCTATATTATGGATGAGGGGGCTGTACATGTGGCACCAGAAGTCATCTGATCCATCCTGGCTCTCCTCATAGACCAGCCTGAGGCGACCTCCGATAACCTGCTCCACCAACGCCACCCGTGTCCGGCACAGGTAGTTCTTATCCACCACCTCTACCCGCATTAGCTTCTTAAAGGGGAACTGCATGTTCTCATGTACCTACAGTGAAAAATTTGTGATAAAACCAATATGAAAAATAACCCAAGAGGAAAAGAAGAGGCTTCAGGTTCAGCATGAATGAAATTTTAAAAGAAAAAAGGGTAAACAGTCTGCAGTTACATCGCACTTTTTAACTTTCAACATGCTCACACACCAATAGAGGCAGAGCTGCTACTTGGAACAACTTGGGGTTTGGCGTCTTGTCCAAGGACTCTTCAGCACATAGAGGGGACTGAACTGACAACCTTGTAAGTAAGTTGGTAAACAACCCGCTCTAGCACCTAAAGTGTGGTCCTTAAAACTTGCAAAACTTTAAATTTAAGTTTGCTAGCCTCGGCAGCTGTATGCCTCACCTTGGTATTAAAGTCAGGTGGCAGTGTTTTAGCTCCGGTGAGACGCTTCACAAGAAAAGCTTTCCAGTTAGAGTACTTATGCTGTATGCCTGCAAAAGGAGATTACAGAAATAAGAGCAACAATTACCGTCAACATCTAAGAACACCAGCAGCTTCAATACCAAAACTCAACAAGTTTGGCACAGCACTCACTTTTTGGAGGTACAAGGGGTTTGCCACTAGAAGCACACCATCCCACTGGGTGCACCTCAGGGATACAGAGATTACACCAGAAGTCCTTACTGGTGTCGTTGTCAAAGCCCTCGTACCGCAGAAGAGCCTTGAACCCTGCAGAGTAAAAAACCAAACAGTTGAGGTGGTCAGTTTTTCCCCACCTTGAAAGTAGCAGATTGATAAAATAATCCACTATTCAAAGTCTACCCGCTCGCTCTCTTTTGACTATTTACAGAAGAGGTTGAAGTAGTTAACAGTCACCGCTATTTGAGGAGACACATGCATTATCAGGATTTAACCAGCTTTTATCTCCTCCCTTTGTTAAGTACCTAAATATAAATACATTTTTTTGGAAAATGCTACACGAAATGTTACATTTAATGTATTTACTTTCATAAAGATGGCAGAATAAACAGCAAGTAAAATGTTGGCATGGATACAGTGCAGCTTTTTAGCCTATATTTAGTTACATTTTGGAAATTTAAGCACACCAAGCTCCTTCTTTCCATGTAGTACTGGATGCACCGACAAGCAAACTCAAGTGTTTAATTATTGTCTTTGGTACTGAAGAAAAAGGAAAAACCTGATGATTATTAATTAAGACAAATATATTCATCGAGGATATTTGAAAACAGCCCATGTTGGTCAGGGTGCAACAATTTAAGAATAGAAACAGCAAACGGACAAACAGTAAACCAAACAATCAGACAACAAAAAGTAAAATATATCTTCTGACCTCCCCCTTCTGTTTCCCCTGTGATGGGCACAAGCTTAAACAAGCACAGAGCACACTGGAACAGTATTGTGTGAATCGGTCTGAGCCACTTTGCTTGTTTCCCATTTACAGAGCCAGGACTGTGTACAAGCCCTGGATTTTATTTTTACATGCATGAAAAGGACTGACAGGGAGCGGACCATGTGGAGATATTCACTGACTTGGACTGTGTATTGTTCTAAAGTCACTTGACCATTACACTTTCAAAAAAACTGTACTTCTTAATCTTCTAATACTGCTTACAGTAAGTGTTCCATCAGTCTGTTGTAAATTATCTTGTTATTATGAAACAGTTTACTCTCCAACCGCCACGCTCACCCAAACCAGTCAAGGAAGATGGCTGTCCTCCCTGAGCCGGGTTCTTTCAGGGATTTTTTTTTTTGTCCTTGGGCCTAATATTAGTTTCAGCTGAACTTCAGACTGCATTTTTAAACAGAGAAAGGACTGTATGACTACTGGCAGGCAGAATCACTAACCTGTCATTAATATTTACTGCGCATATGGAAATGTAAGTACTGTAATAGGAAGAACAAGAAAATGTTTGGCAATACTTCAGTGATTCTAAACACATTTTTACTAAGACCAAATAAAATTAGTGGAAGAGGGATTTGTGTTACAGTGGGAGAGTTTTGTCTGGTGAAACCATTAACAGCGAAACAGAATGCATTATGCAGAACCTCAATGTGTTTATTTTGCATGCAATTTGCATACATTTGTTATTGTGATGTTAGACTGGGAAAAAAACATACTTGCCCTGAAGTGTGATTTTAACTTTATCAGCAACTCCTGCCAGTAATTCAGCGGAAAAAAAAACAACAACATTCCAAACAAAAGGACTCGGAAAAGTAAGACTGCCTGACATATCCAAGACTTTTAGAGGTGATTTTTGCTTTCATTAAGTACAGTCTTACCTGCTAGCTTTATAATTTCTGCTATCCAGTACACCTTAGTGGAGAGGTTGGTATCTGAGTTAAGCACTTCAATCCTCACTCCTTCCTCTATGTCTTCCCAGCACGTCCCCATAGGGGCCTGAGACAGAGAAGAAACAGTCATGTTATTAATGAAAGCATCAAACCGGTGGACACCATCTACTCAACTCAAACCTGTACTCACGTGCTTGAAACAGCTGACTGGCGCTCCGACTGTGTTATTGCTACAGATATACCTCCCCCAGTCAAAGCTCTCTGCAGGGACCACTGAGAAAGATAACAAACAGTGTAACGGTGGAGTTTTTTTTTAATGCAGCACTAGTATCCCATTTACTATGACTGCTTCTGATAACCTACCGGCTTTTGATTTGGCCTGGTTCTGCTGACTTGCTTGGTACTGGGCATAAGCTGCCAACTTTGCCATTAAAGGCTGTTTTTGTAAGACTTTTGCCTTTTTTGTTGGTGGTTTGCCCTATTAAAATCAAAGCAGACATTAATATTTGTGGAGCTGCATAATTATCATAGAAAATTGGAGTGGTTTTATAGTGTATTCACCTGGAGTCTTGCCAAGATGCTAGCCTTTTTAGAATTTGAGGAATAACTCCTGGAACAGGACACACTGCAGAAGCGCTTGGTTTTGGAGTAAAAAGCATCTCGGACTCCAACCATTCCACACATCTCACAGGTGGCTGCAAAAAGGGAACACAAGACAAAAACAAATACAAGGTTAAAATCATCAGACTAATACAAGCCCATGAATTCTTCTACTGTACCAACACACACGAAGCATAGGTTTCAAATACATTTCCATGTACTAACCCATTCCAGCCTTGCCATCGGGGTATGTGTAGACTTGACCATTGTTCTTAATGATAGGTAGGGTAGCAGGGATGGAGGGCACCACCTCATCCTCACTGTCCTCTGAGCTGGAGCTGCTGGTAGATTCCTCGCTGCAGCTGTCATAGCCATCAAACATCCCGAACGAGTCTCGCCGTTTACGCTCTGAACGTGGGGTGCGTTCAGCCTTCACAGACAGGAAAACAATAAAAACAAGGCTGAATAAATGAATCACTAACATCTTTGTAAGTCTTGTTGTGTTCAACCAATGCCCCTATGCCCAAGGATATAAGCCAAAGGAAACCTGCAAGTGTTTACAGAAACCAAAAATTATTTTTGCTTCCAAATAAAATAAGAAATACATTATTTCATTATCAAAAGCACTACAAAATGTTTATCTAGTAATTAATCAAGCAATTGACGTTTCATTGCAGCTCTAAAATACTTTTCAAAAGCATCTTCAAGAACATATTACATTCTAATTTTGTTCTCCAATTACTCTCCACAGAAGATCATATATAGTCTCTTCATAATCTTATCTGGCCTGGAGAGTTAGTCGTGGAAGCTTATTAGGAATTACTTTTAAAAGACAAGCTAAATAGAGACATGGTGTATAATGAAAATGTGAAACTCTCCAATTCTTGCTCATTAGTATTACAGGATCCGGAACACTGTTAAATGTTTGGTGCTGTCACAATCTGCTTACTTCCTCTTTAGAGCATCTCAGGTGAAACTTGAACTGGCTGCGCTAACATTAATTATTGAGCAAACTACAATGTTAAAAGAAACAACAGTGTATCCGCCAACAAATAGGTTCCAAAAGACATTTTATCTGAACAAAATAAAAAAGCTAACTAATATATATGGTGAAAAAAGGGGCGGCCTTACAAAAATAGCACCTTATGCTAACTAGCGCTAGCATAGCAAGCTAGCGGAAAACCTGTTTTTCCAGTTTTCACCCCCAAAGACATACGCATTTTTCATTCGAGAAGCGAAGTTGCATCTTTCCATGCATAGTTGAAATAAATGTGAGCTTTTTTATTTCTACCTTTGAGTTTTTTGGGAGCGTTTTAATATTTAACGCTGGTTGAACCACTAGCTAGCTACCATAAACAGATAACAACAAAGGAGGAGCGCTAGCTTGAGCAAATCCTCTGGAGTCGGAGGCTCGCGGCCCTAAAATGTACAAAAACTCACTCACCAAATCTCTTGTGTCTTCCATCAGCCCTTCATATAGATACCGTACTAGTTAACTTTGCTGCCCAATGCGAATACAGCCTCTACGCTGGGGATAATTTTGGCTGTGAAACACTAAAGTCTAAATGAATACTACCAAGCAGGATATCAACAAATTACTCTGCTACTTCTGCGCATGAGCGAGCGTAACCTACTTTCATGTGATTGGTCAATCCTGAATGGAGGTCATCGACCGAAGCAGAAACAAAACAGTGAACTCTGCAGAGGAGATGAATGAATGAATAAAAGCTCTCCATATGACTGCTTATGTCAAACGGACACAGATATAACTAGATTGAATAATTATTGCAAAACTCGTAGTTATACACTAAAATTACAACTATCGGCTTCATTCGGCTTACAAAGAATATTAGGACTTTGAGCAATGAAGATTTAGATTACAGGTAGGTAGGCTCGAAAATACACCTCCAAATTCACCGAAAAGGCTTTTGATTTAAAATATGCCTTATGCATAGTATGATAATAACTTCAAAGTAAGGAACATAAACAATACTTGTGAAATAAAATAAATCCTTTATTATAATATAGTGCACTCTATTACACATCTTAAGATAAACTTTCTTCTATACTTAGGTAAAGATTCAGTAGATGCCACATTTTCACCCTTAACACAATCTGAGAACCACATTCAATAATACTGTATGTTTTCCAAAAGATAACAACTTGTGAAGCCTAGTACATAGGTCATTAACCTTCAATATACATACAAATACAGAAATAAACTAGGCATCATTAGCCCCAAACCAGCTGCCTTCTGGTTCCATTAATTCATATCACAGTGCTCTTATTATTTATAATAATAATACTGGCATTCTGTTTTTGTTACACTCCTCATTTCTTGAACACATGAATGTAGTAACAACACATTTAAGCAAAGCAGCATTGGGTACAGAACAGAACAGAACATCAAAAAGGCAAAACTTAACAATTAATTACTGAAGGAACAACAACAGAGTGAATATGGCTGGAAGAGCTGTCGCACACTCGTCAAGTGGGTAAGGCTTCACAATGAGGATTTATGCGGTTGAGTTTGGATCAGACAAAGAAACCTCCTCTTCATCTCATTTGGACTGATGCTGAGGAGATGATGGTCAGTGCTAGGAGATACGAGGAGATGAAGTAATCATTTCAACGGACTGACACATCCATTTTACATGGAAAGCTCAGATTCATTCTACCATTAGGCCATGGCACAATACCTTTATATTTATGTGCGTCTTTGGTCTCACAGCAGCTCATCCTCTATGACATCATCGACACTTCCTGAGATTGAGGCAGCTTCTGCGAAACAAAAAGGACACACTTAGATTAGCGATCATTATCATTAACTAGCAGCTTGGACTTTCTGTTTGTGCAACACAGTGCAGAAGCTTGAGAGAGAATCACAGTGTAATATCACAAAGTCCCTCAGATTTAACAGAAATGAAATACATTTAGATTCCCAGTAAGTAAAAGCAGTGCAAGGATATTGAACTCAGTAACTTTATTATTACTGACGGGAATGTGTCATGTTTGTTTATTGTTTGATCGAACACTTTGCAACAGTCGCTTCAGTTTATTAAAGCTGCATTCATCTGTTTTTCTTCTTCTTTACCACATGGAGGCAGAACTTCACAGAACTTCATGATGGAAATCATGTTTGAAATATCTTTTTCTGGACCAGCTGATAAATGCCCCAGAAAAACACAAGAATTCATTTGAAACTGTGATCATGTTCATCTGATAAATCTCTAAAATCCTACATTCGAGTCCATAAGTTTTTAGACAGTGACACTATTTTTCCAATTCAGCCTCAATATACCACAACAGATTTGAAATTAAGCATCAAGATGTGGCTGAAGTGCTGACTTTCAGCTTCAATTTGAAGGATTACAGCCAAATCTTTCATGGTTCTGTCATTTTCACAGGCTCAAATAAATATAATTATCCTTTGCAGTCAATGAATGACTTGAGTCTGGAACTCAGGAACATTAGCAAATTGCTGAAGTTCCTCCCTTGAGATGTTGTACCAGGCTTTTACTGCAGCCACCTGTAGTTGCTGCTTGTGGGTTTACGGACAAAGTAGGATTAAGGCCAGATCACTGACCTGGCCATTCAGAGTAGAAATTGGAGAAAGCACATTTCACAATATTCTCACATCATGTGGGATTATAGTGAAATGTTCTGTGTGAGAATACATGAGATGCTAAAGAGCTTTTGTCTATACCTGTATAATTTGCTGTACAATGACAAAGGTGAATGGTGAAATCTATGGTCTTATTTCCTCCTTTTTTCTCTTGAGGTTCCACATTTCTGCTGCACAGTTTGTTAAACAGCCCACTTTATCTTGTAGTTCTATCTGAAACATTTTACTTGCTGCATCAGAACGGCGGGTCAGCCTTGTTCCAGCACCATGCCAACAGTAAGTCCCATGTACATAATATCACTGCTGTGGCTGCTGCTGTCAGTAAGGAATCTGCATTCACTCAACACAGTCACATCACAGATACCCTGCCTATATTTGTGACTTTACTGGGGTCCTGGTCTTTGTGAGCAGGCAGATGTGGATGTTGTGCTGATGCAGCTATTTACCACACAGCTTTTTGTGGTACTCCTGAGAGTAGACATTTGGTTTTCTGTCTTCGCTACAACTGCTTCACTGGAGCAGAGTGTGAACTACAATTGTCTTGTCACTGGGAACTCAGCAAACACGAAGTGGAGCAAGCTGGTAAGTGAAGTTGTGAGCTGCAGCGTTAGTAGGGAGACATCAGCACCAGCTCGGCTGATGGTGTGTGGATGATGACTCAACAATGTGAATCACTTCAGTTGGGGTTGAAAGGACAAGCTGTGCGCTGTGAATAAGTGGAGCGACTGTCTTTCCGTTCCACTGATCTCAGGATAAGTGAGAACATGGAGATGGCAATGAGGATGGTATGAACTCAGGTTAATATTCTCCATGTTGTTGACAAGGGCCTTTCATCAACACTACTCCCAAAAAATAACAATAATGCGTGTGCAAATTAGCACTGATTTTTTCTGAGTCTGTCAGATAAGATAAAATAATAGAAGACACAGACACACCCTTTTCAACAACTAAAACATGTAGGGGAGGGAATCCAAAGCTATCTGACATGTACTTCAAACTGACCATCTGCTGTGTTTTTTCTCACAGCAGTGTGGGTGAAGCTGTTCTGTGTATACAGAGAAATTTTAGATGCAAACAGACATGACACATGTAACACTGCTAGCGTCATCGGTCCATTAACGTGACAGTATTCTGTTATTTAGACACAGGCACTGCTTTGTTAATGTTCCCCTCGGTTGCATGTAGACATGCCCACCACAGTAATGGAGAGAGCCACAGCACACATGCAACATTAGTCAAGGATAAATCTTCTTAATCTAAGCTTTTAGTATCTGTTTTATCACAGTAAAGTTTTATTGTATGGACATTTCAGTTTGTAGCCTAGCAAATTTGAATTTGTAGAGCAAATTGAATGAGAAAGGCGGGGTGCGACTTTGGCGTTAAATTCCTTTTTGATCTCTGTGATGTTTTTTTAGACCAATATTGGTGCTGAAATGTGGAAAAAAACCTCCCCCAAATCACCTCACCCAACTCTGTACTGTTGCTTGTGCATGCCTATCTGTTTGCGTGATGTGATACAGAAATGCTGCTAGTAGTTACTAATAGTTTTTGTGGATAACTGACCAGGGTGCGCATTCAGACATGAAGCCCACACATTCAATTGCATCAGATTAACAGAACTGGTTGCATGTCTGACAGGGGCTCAGAGGTCAGAAATCTGTCAGAAATTTATAGAAAGAATATTTTTTCAGTTTAGGCTTGATACATGTCCATTTAAACACACTTGCTGAGTAAACCTCACTTTACAGTTCAGTGTCTGTACTCACCTGATAAACTGATACAGGAGAGGCTGAGCTCTGATGATGCTCCTATTACATCATCCTGCAGGAAGAAACAAAAATGATTGGGGGACACTTTCAAATTGTACAAAAATTCTAATGATGTAAGAGATTTATGTCCTTCACATCAGATTTTAAGATCCTAACTTGTAGTCCACTTCTAGACCTTTAAGACATACACTAGGATTTACCAGCACAAACAGTTTAAACAATTGTCACCGAGATGGGTCAGCAGTCGCCTCATGAGCTACTTGCCCTTTTCCACCAAAGTGTTCTGCCTCTCATTTGTGCTTTCTCAAACTACTAATAATCAAATGATGCAGTTCGTATGACTACATATTTACAGCAGAGGTTTTCAGTAACCAGTCTCTAAAGGTTTAAAGGTCAGTTTATACAATGAAAATCTAGATTCAAGATATTAAAGAGTCGCATAAACTGCTGGCCTTAGATAAATCTCTCTGAGATAATGACTTAAACCTTTCCAAATTCAGTGTGTTTGTAGTGACTCACCAACATCCTCTGCAGACAGCCAAGGTTATTACCCTCTGTCCTCCCATTCAACACCTCCTGGAAGCTGACAGCATGACCCAGCCGTATGAGCTCTTCGCCAATATCCACAATCTACAATAGACAGGTTTATTTACATGATGCGTGCACAAAACTAAGAGGCAGGGAAAAGGACAAACCAAACACAGACATCTAGAGAAAGGAGAAATAAAGAGCTGTCTGACCTTGCCCTCACTGTTGTTGTAGAGCTTGACACTGGGCCAGGACGAGATCTCAGAGTGAGAGTAGCTGCAGAGTTTGGCCTGCAGGGGTCTCCAAGAGGCACAATATGTCAGCCGCTCAAACTCATCCAGGGCTGCTTCAGTCCACACGTCTACTGAAAAACAGCAGCAGCTCAGTTAAAAATCAAAACAAACTGCGAACGAGGCCAAAACTCAACGGGCAATAAGCAACCTCTTTATTCTAAGCTATGTGTCTGTGCAATTAAGTTATTATTAAGGACCACTTTACCTTTTGGCCTCACCCCTGCTAAGTTGCACTCAATAGCTTGGAATGGTAAGCTGAGGAAGTCACTCCTGAAATGTTAATGCATCAAAAACAAAAGCTGTTAGTATATCTGTGTCCCTTTTTGGCAAACGCTACGCAGGAGAATATTAACTCTGCAGCTGCATTATAGCACAGCAAAACCCCTAATTCAGACCGTTTAAACTGTTCCAGACTTTTCTTTGTGAAACATATCTTCAGTAAATTAGCATTTTATTAATAGATTAGTATCTTTACTTTGGTCTTCAATGTGTTTCATATTTTGTTATCGATTATTACGCCCATTTTATTTAAACCCTTTGGCTCTCTGTACTTTCCTTGAGCTGAATTTCTTCAGCTGAAATTCACAATGTAAAGCACTTTGTTGTGTTTTGAAAAGTGCTTTCTAAATAAAGCCATATGGATTTGTGGCTACATCTGTATGATGCATGACATTTCTCTGAGACAGTCAAACGTTGGGAAAAGTTCTATAGTGTACATTAGACCCTGAATGCAGTATTTTTCACTGTTGTTGCTGTCAGGTTGGTGTGTGTGGTGGCCACTGCTGTGATGATGCTGTTCTATTACTCAAATTTGATGTTCTGAAATGTTTGTAACCCGTCTGCTCATCATTAAGTACTTTACAATTTCAACAGGAATATCAGTTTTCAAAAGAAATAAACAAACTATTTATTTCTGTATATATGCATGTGTGACACTGAATTTGAATCCACCTTCCCCTGGGTTCTCTTACCTCATGCGGCGGAGGCTTTCTCGGGGCAGCTCTCCGTTGTCCCCAAAGTCAACATAGTAAAGGTCCACCAGACCAGAGTTAAGGACTCCGAGCACCCTTGCTCTGTTCCATGTGCCATGGTCTCGGTATGTGGCTGCCACAATGTCCCCCACTACAATGGTCTCCACCCTGTGCTCCTATAGAACAGAAAGCAGTTCCTGTTTGCAGTGTACCCACGGATGAACAGAAAAATATCCGTGGACTACTGTAATACTGATGAAAACTTAAAAATGTGAAGATTCTCAGACAAGTTCTGGAGTTGTAAAGAGAGTCAGACTGGGGAGAGGAGATGCTGTGAGATCGCGAGATTCGGTGAGATTCAAGAAATTCAACATGGCGGCCCCCAGCTGCTAGACGAGTGTTATACAAATCGCCGTTTTTTCCGACTTATTTTTCGTATTAAACAGTCGTATTAAGCTTCCTGTGCAAGATCGTACACTGTATCTACCACAGTGGAGGAACTTGAGAACTTTATCGACGACTACTACGTCCGTTGCACTATGGAAGGCTCCAACACCGCCACTTTCCCTGAGAATCCCAACAAGAGGAAGAAAGCCGACTCCTCTACTGACACACAGGACCTGGAGTCTACTGATGTCCCGATTAGCGTGCTGGATTCGATAAACAAAAAGCTCGACATCCTCGGCATGCTCCATCAGGAGATCAAGGACCTGAAGGCTAGTCTGGAGTTCACTCACCAGCAGATAAACGATCTGCAGCGGGACAACGCCGAACTCCGCTCCACGCTGACAGCTGTCACTTCGGAGGTAAGTACGCTTAAAAATGAAAATAAAAACCTGAGAGAGAGCGTCCTGGACATCCAGAGCAGAAGCATGAGGGATAATCTCATCTTTTCGGGCATCCCTGAGTCCACACCGGACAACCCTGAGTCCCTAGTGAAAAACTTCCTGACGTCGGCTCTTAAAATCCCTGCGGAAACGGTAAAAAACATCACTTTCCACCGCGTTCACCGGCTGGGACCCCGAGGAGGAAACCGTCATCGTCCCATCATTGCAAAATTCGAGCACTTCCAGCAGAAAGTGCTCGTAAAAAGCAGAGGACGGGAGCTGAAAGGCACCTCATTCGGAATGAATGACCAGTTTCCAAGGGAGATCAACGAGAGGCGCAAAGTGCTCTATCCGATCATGAAAGAGCACCGACAGAAAGGTAAGCGGACTGCATTGGTTGTGGACAAACTCTACATAGATGGCCAGCTGTTCCGGGAATCCTCCATAACCCCCTGGCTCTTCTAAAAGCCATGGAAATATAACGGATAAGTTCTCACAAAACGGCTTTGATGATAAAATTTATCACTTATTAATTTAAAATAGAAAACTTATTTAAAAAAAAAAAAAAAAGAATCTCACACGTTTAAATGTCTAAATGTTTCACTTCCCCGCTCTACACTCCCCGTTCAGGATCCCCTTCCTCCTTTTATTGATCTCTATCCCCCTCTATGTACTTCTCACCTCACCCCTCTTACACACTCCCCACTCCCACCCACACCCCATGTATCACCAATGTTTGTTGTGCCTATGTGCTTTATAATGTGTCTGTTGTTAGTTTTGCATTTCTGGTTGTGCTTTTAAATGCTATATGTTTAGATCATAACTTGCTGTATATGTCTCTGACCAGCAACCACACATCTTTAACCCAACACTTCATACCTCACCATCCTGACATCCACAGCTCACAGACTGCAACATTTAACTTACAAACAGTAACTGAGAGCTCACAAAGACACACACAAAAGCTAGATTACATTATCACATACTCAGTTACAGAACACCTTCACTCACTATGTCAAAGTTAAACTTTGTTTCCTGGAATGTACATGGCATACGCTCACAGGCAAAAAGAATTAAAATCATGGACTATGCTTCTAAACTAAAAGCAGATATTTTGCTCCTGCAAGAGACACATTTATTACAGTCAGAAGAAAAATCTCTTACAGATACTAATTATAACATCATCTTTTCATCTTGTTATAACAGCAGGCAAAGAGGAGTCTCCATCCTAGTCCACAAGAGAGTACCATTTACTTTAAACTCCACAGTAACAGATCCAGAAGGCAGGTACATTATTATCCAGGCAACAATCTTTTATAAATTATATACAATCGCCAATCTGTATGCTCCTAATAATGACGATCCAGCCTTCTTTCATACAGTTTTTTCTCATTTAGCAGACTTATCTGCTAACTCAACAACTATTATCGGTGGTGACTTCAACTTAGTTCTGAATCCTTCAGTAGATCGATCAACTTGTCCAATGCATACAAAACAATCACAATCAGTCAAAATCATACAGGATTACATGAAAGATTTTGGATTGGATGATGTCTGGAGACTCAAAAACCCAACAAAGAAGGACTATACTTTCTTCTCCACCGTCCACCAATCTTTTTCAAGAATTGACTTTTTTCTCTCAAACAATTCTATTGCACATAAAGCTACCACTAGAATTCACCCAATCATAATCAGCGACCATGCACCAATATCCCTCAGCCTGCAAACCGATCCCAACTGTAAGCCTCCTCAGACTTGGCGTCTTAACATTTCTCTACTTAAAGATCCAGAATTTGATCAGATAATAAGGAGGGAGTGGGCAGACTTTCTAAGAAATAATGACTCTCCTGACTTATCACCATCTCTACTTTGGGAAACTGGGAAGGCTGTAATCAGAGGTAAAATAATATCGTACTCCTCATACAAGAAAAAAAAGGAACTACAAATAGAGACAGATATTGAGAAAAAAATTAAACAACTCACAGAGGATTATGCAATAAAACCAAGTGATCAACTATGGTCTGAACTACAGAATGCAAAATTACAGCTCAATAATATCCTGTCAAAAAAAACAGAATTCTTACTACAACAACTAAGATATAACAATTTCGAACACAACAATAAATCAGGCAAATTTCTTGCAAATCAACTTCAACGCAACAAAGAAAAATCCTTCATTACAGCAATCCAGGATCCCACTGGCAAATATACTCAATCACCCGAAGAAATTAATCAGATTTTTTACAACTATTATCATAATTTATATTCAGCTGCAGTTAACCCAAACAAAGAAGATATTCACAATTTTCTTAACAACTTAAACTTGCCTAAACTAACAACTGAAAACAGAGACATCTTAGACGCTCCATTGACTATTAGTGACTTGCAGAGTGCATTAGACAGTATGCCAGCAGGCAA
Source organism: Dascyllus trimaculatus (assembly GCA_024666655.1). NCBI lineage: Eukaryota > Metazoa > Chordata > Actinopteri > Pomacentridae > Dascyllus > Dascyllus trimaculatus. The sequence goes on along the minus strand of CM045463.1, from coordinate 28,766,584 downwards.
GGCACCTGGTCCTGACGGTTTCCCTGCTGAATTCTTTAAACATTTCTGGCCAATATTTGCACCTCTTTTCTTCAGGACAGTGACAGAGATAAAAAGTAATGGTTATATAAGTGCTCACATGAATACAGCTGCAATTAAATTATTATTGAAACCAGATAAGGATCCCACGCTTCCTTCTAGCTATCGACCTTTGTCATTAATCAATACCGATGTCAAAATTATCGCGAAAGCACTCGCCTCCAGGTTGGAGAAAATTATCCCGTCAATAATTCACAGCGATCAAACAGGATTTATCAAGGGCCGACACTCCACCAACAACGTCAGAAGACTTCTGAATCTGATCAGTTTGACGCAACGCTATAACAGAGAAGCGATTGTTGTGTCACTTGATGCAGAAAAAGCCTTTGACAAAGTCAACTGGTCCTTTCTCTTCGCTGTTCTCCGCAAATTTGGCTTTGGAGAGTCATTTATCCATTTGATATCAGCTCTTTATAATTCACCCAAGGCCACAGTCACCACCAATGGGATCACTTCAAAAAGATTCAGTTTGCAAAGGGGTACCAGACAGGGATGCCCACTCTCTCCCTTATTATTTGCAATATTTATTGAACCATTGGCAACTGCAGTCCGTCAAAACACCGATATCAAAGGTATCTGCTCTCAGGCATCTGAACACAAAATAAACCTATATGCGGATGACATTTTACTTTATCTGCAAGAACCCAAAACATCATTAAAGGAAATATTCAACCTCATCACAACTTTCTCACATCTTTCAGATTACTCAATCAACTGGTCGAAATCAATTATTCTTCCATTAACAGAGAATTCGTGGAACCCTGCAGTCCAAAACCTGGATTATTCCTTTCCCACTGGTAGTATAAGATATTTGGGCATAAATATTTCCTCAAAACTCTCCGAACTAGTCCACCTGAATTTCACTCCACTTTTGGAGAGACTCTGTGGTGATCTGAGGCGTTGGAATAACCTTCCCATCTCCCTTTTGGGACGAATAGCTACTGTCAAAATGAAAATACTACCTCAAATCAACTATCTCTTTTCCATGATCCCATTTAAACCCACATCAAAATGGTTCCAATCATTAGACTCTGCTATTGGTAAATTCTATTCAAAAAACAAAAAAGCTAAAATTAGCCTGACTACTCTCCAGAAAAGTAAATCTGAAGGTGGTCTGGAAGCCCCCAACTTCATGCATTACTACTTGGCCAACCAACTACAATATCTCACCAAATGGATACATCCACATGAAGAATACAACTCCTGGCTGGAACTAGAACAGTTAGACTGTAACCACATCAAACTCTCTGACCTTCCCTTTATCACCTCCACCCTTAAATTCCATCCTTGCTTCAAGAATCCTTTGATTGCCTCCACCCTATCCGCTTGGTGGAAATCCCTGGAAATCACTGGCTCCCAGCTTCAACCCAGCATACTATCCCCAATCTGGCACAACCCAGACTTCATGAACAACAAAATACCTCTCAATCTCAGCTCATGGGCAGAAAAAGGGATCACCCATCTCCATCACCTTCTCCAAGATAACATAATTATGACATATACAAACTTATTCCAAACATTCCAAATAAGCAATGGAAACTTTCTCCAGTATCTACAAGTAGAGAGGACAATTACAAGGGAAATTCCAGCGCTTCGGACCACTTTACAGCCACCTGATTTACAGCCACCGGAGTTTGTCAAATGCATTGCAAAACTGTCCCCCAGAAATAAGAAAAACCTCTCAAGAATTTATAGTTTACTCTTAAAAACGGACTCTATACATTTGCCAATTTTAAAATGGGAAAAAGACTTTTCCATATCCCTTGACCTTGATTTCTGGACCCAGATCTGTAGTAACACATTCAAGATGACAAAAAATACCAACTTACAACTGATCCAATTTAAGGTTCTCCACAGAACACATATAACGCAATATAAAATGTACAAAATGGGTCTCTCGCACACTGACATATGCACACAATGCACACAAAAGACGGCTGATACTTATTTTCATGCCCTTTGGCTATGCTCACCTGTCTATCAGTTTTGGGCAGCAGTGACACAGAAACTCTCCTCTATCTTGGACTGCAGGTTCCCACAATCTCCAAACATTTGCTTAATTGGTGATCTTACAACAACAACCCTACCAGACACTCTATTCCAACCCACGCTCGTAGCTCTCACAATTGCCAAGAAAACTATTTTGGTTAATTGGAAAGATAAGAAAGCCCTCAACATCATCCATTGGCTGAACCTCCTCTCGGAACACATTTCACTTGAGCAAATCTCTGCTACCCGTAAAAACCAATTGGTATCCTTTACAGAAAGGTGGTCCCCATTTATTAGATCTTTAAATATAAATCTTTAACTTTGTATTGCCTGCTAGCGTATGCCACACCCATAATTTAAGGAAAAAAAAAAAAAATTGTTGTGATGCTCCAGAACAAATGTATTCTATCTGTGTCATTGGTTTGACCTTCATTTCAAGTCTCCTCTACTATACTACAGTCTCTTAAAGCTCTCCTCCTCAAGGAATGTTGGTGCCATGGACTTCAAGGCCGTGTGGATGCACTAGTGGTGTCTTTTCCCTCTTGTCCCTGGGGCTGCTGCGCAGCTCTTCGGGGCCTGCTTGGTCCGGGCTCTCCCCCCTGGTGGTGGATGTATCCGGTGTCTCGCCATTGGAGCGCCTAGGCTGCTGGATCTGCGCGCTCTCCCAGGTTCCCGGGGTCGGTGGTGGCTGGTCTCTTCTGGGGCGCTCTGGCTGGCCCTGGGGGCTTGGGGTGTGTTGGCCCCCCTGCTGCCCCCCCGCCCCTTTTCCGCTCCCCTTCCCTCCTCCTCCTTCCTCTTCTGCCTTCCTGCTCCTCCTCGCCCCTCTCCCTCCCCTGGGGGGGCCTGGGGTCCTCTGCTGCCTGGGGGTCTGGCGCGGGGGCTGGGTGATCTCTTCTGGGGGGGGGGTCCTGGCTCCTGTCTGGGCGTGTGTGCTACCACTGGAGATGGAGAATCGCTGGCTGGGGCCCAGGGCCGGGCCTGTGCTGTCCTGGGGTGTGGCGGGGCGGGGATGTCATTGGTAGTGCTGTGAGGTGCGCGTCCTGCGGCCCTGGCGCACTGGCTTTTTGGGTGTGTGCGGACTACCGTGGTCCGTGCTCCTGCTGGCGTGGCGCATTTCCCCCTCTGGGATGGGCTGCGGCACTCAGCTGGCCTGTGGCGGGTCTATGGCCACTTGGGCGGTGGTCTGGCGCTGCGGCCCGCATGGCTCGCGGTGATGGCGGGGCCCGTTGGTCTGTACGGGCCCTCCCTGCCCCTTGCGTCTCGACCCTGGGGGCCCTTTGCGCTGGACCCTGTGGGGATTTCTCTTTCCCGCGCTGCTCTGTCCCCGTGGGCCGGACCCACACCAGACTGCCTCTTACTGTGCACCTCACACATCACACACCTCACTGTATATATATATATTTTTAGGCACATATAGGGTCACAACAGCTAGGGCCACATGGAATGCAGAGATTGGGGACGGTGGGCTCGGTGATGGGGCGGATTGCAGTGCTCTGCGGCATTGTGTCCGCCCCGTCTCCCTCCTGCTTGCCTCTCCTGCTTCCTAATTTTAATGCAGCACACACACTCACATGTTGGGTGGCGGTCTGCGGTGGATTGGGACCTTGGTCAGGGTAGGCTGCAGAGTACCCAGCCTCTGCGGCCCTCTGGCCCTCCCCCTTCCATCTCTCCTGCCCCTCAAGCTTTTAATGCACCACATCACACACAGGGTTGCACTCAAACACGGTTTAGGGTTAGTTTTCCTCGTCAGGGACCGAGGAAAATCAGTAATAGGGAGGCAAAGGTGACTTTACACATCCATGGCATGTCTGGTGGGGGCCCGGCCCCCTCGGGGCCTGGGTCGGTGGGATTGGACCCACATCTGGGTAGCCGGGGCTTGGGGTTCCCCGGGGTCTGGAGGTGACGGTCTAGGGGGGGATCTCCTGCATGTCTGGCGGGTCCTCTGGCACTGTGGCCCTTGTTGGGTTGGGGGCTGGACTCACTTGCCTGGTGGTTGTCGTGGCTCTGGTGCTGGCTTGCGGTGGGCGGCGGCTCAGATCCGGTGGGGGTTTGGGTGCGTCTTCGGGGGTGGGGACCGTGGGTTGCCGCGCTTCCCTGGGGCATGGTGCTAGTGGTATGCGTGGCGCCTTCCTGTTAGCGGCACTGACTCCCCGTCCGCTCGCGCTCTCTGGGCTTGCATCTGGGCCCGGCCTTGGTTTTCCTCTGGCTGGCTCCCGGTGGTGGCCTGCTTGGGGTGGGGCCGGTGGCCTTCCCTGCGGTGGAGCGCTCGGTCCCTGTGTCTGGCTTCCCGGGCTGCGGTGGGCCTCCTGCCTCCCCTGGGGTGGGGTGTTGGGTGGGGGGTGGTTGGGGGGTGGTTGGGGGGTGGGGGTGGGTGGCGGGTGGGGTGGTTGGGTGTGGGCGTTGGGTGGCGGGTGGGCCCCCATGCCCTGTGCCCCCTGGTCTTGTCCTTGGCGCGCTGGGGGTGTCGGTTGCTGCCTTCTCTTGGTTTCTGGGTCCGCGTGCTTGTCTGCGGCCCGGGCGGTCTTCTGGGTGGTGCCTCCTGGTGCTCCCCCTGCCCGGGGTGGGGGGGCACTTGGCCGGCCTGGCCCTGTTGACTTGTGGTAGTCGCTCTGGGCTTCGGTGTCCATCACACATGCATGTTTGTTCAGGGCTTACCAACTCCTGTCGAGTCCCCTTTCTGATAGTTGATGGGACCCGCCTGATTGTGCAGAGTCATTCTCCAGACTTTGCACTAAACTCACGCCCTTTATGCACTTCTCTCTCACTCCTGTCTCTTGGCGTCCTAACTCTGCATGCTGTCAGGACTTCTGGTTTCCAATTCATTTCTGTGTTGACTATTTGTTCCCAATTCTTAGATGTGGGATCGGTTGTTGGGAATGACATAGCATTTTACAGCACTCTATAGGATTCAAATAGCACTGCCTATCTGTACCCTCCCTGTTCGTCTTGTCTTGTCCTGTCCTTCATTTGTTTCCCCCTCAATTCACTGAGGTGCTGCACTGCCCCCCCTGGCTCATGATAGAAAAATTCAATAAAGACTGATAGCTTAGTCCCAGGGGGGGCCGGTGATGGTCACGCACATGCACAAAATATTAATATATTTTGCTGCAAGACTAAAATATGCATTGATCTCATTAAAGTTGACCCCCTTCTGTGGTGTTATACAATGAGTATAAATGCAGACAAAAAAAAAGTAAAAAAAAAAAAAAAAAAAAAAAAAAAAAAAAAAAAAAAAAAAAAAAAAAAAAAAAAAAAAAAAAAAAAAAAAAAAAAAAAAAAAAAGAGAGTCTGTCTAAGTTTCTAAGTCCCTGAAGTGGATTTATGGCAGTATATCTACAATGAACACCAGAGACCGATTGTTATTGCAAACTGCGAGTTACACTGAATCAAATAAAGTGTCACATGTCTATGTTCTGAGATATTTGTCTGAATTTTGACAAAAAAACTGGTAATTGGGCAGGAGGGTCTTAATTGAGGTCACTGTGCCAGTGAGCTTCCAAATCAGCAGTACAATACAATTACAATTACTACAATACCTTCCTGTTGTGTTCCTCACACAGCATTGCCACCTCACACCTCTCCCTCCACTTTGAAAACCCTGGTTTTGTCTTAAAGACGTCTGTGGTACAACACAAACATGAAAGCAGAAGGACATGTCCTTACTGTGGGGTCTCCGCTGTTGTAGAAGCGGTTCATCTCCTCTGTCAGTTTGTCCAGTTGGAGGGAGCGAACCCCCAAGATCTGGATCCAGAAATGGTTTGGGTTCTCTGAGGCAGAAACATAAACTTCTAAGTGTTCATCAGGCTGGAAGCTCAGGTCTGGGCTGGGAACTGGAACACAGAGAAAAAAATCTTAGTGTGAAACGCCTGTGCTCTGATACACATTACAGGGGAGCTGATGTTCAACTAAAGTCTTTTCACAAGTAAACCAGAGAGTCAGTGAACTAACTTTCAAACTTGGACACTTCAGAGAGTGACTCTGTAGAGATACTCTCCTCCTCCTCCTCCTTTCCGACTGTGTTGCTCATTTTCAGCTCCTCCACCTTGTCCAAAATATTTTCTGGTTGCTGTGTGGTGCCGTTGGCGTGGATGAGTCCATTCTTCTCTGTCTGGGAGAAGGGCCCGTTGTTGTTAATGCCAACTGGTGGTTCAGTCTCCACGCTCTCAGGCTTCTGATCTACAACATTATGGCCACGTTTCTGGCGCAGGGCAGATGACTGTGAGATCTTCATCCTCACCATCATGTCTTCTTTAACTTTTTCTAGAATCAGCTCCTGCAAGGACATCACAAGCAGTTACATTAATTTGAAACAAAATGCTTAAATGAGAGGAATGAACACACATAGATAATAATGATTTCATCCTGCTTCACCTTGGCCTGTTTGACCTCCTGTCTGGTCCCTGTGATTGTCACATTGCCCTTTGCCCCTGGACCGTACGCCTTCTCTTTAGAACAGGTCACTTTGGCCCCTGTGGTCCTGGTGATCAGTTTCAAGCTTTCTCCACCACGGCCTGCAAAACCAACACACACACAAGGTACTGACACACATACTATTACACCCAAACTGTTCATGAGAGACATTTATGTACCATAGAAACAATCATATACAAACGTTATACCTGATGATGTTCTTTATTTTTATACAGAGACAAACACAAAACAAATGGATCCTACTAACAAGTACTGCAAGTACTGTGTGCACCAAAGCCTGGCCTATTTTGACTCTGTCTCACATACTGTCTTGCTGCCAGAAATACACGAGTACCAATTGTGGACTAACCTACCGCTAAAAACAGTCCCTAAGAAATGCACTCTTTTCTCCTATTTGAGTAATGTTTCCCACAAAGTACAGTCAGCAACTAGTTTAGGAAATGACTGAGCCATTTTTTTTCAAAAGAAAAAAGAATGCAACTATATATTTATATATTTATATATTTCTGAGCTAAATATTTCCATCTTCAGCAGGAAAGAAAGGCTTGCAGGTAAGGAGCTACAGACAGTTGGGAAGTCAGAACATACCGAAAGATGCACCAACACACTGTTTGGGGTTGCTCTTCAATATAACACAAATTCAGTTTTCATATTTCAAAAGATAGACATCAGAACTGTACATAAAACTACTTACAGGGAACCGACAAACTCCCTGTTCATTACATGAAAGACTTCAAGAGATCTGTTCTGCTAAATGGCTTAAATCACGTATAGAGATAAAACCACTTACTACCTGAGAGCATACAGGTCACAGAGGTTATTTAAAATGACAGGAAGCCACTGTGATCTGAGAGAAACTGTACGTTTCGTAAAATTGCACAAAAACACCATATCTGTTTAAACATGTTGCACAGGTAACAGGGGGACAACATGCTTAGAAACAACTGAACAAAAATGTATGAGCAGACATTCATTAGCATGAGAGGATACAGTTTAGTTTTCCTGCTTAGTGTCATCTTTCAGTGTAAAACAGGAAGTATTTTGTATAAAAGGTAACTGAACCTACACCTTTTTCAGGCCGCAATGGTTTTTTAGGTGTGTTATTGCCTTGTATTGTTTTCAGCTGTTGGTGTTTTACTGTTTCTGTCTACAGAACAAAATAAAATTAAAATTTTCAGTAAATGATGTGAGAAATTTCATATTTTAGAAATGCTAGACTAAAATTCTCCCTAGCAACAGCAGGACTCGGCAGCAATCTGAATCTTGAAACTGCCTTCCTAAAACAGGCTGACAAGTGTTCAGTTGCTTGCAGCTGTGTCTGTATGTGTGCGCTGCTGAGCAGGGGCCTGCACCATGAAATGAAGTTTAGATCAGAACCCGCCTGCAGACAAACTAGTAACCAATCAGAACTGATCTATAAACACATTGGTTTATAGATCAGTTCAACTGTTTTGCTGTTTCACTTTCTTTTTCTGACAAACAGATAGTGAATTTACCAGTAAGTATAATGACCATGACAGCTACATTTTACATGTACAAAGACTCTTTCATTCTTGTCATAACTTTCGTATTGATGCTTTTTCACTGCAACTCAGAATAACATGAAACACCTTGCTGATGATAACTGAACATAAATGGTAACCCCCCTGTTGTCTTTAATGAAAAAAAATTGAAAACACTGTTCAATATTTACCATGATTACAAATGAACCATCCCAGGTAAAATAGACATTATCAGGCATAAAGTGACACATTTCATGCTGCACACAAGCAGCTATTCATATTCAATTTTACTTACTACAGTGTTTAACATGTAACTAGTACTAGATGCATGCTGATGGAAAAAAGAAGAGTTTCAGCAACTTCAGGAAATGTCAATCTTTAGCTTGACATCAGCGTTAAAAGAAAAAAAAGGTTCTAAAGGTCAAAGAATAAAGTTACCTATTATACGTCCAAAGGATGTTTGAGGAACTTCCAAAACCTCCAATACCGGTTCACATTCCATGACCAGGTTCTCCAGGACACAGTGTGCAAGCAAGACCTGCTCCGCAGAGCCCTGCAGCAGGAAACATACAGCTGCCTTACTTCCAGGCTCCCCTGAATCCGACAAAACCCTCACATGAGCCCCGGACTTCTGGGTCACCTAAAACAGAAGGACAAACAAGGAAATGACTAGTTGGATTTTAGAAACACAGTTTAAACACCTGTTTAATACATCCTCATATCCCCTGACATTTGCTGCTATCTAGTAAAATATGAATTAATGAGCAAAGTCTTCATTAAATTAAGACACATGGATAAGCATGACTTCAAGTGGGATTTTCCTCTATATGTGCCATCTTTATCACCATAGTGATGGAGCCCCATAGAGACAGCCTCAAATCTCCACAGTGTTAAAATTAGACTGAACTCTGAACTCCATCAGAAAAACTGGCCTCTTTGATATAGCACTAAATATAGCATTCCTAAAAATAAAAGTGAGCATAGAAAAGACAGTTCTAGTAAAGATAGCAAAAAGCATTTTCTGGAGGGTCTAAGGACAGAGGTTGTCACATGTCTTTTAGGTTGTCAAGCATGCAGTGCAAATTTGTGGTTTTGAGCTATACAAATTGATTCAGCTTTACCGACATATGTACTTAATCAATTAATTAGTCAGCAACTTTTTTTTATGACTTGCAATTTTTATTTTCTGACTTTAGAATCAACATACACAATATGTTAATAAATAAACAAATCATCCACATCTAAACCACACCCACCCCTACCCCAGAAGGGTCAATCACTCTCAGAAGTGGCTTGAATTTCAACCTATTATGGAAGACAGTACAGATACTGAATAAGCTGACTGGATGATGGAACAGTCAGCAACAATTTTAATGATGTTATTATCAGACCAATCTGTAGATTATTTTATCTAAATTCATTGACCACTGCCAAAAAAGTGGTAGATTAAAAAATAACAGGTACAGCCCTAGAGTCATGCAGAGAAAGAGTTCCCTTTCAGTCATTCACTTGGTACAACACATCTCATATGGGATATCTTGCTCTTGCGAGGCCTGACTGAAGACACCTCTATTCACGCCTTAAAGGCAGATGATCTGACATATACGAGCCCCCGCCTGCACATATAAATACCTGTCATCACAGTCATCCCTCAGTTCTTACACTCAACACCTCTAGACAGGCTAGCCAGCTACTGCTAATTAGCTCTGTTTTCTGTAGGCTACTGCCAGCTTGAAATTGGTTTAACTGTGCCTGTTGGTGTTTCGCTACTACTGTGGTGGGTGTGGCTGCCCACGGAGCCCTGATTTCGAGTTTCTCCTCAAGAGTTGTGAGCTTTGCGTCCCCTCCCTAAACAACAAAGACCAGCACGAAGCATGTTCTGTCTGTCTGGGAATTGTCCATGCCAGGAGAGCATTGACGGAGGCCAAGGCGTGCGAGTTCTGTCGCCACCTTTGGCGTTGAACCCTCAAGAGATGGGTCACGTTTCTGGAAGAGGGGCTGGGTACCACAGTCACATGGCACTACCCGGCATCGTCTCAGTCCGCCGACAACAGTTTCCCATTCGAAGCCCCTGCTGCTAGCTGGGCAGACCACATAGAGTATATTGATGGGTTAGCCGAGCTCAAGCCAGAGCCCTCCGAGGGAGCCAGCCAGCCACAGTTTGGTCTGGAAGCCCACCGTGATAACGTGCTGCACATCAGCTTGGACATTCGTGGTTAATCAGAGGACGAAGCCTTTTTGTTGAATCAAATTGCCCCTGCTAGCTCCGGCTAGTTGCAACGATAAATCCTTCTTTGTTTCACAGAGCAGTGGAGAAACTGGAGGTGGAGTGGCCTCCAGCTGCAACACAAAGAACCTTTGTGTTGCAGCCAGAGAAAATTTCCCCGGGCTCAGGTGGACACAGCCCGTGTGCTGAGCTCCGTAATGCTGCAAACATTCTAGATGATGTGTCTGTAGGAACTGGGGTCTCTGATGCCCTCTTACAATCCACTGGTACCTCTCCTCAAGGAAGTCAAAGTCACTACAGATTATATTCTCCGTGTATCCTACTGTGCAATGCTCCGATGGCTTCCACAGTTGTGGCACAGAGACACCTGTGGCTGACACTGCCTGATGTCCTGGATAGAGACAGGGCCATGTATGTGGATGAGCCAGTCTCCACTAAGCGCCTGTTTGGACAATCGCTGGACGCCATCCAGACAAAATTTAAGCTGAGGAAGAAGCAGCTCTCTGTAGCATCATCCCTAAATTCTTCACCAAATGTGTTGAGGCGGCGTTATCTCGTCTCCATGAGAGAGGCATCTGTATTTTATCTTATCTGGATGACTGGGCTCTGACAGTCAGCTCCAGAGAGACACAGCTGTTGCTTGTTCTGTCACACATTCAAGCACTGGGATTTTCAGTGAATTTCCAGAAAAGCTCGCTGACAGCAGTTTTCTTCTCTCGAACTGAAATATTTCACCGCTGCCTCGCTCAGTTTCAGTCGGGACGCAGACTGTGTCTTCAGACGATTTTACAGCTGACTGGCATGATGGCGTCAATGATCGCTGTAGTGCTGCTCGGGCTGTTGAAGATGCAAGCGTTTCAGTGCTGGACTCGATCTCACCAGCTGTGTCCATCCCGTCACCTCCAGAGGAGGCTGATGATAACACTGTCCTGCTTGCTAGCTCTCCACCTGTGGAGGGAGCCCAGCCTCCCGCGTCAAGGCTCCCCGTTAGGAAGGGTGTCTTTTCGCAAGGTGGTGTCCACAGATGCCTCCCTGAAAGGTTGGGGGCTCTGTGCGACGGTGAGAGGGGTCTGGTCGTCAGCTCAGAGCAAACTTTACATCAACCACCTGGGACTGCTAGCAGTTTCCTTAGCTCTGCAGCATTTTTGTTGAGTTCTGACAGGCCAGCATGTTCAGATCAGAACAGATTTCTTACATAAACAGGCAGGGAGGAACCCGTTCACTTCCCTGTTAAAACTGTCTCACTCTCTGTTCCAGTGGCGCAGTGTTCATTTCCTGTCCATCAGAACCACCCATGTACCTGGTCACTAGATCCAGGGTGCAGACATTCTCTCCAGAGGGGGATCCCTGGTGAGAGAATGGAGATTACACCCCCAGGTGGTGGCTCAGATATCGGAATGGTTTGGCAGAGCAGAAGCGGATCTTTTTGCATCCAGAGCAAATAGACATTGCCCTCTGTCACTTTTCTCAACAACAGTTCAGCCGATCTGCTTCACATTTTGTGGGTGTATTTGCTGGGGACCTGAGGAAATGCAGTGTTGATACTGAAGTTGTTTGGATGAGTTACCTTATCATAACAGTATTTTTTTCAAAGACATTCTGTGCTGTCCTTTGTCTTCAGAAGGCGTTGACAGCACATTCCAAAAAGTTTTCAATCCCGTCATCATTGTGACAGATGCAATCTCCATTGTTACCCCTTTTCCACCAAGAAGAACCATGTGCTAGTTCGGTGCTGGTGCTAGTGCTGGTGCTTAGTTGCTTAGTTTGGTTCAAATCTCACACCTCCTAAGAACCTGTTTGCTTTTCCATTGGCAAAACAGGAGCCACTTTAGAGCCGTTTTACATCACTGTAAAACAACTATGTTTGCATCCATTAAATAGTAGTTAAACAAACGCAATAATTTGACTACAAGGCGGAGGTCACCTGTTTTCAGGACACATCCGCAAACGTGCCACTGGTGGGACACAACTGTACCGGATTTCAGCATGCAACAGTTTGTGCAAAACTTCCGTGTGTCCCGGGAGTCATTCCAATACATCTGTGATTGGACCAGGGACGTCCTGGAGAACAAGGACACTAATCACCACTTGTGTGTCCCTTTTCACTGTTGGTTGTTGATCACGATAACCCTGCCCCTGCCCCATCCCCTGACATACTTGGTTCTCAGCTCTGGCCAAGCAAAGAGTTATTGCTTGTAGAAAGAGAGGGAGAAGGTCTTATGATAGTCATTATATCAGGTACTGAACTTACTTACCATGTCTAAAAACTTGGCTTGGTATCTGGATATGTTCCTATAGACTTCTACAGGAAGAGTCATCTTGGACACTTCAGTGTTGGGCCCCTGATCTGCTGAAATAAGGTAATCAGAGAATAACACAAAAATGGAATTTATCAATTAAACACAAATGTGAATTTTAGAAATTACTGTTGAATGGCATACTTACTGTTGTTGGTGCTGCTTATGTGGCGATAGACAATGTAGCCCACTGTGGCCCCGACAGAGAGACCCGCAGCAAGAGCCATCATTTTGCCTGAGCTCAGGCTGCTTTTTTGACCCGCCTTCACTGCATCCATGACACGTCGTGCACCCAGCGGGATGCTCCACCTAAACGTAGACATGACACAAGTCTTCTTGTGACTGTTCTCAACTGTCCAGCAGTTACACCTTTCTAGTGTGGTTTATCAGCTCCTGTTGATGAAATGTCTTTTCAACAACTAAGGCTTCTTATTGCTTTTGCCAAATGCAAAAATGACCTTCACTGCAATGCAGATGAAATTAGCTGGTGTCAAGTACAATGTCAGTGCTTTTGTTGGCTCACTGGGCAGCGGTACAGTCATGCAGCACAAGAACTGAAGCGTTAGCCAGCCAGAGGTGAAACAGATCAGGTGTCCTCAAACATTTTCAAACTGCAGACCACTTATGGGCAAAGACTTTTCTGGGGAACCCTAATTATTAAGACTGTCTAACACTTACTACATGAGATATATGATGAGGTAAATGCATAACATAAATAATTACATTTCAAGCTACATTGTTGACATTGAAAACAGTAGTTTACCCCCATTCCTATTCTTTTTAACTTAAGGCTTTCAACCACATACCACACAAAATGGTTGTCAGACAATGGAGTTTCTTAGCAGCATTTATAAGACCCATAAGCAGCAGCTACTTTTCAGTCATATCACAGTATCTTTATCAGATGCCACAAAATTAGAGATGTTCTTGTTGCTGAGGGTCACAGTTCATTCTTAAAGTTAGACAGACAGAGACAGCAGTTGAGAAACTGTTTTCAAAAAAGACCATGAAATATAACTGAAAGCTCCTGAGCAGCTACTAAATGGACCCTGTGGTGAGATTACTTTCTCAACTATTTATTGGCTGCTACAGTATTCTATATCCAAGATCATTCCCCTTTGTTCTTCCTCATCTTTGGTCAGAGACCACCTGAAGGTCCCTGACTGCATACTGAAAAGCACTGCACGAGATTGTTCCAATGTAGCCTTTTGCTATCTCAGACTACATCACTTGACAAAATAATTAGCCTGCAAAAACGTGCACAAGCAGTCACATTCACATTCTTTAGTGCCCTAAATGATAAAACATTTAGTGTACACACACACACACACACACACACAGCACTGCGCTTCCTGTAAAGCCAAACTGCAGCAGCCCTGACCCTGACTATAGGATGTAATGCACTGAGGGACGCTGCACATGTTGAAAACCATGTACTGAAGTTGGGCGACCTCCAGACATTCCATTAATAACTAAATAACTGCATCTGATTCTTTGTGAGGCTTTTAGCTGCTAATAGTAAGTCTAATGGGATAAAGCAGAATGCACTGGAGGTAAGCCAACCGCGTCAAGTATTACGACCACGAAGGACCGAGGAGCACACAGCACCACCATGCAGATGCGTGTCTCACTGAGAGAAGAGGGCTCTGGGGCTGTAGTTGAGAAACACATGGGACTTGGACACTCCAACGTCCATCTTGGAAGAATCGTGTCAATAAAACACAAATCTTCTCCAGTCCTGGCTTTGTTTTCGTGTTTAGACCCAAGTTCAAGGCTACTGGCAGACAGGTAAAAGGGAAAAAAAGGTTTTAGCATTACAAGTCACTACATGACAGCAACAGCACTCTGATGTCCTTAATAAGGCTGCTGTGAAGAGCATGGAATCAGAAGTTATTAGAAATCAAATACAGCACCTCGCTGTGGGAAGAGTATGCTAACCAACAAAAGGTAGGCCTGCCAGTATAAGATGACTGATCACGGTTGTGACTTCTGTCAAAGTGAATCCTGTCTGCATCACACTGAAATGCTGCAGCTGCATTCTAATAAGAAGCAATCCTCTATTTAAAAAAACACACAATTTAATGTGGCAGTTCTGTCTGACAGGTGTACAAATAAAGACAGTGGAAAGCTTTTATGTATTTGTTCAGAAGTTTACATCATTGTGGTTAGATTTGTTCATTAGTAGTACGTTGTGCCATTAACATAATACAAATTTATTTGCAGCTGTTGAGCCAAAAAGTGATCGTCTGGCAAAAACTAAAAGCCCCCTGTGTCCTACGTTATAACTGATCCAGGTGCTTTTACTGGTCGAAACAGCTTCAGTTCAACTCATAATGCAGTTTCCCACGAGCCACAAAGTAACTGCAGCTCCTACATTGCATAAAATGTTATTATTTATTTATTCACTTGAACAGGGACAATGTAAAATATACATTAACCTCAGAAAGGAGAGATGCATTGCACCAGGTTGTAGCACTAAGACTAATTTCCACCTGTAATCCCTGGGCAAGCTGATGATGTTAACAAACTAAAATGCAAACTAGTACAAAAAAAAAAATCACATTAATTAATAAATTTCCCCCAACAGCATAAAATGTATTCATCTATAAACGCTCCTCAACAAATATACTCTCACATGCACACAACTATATTACATTGTGGGAGCAGCTTTAATTTTAAAAGAAGCCATTGTTTGGCCTTATGTGAAAAAGTGTGATAGTTTGTACATGTGATCAGCTCTGTTGGTAACATGTTCCTCTGTTTGATGGCCACACATGAAAACGCTGAGCTGTCAAGTGTTATTAGTGCACCACAATGACTTGATTTAAATCGTGAGGACTGTATAATTAAAGCTGTAGCCCATAGCATACCGTCTCTACAGATACTCCACCACATGCAGCCTGAAC
Source organism: Dascyllus trimaculatus (assembly GCA_024666655.1). Lineage (NCBI taxonomy): Eukaryota > Metazoa > Chordata > Actinopteri > Pomacentridae > Dascyllus > Dascyllus trimaculatus. Next base: position 28,751,154 of record CM045463.1, on the reverse strand, counting down.
ATCTCAGACAATACTGTGTATTGTCTATAACAGGGGTGTCCAACCCTGGTCCTCAAGGGCCACTATCCTGCATGTGTTAGATGTTTCCCTCTTCCAACACACCTGATTAAATGATCAGGATCATTATCAGGCTTTTGCAGAGTTTGATGATGAGCTGATCATTTGAATCAGGTGTGTTGGAAGAAGGAAACATCTAAAACATGCTGGATAGGGGCCCTCGAGGACCAGGACTGGACACCCCTGGCCTATAATAATCCTAAATGTCATGTCTGATTACTCTTTTTCTTTCGGTCACAGTAATTCTTATTATTTATTTACAACAGACATTCAAGTTCCACAAAGACAAACTTTGGCTCCCAGTACAAACAGAGGTGTGTGGAACTGCAGTGGGATGCAGATAGAAGCAGCTGGAGGAGCTGAGGGATACAGCTTCATGAGGAGGCGCCAAATGAGTTCCTGACACCGTATTTGTCGATGTGGAATAGCTACTTAGATTGCTGTAAAGTATTTAGGCCGTACTGAAATTAAACAGAATGACAGAGTGCTTCTACTGCAACGTATTTAGTCTTCAACCACGTCCCACAAAGAGGATATATCTTCACAAATCAGCTTTAAATGCTACATCTTGTAACAGAGGACGGCTGGTTTACACGAAGCAAAAGACAACGCGACTAGCTACATAACCTTGTTCTTGTCTTCTTCCTGCGACATATGAACCAGTGCGTTGTTGACAACATGCCTCAAGCCTGAATAAAGTCAAAGTGTTTCGACTGTATTTTCCATCTGTGATGAGCTGTTCAAACGACCGCAAACACACGTTCTCCTCTGACCTAGCCAAACAAGCTAGCATGAGCTAAGCTAGCTGCTGGTTCACACATGCAGACATTCACGGTAACATAGACTAGGAGCACACGCACACACCTCGGCAACACGCCTTTGTGTGTTTTCAATGTGTAACGTGTTTCAGAATGAACAGTAAATACATGTTAGAACAAATGACACTTACACACTCCGGCTTCCTTTTGGATCGACCCTGACTGCAACAACTGTCAAGCTGCCGGAGGAAACTCGAAGCACGAAGAAACAGGTTTGTATGTGGGCTTGAAGCGGTCTTCGTGTCAGGCTACTGATGTGCAACAGCAGGAGGGCTGCAGACATTCAACAGACAGTCTACGGGGATATTTAATAACGTGAAACACAGCTCTGAGTTATTAAATAGCATTAGGTACAGAGTTTTAATGTGTACAGTCATACGGAAGTCTTCCTCTTTATTGCTTTTAACTTCACACTTGAGTCAGTCAATTCTCTGTTCGGTCACTGAATCACGTGTCAGACACACACTACCTCATTTACATGGAGGCTCGTCCTCTCTTCCTCCTGTAGCAGGGCCGCCTCCAGACATGGTTCATTAGGGGCCACACTGGGCCCCTGGAGTCTGCAGCTGCAGTTAATTTATTAGTTGGAGCCGATATATAACGGTATTAAGAGGAGAGGAGCCCAGTGCATCCCCCATCAGTCTAAACCTATAGCAGCATAACTAAAAGACAGCTCAGGTGATCCTGAGCAGCCCTAACTATAAGTTTTATCAAACAGGAAAGATTAGAGCCTGATCTTAAAAGTAGAGAGGGTGTCTGCCTCCTGAACCCAAACTGGGAGCTGATTCCACAACAGAGGAGCTGATAACTGAAGGCTCTGCCTCCCATTCTACTTCTGGAAACTCTGGAACCACAAGTAAACCTGCAGTCTGAGAGTGAAGGGCTCTGTTAGGATGATAAGGTACAATAAGGTCTTTAAGATACGATGGAGCTGGTCATTAACAGTTTAATAGGTAATGAGCAGGATTTTAAATTCTATCCTGGATTTTACAGGGAGTCAGTAAAGAGAAGCTAATACAGGAGAAATATGATCTCTTTTACTGTCGGAACTCTGGCTGCAGCATTTTGTATCAGCTGGAAGTTTCTAAGAGAATCATTGGGACATCCTGATAACAAGGAATTACAAAAGTCCAGCCTAGAAGTTATAAATGCATGGACTAGTTTCTCAGCATCACTCTGAGACAAGATATTTCTGATTTTGACAATATTACGTAAATCAAAGAATGCTGTCCTGCAGACTTGTTTTATATGTAAGTTGAAGGACATATCCTGATCAAAAATAACTCCAAGGTTTTTTACAACAGAACTGGAGGCCAGAACAATACCATCTAGAGTAACTATCTGGTTAGATAGCGTGTTTCTAAGGTGTTTAGGACCAAATACAATAACCTCAGCTTTGTCCAAAATTTAAATGAAGAAAATTACAAGTCAAAGAGAAGTTGATGAAATACTGCAGTATTAATTAAAGGAAAGATTTCCTAACAAACACGTTGCTGCTTTAGAGGAATTGATTATTGACGTAAGATCTGGCAGATTTACAGCAGAGAAGCAGTCCATGCATAAATCTGGTCCTATGGACGCTTCCAGAGCTGCTGCACCTAAAGACATGTTCAGGATTTTTTGGCTTACATATATATAACTGTGGTGAAGTGGAAGGAGAAAGCAGCAGAAAATGGAATTACTCAAGTACAAGTACCTCTAAGTTGTACTGAGGTACTAAGGTTGAGTAAATGTACTTAGTTAATTTCCAGAATAATTTCTGAAGCACAATAATTGTATAAATAAAAGAGCATATTTATTAACATGACAATCAATACACAAATCTGTCAAAAGTCTGAACATAGACTTTAAAAAATACAAAATATCCATTTGTGTCTTGTGAACTACTATACCATAGTCCATCAGCCCACACCCCTAAACTGCAGACCAGGTCTGATGGAGGCCTCAGCTCCAAGCATGTATGGGACATTAACTCAACCAGAGGCCTGCTAACACACAGTAATGAGTTAATTTGTACTGTGAACAGAACAGTAGAACTATAGAGAAAGTGTACATTGATCAAAGAGCATTCACAGGACCTTATTCATGCAGCATAGTCTATACATTTGTCAGGATAGAAAAGAGTGAAGTATAAAATAGAGCAAACCAAAAAATGCAATCATGTCTATGTTCTTGTTGCATTGTATTGTTTGTCTTAAATCCATTCTCAGTAGTTTCATGCCAAGCATTTTGTCCATCCACAAGTGATCACTACAACTTTAGTGCCATACAACCTTTACTTGTACCTACTCCCATACACCCCCACCTTAAATGTGGAACCCGAAGGAGCATTTTTAGCTATGGAAAAACTACAGATAGGCACATACGCAAAAAGAAAGCACACAGGTTGAACAGGGCTGCAGCCAGGATTTTAAATGCTGATGTCATCAATCAAGCTCCCACCGATGATATACACACACAAAAAAACTGTATTTGCATTTAGTTTTAAAGCCTTCTCCACGTCACAAGAAACTGTTTTTTTAAAAATTATTGTTGGGCTAAAAGCAGTCAGATTTAAACACAGTCTCTGAAATCAGCATGTAAAGTATCCCCCTGCAACTCAGTGTTTAGCGACAGAATAAAATGATTATAAAAAAATAAAGAGACAGAATAAAAATGGTAAAACCTCCAAATTCCCAGATAAATGACATGACCTCAGTGCCATCAACGGTAGCGACAGCCCTGACATAAAACCCCAGATGCTATGTTTGATGCAATCTTTAGGTTAGGATACACCACAAGTGGACAGGAAATAAGGCTGGATTACCATCACACCTTAGAATTAGCGGGGCCATAAAAGCCCCAGGTCCATTGTCTGTCAGTCTGTGTTCATCTGACTGCAGATCTGTTTAGAAGTAGGGATGGGGAATGTGATAAATCCTCTGTCACAACTGTTTCTTACAGTGAAGAACATTTGAAAAATTCAGGAAAACTTGCGACATGTAACATGTAAATGGTACTGGCTTTCTGAATTAATTCAAATGGTAAAAAAAGAAAATATTTCCCTATCTTATAGAATATAGAATTTATGTCAAAATATAGATATATATCTGGGTGTAATACATCTGCTGGAAAATAACTTGTGAAACTGATCATGTGGGGGCTCTGGGCCTCCTAGCAGGTTAGTATGGCCCTGACAAGAATGACTTGAGTTGTTCCATACAGACGTAAAAAAAAGTTGGTATTTAGTTCTGAAACAATGCACTCCCAGTATACAATTGCAATCTTAAAAAAAGCATTCATCTGAAATAGTGACAGCACCACACACAAGGCTGGTCTGATTGATCATCGATGATACAGACGTCTGCTGCTGATTCTGCACACAAACCACATTAATCAACAGGTCTGAAACCAAACGCGTAGACGCCTGCAGATTAGCTGGGAAACTTGAAGAGGTTTAGGAGCGAAATGTCGAGGATAGGCTGGTCAGCCGAGCAGGTCAATTATGAATTCTGGGATAATCTGAACAAATCTGTTGAAGAAGTCTACTCAACCATTCAGTCTTGTCAACCTAAAACGGTGTCCTGAGCTCCTATCTGTTGACGTTTTAACAGATGAAATAAGCAGAAAGGCTAAGACGGAAGGCAACTGAATGATATAAAGCACCTTTCAGAAGATCCTGGTATGTTAGCAAACCAGAGGGAGCATGCTTCTTCTTAAGTGATGCGTAAGCTCATCACTTAGGACAGGACTAGCTAGATGACTGTAGATACGTGCGTAACAAATGATCCAATTTAATCCTTCATTCCCTATTGTGTTGCAGGAGATGTGACCCAGCTTAGCTCAGGAATACAGTTACAACACAGGGCATTTACTGCAAAATACAATAAAATAATAGAAGGCTCTGTCCAGGCTACCATAGTGAAGATTGAAATGTGGCTGAATTACAGAAAGGAACAAAAAGCTTCTGTCACATTTTTTTTTCAGAGGTAGTTTTCACACCCTGCCCTGTGTTACATATGGAACCACAAAATGTGCAATATTAGATTAAAAATAAAAAATAAAACATTACATGTCAAGTTTATTGCATAACATTACCTTTCACACCTTTCATAACAGCACTTCTACCTTCTCACCTTTCGGCCACCTTCCTTTCTTACAGCATCCAGCTTAAAAACTGCGGCCAGACTTGGAGTCCTGATAGCTAGAGCAAATAACTGTCAGTCAGCCAACTAGTCATTTCTGAGGAACATCTTTATAATCAACACAGCCGAGCTAACTCTGACTTAGCTAATGTTAGTGGCTGCTGGTAAAAGCATTTCTTCACTGTGATACTGAATCATGAACTATGCTCCGAGCCCTGCCTAGCTAGTTAGGTAGCCAGTACACACAGACATGCTGGAAACTCTAGCTGAAAGGAGCCAACTGACTAAATGTGGGCAGTGACAACACTAGTGTCATTAAAAGATATTTTAACTCCCAGTGTGAAAATGTAAAAGCTATTTTCAAATGTGTAATAACAGTGATATATTTTAACAGCTTCTTGAATAATTTCATATATTAATGCTATGTCTACATATCTTATTCATATAATGATTTGTTTCATTGTTACTGCACATTTTGGGGTTCCATAGGTACACACTGCCTTTTCTTTTCAGCCCTGTGTGTTTCCATTTGAAGAAAGCACATTATGTTCAAATGAATCAATGTTGGACTGGTCAGATTATATGCCACAATTCAGTACAAGTCACTGTCGTGTCAATTACAATAAACCCCACTTCAAAGTAGTCTGACAGTGAAGCAGTATGTAGTGGACTGTTTGGTACCTGGGGTAAATCCTGGAGATGAGAGAAACCATGCAGAATTTTCTCAGTGATGGAGAACTGCAGTGATGAGTGAGGAACAATTAATCTGTTCAGAAAACATTCCTCATGCTTATCAAATGAACTAAAACCAGTCAACAAACAGTTGCCTATTTTGGCTCTTTTTCTACTTGGTGGAACTTAACGCTTTGGAATCTTCCTTTTCCCCACCCTTCACATAACTGATCGACAGCACAACACACCCAGGAGCGTAAACATGAGCCCCCGCTGTAACATCTGCTGGATATGTGCTCCGTCCGACAGGTACAGGGCGGCTGGGCCGAGGTGGTAAGAGTAGGTACGACAGTGTGTGCACCTGGCCCTTTCATGGTTTCCTGAAGGGACCGACTAGTTCCCAGTATTGTCAAGACACCAACTTCCACTGAGGGAATTCATCAGAATGGAGAGTTCATCCCCAGCTTTGTTTCAAACTGCAGCTTCTGTCTCTTCTGGTATCGAACTCGCACCCTGTAATGAAAAGGACAAATCAGAGCTCATACTTCACAATACACCGCTGCTCTGCAGAAGATGAGAGGAAGTCAAAGACTGATCTGATCTGTAAATAATCCTCAGTAATCCCACACTGATCCTTTTGCTGCAATATCTGCTTGTGCTTCTTTCTACCACTTGCCCTGCATTGCTGCACTCATTCAAAATATGCCTCTCTTCCATCACTACTTAACCACCTAGAGCAGCTGTCTTTGTTTCATACCGAATCTCGTGTAGCTTCACCACTTCATTGACCACCATCACCAGTAAAGGTGACAGAGAGACCAGCAGCCAGGCTTCCAGCGGGATGTTTCCTAGGTTAAAGCTCAGGGGACTGTCTTGGTTGCGCCACAACTGAAAATCCACGGTGGCCTGAACAATCTGGCTGAGCAGCCTGGTGAGAACAGAGTGAGAGTTAACAATGAGTTAAGACCTTTAAACAGAAAAGCTCCGAAAGAAAATACACACACATACATTTAGAATAAATTAGGTCTGTCACGATATGAGAATTTTGACAGTCAGTCCCAACACCACTGAAATTTAATGGGTCACGATGCTACAACATTAAATAAAACAATGCAGCGTTGTTCTTTGCTCAGAATCTGCCTTTGGAGGGGACGACAGACGACAGTAGGATCAGAGGAGAGAGTCGCATGAAAATGGCAGACTTATACCAGATGTCTGCAACGTGTGAGTCAGACTATGGTGGCATCAGCATTTCTACTGCAGTGCCCAGCTATCTGATACATGCAAAAAATGCAACAATAAAATGTCATGGGGTAATAAACACATGAAAAATATGAACATCATAAAAACAGTGGCATATAGCCTTCTGAAATTTAACTACACTTATAAAACCAGTTTACCTGACAGGACTGATGTGAGTTTTTGTCATATTTTCTGAGTGTCTGGCTGTGTGTGTGTGTGTGTGTGTGTGTGTGTGCGCGCGCGTGTGCGTTTGTGTGTGTGTGTACACAACACTCTCCTCATGCTCATGTTGTGGATGGACTGGACTGAATGGTAATATCACGAGCTAACCAATGTTGTCGCCAGCACCCAGATGACAGTCCAGGTGTTAGTCCAGGTATCGGTCCAGGTATCTTTCCAGTATTGGTCTAAGTGTCGGTCCAGGTATTTATTCACTTTAAGAGCTATTGCTACATTAGCCTAAACAAGGTAAGTCTGCCCTTGTGAACACTGTGTGTGAGGAGTTGCTATAGCAGACGCATTTGTCACAGATCACTAGCAGTGACACCACGTTTTCACACAGATTTGTTTTGGTGTCTGTGTGCCTTTTCCCCAAATTCTACAACCAAAGTTCACATTTTTAGCATACTTGAAGTATATTATGGACTGCAAAAGAAGATGGAAGGAGGAGTTTTTCAAACACATCCAGAATGACTAAATTTCTGGTTGACTCACAATGTGGAAATGAGGCGGTCCCATGTGTTGGAAAGTACAATTAAGCATGATAACATGCAATACATCCATTTATCAGCGGATTAAATCTGTCACAGAACTGCAAATTAAAACCTGTTGTAGGTACAGTATCTACAGCAGGACTGCTGTTGACCCCATCCATCAAGTGTAAACCCTGCCTCAGCCTATGAATGCAGACAAACTAAACAGTTGGGTCTTTCTGTTTGGAAAGAATCTGCTAGCAGATAGAAACTAAGACATCTATAGTAATTTAAATGATATCAGAAATAAAAACTGCTGAACAGTGGAGAAAACAAATGACCAACAGATGGTATCAATCTAAAGGACGTGACAACTTACACCACAGGTACAGTGAGACACCACCAGGTATTGCTGAATGGACTCTTTCTCCACAGAGGCTGGGAACGGTGGACATAGCTGAGGGAGATCACCACTAAAATAAGACAAAACAAAGACAGAAGACGGGTTGATTTTAAGAACAAAGCATGGGAATCTGACTACTGCTTATGCTGAACGAGTGCCCACCTGTGTGTAAGACGAGGAACCCTGCCATGACCTTCTGAGTGAGCAGCAGGCCATTAGACAGCTCACTAAACCACTGAAGAGCCTCATCTGAAGAACTGCAGCATTAGAGAACAACTATTAATCAAACAGATTTATGAAATCTGGCTTTTCCCCACTATCTCTGTCCATCAGTGAGCACTATCATGCTGTCACTTTACCAATGACATCACAGTAAAACTAACAGCGATGTGTGGTAACTGCTGTCCTAAACAAGCCTATGAATGGAACAGCTGGTGGACTGTTGCAGGCAGTGCTCCTTCTACCTGGCTGTGAATATGCAGCTACAGGTGACAGTGGTGTTGTCAGTGAAGGTCAAGTTAGTGCCTTGGGGGCAGACCGCCTGCAGAGTGAACCCAAAGGCCAACAGGTAGGCACACATAGTCACACCAAACTTTAACAGGAAACAGCCGAGGAAGTAGTTCTGAGTCTGGTCAAAGAGAGCAACAAGAGAACAGAGTCAGACTCACTGAAATTATAGGACTTTTATACAAAAGCAAACACATTAATGACACAAACTCATTATGTATTAACCACCAATGACATTATTGTACTGTGCATTCAAATGCATCCTAAGTACACTTCCACTGCAGTATCACTTTGGTTTGGTTTTTCTTAAAGAGCTCGACTGGAGTATTTATTTATCATTATTATTTTATTTTATTTTTTTTGTATTGCCTGTTTATTTTATTGGATTTTGTATTTGTTAATGGTGAAGAATGGGGGTAGGACTTAACAAGCCTAGGCTTCTTCCTATCCCTTTTCGAACGAGACAGATGTGTATTATATTGAAATTGGCTTTCTATTATTATTATTATTATTATTATTATTATTATTATTATTATTATTTGTAATTGTTTTCACCTATTTTTAATCTTTTGTTTGTTCGAAATAAATAAAGAAATCAAATCAAATCAAACTTAATTATCAAATGATTCAAAATTACACTACTTATAAATCAACAAGTGTTTCCTCTTCTCAAAAACAAATTATTTAGAAAGACTATGTTGAAAATACAGTAGAAACACAATGCAACAAAGGTGAATAGAACAGGGATCACTGTCAAGTCAGAAAACCTGTCCTCACTACAGTTCACTGAGTGCACTTGTGATTTCCAGTCTAATGAATGAACAAAACCAGTGCATTTCATATGATTAGAATGTGGTGGGAAGACTTTAGATTTTTCATCAGACATTGCTCAAAGTGAAAAAATATATACATTCTAGACTCATCACTGAAATATTCAAGCCTTTATTTGTTGTAACTTTAAAGAGAACAGCTTACAGCTCATGACCCCCCCCAGCTGTCAAGTCAGCAGTCTTCCCCATGATGGTGTTTGTGTATACTGAACCAGACTGAGTATTTACAGGCTCTTTGCAGGTGTTTTGGTTAATTAGCTGATTAGAATTCTTCTTAGGACTGTATGGGAGTGTCTAGGGGTCACTGACTGACATCTCTGTGGCCCTCTGTGAACTAGTCTTATGAGACTGATTTTGGGGGGCTTTATTACCTGTTAGCTGTTATCATCAAAATTGAAAGAAAAAAAAGTTTGAAATATTTCAGTTTATGTGTAATGAGTCTAGAATATATGAAATGTTCAGTTAGAGCAATATCTGATTAAAAATATTGAAGTTATTCCACCATATTCTAATGATATGATATGCACTTGTATTACAAAATGAACAACTTTTTCAGTATTGGACCTATGGGCAGTGTTTATCTGCATGTCAGCATCAGGGCTCCACATGGAACAGAACCGCCAGAGCAACTGAAAAAATCTAATTGTGAGACTTCATAAAGCTGGTAAAAAAACACAAAACTGAAAGAATAAACTCACCCTGTATCTGTAATGGAAGAACATGAAAGTACGTCTGATCAATATTAGGAGTCAGATGAGACCAGTATAAATTTGTTGGGCTCAGATGGGGTCCAGGATGTTCGCGTAAACCTGGTCAGGACTTCATCAGTGAATGCATAACCCTGACAGTAAAGCTGAGAGTGTGATAATATGGGACACTAGGGAGATGACATCTATAAACTGTAAGATGATTCTTTTGAAGTTGCATTTAGTTGGAAAGACTTTTCTGACACTCTGCAGAGTGCGCAGCGTATTACACTGCTCAAATAAGTACAGTTCTCATAGTTTGGCAGTGATCCTGTGACAGCTCATGCATTTCTGATATGTGACCCTACCTTCCTTGGTATTGCATCCAGGTTCTTCCCTGTGGCAACTGTCATAACTGAACAGTCAGGCGGCTTCCCCAACAGTGACACACTGCCAACACAATACAAACCCACATATATTAAAATTCCAAAATAGATGGTATGACTTTCTACATGTCTAGTGTGTACAGTATGTGTGTACAGTATGTGTGTACCTTAGCAGAGGGCAGCTGAAGCAGGACACCCAGAGGATGTCAGTGGTATTCATGGGAGGAGGAAGCTGAGCTAGACAGGCTAAGAACTGCACACAAACACCAGAAGCACTTTAGTGATTCAATGTCATAAATGTGTCTAAGCTGCAAAGAATAGGACAGCTTAATAGGCAACGTAAATAGCCATATGTTCAGAGCTTATGAAGTCTCCTCTCTCACCTGGATGATGACCAGACTGAGCTGACACTGCAGCAGGAAGAGGAAGCACTTGCGGATTCCATAAGTTGTGTGTCGTGCCTGGAACACATCCACACAAAGACACATCAATAAATGCAGCGTCTCTCTCTGACTTTGTGTTTCCGGGCCTTGTGCGTCTAACCTGCTCTATGAGCTTGACAATGCTGACGCTCTCTCCTTGGTGGAAGGTGACGGAGCAGCCCATGCTGTTGAGCTGTCCAGACAGCCTCAGAGGAGACAGTCCCTCAGCATCTCCGTTAAATCCTCCTCCGGTGGCATAGCCAAAAGTCTCCCATGAACACTGAGATGGGTACAGAGGGTCCAAAGCAATGCTGTGAAGCCAAGAGATGGAAAATTTACATGTGGGACCACTAAGATTATACTGCTGTTCCTGTCTCTTCAGGAAGTACTCAGACTCCTTCAGTTTTTCCACACCTTATTTTAAATGGATATATCTGACATGGTTTCACATCCGTCTACACTCAGCAACCCATAACAACAAAGTGAAAACAAGTTTTTGCCAATGTTTGCTAATGCATTAACTCAAAAACTGTATTTCTCATTTAAGAAAGTATTTAGAGACTTAATACACTACCTTGTAGAAAATGAAGAAGAAATGAAGAAATCATGGGGACATAACTGCCTGAAATGAACAGTGGCTTATACCTGCATCCAAAATCTGAGACTACTATTAGAGTGACCACCGGGTTTTTTGTCACCTCACTGACCAGAGCTGGATTTGGCCAGAATGTGAACTCCAGAAGGAATTTTGGTAGTTTCCTACATCAAAAACACTCTAAAAGGTTCATAGTGAAGGAGTGTGAATGCCGTCTGTAGAGAGAGTATATGAAAAACATGAAGCAGGTTGTGTGATTACATTATTACATGATCAGTAACTACTAGGGGGAGTACATTCAAGTTCCAGGAATTCATATCCTTGCTTGGCACTGTTACAGTCCAGGAATACAGATACTTTTGGTCTACTTAATGCAGGAAAACAGAAAGAAACTGCTATGATTTGTATTTCAACGCATATAGCTCAAGTAAAAACGTGAGTCATTACACCACCAGTCTGAAAAGTCTCACGTATCTGTGCTTTTTCTTCCAACTGTTGCAAAAGAAGATAATAAAGCTGAATAATATTATAAAATACAACAGCAAATATGAACCATGAAGTTAGCGGTGGACAACAGACACCAGCAGCATCACTGTTTTTGTTGCTACTATTATGATGAGACACTACCAGAGGTAACTTTTCAGAATTCTTTCCCACAACATTAAGGATCTAAATTTAGTATTTCTAATGATGGTGACAAAAATTTAAATTTCCATTAAGTTTACAAAAGAACACTGGCCAAACCCTAATCACACTCATTTCAATATACAATTCAGAAACCTGTTTAGGGATTATTATCTGCATACCTGAGATCACTCTGTAGAAACAGGCGACTATTGCGGAAATTAGCAGAGCTTCCCAGACAGCAGGTGACCTCCTTGTTCTCCTGCATGATCTTCATCATCTCACACATGGCTGCCAAGAAAAAAAAACAATCTGGTCGTCAGTTTCCCTCTTAAATATGTCCCACGCATATCCAGGAAAGTGACAGTAACTTCGATCATCAGTTCAGTCCCTGGTAGAGGTCTCATTGCTTGTTTATTATAATGTTTGCTCAGAAATCTACTTCACCCTTGAAAGACGGATGAAGACAAGACATCTTAGCAAAAGTATACATAAAACACAGAAAGACAACTCACTGTCAGGGGTGCAGTCAGTGAAGAGGGGCACCAAAAGAGGCACATTATCAATGTTCTTCAAATGAGGACGAACCTGGTGGATCCCGCGAGGTAACTTGGCCTTTGATATAGCAAGGACAGCATAATAGCAACTGTAAAAACTCAGTGAGAGCATATTCAGACTGAATGCAACTATTTGAAGTTTTACAGTACACTAAATAATCTAGTTAAAAGTCCAGAGAGAAGCAACACATCATTTCAAAGCAAAAGACAGCAGCAGCTTCTTAATTTACCCTGTTGCAGTCCTCCAGAAAGCTGGGCACATCACTGTCTGTGGGCTGGAAACTGGCCAGGTCAGAGTGAGCTTCCTCCTCTGGCAGCAGCGGACCTTCTGCTTCATCCCGAGAATCTGCGTGAGACAAGACAACAGCTTTAACATTTCTGATTTTCCTAGGAGCTTCAGTAAAAAGCAACTAGATTTCTCTTCTTGAGGCCTTTTTTTCCTCTCACCCCAGAAGGTTCCTCAGGTCTTAAGTGTCCACTGAAGGTGGAATATGCAAGAGTTTGAACATAAATATAGCATTAATATGGCAGCAAACAGCTACCTGCTATGTAAATATAAAGTGGAGTAATGGTGTCCACTCCCTCTGTGTGTCTCCTACATGTTAATGCCTTCCTTTGAAACTGTTGGCCCTCTTCGCATTTATAAACACACTAAGAGCGACTGTTCACACCACACTGGAGAAGTGACAGTGCAGTCCAGCGTTCAGCCAGTGCCACAACAAATCCAAAGAATTAAAGCAGTTTACTTATGCTATTTACCTAATTTACATGTGTTAGTTTAATTTCAGTTCAGTGTTACATTCCCTTTTGCTGAGGCTCCACTCTGCTCCTCTACAGCTACCTTGTGTGTGTTTCCACACCTCGACTGGGTCCAGTCTTGGACAGACCAGAGCAAAACTCGAGTGTAGAAATCAATACAAACGGAGCAGAGCAGATACACGCAGACAAAATGACAGACAGATTGAATTAGGATAGCGTTACTCCAGTTAACAACAGCACACTACAATCACGTATTTGACAATACAATTATGGGCTAAGGGTTGTGGACGGATTATTTCTGAGTTGGCTTTCATGTAAACAACCTTACTGGTTGTAAAGGAAAGTGAAGGGAGGGGGGAGGTGAGGCCGATGTGCCCATTTGTTGTGGTCTGTGACACTGGTGCTGGTGGTTCTGACTGACACAGAACCTTTACAAGGAAACTGTAAGACAAGTGCAACCTAGTCATAATTAACTTAATTTCACAATGAAAGCCAACGGTGCAGCTTCAGTTTCAGAACTGCACAGAGAAAGGCTACCTTTCTCTCTTTCTGATTGAGGATGCAGCCATCTTGTTTGAACAATTTTTACTGGAATTGGATACAGTCAGAGGGGGCTTGGTGCTTCCATTCTGTATCTACATTCAGTAAGTAAACAGCTACCCAGGGACGCAGAAAAAGGAGGAGGAAATCCATGAAAAGACTACAGAAGCACAGTGCATTAAAAGACAAAACCTTCTGTAGACCTTCATGCCTGGAAAAGAAGGAACTGTTGAATTTAATTGAAAAAGTTTCTACTTCTAGCCACCAAAGCCATAGAAACAGACAAAGAGCAACTTTGAAAAGCCATGCTAATGGATAAATTGAAGCTACAACCTGCAGAACAATCATTAAGTGCACCCTCAGTGAAAACAGAGTAAAATGAAAAATAACCTAAGATTGTACAAGCACAGGTACCTTGGTTCAGGTCTTCATGCAGTGAGCCCTGACTGGGGCTGGATGGTGCTCCATCACAGGGACTGTCTCCGTTTGGAGTCAGAGAGATGTGACAGTTCCAGCCTGTCTCCAAACCCATCTTCTCTGCAAACACCTGCACAGACACAAAACTACACACATCAGCATGGGCTCTTTTAAACAGGATTCCCACAGACACTTTCCTAGTGTGTAATATTATACTGTATAAAGCAGAACACTGACCTTGACATTGTGTACACATTTCCCACATTGTACTACAAGCACCTTTTATATTATAACTTATGTATTTGTTTACTCCAATATGTGCTACTGAGGTGTACGTGACAGAATAATGATTTACAATCAATTCATTTCTTCCTTCCATTTTACCACCAGAATATTTTGTTGTCATACAAATGTACCCTGCATCCAGACATCAGTTTATTTGCACCATGCCTGAGAAGATGCTAGTTTCTCAATGAGATCACATTTTTTAAGTAGCATTGTGCTGTATATGTTAATTAAGGGTTGGGATGAGAGCATTTTCACAAAGACACATAATTCTACTACAAATCCTGTGTAAACTGTACTAAATGAGTTTTGGTTTTCATTAACCTCACTACTGCACTGACAGGAATAAATAGAAGCAGGTGTCCCACTGATGTGTGAAATCAGCTGCATACTGGGGAATTCACAGATAAACTAGGTTTCAAACGTTCATATGAGTTTGTGTGTGTTCACCTTACTGCGGAGTTCATCCTCCATGGAAAAGTAAACAAAGCGGATGCAAGCAGTGACCAGGGCATCAATGAGACGGACTGTGTCCAATCTGGCCTGGAACTGGGATGACACCATGCCCATAAAGATTTGCCCGCTCAGCGCCTGAACACAGTCCTCACGCTCCACACCCTCACCAATACCCTCTGTAGACATACCAGGGAAACACAGGACAGGAACCAATAAAGTACTACAGTATAATTGCATTTGAATTTGATTTTTTTGTCCCTCTGTTATTAACTTGTACCGTCTGAGCTCCAGCTGTTCCTGCACGAGTTGTGTTTAATAGGGGTAGTGGAGGGCAGCTCCACCCCAGAGAACAGACAGGGACCAGGGGCCAGTTCCACACACTTCCCATTCAGTTGGCAGGAGAGAGATACTTGCATGGGTTTGTAGGCAAAGGCTGAGCAGTAACCTGACAGACAGGCACGCTGGTAGAAGTCTAGAACCTTTTTTCTGTTACACAGGAACACAACGTCAAAAAAAGGTTTGAATGGAAGATCTCCACCTGTAATGACAGAGGTACTTTGACACAGAAGACGTAAAACAAGGTAAAAAGGGTGTGACAGACACTATACCTGTCTGAACCTGAGAGGGGGTAGATATCAGTCCCATCCCAGAAGTCAGTGCAGGCCTCTAGGATAAGTTCGGCTGAACCATGTGACAACATCTGGACATTATCTACGACAGCATGAAGAGCATTAGCAAGCATCCAAAAAAGAACTCGGTCTAGCCTCCTTCAATATTTGGACACAGAATGACTCACTGGAGGAAGAGTCTCGAACAAACAGGGAGATGAGGTGGGAGATGGGAGGTTGGCGTTTGGTGAAGTAATGCAGGCGGCGAGAGGTGAACTCCTTGGTTTTCTCTCCTGATGGTAGCTGGTACAGAGCCAGGTGGTTCTCCTGTTTGAACAGCTCCCTCGCACCCGGAGTGAACCCTGTGTCAAGGATAATGAGTTTCTGTGAAAATAGCTTTTTTCTTTTTTACACTGTTAACATGTACACACAGTGTTTCTATAAGCTTATCTATTGGCTTACACTACACATCACAGACTTGCTAAGTCTAAACTTGTTAAACCTCTGTTCTTTACTTGCTGCTTTCTGTGATTACAGTTTTGGAAAAGAAACACTCAATTGATTTAGTACGGCGCTTAAAAAGACAGGAGTTGACAGACAGATAAAAAGGTCTATAAGAGTTCAGCAGAGGCTGAGACTCCCTGATAATTTGCTGCTACTGTGGATCTAACTCCAAAAACACTGCATCTTACTGTTTTTAATAGCCATTATGTCTTTAAAGGTGTCCATCTCTATTGTGGTACACTTCACATTGTGGAAGGCCAAGTATGTGTATGCCGCCCATTGATCACTCGAGATTTAGGTTCTGTTTCACTGATGTTTACTTTAAACTTTATAACACCGTAGAACACTTTGCCCGCTTGCAACCAATGGGAGGGATTAGCTTGAACGTTCTTGCATGGCTTTGTACCTATTCTCCTCAAACACAACCTTCACAAAAAACTTTTCACTGCCTCTCCACAGAAACGCCGTAGGTTTGCCGCTAACACACGAGCCAAAAAACCAAGAAAAGCAGCAGAAAAGGCAAGACAAACAACTTAAATCCAAAAATAATTAGAGTGCCACCCGGACAAGTGGTCAGACGCTGCAACTGCACCAAACAACTGACAGTCCCAACGGTGCTTCATACAAAGCACATGAATGCACAGCACACATATACAATAATACATTTTAAAACGTGCAAATACAAAATACATAATGCAAATTGTTCCTACAAAAATAATAATCATAAAACCAATGCAAATTAATGGCTGCATTTACAATGTGATTACCTGCATAGAAATAGTTTGAAGAGTTTTAGTCAGGCTTTAGAATCCATCATAGAACAGAGACAGCACTGGTGAAGGTCACCAATGATATCCTTATAGTCTCAGACAGTGGACTAGTTTCTATACTTGTTCTGCTGGATCTCAGTGCTGCTTTTGATGCAGTTGATCACAGCATCTTATTACAGAGAATGAAACATGTTATTGGGATTAAAAGAGCAGCAGTAAGTTGATTTGAATCCTATTTATCAGACAGATTCCAGTTTGTTCATGTTAATGATCATACTTCTACCCACACCAGAGTTAGTTATGGAGTTCTACAGAGTTCCAAACGCCAATAAGTTGGTCAAACTCTAAGCATGTCTGAAGGATATAAAGGCCTGGATGACCTGTAATGTTCTTGATTTGAATTCAGACAAAACTAAGGTTATTGTATCTAACCAGATAGTTACTTTGATGGCGTTGCCTTGGCCTCTAGTTTCTACAGTGAGGAACCTTGGAGTTATTTTCGACCAGGATATGTCCTTTAACTCACACATAAAACAAGTCTGTAGGACAGCATTCTTTCATCTATGTTATATTGTAAAAATCAGGAACATCTTGTCTCAGAGTGATGCTGAGAAACTAGTCCATGCATTTGTAACTTCTAGGCTGGACTATTGTAACTCCTTATTATCAGGATGTCCCAATGATTCTCCTAAAAACCTCCAGTTGATCCAAAATGCTGCAGCCAGAGTTCTGACAGGAACCAGTACCAGAGATCAGATTTCTCCTGTATTAGCTTCTCTTCATTGGCTCCCTGTAAAATCCAGGATAGAATTTAAAATCCTGCTTCTAACCTATTAAACTGTTAATAACCAGCTCCATCTTATCTTAAAGACCTTATAGTACCTTATCATCCTAGCAGAGCCCTTCTCTCTCAGACTGCAGGTTTACTTGTGGTTCCAGAGTTTCCAGAAGTAGAATGGGAGGCAGAGCCTTCAGTCATCAGCTCCTCTGTTGTGGAATCGGCTCCCAGTTTGGGTTCAGGAGGCAGACACCCTCTCTACTTTTAAGATTAGGATGAAAACTTTCCTATTTGATAAAGCTTATAGTTAGGGCTGCTCAGGATCACCTGAGCTGTCTCTTAGTTATGCTGCCATAGGTTTAGATTGTTGGGGGATTCCCATGATGCACTGGGCTCCTCTCCTCTACTCTCTCTATACTGTTATAAATCACCATTACATGTCAATAACTCTGTGTTTCCCCCGAGGTTCTGTGTTTGTTCTTTCTATGGGTGTCTCTGGACCTGGACCTACATCTCTCTGATCGGCAGTGTCTGGCCTCACAGACCTCCAAAATGTTCATTGTTCTGTTTGTATTGCTTGCTCTACATCTGCTACCCTGCCATTCCCTCCCCAACCTCCCCTGCTATCCTCCAGTTATCCCTAACTGGTCGAGGCAGATGACCACCTTCCCTGAGCCTGGCTCTGTCTGAGGTTTTTTCCACTCCCCTTTAATTTTGGGGATTTTTGGTTCCTTCCCACCGTCCCCGACTGCTTGCTCAAAGGGAACCCAAAGGGAACTTTGGTTGAATCTTCCGACTGATGTTACCTGTGCAGTTTTGCCTGGCTAATGTTTGTTTGGTAGCTCATTCAGTAAGCCAAATCAATATGGGTACCTTGTCAGAGAAAAACATAGGTCATGTGACTTACAGAGCAGAAATAAATGCTATAGTATAAAAAAGGAAAATGAAATAAAACAGACGCTATTGTAGGGAAAGCAAAAATACCATAACTGGGTCGAGAACAGGTGGCAGAAATAGTTGTTCACACTTAACCTGATGAAATACTCTCATTCCAGTATATCAGTATCATCAACACAGAAGCAACTTTTCTTATCTTTCTTCTTACCTTTTCTTAAAACCATGTGAGGATTAGATCTTTGCTCTTTATGTTTAGACCTTTAATTTATTTAAGGACTTTCTTTTGGGCTAAAACTTCATCTATGATATATGCTGAATGGGTGACAGTCAGATCAGGTTTTGTATATGGAGAAAACTTCAAGGTGGAAATGAAGGTGTCAGATCGCCTGAATAAAATCTGTCTGACTGCTGTCCTCATATGACCTAAAAGCTAAAAGTCTGAACTAAGAAGCAAACCAGGCCACTGAATAAAAAAGCAGCTCTAAACCAAAAAGGTGTACAACTGCCATCAGTCCACACTCACCTATGAGCCTGGAGAGCTCGCAGAGCCCCCAGGGGACATAGACGGGCAGCACGGTGCCGTGGCTCTCCTGCAAAGCTAAGTTGGACAGGTGGTCAGAGAAGCGGCAGAGCTGCTGGGTGACGCTGGCATTGCATAGATTCAGCATGATGTTGAGGCCCAGAGGCTTGAGGGAGGGCAGGTGGCACTGCCAGGAGAGGTCATCGAACTGGATGCTGGCTGGGTTCTGCTGGTCCTGTGAGAGGCTCAGCATCTCCAGATGGTAGTCACACACAAAGTCCTCAGCCTCTGCTTCTGGGCAGCCCATCGCAAAATCCTGGAGACAAATGACAAACATCACAATACAGTCTGGGAAGTCAAAATCAATTCAAGGCACCTTTACAATATTTGACAACAATGATTGAATAAATTAACTGAATTTCACACTGTGCTTCTTCTCAGTCTGTGTCAGAATGTAGCCATTTGGGGCCATCAGACTGTACAATAAATGTGTGGTAAATCACAGCTACCTTGTAAACAGGTGGAGGCATGTTCTCAGTTCATGTTATCCATCTGTGGCACATCTATGTTTTCAAAATGCAGCACGGCCAGGTTTTCTTTTTTGACAGTCATCTTTTGCTCATTTAGCCTCTGCCATGTTTGTGTGCACTTGTGTCGTTGATTTACTATACTGTATTCAGATTGTGCTGACTAATGGATTGTGCGTCATTTTATGTTGTACTATCACTGGTTTCTATGGAGACATGGCACACAGCAGCAGTCACATGGTGAGAGTGCAAACACAATTTTGTATCTCTGTGTAAAGCAGGATGTCTTTAGTTACCACAGCTCAGGGACTTTGGTCTAACATAAATATGACCACAATTCTATCATGACTGTCAACTTACATAAGAACAGCAGAAAATCACACAACGTAAAGAGGTTTTTAGACAATGTTTTCCAATCTTTCATCACTACTGCATAGGCCTGAGTCTTCCTTCTAGTTCTTACCTGTGTCTGGTCGTCCTCGCCTCCCTCAGTGTCATGGCTGAAACTAACGTTGGATCCAGAGTGATGTTTGATGCGAGTGTGTGCGGGCTGGCAGGAGCGCCGAAGTCGGAGCGTGTCAGACGAGCGAGCTGTGTCATGTGACGTCTCACTGGGCTCGGGCCCTTCCCCCAGCTGGGTGGAGGACTCTGCTGGTAGACAGAGCAGAGCTTCTGCCTCCTGAGCCTGCACAGCAGTTACAATAGTCAAGAGTGGATGCAACACTGTGAATTATCAGGTGTTGAAAAACTGAGTTATAGTTAGCCACGGGCAGTTTCTACTAAAAACAACATCCATTATACCAAAGTAACACGTTTTCTTTTCTTCCCTGAAAAAAATCCTTCCATGCTTTAAAATGACTTAATGTAGTTTTCTTCCTTTAGCATGTGTGGATCCCTAAATATGCAAGATAATCCCTGCCTCTATCTCCACCAATCCCTCCTTCGCTCACCTGCAGAACAAGCAAACCAACTCACCCATGACTCAAACACTGGACAACTGCTCTACGCTAAATAGAGGCAAGTTGTAATGTTGGAGTAATTTAGCCATGCATGTTAGATCAGCCAGAAAGCAATCTAAAGCAAAATAATGACACAGAAAGCGGTGATGAGGCTAAAACGACTTAAGACAACACACGGACACCTACCTCATCCCTGTCATCATCCGTCTCCATTCGGCAGTAGGAGTTGACAGACAGGTCGTCTCTGAGGTCATCCTGGCTGTTATGAGGGGGTTCCACTCGTCCACTAAAGAACAGTACAGTCTCTGGACTGGGGTTAGGCCACGACAAGATACCCTGCTTGTCCACACAACATAGCACCTACACATACAAAGAGGATTTAGAGCGTACACACATACACACAACAACATATACATTTACATACGGCTGAAAACAGACGTTTACACACACTGTATAAAAAGATACATAACTCTTTTTTTCACTGTCTGACATTAAATCAGACAAAACTGTTCCTGTTTTAGGTCAGTTAGGAGAGAATTTTTTATTTTTTACTTTCTACACACACACACACACACACACACACACACATACATATATATATACATATATACATATATATATATATACATATATATATATATATATATATATATATATATACATATATATATATATATATATATATATATATATATGTACACAGTCAAGCCTGAAATTATTCATACCCCTGACAAATGCTGACATGCCACTTTTTGTTCAAATGTAAATAAAAGCTGAGAAATATTTTTTCCACAATGATGCCTCTTGTACATCATCTTATTATCTTCTGGGAGACGCATGTGCAATGTCGAATCAGGAAAAAACTTGCTGTTTGAATAAAAGTAACATTAAGTAAAAATTTGCCAGGGGTATGAATAATTTCAGGCTTGACTGTATATACACATATACACATACACACATACATACATACATACATATATAGATACATTTATAAATACATACATACATACAGTTGTGTGCGAAAGTCAGGGCACCCCTTTAAAAACAGCATATTTTATATATTAAAAAATTAATATCCATATTTATAGTCTCTCTGGGATATGGGAAAAAAGACAATATTATCAGGAAACATTAATGCATAGTTACATTTTATTTTATAACTTGAACAAAATTACAAAAACAAAAAACATCATTTTGGCCTGTGCAAAAGTCGGGGCACCCTACAGCGTCAGCACCTTCAGTACTTAGTAAGACCCCCTCTGGCAGATATCACAGCTTCTAAACGCTTTTTATAGCCAACGACAAGTCTCTGCATTCTATCATTTGGGATTTTCCCCCATTCTTCCTTGCAAAAGGCTTCCAGTTCTGCAATATTCTTGGGTCGTCTTGCATGCACAGCTCTTTTAAGATCTACCCACAGATTTTCAATTATGTTTAAGTCTGGAGACTGTGAAGGCCATTCCAAAACCTTCAGCTTGCGTTTCTTGAGGTAGTCCATGGTGGATTTTGAAGTATGTTTTGGATCATTATCCTGTTGTAGAAGCCATCCTCTTTTCAGCTTCAGCTTTTTTACAGATGCTGTGATATTTGCCTCCAGAATTTGCTGGTATTTAATGGAATCCATTCTTCCCTCCACCCGAGCAATGCTTCCTGTCCCACTGGCTGCAACACAACCCCAAAGCATGATGGATCCACCCCCATATTTAACAGTTGGCAAGGTGTTCTTTTCATGAAATGCTGCTCCTTTTTTTCTCCAAACATACCTTTGCTTATTGTGGCCAAAGAGTTCTATTTTAACTTCATCAGTCCACAGCACTTGTTTCCAAAAGTCATCAGGCTTCTGTACATGTTCTGTTGCATATTTTTGACGTTGTATTTTATGATGAGGACGGAGGTAAGGTTTTCTTCTGCAGACTCTTCCATGAAGGTCTTATTTGTGCAAGTATCGCCGCACAGTGGACGGGTGCACTACCACTCCTGAGTCTGCTAAATCTTCCTGCAGGTCTTTTGACGTCAAATGTGGGTTTTGATTTACCTTTCTGACCAGCCTACGAGCTGTTCTGTCCGAGAGTTTCCTTGGTCTTCCAGATCTCATCTTGACCTCCACAGTTCCCCTCACCAGCCATCTCTTAATTATACCTCGCACTGTGGAAACTGCAAGCTGAAAACGTTTTGCTATCTTCTTGTAGCCCTCCCCGGCATTGTGGGCATCAATAACTTTCATTTTTTCTGTCTTACTTAGCTTCTTAGAGGAACCCATGATTGCTGTTGTTTGCACAGGTTTATGGAGTCGCCATATTTAAGAAACCCTGAAATAAACACCAGCTGGCGCTCCCTAATGACAATTGTTGACACATGCTTCAGGACTAATGAGCTGGTAAAGGTCTGAATTTGTTAAAAGAATCTGACACATTGAAACTCTCAGGGTGCCCCGACTTTTGCACAGGCCAAAATGATGTTTTTTATTTTTGTAATTTTGTTCAAGTTATAAAATAAAATGTAACTATGCATTAATGTTTCCTGATAATATTGTCTTTTTTTCCCATATCCCAGAAAGACTATAAATATGGATATTAATTTTTTAATATATAAAATATGCTGTTTTTAAAGGGGTGCCCTGACTTTCGCACACAACTGTATGTATGTATTTACATATGTAAATAGATATCTAATGTCGTATTTGCTACAAGCTTATCTTGACTGATATACTATCCCAATAAAATGTGAATTGCAGTACTGGTCAGCGAACTCCCACAGAGATGTTTTTCTTAAAAAGATTCAGGTCTGCAGTACTCACAGTGACGGAACCCAGTGTGTGTAAAAGGCTGGAAGTATAGCAGAGTGTCTGAGATTCTCCCTTTAGGACGCCGACCAGGTGTCTCCACACACAACGCAGCATCTCCTGAATATGTGAGTACACACACACACACACACACACACACAAACACTTAAGTTAAAGAACTGCTTTCTGCTACATACTAGAAAATGAATGAGGGCAGAGAAACATGAATTAAACGCAGGAATCATCTAAGTCCAAAACAATGTTACACAGTATTCACATGGGCAATATGTTAAAAACAGCTTTCAGTAACAAGGAAGAAGCAAAAACCTGTCTGAAAAGTCTATAAAGAAAGGACAAAGCTTCTAAACTATAAGGCCATAAGGTGAAGAATGTAAGTTACAGTGAACACATCCATGCAGATTGTTATTCTGTTTAAAAGGAATACATGATGGCTTTCTCACAGGAGACAAACCAGAAACAATCACAATGTTTTCAAGGAAACGTTCCTCAACGTTCTGATCAACAAACTCCTCTCCTTGTCTCCTCTCTTTGTTAAGCAGCCTCCAGCTGGAAAAATGACCAAACATGATTTCAAAAAGAACTGTTTTTAAGGTCAGTTGAAAAAAGCCGTTGCGAGGGTTTATAGATGCTGGAGTAGCCTAGAAACTATTGTGCGTACGTGAATAGAGAAATTCACTCTCTAAGGTGAGCCCATCTATTTTGTTAAGGGTGAAATATTTCAACTGTTATGCTCAATCATGCCTATGTGACAGCCTGCAAGTCATATTAGAGTTTTCAGAGCTGAGCTTTAATAGTGGCAGATGAGCTGAGAACACGTACTAACAGTAGTGCTGCTGGGCTCATGGATAGGGATGCTGAATGTATGTAAGCCTGTAAGTATTCCTGGAAATTAGCATCGTATTTAACAGCGTATGTCCACTGTCAATTCAGCATTATTGCAGGTATAATGAGTGGAAGTTCGGATGTGTCCTAAATGTAAAGTATGTAAACATTTGAGTGGAACAACTGTGTAGTGACTTTGAGTGAAAATGTAAATGCTAAAGAATTTAATTTGTAGCTTTTGCTTGTCTTGTGATTACTGTAATAGTAAGTTACACATAATTTGCACAATATGCACGTATGGAAATATGTGCACTAGGAGGCGCTGCTTTGCCATATATGTATGGCAGCCACATTAATGCATCACTGCAGCAGCAGCCTACATGCACATGCAGGTCTATGATTGTCACTGTGACCATGCCAGCATGCTGCCGTGAAAAATTAACCTAACCTTATGAGTTTTGCTTGCCTCTCCATACACAAATCCTGGCCACATTCAAACAGCTACATATTTCAGAAATAATCTGATCCAAAGAATCATAACCACTTTCAAAATTATCGTCACTGAACACAATCTTAGGTTTGGCAGAATTATTCAGTATAAATGTACTGACCAGTAACTTAGTTTTTATCATTTATATAACGCTTCATCACCATAAACCAACTGTGTGAGTTTTACTGGATAGAAGGCATGTATGTCAGTGCATAGAGGCTCATACATTAATTTCTCAGCATGTCTTGTACTCTCCCTGCAACGGCTCTGACCACCACTATGTGTTGAATGCAACAGGCAGCAGTCAGGTGCTAAATGTAAATGGCTCACAGGCAGGCCTGTAAAAATTAGGACCAAATTTTATGCAAACCTGAAGCATCAAACAAACAAGTCTCTCAATATTTTAAAAGCCAATTTGTCTTCAAAATAAAGATTTAACCTGTAAGCCAAAAAATGTTTCATGGTAAATCCACTTCAGATAAGGAAAGGACACAAGGAGAAGACACCTTAAAGATTTACCAGCACAGAGCCATATTGGGGCTGATTTCCAGTCATGCAGTGCAAGCAGACAAGCAGAGGTGGAAGGGCAGGCACAGGTTCAAGTGCCAGTCCCTCCAGCAATCACCCTTTTCTTATATTTCAAACTTGCTATGACTTTATCTGGAGCTGGAATGCTGATTTGCTTTGAGTACTACAGAGCGGCAACAATAAATGACACTGATTGGATTTGGTTAGGAACTGTTAGAGGTGGTGGGAACAGAAGTTGTATCTGTGAGGTGAGAAAATGATCTTAAAGAGAGAGGACTGACTGTTGAGATAACACGTCCAAGATGATCTGAGTGTAAACTTACATCCAGAGGTGCTCAGTCAAGATGTGTTGACTGATAATCCAAAGATAAAGAGTAACCAAAACCAAAGAGTCAAACAAGAGAAAACAGCATGTCGTGCAGAATGAACAATAAGAAGAAGATTTTTAACAAATCTGAAAGCAAAGCCAAGAGCCTTTAATAAAGCAAAAGAAAAAAATGGGGGACTGGACACATGGAAAATCAGAGTGGTGGTCTGAATCAGTGGATGTCCATGAAGATTTCCATGGTGAAGAAATCAAAGATGTCACTGGGGTTGAAGGTGGGGAGTGGAGGAGGGAGGACAGCAAGAGCAGTGCACAGGGGCTCCGCAGGGGGAATTGCAAAGGGGCAAGAACAGCAAGTGAGTGAAGACAGGTGGGTTCAGGTGGAGTTGGGAGCCAAGCAAGAGGAGGGAGGGAGAAGGGTGGGTTTTTGAAGCGAGACAGCGAGAGGTTATACCTGGGAGGAAACCACTTCGGTGTAGCTGCTTAGAGTGTCCTCAGAGAACTTAGCAAGCTGGGGCAAGAGAAAAGTCTAGTTAAAACACAGAGGGCGGCCCTCGCTGCATTTCCTCTGTGTATATGTGCACACATGTGAATGTGTGTGTTAGGGTTAGACTCACTGAATCACTGTCATTACTTCTGAACTAAAAGTGCCAATAGCCAGCAGTGGAAAATCCTCTCAAACCATGCACAGTGTGGCCCATAAGCATTTTGACACCAACAATGTTTTGTTATTTCACATTTGGACAGAAGCCCAAAGCATCTAAACACACACAAACCACTGTCAAAACCTGCACTTTTAACTTTAACTGGAGGGTGTTCACATCCATATTGACTGAACTGTGGTGGAGTTGTGGCCTGTTTAATTCACAGCCCCTACTTATAGAGCACCAAACTGGTTGGCATCATATCTAAAGAGTAACCCTGGGCTACAGTGAATGAATAACGTTTGCAGACTGCTCACAAAGCAGCTGCTGAACATTATTCCTCCACTATAATCAATGAAACTAGCGTCACCAGGCACATAAGCAGTGTCAAAACAAAGTCTTCTAATGACATTTTTTATGCGAGGTGTTGATTTTTACACAGAACTGGGTCATGAGACGTTTGCATTCATTAAAAATCAAATATCTAGTATGAAGGAAATGACTACTTCCATTGATGGCTTCCACTTCAGAGTCTTGATCAACATGGAACTTATTTGCCAGTACCAACAGGCAGTAACTTTATGTCTTATATAGTAGCTATATAGGCTGTAGCCTCTAGGATTTATACATATTAAACAAACTTGTTAAAAAACTTGAAATTTCACAGAGCTGTGCATGCTCAGAAACTGGATAAACAACTATCCCCAAAGAAAAGCTTTAGAAAAGCACTATCTTGTTTTGTCACAATCGAATGCTGCATGTGTGCTGCAGGTGTAGCAGCTGACAAGATAAACCCATGACACATCCACTCTCCAAACGGTGTAGCCACGCTGCTACTCCAACACTTTCATACATGAAGATCAGCTGGGTCATCATGGCTAGTACTGCTCAGCCTGGAAGACACTCCTCATAATGTCTTCACCAGTTCTGAGGGAATATTTGATTTAAAAAAAAAAAACCTTAATGATGCCATCAGGCTTGGGCTTGAAAACTACTAATATATAAACGAAACCCTGCTTTATGTACTGGAGGCAACATATTTAAAGGATATGACTGAGTTACTACCACTACAGATTCACTAGGAGTATAACGGTAAGCAAAAATCAAAGTTCAGTGTGTACCTCAGATTTGAGGTCTGGGTTTGGTGCGTTTTGGTAAGCAAAAACCAGACATATGTGACAACAATGGTTCACTGAACAGACTATGGCTTAAGTCTGATGCATTGGACAAATTGTGGATAACTATAGTGTGTTTGTTATGAAAGGCTGCTATGACCTGCCTGCTGGCTGATATGCAGAGAAAAGGGAGTTCTGCAACAGGCTTGTGTTGTCGACACAAGTTTGGTAGCACATCCACTGCTATAAAAACACCTGTGGAGATAATTATCACTTTGGTCCCTGAATTGTTTGCAAGAGGATGCTTCAACATACAACCAGTTACAGGCCCAACTGCAGTTGAACAATGTCGCCATATAGCTTTTGTGTGATCCACCTGTCTTTGTCCATTGCCAATGCAATTAACTGAGAAACCGTAGTGTCTCCAAACAGCAGACTTTAATGATAGTAAAGGTTCATTGGTTGAGGAAATCTCTGCTGCTGTTGCTTGGATTTGACCGTATTTTTAAAAACCTGCTTCTTGAGTTTGATTGAAACTCCTGCATTGCATAAACACATAAGCTAGGTTATAGGCTAGCGAGCCTTTATGCTTGTACGTTGGTGTGTCACTCTACAATTACACTGCCACAGCACGAGGTAGTGGTGCCACTCAGTTGAGAAACACCCCAATGCAGAAACAAGACATGTCAACACCGAGTGAGTCAATACATGGATTGGTAGAGCTATGAAAACAAGAAACCTGCATATGTCTACAGCGGAAAAATACCAGCATTTGTGATTGCATTATTAGTATGTTACATGCAACTTTTTGTTTTACATTATCTTTGGCACAAATTAATATGCTGTGTAAACAAGGCATACCAGAACTGGGCTCACAGTTGTACTATTTCTAAATGCAAATTTAGTGGAAGTCTGATCCATAGACTCTATAACTCATAAGATGGAAAACGTGACAGCTTCCCACAAGTGAAGAAATGGATGTTGCCATTTTACACTGGTGCTGCACAGTAGTGACAAATCAGCAGAGATACGTGGTATCGAGGTCCTACCCTCTGTACACGTCACATGTGAGCAATACTGTGGCTTTATTTTTGTTCAATGGGAGAAAGTAGTGACATCTCATTCATCTTTATACGCAGTCTTTGACCTTCAGACATCAACAGATAATTGATGTCCTCCCTGGTTCTGTAGTGCTGTGTCACTTAAATTGATTCACGTCCTTAGTAAATGGAATACATACTGAATTGAATTAAGGTCAAAAAAGTCAAGTGTGGTCCTAAACACTCCTTGATTGTTTCAACCACAAATTTAGGACCACTGTCCTCTTATATTCTATGTATTCAGTAGCACTATTTGGAACAAGCTGTTATTAGTGCAAGATGAAGATAAAGCAAGTTTCAAAATCTTACCAACAATAAAAACTAAAACTGGAGTCCTTCATTTGTAGGACAACTAAACAATAGAAGTCAATACAATGATGAATGGATGGATTAAGACTGTAAGTTCTTGTGACTGTTACCGTATTTTGTAATATGAAATGTGTGTTTGCATAGACTTATGTATAACTGTGTGTGCAGACATTTATAGTACTATACCATGTATATGGTGTGTATCCATCCATCCATTATCTATACACTGCTTTATCCTCTGAAGGGTTGTGGGGGTGGGGGGGCTGGAGTCTATCCCACTGAGTTAGGGTTAAGGCAGGGACTCTGGATGGGGCACCGGTCCATAATATAGTGTGTATGTGTGAACTCTATAGCATTTCTGAGTTTGGAACTCTTTCCAGCTTTGTGTTTAAAGAACAACTACTACACTAAATAAGTATAACAAAGCTCAAAATATGGATGTAAACACCCGTAATCAGTCCAGTTTCTATTCTCATAGTTATTGTTTCAATAGAAAAACCAGTGTGCTAGACTTGCACAGATTACCTGAATGAGGTAAGGCTTTACCAGCACAGGTTCTGTCTGGAATACTGTTTGACTTCAGAATGTAATACAAATATGGGATCTCTGTTCAGTCACATACATAAAACAACCTCCTATGGTCACCCATTTCTGCCACAATATTTTATTTATAATTATTTTGACAAAGTTTCTCTTTATTTTGGCTTATGTGTTCTTTTTTCCATCACAGTGGCAGAAATGGGTTTCCGCACCTTCCAACAGACAACCTCTATAACAGTTTCCTATCAATCACCAACACATTTAAGAACACTGACTAAAACATCAGTCTAATCCTACAGTGTGTGTTTCTTATCATATCAGATGGAACATGAAACACAAACACCTCTGCGTTGGTAACTAAAAAAGTTTCTTCTGCCAGTGCATGTCACATTAATGTGTGTGCCCCTGTATTTGTATAACTATCTTTGTGAGAACAAGTCTAAGTTTTAGAACAGTGTAGTGAGTGCATGTGCATGTGCGTGTCCCTCACCAGGCCAGCTGGTGACGCACGGCTGAACTCTGCGAGGACCCTGGCCTCTCCGAAGGCATTCACCAGCACCCACATGACAGGGAAGAGCAAGGGCAAGATGGGCAGAACACCCATCAGCTGCAAATGAAATTTCACACTTACATCTCTGTCAAGTCATGCCCTCTGTTTTTAATGGCACACACTGCATCGTTTCTAAATGTCCAACCCAGTACTACCAACACAAAAGAATTTTGTGGTCTTCTCAGTGGATCCTTGTGATTGTTAGCTGCACATTTCTAGTTTTGAATGATTTTACCTGAAGTTGAAAGAAATTGTAGCAGACGGGGGTGAGGCTGGGGGCATCACAAAAATAGCGAACTGTGTTCACCAGCAGGAATGCCACCTGAAGGAGAGCAGCACAAACATGTCAGTGTGGCGAAAATGACAGGCATTACATCTGGGATTCCAAATACACTATAGAAACAATTTAGGAAGTCCACATTAACTGCTCACCAGCACAACAGGACAGACTAGCTTGGTGATGACCGACTGCACTGTAAACCTCTCATTATCGAGCACTGTGATTGGCCGAGACAGTGCCAGCTCTAAACTGTTCCTGTTTAAAAAAAGACAAAAATACATGTTATTATATCAAAGTTTAACACTTTATTTTTTCCCTCTCTCTCATAATGAGCTGATAACACCTAAGTGTTGCTTCAGACTACCTAAATACTATCATAAGAACTAAAGATTATTCTCACACTGTAGGATGCTGCAGATTATTTTCATTACATCAACATACTGTCTTTCTGATCTCAGGGCAGACATACATTCATGTGAAATATGCAAGTATTTCTTATTTCAATTGCAGGCAACAATGCCTGGTGGGGGGGGGGGGGGAATGCTGCACAAGAACAACAAAATATCACTTATCAGACAAATAATTAACTATATACACCCATCAGGCACAACATTATGTCCACCTGCCTAATATTGTGTTGGTCCCCTTATGTGGTCCAAAATGCTCTGAGCCATTGGACATGGACAAGAGGACCTCTTAGGGTCTGCTATGGGGTCTGGCACCAGAAGGTTGGTAGTGAATCCTTTGGGTGCTCTGTTTGGAGGTCAAATCAACATGTTGGGCCATTGTCATGGTCCTCAACATGCTCCTGATTGGTTGATGTTTTTTCCATGTGGTCGGGTGCATTTTCCTGTGGGGGACATTTGGGATTTCCATTTGCACGAGGGGTTGTGCTTGTGGTGGGACAATGTTTATTTGGGTGTCTAAGTCTCATCAACATGGATGTTAAAATCCAAGGTTTTCCAGCAGAACACCACAAAGTACCAACATGATCAAT
The DNA here is from genome assembly GCA_024666655.1 of Dascyllus trimaculatus. Lineage (NCBI taxonomy): Eukaryota > Metazoa > Chordata > Actinopteri > Pomacentridae > Dascyllus > Dascyllus trimaculatus. Next base: position 28,720,016 of record CM045463.1, on the reverse strand, counting down.
GTTATTCACTTCACCTGTCAGTGGTCAGGATGTTGTGGCTGATTGGTGTAATATACTCTCACAGAACACTTCATTAGGAACATCTGTACAACTGCTTATTATTGCTACTGTCCAATCACATAGCATTGCAGTGCAATGCATAAATTCCTGCAGATACAAGTCAGGAGCTTCAGTTAATGTTCACTTAAACTTTGGAATGAGGAAAAATGTGAACTCAATGAGTCTGGACAGCTGAAGAAGAAAAAATGTAACTTGGGCTGATTCATCATCATTTCAACAGCATGAATCTATAGACCCAATATGCTTCGTGACAAAAGTCCAGGTTTCAGAACAGTGGTCTAAGGATTGTTTTCTTGAAACACTCTGTGCCCCTTAATAATGTTAGTCACGGTTTGAATGCCACAGCTTGTCTAAAAATGGTTGCTGACCATATGAATCCTTTTATGGTCACAGTTTACCATCCTCTAATGGCTTATTCCAGCACAAAGGAAAGGTTGTCTCAAATTGGTTCCATGAACATGACACATTGAGCTCACTGGACTTTAGTGGCGTCCCCAGTCAGCTGATCTAAATCCTGAAATCCATGACATGAATAACTGGGGCTGTTCAGCTACAAGAGGCGACGTGTTTAAACACACTCCAATAAGCTTGGGTGATTGTATTGACTGAGACAATACAAAAAGGTATTGTACACCTTAAACAACAAAGACAATGTCAGTCAAATTATCAACAGTTTATATAAAATATCAACTACATATCAAAATATATGAAAAAATAACCTAAAAGTATGAAAAAAATCTTTGAATGGGTAAATAATCCACTGACAGCCATTTTGTGTGTGATGGTTAAGGATACTGAAAAAAGTCAGAACTTTTGTTTTAAAAAGACTCACCAGGATCTAACATGACCAAGTTCCCTACCTGACAGTGTCTAGTACTGGAGTCCGGACCACTCTGAAGAGACGGTGTTGCTGAGGGCTCTGGGGGCCTCTCTTCTCATTGGCCCGTGGGGATGGAGGAGGAGAGAATGGGGGGAATAAATCTCCTGGTTCCAACACGATGTGCTCATCATCCTGAGCAGAGAAACAGATCAAACACAGATAAGCAGTCAAGCAAATTTAGTATTTAGTACAGGCTGTTCTGCAACACTTGATTAAACCTGGACACACACTGCTGACAGCAGCAGTGTGTTTAGACAAAATGGGTTATGGTTGTTTGGACGGTCTTGGATGACTAACTTAGTGGTTACACTGCTAATGTTGTTTTAATCTAGAAGATGATTAAACAAGTATGTGACGATCAGAATCCACTTAATAACTGTACAGTTAAAACAGTTTCACTGCTTGCTTATTTATTTCAAACACCTCAATAAAAGGTAGAAGTTATGTTCCTTGCACATGTTTCTGTCAACCAGTTTTTAAACTATTTAGCTTTAAGAAACAACATGGCAAAGTAAACTAAATATATGTATTTGATACTGACACTGTCGGCTTAGCTTAAGCTGCATCTGGCTATAGGTGAATAATTATTATCTCCTGCAAAGGCAATGAAAAAAGGTTTACCAAACACAGTAAAGCTTGTCTGTGGCACAGGTCAAGCTTGATGTTCACTATTAGAAACTGCATAATAACAGATTAATAACTGATACTCTCTACATTTATATTACTGTACTGTTCCCCTTTTAGCAAATCCAGATATCATTATTTAAACAAATTCTAAAGTTAGCTTGCAAATTATCGAAGTCAGTTTATGCCATGAACTCGTCAAAGCCTCTTTGAAAAAGTCTGCTTCCACTGCATGGCCACTCTGGAGGCGGCAGTCTGTGGTGCTGCTGAATTGTACTGCATCATACAGATGGGTGTTTCTGATATTAAGCGATGCTCACTGTTACCCTTATTCCAGATAATAATGCTACACCAATTACCAAAGACGAGCAGCTTTAAAAATGACAATACAGTCCAATAAACACTTATCTAAAACAGTTGCAACAAAAACTGAACACCATAATGTTTATAGACGGGTGCTTCTGTAGAACTTGTATTAGACCATATCAGGGCTGGCACAGTTTACACAATAAACTGCCAACTAGTGTACATGCTAGAAGGACCAAGAACAGCATGTTCTCTGTGATTGTGTGTGTGTCTTTGTTAGTGTGCTACCGCTGGATCAGTAACTAAATATTACCTTTCTGTGCCAATACCAGTACTGGAATGTGGTACACTGATATGTAACACAAATTATTATCTTAGTCAAATAACATTTTCTTTTTTCCATAATAAAGCTACAGTTAGGTCCATAAGTATTTGGACATTGACACAATTTTCAGCATTCCAGCTCTGTACAACACCACAATGGATTTGAAATGAAACAATCAAGATGTGCTTTAAGTGCAGACTTTGAGCTTTAATTTGAGGGTATTTACATCCAAATCAGGTGAACGGTGTAGGAATTACAATACATTTTATATGTGCCTCCACCTTTTTAAGGGACCAAAAGTAATTGGACAAACTAACATAATCATAAATCAAATTGTCACTTTTTAATACTTTGTTGCAAATCCTTTGCAGTCAGTGACAGCCTGTAGTCTGGAACTCATGGACATCACCAGACGCTGGGTTTGGTCCCTGGTGATGCTCTGCCAGGCCTCTGCTGCAGCTGCCTTCAGTTCCTGCTTGTTCTTTGGGCATTTTCCCCTCAGTTTTGTCTTCAGCAAGTGAAATGCAGCTTAATTGGATTCAGGTCAGGTGATTGACTTGGCCATTGCAGAACATTCCACTTCTTTGCCTTTAAAAACTCTTTGGTTGCTTTCGCAGTATGCTTCGGGTCATTGTCCATCTGCATTGTGAAGCGCCGTCCAATGAGTTTTGAAGCATTTGGTTGAATATGAGCAGATAATTTGCCCGAAACACTTCAGAATTCATTCTGCTGCTCTTGTCAGCAGTCACATCATCAATAAATATAAGAGATCCAGTTCCACTGGCAGCCATACATGCCCACGCCATGACACTACCACCACCATGCTTCACTGATGAGGTGGTTTGCTTTGGATCTTGAGCAGTTCCTTCCCTTCTCCATACTCTTCTCTTTCCATCATTCTGGTACAAGTTGATCTTTGTCTCATCTGTCCATAAGATGTTGTTCCAGAACTGCACAGGCTCTTTTAGATGTTTCTTGTCAAACTCTAATCTGGCCTTCCTGGTTTTGAGGCTCACCAATGGTTTACACCTTGTGCTGAAACCTCTGTATTTCCTCTGGTGAAGTCTTCTCTTAATTGTTGACTTGGACACAGATACACCTACCTCCTGGAGAGTTTTCTTGATGTGGCCAACTGTTGTGAAGGGGTTTTTCTTAATGAGGGAAAGGATTCCTCTGTCATCCACTACACTTGTTTTCCGTGGTCTTCCAGGTCTTTTGGCGTTGCTGAGCTCACCAGTGCGTTCTCTCTTTTTAAGAATGTACCAAACAGTTGATTTGGCCACACCTAATGTTTTTGCTTCTCTCTGATGGGTTTATTTAGATTTTTCAGCCTAATGATGGCTTGCTTCACTGATAGTGACAGCTCTTTGGACTTCATATTGAGAGATGACCTCACCACATTCCAAATGAATATACCACACTTGAAATGAACTGCAGGCCTTTTATCTGCTCCTTGTAAATGAAATAATGAGGGAATAACACACACCTGGCCATGGAACAGCTGAGTAGCCAATTGTCCAAATACTTTTGGTCCCTTAAAAAAGTGGAGGCACATATAAAATGTATTGTAATTCCTACACTGTTCATCTGATTTGGATGTAAATGCCCTCAAATTAAAGCTCAAAGTCTGCACTTAAAGCACATCTTGATTGTTTCATTTCAAATCCATTGTGGTGTTGTACAGAGCTGGAATGCTGAAAATTGTGTCAATGTCCAAATACTTATGGACCTAACTGTTTGTCCCAAAAGACATCATTATAGTGCATCATACAGCATTGCAGCTACACGCAGACTCACCTTAATGCCTCTTAGTGATGCAAACGCCTCTTGGCCAGGTCTCAGAGCAATGATATCTCCTTCCACCAGCAGGCTGACAGGCAGGTTAACCAGCTGAGCGTCACGATAGGTCCAGTGAAGGGACCATGAAGGGGATGAGGGTGTGTACAGGTCAGGGTAAAGAGAGGGAGGCCACCGCACTTCACCCACACACCCTGACAAGTAGTCTGGGTAGTCATAAAGAAAGTGAAGATGCAGTTAGCGAAAGGGACCGGGGACGATAATGAGGTGACGATAAACAAGTCACCTTCACAAAAAAATTACATTCTTTTAAAGCTGGTCAGCAATGAACAAGCTTTGTACGTTAGGAGAAACTGTGGACCCCATCCTTGAATGGATCAGGGTTCAACACAGCATAGCAATACTACTTTAGCCACAGTGAGCACGAAGAGTTTAAACAGAGTGATGCAGCATTTTTGGTTGCTGGTGGATAAAGTTGGCATCAGCATAGTCTTTTTTTAACTAATGTCAGTTAAAAAATGTTTTGATCAGCCATATTACCACTTGAGCTACCTTGAATTTTACACCCACTAATGTGGAACAAATACAGGACTGGAGTTTGAAATTACCTACCAAAAAGGTTCAATGGAACATTAATAATGGGCTTTAGTTGAGCACCACATATTGTCAATTAAGTAAGTAAAGCTGCAGGATATTTCTATTTTACTGCTCATAAAGTAGTGAGATTAATTGTCATTGCATATAGACAGAATTTTCACCATTTAGGAAATCATAAATAAAGTAGACTACATTCATTCTGGTAATCTTTTTTCCAACACATCTCTCAAGCGGACCAAAAAGCTGTATCTAGAAACAGTTTTTGTTACAGTGGAAGCAGAAAAATTATAGCTCATCCTTTCAAAGATAAAAAATATATAATTAAAAGTTATGCAAACATCTTTATAGGAGTAGAAAAGCAGTTAAAAAGTATTGAAAAGAAGTACCTGAAATCAAAATCAAATAATCAGTGTTACCACTAAGAATACCTGGGACACTACCTGGCCCATGTTAACCAACCATTGTGTTTTGTTTTAGTGAACTGTGGACCCATGATGCTAACTGTGTGGACGTTTACGAGGACTAACAAACAGATAACAATCGATGTGCCCCCCCCCCACATTTCACTGCCGATGTTACCAAGAATGAGGTACGGGACGCACGACTGAGCTGTTGTGCATTTACCAGTGGCGGGTGAAAAAGCCAGACTCACCACTGAGTTGTGTGATGATGCCTTTAAGGCGTCGCACCATCTCACTTCTCTTCAGCCTTTCCTGACGTCCAACCAGCAGCAGATTCAGCAGGAAGAGGAGAAGGAGAGCTGCAGCGTTCATCAGCTCTATACCAGAACTGAAGAGCCAAAAAGAACAGAAACAACAAATCAAGGCATTACTACCGATGTTAATGATTTACTAATAATTGATACATTGCAGTTAATAATTTGAACAATTAAAAACACATTAACCGATAAAGCAGAAGCAAAGACATGCATGTCCCACCTGTGGAGACATTTATATTGTTTACATGTGTTACCTTTATTTGTTCTTCAAATATGGAATGTAACGGAGCAGATTTTGCAGCAAAAACATTCAAAGTTACAATGTCATTAAATGTCAGCAATTTTATCAGCATGTGGAAAAAAATTCATTCATTTGAATAATTACTGATTACTGGTTGTTAACGTGGCCAACTAGCACTTGAGGAAACCACTCCAAATTTGCATCCAGTTATTATACCTATGTAAGACCAGCACAGGAAAGGAAACAGCACAGCACAACAACTGGGTGTTTACAAACTGCTGTTTACATCAGAAGTCCACTATCTCCCTAACACACAGAACTTTCTACACAGGAATGAACTGGACAGTTTTAAATCCTGAAATTAGGGAAATCCAACATCACAGGAGTGATGATCCCAACATCTGGACTCAGTCTGTGATACCAGGTTGATCAGGACCAGTATAGAAGAAGAACACATCAAACCTGAAGTGTCTGTGGAGAATCACACATGAGACACAAACCCCCTCCTCTCGGTCACAGACCACCGCCATAAAAGACAGAGAGTTTTTATTCTAAGCATATATAAATATTAACTCCTATTTTTCTAATTATTCAATGTATATGCTAGTGTTTTTAGTTATATTAGACATTTACATTCATACATCCTGAAAGTCTACAGTTTATATGCATGCTTACACTTTTATAGTACCTCAGGAACTGTAAGAGATAAACGTGTTAGCTTGATGTGATATTAATCATATGTTTAGAGGGATTTCAGATCTTTACTCGTAGGAGAAATTTAACAACTGGATTTGTACTTTTAAGAAATAAACTCAAATTAGTTTCTATAGGTCATTTTTCTCTGACCTCTCCTGGACAGTGAAACTCAAGACCACCCCTTGGGATGGACACATCCATGATTGGTCAGATGCCGATTTAAATTTGGCTCCAAGACTTTCTATATAAAGAGAGTCACTTTTGCAACTTGGGCTTAAAAAAACTAGGGCTTTTAACGTCAAGCTTTTTCTGCTGTTTAACTCTGGCTTAATTTTAAACACAGTCTACAATCTATGGCTTTTTAACATTGGGCTTTTTCCTACTATTATTAGGGATTCTTTCCCGCAATTTCAGTTGGGCTTTGTTTTTCTACGTTTTACGTAAAGTTGGACTTCTTTAAGTTAACTTTAATAACCCAACTATGCATTTTTTTAAACTATGAGCTTCGACTCTTAGACCTTTTCCTCACATAGCCAGGTTTTTGTAAAACCGAATATCCTACTCCTTCTGTCTAGAAAAAAAACTTGCGTACACACCACCTCGTTTTTAGAAAAAAATTCATCCACACCTAACCGCATAAGTACGTTTTAAGCACATTCATAAGCATGCCGGACTTTTAGGCGGTAGGAGTTCCCCAAATCCTACCCAGTCAGAGCAAGCTAAGAAACAGCGCCAAAAACCTTGTGAGGGCATCCATACTGTTTCTGAATGTAAACACAGGTCGCATATGTGACGTAAGAACAAATTTTGTCGCAGGCAGTGATGTTTCAAAACGCAAATTGACGTCCACATGCAGACGCATGAACAGAGAATTTGCAAATCTTCACTTTGGTCAGAGGTTTTTAAAAGAATCGTTTTTAATGCTGTAAATCTGCGTTTTCGTGTGGATGACAGGACAAACCGTATAAAAATATCTTCGTTTTGTGAGATACCCAGTTACGTGTGGACAAGGCCTTAGTGATTTCTCTTGGCACATTTTTGCAGTGCAACTACACCAAAGTGCCTCCTTGTCTCTTCATTCCTGATTCAACTCATCCATCAGATCATCACAGCTGGACATCCACAGCGGCCTCCCTCTCCCTCCTACCAAGGCTACGCAAGTATCATTTTCCTTCTGCTAAACAGGTGAGTCAGTACAAGTAGATTTAATTAATTATTAATATACAATCTTAAGTATAAATCAATTAATTAATCAATTAATTTCTGAATACATATTCAGAGGTGCCCCTGATTGTAAAGGAGTGCAATTTTAATCACCAAGTGTAGTTCCTACATATATGGTGCGACTGCGTAAGGCTATACATTTGACATTTTATTTTATTTGTCACAGCCGTGTGAGGCTGTTACACTACTTCTTCTTATTTGCTGCTCCCTTGTTAGACTATATTTCTGCTACACATTATAATTATGAGGCTATTTTCGCTACACATGAGAATAATAAAGTCAGAGGACAAGCGGATAAGCAAGAAAAGTGGAAAGAAACACCCTCTTAGCTTGTTCTTTTGATATTTTACATCAGAAAGTGATGTATTTTTTAAATTATGTCACGTTTAGACAAGCTTCTCCACATGATTTCACATTAAAATGGAAAATGTAACTTTAGGCATGGTAGTAGTGGCAGTGGTACGATTGCCTCTACGCACAGGAAACAAGATGTACAGCAGCTTCAGAAAAGACAAATTTTAAATGAGTGAAATTAGACAAAAATGTTTCTACAAATAATGAGAACTGACAGCAAATCTGCACCACTGCTCTTGATTCTGCACATACAGTATCACTGACATGGTGCTAAAAACAGGTCCCCTACCTGCCCTTTGGCTGGCTGCCATGGCAACAGAAGAGTCCCAGCACCACCAGTAGAGTGAGGGCAGCTCCCGGCCAATGGAGACAGGAGTGACGGTTGCCATGGTAAAGGAAGCTACTCACCCACTGTTCCTATGGATACACACCAAAACAACAAAAAGTAAGTCCAACAACTGCAACATGTTATGGAAGACATTAAACATGTGACAGACTTATTTAACAGGTGATATGTTTCTATTACTGGTCGTGATCATGGCTATGTTAACAGTATCGTGTGTGTGTGCCTTGTGTGTTTATCTATATGTGGACTATATATCTTCACAAGGATGCAATGATAACAAAGCCTACTGTAACAGGTGTAATCTGGGTAAAGATTAAAGGATAATTCCCATTTATTTCAACATGGTGTTTTTCCCATTATTATGATTATTGTGGCTCTGAGGGTCATGCTAACACCACCTCTGTTGAAGAGACTCAGTTGAAACAAGGACTTGTCCAAAAAAGCATGTGAACAGTGTATATCATTGCAAAAATGCAAGCTTTCACAGGTTTGCAAAACACATGCTTTGTACACAAGTCTTTTTAAAGGTTTATTTTTTAGATCTGATTGACAGTAAAACCAGAAATTAGCCACCTGGAACGCCCCCTTTTCTAACTGCATGAAGGATCTCCATCCGGCTGATAGATGCTGTTCACAGATTTTTTTCATGCAACTCAAAGTATCTATCTATCTATCTATCTATCTCTATCTCTTGATTTCCCACTTCTATAACAGGTTGGAGTACAAATATAACATAACCCATGAAGACAATGGCCACATTAAAGTGAAATATATAATGGGAAATTATCCTTTAAAGCTTAGGGAATAGTTTCAAATTGAAGACCACTAATATAAAGTTGCATGTGTAGATGCATGTGCGTACTGGCACAGACGCTCGTCTGCATGCAGTCCTCTGGTGCTGCTCCAGCAGGCTGCTGAGCTGATCCCGCAGTTTCACCAGAGCCTGGCCAGTGGAAAGGCCCAGAGTCACAGCATTCTCCTCCTGCAACGACACATACAACAACCATGTCATCCTCTAGTTGACCCTTAATCCTAAAAGACAGATGGCTAAACAGTTTGCAGTTTGGCAGTTCATTGTGTGATTTACAGTGATCAGTTCCATATCATTTCACACTGTTCTACAAAAGGACCCATAAACACAAACCACCTTACACAACTGAGAGCTGGATTTGTGTGGACATTTTTCACAAAAGTCATTTATGCATATCAAGCTTATGGCTACAACTGATAACAGTAAAGACACCACATCGCCTTTAGTTGAGTCATCTACTGGCTTACTGTTGGCATTAAGTGAAACATTCTCTCTGCTGACGTTCAGGCCTTGCCAAGGCTGCCCCTTGTCGCTGAAACTGTCTGTGGTTTTCATGACCAGGATCATAGGTCTCAGTCAAGAAGGTGAGTGTCTAGCTTTAAGTGCACTTTTGCTCTGTGCAGAAGTTGTTGTTCTCTCAGCTACATCGCACCATTTCCTCCAAACACACTGAAGTGGTTTGCATTCAAAAGTAAATCTGGTGGCATAAGCTCCTCTTATTCTGAGATCACGGTTCCCTACCAGAAACAGAGGCCTGGGAACAGGTGATGCCACACTGACTGGTTTATAAACTCTAATGATGTGAAACAAAGTGGTACGAAGTGGAAATGTGGAAGAAGCCAACAACATCCTATGAAGACATGAAACTGGAATCTTGATAACATCAGGAATGTAAACATAACATGTGGCACACTGTTCTACTCATGTCAGGATTCTGTCTAACTTCAATACAATATATTGATGTATGACACCATTTTTAAAACCATAGGGGAAAACTGCCCCAGCATTGAGGAAATCAAATAAAAAGATTCTTATTTTTTAAATCTTTTATAATAAAAGGAAGTAATTCCTATACTTTTAGTCAATGCACAGACATACACAGACACTGGAACCTAAAATGTGCTGCATCAGGAATACATCAACAGTACATCAATGCTGCTGGGGCTGCAACAACAAGAATCCACGACTTGTCTGGTATAAAAAATGTCTGACAATGGTGACAAATCCTCCTTTATAACTGACCCCAGTCCAAGCAGAGGTATTCAGATAACTCATTCTATTTAACCAACAGTCCAAAAACAAAAAATATGCAACTACCATATCCAAGAAAGAAAACCATCACATCCTCAGAATGTCTGGGCGTTCTGAATAACGATGCTTATGTTCATAGTTATATGGCTCCTAGTACTTAGGTTTTTGTCCAATTCAGATAAAGATACACCGGCGTCAAATTCCTTGTTTGTGTTTACAAACTTGGCCAATAAAGTTGATTCTGATTCTGACAAAAATGACTAAAATAATGAGTTATCAGAGATAAGATTCTTTGCATAGCTGCTAATTGTTGTGTTCTTCCGTACAAATTTCGTTGTACTTCTGCACAATGACAATAAAGTCTCTTTATCTTTATCTCTTTATCTTTAAGGGCAGAGAACCTTTGTGTCAACCACCGAATCAACTTCTCAGCTGTGAACACCACCCCTCAGGCACAAACATGAGCCTTGGTGGCCCATTTTCAATTTATATATACTGGAAAAGTCAACAAGTTATTAAATTATATTTGACGTTACTCTTTTTTTTAAATTGTCTGTATAGCTGTCATGTTTCACTGTTGGTCTGATGTTCTTCTAGTTCAATGCCATATTAGCTTTACACCAGATGGAACAGGACCCATGTCCTCCAAAAAGTTCCAACTTTGACTCATCAGTCCACAGGATGTTAAAACTCTTGGGGCTCATTCGCAATTTTTTTTTTTTTTTGCAAATACCAGACGAGCCTTTATGTTCTTTTTTGGTCAGTAGTGGTTTGGGCCTTGCAGCTCTCCCATGATGCCATTTTGGCCCAGTGTCTTCCCCATTGTGGAATCTCTAAACAATGGGAGATGAACTGTTGACACAGGAATTTAATTTAATGTGAATTTATTTATTTCATGTTTTTTGTTTTTTTTTGTTTTTGCCAGACACCTGAATTTCCCTTCTGGGCTTCATAATGTATATTCTATTCTATTCTATTCTATAGACCTTAACTGAGGACAGTGAGGTCTGCAGATCTTTTGATGTCCATCTAGGTTCTTTTGTGATTCCTGGATTAGATATGGATGCTCTTGGAGAAATGTTGGTGGTTGGTCCAGTCCTGGGAAGGTTCACCACTGTTTCATGTTTTCTCCATTTGTGGATTAATTAATTCATTCATATCCTTTATTTAACCAGGTAAAAAAAACTCATTGAGATTTAAAACCTCTTTTTCAAGAGTGACCTGGCCAAGATGGCAGCCTAAAACAGATTACAACAAAGTCACAAAACACAAATAAAGGATAATGTCTCTGACTGTGCTTCTCTGGAGTCCCAGAGCCTTAGCAATGCTTTGTAATTCTTTCCAGACTGAAGAATATCAATGACTTTGTTTCACACTTGTTTTCACATGTTTTTAAATCTCTTTAGAACGTGGCATCATGTGCTGCTTTTTGAGACTTCTAATCTACATCACATTACCAGACAGGTTCTATTTAGTCATGTTTAGATTCAACAAGTCTGGCAGTGATCATATGTGGGTGTGGCTGGTGAAACTGAAGCCAATTAACAAATTCATTTGGTAGACTGGTAGCTAATGGGGTACTTACTTTTTCACATAGGACCAGATGGGCTGGACAGGATTTTTCCTTCAAAAAATAAAATCATCATCTAAAAATAGCATTTAGTGTTTTCTTGGGTTATCTTTGTCTTATATTAAAATGAATTTGTTGATCTGAAACATTTAAGTGGAACAAATATGCAAAAAAGAACATTTTTGTGCACAGCACTGTGAGTGATGATATGATGACAGTAATCAGAGTTTTATTAGTTTCTGCAGTGGAAAATTTAATAGAGCATGCCGACATGTGTGGCCAGAGAGATACTGTTGAATCAAGACGTTCACTTATAAACAAAACTGCTGTGCAGAGACGAAATAAATGCGTTTTAATAGAGAGAGAAGGGAAAATGAGCCATGAGGGAAAGCAACCTATTCCCATCCTCCCTGTCACTGTAAGGATGTGTGTGTCTCAAAGGTCTGCACATACACAAACAGAAAGACATGCACAAATATGAAAACTCACACACACACACACACACAAACACACACACACACGCTGGTTTCAGCTTTCAGGCTCTACATCCCACGCAGCCGAGCTATAAATACCTTCCCATTTCCCAGAGTAACAAAGCCTCAACAAAAATCCTCCAGACAAACGTAAACAAGCAGACATACAAGGAGCTGAACAGCCTGAGTAAAGCAGAGCATGTCCGTTCACTGGGAGGGACCAGGCTTAACCTGGGATGCCTCCAAACAAATTAAGAGCATTACGCCAACGTGCAAACACTAGTAGTGATACAAAAAGGTTTGGCTACACCACAGGATATTTGAAGAAAAAACAGACAATAATCTGGCTACATTTGTTTTGCCTTCACTGAGGAGAATGTATTCTGCTACAAACTGAAGAAAGAAGCAAGAGACAACTTACACCAGCCCTCTTCCTGAGAAAGAGCCCTTCTCTCATCCTCAACACCATGATGGCCCAGCACTGCTCTGCTTCTCTAAAATCTGTAACACCCTTGTTAGGCTGCGAGGGTAATGTCTAACGACGAGAGTGATTATGTTTCAGAGAGTCAGGATGAAAATAAAATACCGACTGAAGAGACTGCCTGCTTATGTCTACAGTCAGAAGAGAGCTGGTGATGCTGCAAAACCTCACCCAAATTTCCCTCGTCACTGAGCTGCAGACAACAGAGCCCAGCTTCAGCGCACGCTGCCAGCTGGACTTCAATTCAAATACAGAGTCTGGCTGTCTCTCTGGCATGGTCTGTGCCTCACTCAGTTCAACCCAGTTCAGCAGCTGGCTGGGACACTAAGCAACAAAACCCCCACTTCAGAGGTGGGAGGTGGGGTTGGCATGGGCTGTTTGGGTTAAAAGAGGCCAGAGAGTCAGTAGAGAAAAGGGGCTCTGTTGATGTGACCAACAATGCCAACCTGGTTGGGTTTTTTCTCCCACTCTTGCCAGCTTTGCATATTTTTACAGCAATGGAGAGATGCATAGAATAGCTACAGAGAAATGGTAGAAACAAAAAAATAATAGGCCCAAATGGTCTTAATCACAACCCCATCACAGTACATTGATAGGTATTTAGATAAACATTAGGCCTTACAGGTAACACAAAAGAAACTGACTGAACAGATACTGAGTGGACCTATGATGAAACCGTATTAGTTATTAACACTGTTAGTCTGGTACATCAAATGTACGCAAAATACATTGAAAAATTTTAACTTGATATCTAGTGCAATGAACTGTGCTCCACTGTTATGCATCATGTTAGCAAACATAATTCAACTGGTAGTTTTTAATTACAGTTATTTGAAATCAATACTTTTGCAGCCATCAAAACAATGGACTGAATTATCGCCTGGTGTTATCAAAATTCAAATGAATTGCTTTTTTCTTTTTTCAAACAACCCTTTTTAAAAAATTTTTATTCAAACCCAAACTCGACTCTGCTCAGTTTACGTTATGAGAAGAGATAAGCCGATACGAAAATTGCAGATATTGAACAATAATAATCAGATTATTTCAGACAACTGAAAGCCAACATGCAAACACTGTCACAATTTCTGAAGCTTATCTAAGCACCTTTAAGACATCTGGATCAGTACACTAAATTCAGCACAGCTCTTAATTGTAGATGAATACATCATCATGTTGCTTACATCCTGAAACATCACTGTTGCTCCTGCTTGTGATCTGTGTCTTTTGTAGCAATGCCTCACAGCTAACACAGTGGTAGCTCATGAAATCAGCTGGGTGCTGCTCACAATGTTAGTAGCTACTGTCATTACAGTTTAGTCTGTCAAAACATGATGTTGTTGAGTGCATATTTAACAGCAGTGACTGTGTGCAGCAGTTTTAAGTAACAGACTGGTTTGATTTAACTGATTAATTGATTTGTATTGAGAATCATGGAAATTCCAAAGCACTGGTACTGACTGGAAAATTTCTGGCACTGTGGCATCCCTTATGTAAGACGAGAACACTAAGCACACAGTGGGTCGTTCTAATAGAGTTTTATCTCCAACACAGTGAACGAGAACCATCTGAAGGCTCACACGTCCTGTGCTGGTGACTTTATAAGAACAGACATTCTGCATGCTTTTCCTTCTAATGTGCTCACAGTGTATTAAACAACCATCAAAGCATGAAAACAAACATGGACTCACCACATCATGCAACTGAAATGTATGAAATGAAACGTCTACTCTACCTCCTCCTGTAGCACATACATGTCTCCTTGAGGAGGACGGCTCCATGCTTCTGACTGTATTGTAATGAGTTAATGATTGCATAACAGAACACAGCACATAGGTGGGAACACTGAGATAGACGAGGTAGAAAGTTCTAGTTTGAGCTAGTTGAGCAACAGGTCAGTATCAGCCACGTTTCCGTTCCTCCGCACGTTATGTTGACCCAGAGGTGCCCGGTTGTGAAATGCCTCTCCTACACATCTATGTTTAACTGGAGTGGTTTGATCTTTTGACCCTTCATGGGGAAAACTGAAATGAGCACAAGTGTTCTGGGAGAGTATGGAGTTCATATGAAAGAATATAAAATATACATAGTGTGTGTAGTTTTAAAAATTTGCCTTTGCCACTGCTCATTCTCATCATTTACTGTAAGCATCACTGGGGATGATTACTGTACTCACAGTGTTTATAAAATCCAGTGGCTTTCCCTACATTACAGCTTTACTCTGTTCTCTCCTCTAGGGGATGCAAATACATTTTCATCACCACAGAATTTCAGGATAGTGCCCATCCATGACACGTCTTCTCATAATGACATTCAATCCGTACTGAAGATTTTCAGTGCTAGCAGCAGTTTGCAATCTGGTAACTTTGGCCCCATACCACAGACAGCAGAGACATCCAAGTATACTGACGGCATTATCAGTGAAAACCCCGAATCTTCTTCGAAAAAGATATTCACATACAAATCAAAACGACTGCACTGAGCTTGTTTACTAGTTACCCGCACAACAAACAGTGTTTTTCTAATGACAATAGGCAATTAGTACTCCCTTTCTGACAATTACCTGTATCTGCAACTTTTCATGTGCAAAATCTCCTGCACAGAAAGACCCTTATGTAATAGCAAAGACTGTAATTAAGGAACTTGTTATAATTAGTGACAAAAAATATGCATTCTTTACTTCAGAACTAGGCTAAGAAACTTTCTCCCCGCTTTGAATAAACAATAATGCTACTGTTAATGTGCAGTGGAGGAGATTTTTCAGACAACTGACTGACGAGTCTCATTTTTACAACAACCAAATAAGGGCAGCTATCTTTAAAACGGTGTTGGGATCTTTGGGGAAAATAAGAAACATGACAAATACAATTGGTGCTGCTCTGTCATATTTCTGAATGGTATATTAACTGTATTTACTATTGTATATTCTAAGTTTTTACCACATATAAATGCACAGTACTGATATTCACTGGTTAAATCAATTCAAAGTGTCCCAGTCTGGCATTCTTAAGGCCAATACCGATAGGGTGCAAGTGATGTAAATGTCATCCACCACATGTGGTGCTTAAAACAAATGTTTGGTACAAGGAGATTTTCAGTTATCCACACCTTTATAACTCATCATTAGCAGAGTTGCTGCGTGACTCTAGTGAAGTGCGTACAGAGCCAGGTTCACATCCGTAGTTTGTTTTCTGGCCTGCGAACACTAACAGGGAGACCATGAATTAGCCTTCAGTGTTTATGAAATCAACCAGTTACAGTTTGTGTTGTTTGTATAGGAGCCACGTAAGAGAACTGTTCCCTATTTTTTGTGAACTGTTCTCTTCAAATATCAAATTCACAGCCATCCCACTCATTTTGATGGAAAAATGTTGAAGGTCAAGGGTCTGATGCCAACAGAGATGCGGATGTACTCCCAGGGGACCTTGGGAAGAAAGCCTTACACTTCTATGCTAGATAAGCAGGAAGCAGGATTTAGTGATGTGTGATACAATTGTTGGCTGTGTGTTTCAACTTTATAGATATTGCTCTGTCTCTTGTTTGGGGAGCTCCTCTCCCACAACCTGGTGTTGTGTGAGATTCTGTGCACTGCCTGGATAAAGAGACGCTGACCCAACATCCTCACTGACAGAGTGTGAGTTTTTCACCCACAGATTTTAAACATAATTTGTTAAATGAAGCAGTAAAGGAGATACCATCAAAAGTGTGGCTGTCACATAAGGAGCAATGCATGAATTTGTAACACTCCTGTGAACAGTTTAAACCCTGGGGCAGACCCACTGCATACCCTTAAAGTGCAGCCTTTGCCATCTGCTGATTGGATTGTTTCAAAATGTGATTATGATTTAAAATTTAGTAAATGTTTAGCTCTAGTCTCCTTCACGCTGCATTTTGACTGCAATTTTTAAAATTGAGATATATGACAAATAACAAACCCAAATAAACTAACTGGACATCCTCCACCAAGGCCAAAGTTATCTTGCAATTTTAACACAAAAAGCTATTCTATGTGGTGGGTGTTGAAAATGAACCATCATTACAAACATTCTGATACTTGCATTGGATAGCTAATTTCAGGTCATTATCAGGTCCTACGTAGAATCCATGTCATAAATGTCAAGGCCAGATAATGTTGCAGTTACAGGAGGAAACCTGCAACAAATGCCAGTTATCTCCCTCAAATTATACTGTTTCTCTCTCGTGCCAAACAGTCTAACTGCTGGTCTCATTTCTGTCGGTTACATCCAAAGGCCTAACTGTGTCCTAAAATCCCAGTCTCTCAATTTCTTTTTCTCTTATGCTGTGGACAGTTGTGGTCCACAGCATTACATCAAACAAGTGGCAGTCATCTCTTTTCAGTTGATCACAGAAAACTGCTAGCCTATGAACCTTGTTTCATTTTTACATTAGAGAGGATCAAATGCATTACTAGATGCTCAGCAGTACAGTTTGACAGTGGGTGCATCACCTGCTCTATTCGTTAACTGTTAACCTTGAGACCTGAAGATGATAATTAGTTAAAGTAGTAGACTTGTGACACAACCAGTACCCAGCTGCCTGATCTTTTTGCAGTCTTTTGCTGATCTGCATGTGTCAGAAGTTTAGAAAAGCTGCCTCTGGTCTCCGACGCTCTAAATTGGCTTTCTGCAAATGATGACCAAAGATTTTACCAGCCTTTAAACAGAAATAAGCTTTTCTGTTTAAAACATGTGCATGTAAATGTATCCTTTGTAAAGAATCACCAACAGATTTTGTGAGATCATAAACATAGGCCAAGAGACATTACAACACAGCTAAGCACTACCCTTAGATCAGTCTAAATCCTACGTGCCCTATCTGTTCAGTAAACAACCACCACCACCACCACAGGGACATTTAAGCAGCATAGGCAAATGCTGAGCTAAGCAACCTAACTCACCTGCTTCTTATCCTGCAGCTCCATGGCAACCACAACCACTCAACATGCTCCGCTCCTCAACCAGCCAACGCCACCTGGCAGAGTCCTGTCACGCTTGAGGGTCCTGGCTGGATCCTTCTGAACCCACCTCCTGTAGAAGCTGCAGGTCAAGTGGCTCGGATTTGGAAGGAGGAAGTTGGAGAGGGCAGGTGGGTGCAGCCTTGGTGCTCCACCCGGCAACACCTGCTGCCCCACCTCTTCTGCCAGTGTGACAGGAAGCACACTGAAACCAGCAGGGACCAGCAGAGTCAGGCAGGGAACTCTGGAATATGGGAATTTTTACTGGGAAGATTAAGTGTTGATCAGGTGCAGCACAGTGATCCTCTTCATAACATTCATGTAGAAGTCTGTGGACAAATGACAAATTACGCAAATGAGTGAATAATCAAGCCTAAATGGAATGACATGTACATCAATCTCACACTTTGAAACTGTCATTTTGTTGATGTGCCAGTGAGAGCAAACAACGTTAGCATAATAGCTTTATTGAAAAGCTGACAGAAGTCCAGGATCTACTGGCACCACTCACTCTGACCACATAAGCAGCTTCCTCTGGCACAAAAAACCCTCTGAACTCCAGAGTCAGCAGTCTCCATTGACAAAGAGTGGACCGTGCTCAGCCAAACAGAGGAGAAAAGAGGCAGACAGGCTGAAGGGTGAGAGGGTTGGCTGACTACGAAGTAAGACTATCTGAGATACAATAAACCAAATAAAAAATCCTCCAACAGTGTGGGAAGTCAAACAGGATAAAAAGTTAATTCTCCACAATGTAGGCAGATATATTGTTTACAGATGCACAAAATTCACTGTGCATTTAGGGAAAACTACTCTCAGTCTGAAATTGTGCAAGGTTCTCTCTGTTGTAATAATGATCATAGTAATGACGCTTATTTTCTATTTAAGTGACAGTCCTGGCAATGGGTGGGCCTGAACAATACCAGGCCCTGAAACTGAAGCAGCTAAATGGAACTCAGGTATCATTAACTTTACTACCCACACTTCTTACTTGTCCTACATGTCAAAGTAAGCAGACAGCAAGTTCTGCGAAAAAAAATAAGGTTTTAAGAAGTCAGCTTTCGTGAGGTGCTCCATGTATGCCTGGAAACACTGTCCTGCTCTGTGGAGTGGGTTTGTCACTGTTAAGTCTTCTTTAATCTACTCCTGGCACAAGGTTCTGATTAGGAAGCTTATTATCCGAGGCTTAACTGTCACATTACCCAGAATATTCAATTTCCAGTAATTGGGCAATGCCAAAGCAGGTAATGACAGACCTGGCAACACATTTAGCTGCTGCTGGCCCTGATTAGTACAGTCACCCACATCATGAGCGGGATGCAGTCTCAAACAAGTCACTGCTATCACTAATTAAATAACACTTCATTATTAATTAGAATTATTAGTAGCTAATGCTTGTCAACAGGACTTTTGGTAGATTTTGTCTCCTATTTGTAAGATACAGAAATAAAATCGACGGTGAAAGAATGAAATTTAATGTAGAAACTCACATTTCCACTGTAGATTTGACGTCAAGTGTAAACAACTAGCTGATGCATGTTAAAGTGCCAGGTCTCACTTACACAGCTGCTTGGATGATGTGGTCTCCACTGACAACACACTGGAAGCAACGCTCTAGCATTTAGCTAGTGAGCAAAACGGATTCTTAATATCCATGGATCAGCCTGAACTATAGCACTGCTATAAACACTGTTACTTAAGACGATAGTGTGCCACTTGCTCACCCCACTGCCCACTAATGACAGTCTGTTCTGGAGAATGTGGGAAGTGGCACCCATGAAAGGTCAAAACACACGATGCCCGGTGTAACGTTTCTCAAAAACGTATCACTGAACTGACGACATATCGCATACCATGTCTATTATGAATGGAAGGTACCACTGCTGACAAACCCAGCTTCAATTAAAGTTTCGATCGTTCCCTCCATGCAGAGGCTGACATCAAGGCTACACATCCCCAATTCCCTCCTTCAAAGGCAGATGCTAACAGAGCAGAGGCTTTGACCTAACTACACTTACATTGATGCTATACTCGCTATAACACACCCGGGCGACGTACATTATCAGTCCTTAAGAACTCACCTTTCGTTATCTTTAAGTCGCTGCCGATATCCCCTCCAAAATATCCTGTTCTCTCAAATACAAATGGACTTCCGAGTCTTCACTATTCTGCAGCAGCCATGTTGGGGAACGTTCTGCTCAGAGGAGGGAAAGCTGTGTTGTAATTGGACGGCGCTGCAGTACTCTCTTCTCTGATTGGCTGAGCGGAGAGTGGGCAAAATGATATATTTCTATGAACGTTAAGGTTTTATTTTAAAATAGGAAGACTGAAAACCTTTAATGGAGAGCAGCCAACAATTCATAATTTTTAAAGTCACTATTGACTTATACCAGATATTACTACAATAACATCTTATCATCATATGACATTAGCTATAATTCAATGACTCCTATGTTGAGGTGCGGTGGCTGCTTAGTGGTTCTCCTTAGCCTGTTGATATCAGTCAGCTTTGACATGACACATTTTCACAATCAACAGTTTACAGAATACATTTTTTTTTAATCCAAAATCTCAGAAGGACATTCTTATACAGGGGTAAAATTAGGATTTTTAGGAAAGGGGAGCACCGATATTTTAAGGATTGGGACAGATCAGACTGTTGACAGTAGAAATAAGAATTATTTCTTAGGTAGTGCTGATGTTTCTGTCTTGGATGAATGAATCTTAAAGCTGTAAAATGTATTATGGTGTTCCTCAAAGTTCAGTTTTAGGGCAGCATCAGTTAGTATAGTTTTGCTGATGACACTCAGCTATACAACGCTGTGTCACCTTATGACCTAGTGCCAGTCCATGCAGTCAGTAAGGACAGAACCAACACCTTGGTGGCTGGTACTTAGCTCAAAGAGAGAAACTCAATGGCATTAAACCAATGCCAACAAATAAAAGCCTCAGCGTCACCTTTGCCTCAGATCTCAGTTTGGAGCCTCACGTTAGAAAGATAACTAAGAATGCATTTCATAATTTTCCATTTCCAGAGTGCAACCATGTCACTCTCAAGCCAATACAGAGACACTGCTACAGGCCTTTATCGCCTGTAGGAATGCCTATTGTAATGCCCTCATATCTGTTCTCCTCAAGAAAAATAGATCTCAGCTACAACTGCCCCAAAACTCAGCAGCACATGTGTTGACAAAGAGAGCACACATTACACAGGTTTTAAGTCTCAACTCTTGGCTACACGTTTGACTTTTTAGACCCCTTGAATGGCTTAAAAAGCTCTTAATGGTGTTGGTCCTACTTATTCATCGGATTTGCTTTTATCCTATGATCCTTTCCAGAGCCCTCAGGTCTTTTCTTAGTGGTCTTGTAATTATACCCAAAGTCAGAACAAAAGCCATCAGTGACGGATCCTCCTGTTATTATGGTTCTATTATCTTCTTCAGATTTATGTTGATTCTAATGTAGTTAAATGACTTTAATTTTCAGAGGGTTTTCCTTTAAATATAGTTGATGCATATGCTTACAGGGCAGCCCTATAGATTTTATATGGTTCAGTGTGTGTCTCACTGTTGGGGAGTGACGTGCAGCAACCGTGAAGCAATGTGTGTAAAGCTTTTGTGTGTGTCCAGAGGATCCAGGCTTGTTGCTGTAATTACAATACTCAATAACTACTGTCAATGCAAAGAAAGTGTGGCTCCAGTAAACAGTCTGCTCATGCAGGCGTCAAAGAGGTTGTAAGTGGTCCGTTAGCAGCTGAACAGCTGGTTGGGATATTCTGACTGAGCTGGTTATGTAGTAAAACTCAGCACTTGGGTCAAATAAACCCAGCGTGTGATCAGTCCACAGTCACCTAAAGGTGGGGTTAAGGTTGGGTAATTTTTTTGAGTGTGGTTAAGTTTCATTGTGGGTCAGCTCAAGGCTTCAACAAGAAATGTGAGGAATAAACATCTCTGGTTGTGCTGCATCACTCTCTATTAAGAGGCCAACACAATGCATATCTTAATCTATGACCAATGAGTTATAAATGTGAGTGTGCTTGGTTGTCTGTCTCTATGTGTAGCCCTGTGATGGACTGGTGACCTGCCCAGATGAACCCTGCCTTCACCCTAAGTCAGCAGTGTATAGATAATGGATGGATGGAAATCAGTTACACACACACACACACACACTCACATAACCTTCAGGCTGCGTCCCTGCAGACGGTACTGAGTCAGTACTGAGATCAGGTTGCTCCTGCGCTGTAATTTCACACACTGTATAAATCAATATCTGTCAATTCTGGCTGAACCTGCTTTCCAACTTTCCTGAGATGACTGCTTCTCACAGTGGACTTACACATCAGCCCTGTTCATGGAAGCCAGTGTGAGATGGGGCCCAGCTTCCACAGTGTATTTTTAAATAATTATTTCTGTATATTCAGCATGAAGGTCACTCTGCAGTCCATATAAAGGGGACGTAAAAAGAGCACCATGCTAGATTTTGTGTAACCCAATATACATGAATTACCGTTCTGACCCCACATCCACACACATTATAAATAATGAACAAAATGCATCAAGAACAAACAAAGTATTTATGTTACTTGAATTGAATCAAGCTCAAATACCAAATAAAGGAAGAACCTTGGCGGGGTCCTTGTGGTGTCTGGCACTGGGGTGTTGGCAGTGGATTCTTTCGGTCCGTCAACGCATCACAATTAATAATAGCTATACAGCAGTTTTAATTCAAGAGCTTCTGAATTAAAAAAAATTCTGGTGAACTCTAGACCGTGACTCGTGACAAATGTTTTTGGGTTCCACAACTCTAACAGTGGGAACACTGTACTGACAAAGATGAGACAGGGCACGTTAGCTGAGTGTGAAGTTATGAGACAACAGCGTTCACGACAGAGGATCCTCTCTCATATTCAGCTGGGATTTTTAGTTAGAGTGCTTCCCCAGTGGCATGTCTGGATTTTGTTTAAAGTTGCTGAAACTTTACTTTACAATTCAGTAGCTTATTTTGAAACAGTCACGGTCCTGTTACTTTGAGCTCTCCATAGAGCAGTGGACCAGGTTTTAGATGACAGCACATTCAGCTTTCAGAACAGCAGGATGCCGTCAAGGAGGGTCCCAAAGAACAGTTCTGTCAGGATACTTAGCTTTCAGCTGGGCATACATCCCTGACTTCTTACCAAACCTAATCTGAGAAAAAAAAACACAACAAGAAAGCCTTCCTTTAGAAATTCATTGTCTAAACCACTGGGCATGAGACACTTGAGCAATGTATCAGATATGCCATCTGCTGTTTTCTGCCTCGGTATGCAGCAGGCCAGGACTCGGATTTAAGGACCCAACTTTCAGAGGTAACCTCAAAAACTTACTTTTGAAACTTCACTGAGTGGGCGAGAGTTCTCTCAGCAATCAGACAGCAACATGACAATGAGGCCGACAATGAATTTCACTGACCTTTTGATTTCTCTGGACTACTGCTGTCAGAAAAAGTGCCAAAACAAAGAGACCCTTTTTACATTCAAAGACTGTTTGGTTGTTTATTTCTCAAAAGAATGGATCATTAACTCTCTGCCACTAATGTTTAAATCCTGAAGACCAGGGCTCTCTCTCTTGACACACACACTCCTACATTTTTTAGTGAGAGGAAGTCTAAACCAAACTATTTAAGCTCTGAAACAGCTTTGAGAAGTGAAATCTTCCTACATGCCATTTAACCCAACATGAGTCCATATGTTTGTGTTTCTGGAGAGCAGGTTTCTCATTGAATTTTTTTTAAAGATTTATTTTTGCCCTTTTTGCCTTTATTGGAGAGGACAGGACAGTGGATAGAGTCAGAAACGTGAGAGAGCTGGGAAAGAAATGCGGTAAATGGCCAAGGTCGCACTCGAACCCGACACAGCCACTACACCTCTGCACATGGGTCACGCGACATAACCAGTTGTCTATTGGCCTGCCTGGCTCATTGAAATTTGTGTTAATTATGACAGGATCTGTTGGGATTGGCAACTCCACCTGCTTCCCTTCACTTTAGTTATGTTTGAATTAGCTTAGTTAATTGAATTAGCTTATTTATGTAAGTTTACTTTATGTTTGTCACAACCCCTTATCAGCTTCTTGAACTAAAAGCAGTTCAAGAAGCCCTTATGAGAAGAATAAAGAACAGGACCGTGACATCGCCCAGCATGGCGCAGCCGGGATCCCACCCTGGAGCCAGGCCTGGGGTCGGGGCTCGCAAAGGAGCGCCTGGTGGCCGAGCCTTGGCCCACGGGGCTTGGCCGGGCCTAGCCCAAACGGACGATGTGGGCCCACCTTCCTGTGGACCCACCACCCGCAGAAGGACTCGTGGGGGCCGGGTGCCATGTGGATCGGGCGAAATGAAATGAAATTTTCATCCCACTGATGTCAGTTTACACTGTAATTGTGCATTAGTAGTTCAGGTATCATGACCCAAGTTCAATTCCTGTCCAGTGCACAAGTGTAGCATCCAAAGAGCTAATGTGATTTATTTTTCATCATAAAGTCTCTTCAAAAGTTGAGATGGCTGCATTTTCTGTGCCATGATTGCACCCAAAAACGAGGTTAGTGATACCGCAGGAACTACAAACACAGGAAGTATCTTTATCTGAAACCAGCCGAGTATTGGACACATTGCAGTTGTGACCTCATGATGGTACGAGACCAAGAGAAACTAATGGAAAATAAACACTTGACATGAAATAAATCAACATTTCTTTAATGCTTCTAAATTGTTTGCTTACATTAAACATCAGTATGCACTCAATTCTTATAGTAATGGACAATCTTTACATTTCAAAAATAGAATTTTAATACACAAAAAGGATCAAATGTAAGGCAGTGATCTACTAGAACAGTGACCAGTGAATTAGCCACATCCTCCTGTATTATCCTGCGATCTCTGAGTGGCACATGGGTCCGCTCTGCATCATTTCCTCTCAGAAAACACTGGAGAGAACGTCAGCATCATGTCTGTTCAGTCAGTTTGATCAATAATTCACTATTTAATGAGTTACACAAACAAGAAAAAACAAATCAGTCACAGAAGCCAGTCATTAACCCAACCTCTCTTTACCGTGTGTGACTACTAGCGATTAGAAATATTACTGGTTACTGACAGTGGGATCAGCTCTCCATCATCAGAGCAAGGGTGTGGCACAACTGTTTAGCCTGAAACAGAGATTAACACATTGAATTAGACACAAATGCACAAATTCAGTACATTAAAAACTGATAAGTAATTACCAAAATAATTAGGACCTAATCTTGGAATGGTAGTGACTTTGCTGTAGTTTCTTCTGTTTGGGGTTCCACAGAAGCCAATGCTGCATGTGTACATTCAGTACTGACACCAAATAGATGTTAAACAATCCACTGGTAGAAAATTATTCAGTAGCATTTTGATATTTGATCTCTCAAAATGCCAAACCCTTTGTAGTTTAGATTTTATCCATTTGCTGAGTCTTTATCTGAGGTTAAACTGAAAACTTTTTGGACTGCCATTCTAGGACAACATCTTGACCCTTAAGAAAGTGATGGATGTCACATATTAACCAAATGATGAATCATTTTATTGAACAGTTCATGTAAAGACTGATTAATGGTAAATGATTTATTCATTAGCTGCATAAAATAATCACATATTTCAAGTTTTATAGGTTATATGAGCTGTACAACAAACAAAACTACTGCTGTCACCTGAGTGTGTTGGCTTCATGTCTGAATTAACACAGTGGTCACTTTTCTGTACATGTCTTGATGGCAATCTCACTAGATTGGACTTCGTAACTTTTCCATATCATTTTTAGCACGGCACAAGTCAAAGCTGCATGCTGTCACATTAACAGGCATGTTTCAAGTTGTCAGAACTGATCTGAGAAAGATTCCACATTTCAGCATCGATACTGAAACAACACTTAAAACATCAGATTAACCTAATCAGATTAATGGGACAGCTAACCTGTCTGAAGTACACAGTGATATTTTCCTGTTAGACACTGGTCCAGCCATGTCGGGGATCATTTATAATTAAAAGTAA
Organism: Dascyllus trimaculatus; assembly: GCA_024666655.1. NCBI lineage: Eukaryota > Metazoa > Chordata > Actinopteri > Pomacentridae > Dascyllus > Dascyllus trimaculatus. The sequence continues at coordinate 28,694,247 of CM045463.1, read as the reverse complement.
TGGATGAAGTTGCGTGTAAATGTGAGTGCCTCTCTCTCTCTCTCTCGTAGACACTCATGTGGATCCTGTTGCTGTTTGATGCTGCAGGCATTTAATAAAACTCCTGTTAACTAATAGTGCTTTCACATGCATTCAGGTGCCATAGCTGCTATGACTGAAACATGAAAACTGGAGTTTCAGTGCATGAACTTAAGGAAGATGAGATTTCAGTGGAGGCTATGGTTGATATGGCGTGAGTGTGCTTATGGAACACAGGACCTGAGGCATTACCACACCATCAACCACACTTCTCCCCCCACTGCGGTGCAAACTGAGCTACCAAACTGTCAAACCAGGAAAACACCAGTTCACTGCACAAAACTATAAGAACAGATGCCATCATTACAACTCTAAGTCATTACCTGTTTGAGATGAATGGTGACTTTTCTGGGATGGGCTGAATTGCCATAGTTGATTTCCACTGCTGGCGCTTTGCTTTGTTTCTTGGGCCGGATGGTGCGCATGGACTGAACATCTGCCAGAATAATCTGAAACACTCGCTCCTGCAGTGGATTAGGACAAAATCATTAGATGGCTGACACCATTATCAGCTGAAGATTGGAAAGCCTGTGTCGAACACTTGCTGGATTTGTTTAGCATTAGCAGAGACACGTGGCCAACACAGGTCAAATGATGCTTCGGACTGAGGCTTTGCCAACCTGACCTAAAAGAGATGGAGTTTCTGCAGGTTCCGTGTCTGACTGAAAAAACACTAAGGTTGGTAAAAGATGAGTTCATGCTTTGTTTATCAGAGCACTTTAGAAGAGAATTTCTTTCCAGAACATGCTCTGATTAATCTAAGATAGGACACATATTGCAAAGAAATATGTCGGTGCAAAGCAGCAGTGGACAGGACAAATTAAATGTCTAACTTTATTATTTATGAGGCAATTAGTAGAGAAAATCTACTACCTTTACTAGTACCTACTAAAATACTTATTAGGTGCATCAGCATGATTAGAATGAAATAAGACTACTAATGTCATGTTAGTACAGGCCCAGGCCAAGAAGTAGGAAAACAGATTCTTTGAATGAAGTAACAGCTGGTCTGAATCATCCTTTAATTCTGATCAAATGACATATTTATCCCTGTATAACTGGGATGCAATTCACTCAGACACAGGTGGTGACAATAAAGTAGTTTTAGTGAAAGGGATACTTCAGTGCTACAGGTGATGAAGGGACAGTACCTGTGTTTTAGGGTGAAGGAACAGCACCTCCTCCTGGCTGATGCTCACCATGCAGGGAGAGGGACAACCACTCTGGCTCACCTTTTGGGCCAGGAAAGTGTTGGAGCCAAACAGAGGCAGGGTGCTCAGAAACTCTGAGAGACACAGGATTCAGATGAATCACACTAGTAACAGATTAGAGGAGAGGAGGGGATAAGAGGAGACAGAGCAGAGGTGCTACCCACCAATGAATCGTATCTTGGCGTCTGGAGGGCTGAGGGACTCCATGGCAGCTATCTGACCCTGGCAGAAGGAGTGAATCTCCTCCACTTTGCTGCTGAGCCCATCCTGTGATGGCAGGTACTCCTTTATCTTCAGCCTCAAGGAGAAAAACACAAACTGAATATTAATATTCACAAACGTATCTACATCTAGAGGACGGGAAGCATCCTGGTCAACAAACAGATGCTGATGTTAGTGATAATCAAAATAATGCTTGTTTTCCTGGGAGACTCAACATATCAGCTGAAACAGGCTTATTGCAAATATATTAGTATTGGTGTTAATAAGCAACAAAACATGTCAGACATATTATTTAGAAACAGTGTCCATCACTTAGTTTGTTCACCATTGCCTGCTGGGCTCAGTGTATAAAATACCAGTCAAAGGTGTGGACACATCTATTCATTCAAAGGCTTTTCTTTAGTTTTAGTATTTTCTACAGTGTAGAACAAAGCTAAATGCATCACAAATATGAAATAACACATGGAATTATGTAGTAAACACAGAAGTGCAAACAAAGCAAAACATCTTTTCAGCTTCAGATTTGTCAAAGTAGCCACCTTTTGCTCTTAAAATGTTGCTCTTGACTCTCAGACTAACCTTCATGTCTGAACGTGATGATGGACTGTTGTTTCTTTTTGCTTAGTTGAGCAGTTCTTGCTATCATATGGATCACTACATGAGTTGAATAGAGCTGTTTGCTGTGAACCAACACTTCCTTGGCAAACACATTATAAAGGCAACAGATTCCACCAGTTAGCTTTTGACAAGACTCATCTGTTAGCTGGAAACCATTCCAGGTGTGACCTCATGAAGCTGGTCACCATACTGGTGCAAAGCTGTCATCGAAGCAAGAAGTGGTTACTTTAAAAAATCTAAAATATGAAACATATTGTAGTTTTTGGAAAACTTTTGTTTACGAAATAACTCCATGTGAGTTATTTCATAGTTCTGTTGTCTTCACTTGTAAAATAGTAACTAAGCTGGATACTATTTATAGTCTTTATCAATCATACAAACATCCCATTATTGCTTTATGTTATCAGTAATGCTTAGCATACACGTCTCACTGCATGGCACATCATGTTATTTTCTGCCTTTCTTATATTTCTAGACACACATCTGCAACGATGTAATGCTGCTTGAAGAAAAGCACCGAGTTTAAAATGTGTCACAAACTAGAGCAGCTGCTGACCTGACACTTTACAGTGTTCCTTGTGCCATTTTAGTGTCTGTCTTCGTGTAAGTAAGGCTACTGCAGGAACTTGTGGGTTGTTCTAGGGCAGTCCAAACCTTTGCTCCTGTTTTGCCGCAAAAACTTGTAGAACGTTTGCATCACCTTGTGCCTTGAGTTCCTGCATTGGAAAACTGCTTATAAAGAGTTTAATCAAACCTAAAATCAGGGCCCTCCCCCTTCTCCTGCAGGTAAGTACAAATACTTTTCCTCTACTGTTATTTTAAATTCCTAAATATCAGCTTTGGAATTGGATGAAAATATCCAGTAATTGTTGGGCTTTAGTGCACACAGTGAATCCAGTAGAGAGCAGCTGAGGAATACTGCCATGTATAATGGAGCTAATGTGTGCAGAGCTCCGTCTTGGTGTATTAGTCTTGTAAACACTGTAAAGGTATCAGATCTTAGAACAAAACACTACAATAATCTCATTTCAATCATTTAGATGTGTGAAGAAGGTTCTTGAGAACTAAGAGGTGCAATTCGAAATATTTGACCAGCACTGACACAGTTATTATCTGTAGTCAGTTGTATGTTGTCTCTGTAAAATTCAACATGTGGTGTAAGTGGGTATTGTTCATTGTGACAGGTTGCTGCTCGGTGGTTGTTGTTGTTTCATTGCATAGATGAGGACGAGTGAACTTAAAGCTGTGTGAATTCCATGTACAATGACATACCCACATCCAGTGAGTCAGACTAGACTCAGTGGAAAGCTGTAGCATAGCTTAGCATAAAGAATCGAAGCAAGGGGAAACACTAAACCATAGCTGTAAATCTAAGAAACTGACATTCTGCTTTTTGCTTGTTCTGTACACCAACAGAAATATAAAAAATATCAATTTGTGGTTTAGGAGACACTTGAACTACATTGAGGTGACAACAGGCTTTTGTCCAGAGTGGTTAAATGAGCCAGTGTCCCAAAACGTTGCACAGTACTGTATTACTGTGACTCTCAGTGTGTGTGACTCACAATGTAGGCTGGTCTTGCAGACCCAGAGCCAGATGCTGCAGGGCTGAGAGCTCTGCTATCAGCTGGACTGGTGAGGACCCTCCTGCAGCAGGAGGAGGCATCAGCTGCCCACTCAGGTAGTCACCCAGGAGCTACACACACAGACAGCAACAGTTAGATAGAAACTGGACCAGTGGTTGAAAAGTCCTGCTGTTCCTGGCTGCTGTGAAGTCATCTTGTCACCTGCTGATAGTGGAAATCCACATAGAGGTCATTGCTGAAGGACAGAGGGCTCTTCCACATCACTCTCCTCAGGGACAAGGAGATAGAGCCATCGTCCAACAGGAAGTCGAACAGGTACTCGTCAGCATGGAGAGGACGCACCATTCCATCTGGAACACGGGGATCAGAGCAGTTAGGAGGAGCTGTGGGACTCTGATCTGTTCATGTGTCATCAAGGATGACTGGAAAAGTCTGGATACTTTGTTTCCTGAGGCTTTGTTCTATGTAGTTTCTTTGTGTAGAAAAACAAATAATATAACATGACATTACAGCAGCACACCTATTCACACTGTCCAAGATGTGCTGAAAATTATAGTATTACAGTATTTTAAACATTAGAAACAAAAGTAATGTAGTAAGAGATCCGAGGCAGCATTACAATGAAAACAACATTGTTTTACATACAGATGCACTCCGTTAGATGAGAAAAGTTCTGACATTTCTCCTCCAAATTCCTCGTCTGAGGTAAAACAGTAAGAGATAGAGAGGAAAAGAGCTCGACCCAGACCAAGTGGGCATCATAATTAGAAAGTAGAAAATGTAAAACGGGCATGCCAGGGCTTCACTCTATCAGCAGTGTTCCATGCCTTTGAAGGACACATGCACACACATGATATAAAAACTACACTTTTGGGTTTATGTGTTCAGGTTTTGAAAACATGAGATTTATGTTGCCATCTGAGCTGAATGTCCACTGTGGTGTTCAAAGTGACAACGGCATGTTTTATTCATTATTTAGATGAAGGGGAAATGTTTTTAGACTGACGTGTCACTACAGGTTTTTGACTAGAATTTTTGTAGATGTGTGAGAACAACCTATCTGCATGGCTTCATACCAGACGTGGGACAAAGTCACTATTTTGCAGGTTATGGGGGAAGAGCTGCTGGGTGGGTCACCCACTGTCACAGCAGGAAGCCCAGAATCCAGTCCAAGTCCTAAATTTGGTCTTCAATTCTGACCTCTAACCCTTGTAAACTTTATGCCAACAAACTCCAACATTAGGAACAGTGGAAGACCTCTGTGTTCAGATCCCCTTGAAAGACTTTGAGGTTGGTCTAATTTCTAACAAGGACTGGTCTGCCTTCTTCAGGAGGCAGACATTTCTGAGACCAGCTGTTTGAAGCAACAGCAGGTTAAACATATGGAGCTTGACAAAATTCTCAGGCAGCAACATGAGGAGGAGGAGACAGAGATACTGCGTGCAGCTTGATGATCAGGTCTGTGAGTCTACGTGAGGCTGTGAGAGCCTCAATAATAACGAAGCTCAGCCGAGCTGAAAGATACCTGGGGGAAGTGAAGCTCCTATTGTCCTTACTTCAAGACAAACCTGAGAGCTGAACTATGCAGGAGTTTGACATGTGGGCTTTCTTTGTGTAAGTCAGCCAGACAAATACTGAAGCCCCAGTCAGGGATAACAGGTATCAGAAGGTGGTTATCATCTTCCTTTGTTAACCAACTTTTCTTCTTCAGACTCTTCCTCTGCACCAGATGGACTGATGGTGTTGCGCCTACTTTAAATCAACAGGTTGTTTTACTGGAGAACAGCAAGAAATATACAAATGTATGTAAAAAGCACTGCTACTGGAAATGATGCAAGACAGGAATGTTGGTAGAAAACTATTAATCGAGTGTTCATTTATTTTACCATCAGTTCAGCCACTTATTTCTAACTGACAGCTGCACATTACAGCTGTTACACTTCAAACCTCATATTGTGCCAATGACACTGTCTTGAAGTGCATTTAGGCCTGACACTGTTCCATAATACAGGATATCACTGTCATTTGTCATGTTATTGACTCATATGACTATGACTTACATAATATTAAATATTCTCTGTAATGAATACCAATAGAATAATTCATTTTCTGATCTGTGCTCTATCAGCTGCAGTATCAGCAGTGTAAACAGACTTGGCAGCAAATCTCTGAACTTAACCTGATCAGCACCAGGTTAGCTCCACAGCATCAGTTACCACGGGGATGTAGCCAGGTAAAACAGAGTCACCTTCAAGATACTGATAACTCTGAATTTAAGCTCAACATCTCCACTAACTCACTCATCTCGCTTTGTAGGCATCCATCTGATATCAGTGGTGAGATCTGTCTAAGCTCCAGTCGTTCCCAGGTTCCTCTTCCTTCCACTTTAACAGGTGACATGTCTTTTTGTCTCCCTACATCTGCACTGCCAGGGTCCCAGGTCCATCCTTCAGAGCTGTTAAAACCCAGGATGCTTTGTATTCTTGTATCTACATCAGCACTGGATCACTGCACATCTTATCTAAAGCATAAAGAAACGATGTGCATTCATAGACACTTCCAGAATAGCAGGCTTACTACCAGCACAACTTAGACATTTGCAGCCAGCCTGTCATAGTTCTTGTTTTTGTTGGTTTTAGTTTTGGTTTGTCCTTAGGCCTTTATTCTCCTCCCTCTTTTTGTTCTCATTATTTACTTTCTGGGTGTGGCTGAGGGCGTGGCTAACCTCACTGAAGCTGACTTATTGACACACCAGCATAGCATCTCACCTCATCAAGACCTCCATAAACATGGCATTGTTCTGCCACTATGGTACAGCCACAGCAACTTTCCAGCCACCTCCAGTGCAACAAGCTGAGTATTTGTCTTTAGTGCTTCTTGTTTGCTACTCCACTGATCTCTTGTGATCTCTTGTGTAAATCCTCCAGCGTGCTTTACCATCAGCAGCAAATTGCACTCACAGTATCCTTTGTGTTCAGCCAGCTCACCTTCCTCAGACACATTACACTGCCTCCAGTCGATCATCTCCAGCCAGCCCTCAGCCATCTCTGCTCACCTTTAAAGACTGTTCATTCAGTAAACCCACCTTTCTACCACAACCCTCAGTGTACTGTTTGTAGGTCTAGAAGAAAAACCCAGACTTCACACAGCCTTCTGGTCCACCCGCTTTGGGTCCATCTATCCATCGATCTATATACCGCTTTATCCTCTGTAGGGTCACGTTGGTACTGGAGCCTAACCCAGCCAACTCGGACGGAGGCAGGGGACATACACACCAGTCTATCACAGGGCTACACATAGAGAGACAAACAACCAAGCACACTCTCATTCACATCAACGGACAATTCAGAATCACCAGTTAACCTCAGCATGTTTTTGGGCTGTGGGAGGAAGCTGGAGCTGCACAGGGACAACATGCAAACTCCACACAGAAAGACCCCAGGCGTCCTGACAGGGATGCAAACCAGGGATCTTCTGGCTGTGAGGCGACAGTGCTAACAACCGAGCAGTCGCTGCTTTGGGTTATTCACCACAAAAATGCTGGGAAGTCGCATTCAAGCATATGATAACCCCAAGTGCTGATTTGGGTAGCCTGGATTTTGACATCAGTCTCATTGCTGTTAGGTGGTTTGTAGCAAAAAGAAACCCTTTGAAATCTTTGCTGATTGCAGGTCCAGCATCCGAGGAGGATATAAGAAACTGGAGAAGGCACACAGAGATATGGTCCTGGCACACGGGAGCAACTCCAGCAACAGCAGTTTAGATTTTCAGGAATCCTAGAAGCTTCTTTAAAAGAGCAACTAGACTTCTGGTGTAGGTTATTCAAGATGTTTAACTTCTCATCCAAGAGGCTTCTTCAGTTCTCAGTTCAGACCTGAGAACGACTCACTTCTCAGAAATACTCAACTCAGAACAATTAAAGACATTTACAAGACAATAATTAACGCTTACTTTGCTTTCCTTGTCAGTTAGTCAGTATTGGTCTGACTTACCTTTATGTCTGTTGGCGATGATGGAGAACTCTTTGATTTCTCTGAGATGTGAGACGCCCATTTCTGTACATAAGTCTGTTACTGCCTCTCCTACCAGCTAGAGGAAGAGAAAACCATGAAGATATTTGGATTAAATGAAAGACTGACGGTTTGATTTATAGATTTTTTTTAATATAAATTAATCTTACAGTGAAGCTGCGGATCTTGATGGGGAAGTCCACCCCCCCTGGCAACTGAATAGGAACACGCTGAGAAGTTTTGCCAGCCTAAAGAAAACCCAGGCATGCTCACAATGAAATCAGCTGCAAATGCAGAGAATAAAGACACATAACAGGTGGACTATACAATGAAAAGCATGCTATTATTTGCTTAAGTTCAACTTGCCAGAAAAGCTTCCATCTCCACATGTGAGGGGACGTTGCGGCGACCACCAAAACTGAGAGAGCGCTGGAGGTTATCCTGACACACACCTGCCAGCTCTGAGGACAAAGACAGTTTGCATGAGAAAGCTATCTAAACATTTAACACACACTTTTTTGCAGTAAAATAACTTTCACTACCTCGGTATGGGTGTTCATAATCCTCAGTGATGTCATGTAGGTGGTGTGTGATGTAGGGCTGCAGGGTACCGGAGCAAGGGAAGACGCCAGTCATCAGGCTGAGCAGCCGCCAGCCGAGCACACAGCTGGCTCTGCAGAGATAACAGACAACAGTTAGACTGTAGAACTGTGACTAAGAGGACAGTTTTCCCTCTCATTGCTGTCTAGGAGCCCTTTAAAATTTTGCTTAGCTGAGACTGTTTTTCAGATCACAACCTTGCCAGCTGCTTCTTTTATGTGCTTGTATTACAGCGCATGTACTTCAGATTTTGGATTGCTCAGGTTCTACAGTGCTTTTTGCGAATGGAGAGCTTATGTTCGAAGTACTGTACAATAACACGTTTTAGCTGTAAACTGATTGATTTAATTGTACTGTGATGAAACACATCAATGCTGGTGTTGATATGGACACAGCATCTACTGTTCTCCATTTTTACACCCTGTAATCAGAGGTTGGTGGTCCACCTCACCCTGCCCCTGATTTTTAGTCTGCCTTGAGACTGTGAAAATGTGCTCATTTTCTAATATATGCTGATTGAATCTCATTCTTCACAGGAGTTTACAGTGATTTCTGCTAGACAGCTGCTTAGTATTTTTCAATTTTGGCTCAGTGGTTCGAACTTGTGGTTCTGGCAGCTCTAGAAGCACCGCCGAATGCATTCTATCCCCTCAGGCACTCATTCTATGTCCATACTTTATTGATCAGGCATCAATAAAGCATTTCTGATTCTGATTCTTCTGACCAACGTTATATTACCATTAGAAGCTACCCCCATCCTGTCTTGCGCTGCCTCTGCTAAAATAGCTTTGGTTTTGGAGATTACTGGGATGAAACAAATAGCTTGACTTTATAAGGCTCAGGTTCAATAAATGACGAAGACTTACCCTGTTGGGTTGTTGGTGGTTTGCTTGACGACCTGGCAGTAGATTTCATCTCTCAGCATCTCGTTTTCCTTGCCTTGCTGTACAGAACAAAGAAACTCTTTAAATGTCATCAAACTCTGTCTAAAGTAGAGCTAATCACAGAGACACTGGTTTAATGAACACTAACCAGCAGGATACGTCCCAGGCAGTCTAATTTGGTGCTATTCTTCTTCAGCGGCATGTCTTCCATGAACTGCAACAAGTCTGGAGGGACACATAAATATGTGGATGATGGAGGAACAGAAGAACACTGATTACTATGCGATAGTGTGGACACACTTACCCACGAAGCACTGGACAGATAAATCTTTGATTTCATCATCTCTGTAAAGAATGAGGCTCTCCTGGATGGGGATCTGGATGAACATAAAAGACGATACAGTTAATTTTTTGTTTTACGAGGATAAAGCAGTGTACAGATAACGACTGGATGGATGGATGGATGGATGGATGGATGGATGGATGGATGGATGGATGGATGGATGGATGGATGGATGGATGGATGGATGGATGGATGGATGGATGGACTGATTTTCCAGTGACACTTACAGTGGTGATTACGGTAAGTGGTTGAATTATAGAATTCAAATGGCACTGAATGCTTTAAGAGTGGCAGCAGCAATATAGAATGTAAACAGTACAGTGGACTGTATTGTGTTTATCAGTTTTGAGCCGTGAACAATGGTCTGTTTTGGAATAAGAATCTGATTTGAATTTGTGCTTTCTAAGCTGGCTGATTTATACATTTTGTAGGACAATCTGCTATTTAACCTAATTCCTAAATAGTGAAAATGCTGGACTTAACTATTTAATTTCCATTATTCTCTCTCCTTGTTTCAAATACAAAATGCAAAAAAGTACAAATAAAATTCCTGTTTTCTATTGCCATCAAAGTGGTTCAGAGTAGGAACACCAAATGTCTTTTTACATTTTTTAAAACAAGTTTTTAAATAAAATGTGGTCAATCCAGTGGCATACAAGATGATGTCATCTGCATAAGAATGTTGGATGTGATGGAAAATGTATCATAGTATTTAGCAGTAGCTCCTCTAGGGACTTAATTTGTGAAAAGTGTAAAGTCGGACACATCTACAAATGTAAAGTAGAATATTTTTAGCAGTGGAAGCAGTTAGTTTACTATGAGCAGGTCTACCATCTGCTGATCTGCTGTCAGTCGCTGAACAACATCATTTTATTGCAGAAAAGCTTGTACTACAGCAGTGAGTTGAATAGTAATTCTAAGATTCCAGGACGGCACAGTTGAGACACAGGCTTACTCCACACTAATATACATGTGGCCATGTGACATCAGAAGGATTAAAATATCTTACCTCTGTGTGCTGAACTGCCTCTGAAAAATTCCTTCCACTGGCTGGCAGACCTGTAGTCCCCACTCTTTTATGATCAAATAACGAGAGCACAAAATTAGTCCTGACATGCTACATGAAGCCAGACAACTTTAACCCACAACAATAGTTAGCATTCTAGCTTACCTAAAGTACTTTGATGCAAAGTCAGCCATGGCAGTGATCTCTAAGTCGTGGACAGAGCCCTGCCTTGAGCTCTGTACTGATCTGTGAAGTCCATTTGCCGAGGCGGGGAGCGAGGCCTCTCTGCTGGGCTGCTCTGAATCAGTGCTCCCCATGCGTCTGGTCATGGGACCTGGTGACTGTCCCTTGGGTGGGCTGACAGGTCTAGTGCTCCTCATGCTTTTCCTCCAGTCATCTCTTCGGTCTAGATGCAGACAGTGGTAGTCTGGGGCTGCCGATGGCTGAGTAAGGTTCTCTGGGAAAAGACCAGAGCGCCCTCCCATGGTGCCAAAACACCAGCCTGGTGGATTACACACAAAAGTATTATTTGATGGGAAGAAAATGCAGATATGCATCAAACCATGGATATAAATATGCATATCTAACCCCGGTTTTGCACGGCCAAACCTGTCTCCACAGTGCTGTGTTAGTGCTGGTCTGGCTACATCTTATAATCATTCACACTATGGATTGTTAGTATTTCCTTAAACTAGTCACAGTCTCCTTGGGTGTTGCTAATCTCAGGATGCAGCAACAGAATTCTGACAAAATGGTGACATGGGAATTGTTTTAGTGGAACATTTGCATGCAAGGACACTTGTCACTGACATGAATAATTGACTAAAATTACCAAGCAGGATTGTTTTATTGCATGACTCAAACATTTGCAGCCAAAACATGGCAGAAACTATAGGCTTATACCTGCCATCTACATCTAGTGGTTCAGACTAATCTACCTCTAAAAACTACCATAAGTATATGAGTATACCTGACATCCAAATCATAAACTCACCGCTCTGGAGTCCTTCCATTGGCAGCAGTTTGATGATGTCACCCTTGCTGAGGTTGAGCAGACTCTTTTCATCTGTTACAAAGCTCTTCAGGGCTACCACGTGGCCTGAGTCCTGGAGAGCAGGGAGACAGATGTTCAAGATGGTGATATATGAACTAAAATTTCTGAGGCTTTAACAAAAGCAAGAGGGGACATGGCCAGGAGACGTAACAAAGCTTCAAAAAGAAAGATGATGAAATAAGCCATGAGGATAAAAAGAGAAGTACCTTGATGAGCTCCTGGAGGAATAATCTCATCATGGCAGTGATCTGAGGAGCTCTGGACGACTGCAGCACCACGTTTTCACTTTTCAGCTCCAGTTCCACTCTGTCGGCGCCTTGGAGTTCAACTGACAGCACATCTGCAAAGCTACATTCATGCAGACCTGAGTTAACATTCTGTGCAACACTCATAACCTAGAATGAATCGAGAAGAAAGTCAGAAAACTTATAGACAGCAGACAACTCCTGTAACAGAGCTGTTTGCCACTACAGCTCTTTACAGAATTTCTACTTTTGGGATTAATAAAGTTTTATATGACCTTGTCATTTTCACTAAACCACACAACACTTTGCTCAGTGAGAAACAAAACAGAAATAGATTTTTTAAAGATGATGTATAAAGACTGAGTGAGACATTCACATTTAGTAAGAAAATAAAATGAGGAAGTTATTTGAAACAATGTTTAAGGACTTGTCATTGTCATTTTGCTTTTTCTCTGCTGTGTTTATTCATGCAGACTGAAGGTTTACCTGTAGCTCTTAAGCAGTAGGAGATGTTTAGGGTTGATGCCTGATGCTCTCACCACCTTCAGGAAACGAATTCCACGATGAGACACGCCCAAAACCTGAGCATCCCAACTGTCCTGCTGCTCATGAAGATAAGACACAAAGATCAGTACAAATCAAGTGATCTGGCTCTCTATGCCATTCAATTAGCTTCAAGACCTGTGCACATGAAAATAAGACATAAGCATTTGATACAAGATCTGAGAGCAGTATCCACAAGCACCAAACCATCTTCACAAGGGAGCATTTCTGGTCTGTGTGCACAAATACTGCAAGTCTTGCAAGCATGTGACTGTGATAAGCTCAACATTACCACAGTATAGAAATACTGTGTGACAGGGAAAGACCCTGCATTCACATGTTTACTTAATATACTCAATATTTGATACACAACAACAAAACAAAAGATAGTAGCTGCAATAACCAGTCAACACAACGCATACAGACAAAGGAATGGACTTATCAGCCACTCTCCTGCCTCCAAAATCTCAAGTCAACCTGGCTAGCGACCAGGTACTGAGCATTTGCCAGTGTGTAAGGATGGTAAAGTGATCACTCTTCATAGCTCCTTATCCCAGGACTGAATTTGTGCACACAGAGCAGAAATGCCCCTTTAGTTTAATGGAGATGAGTCTAAAAAAATCACAATAAATAAGTCTCCCAATTAATAGGCGCCAATGGAAGAGCAGCTCTTTTCAGTCATGCACACCTTCACAGGGAACAGTCGAGTGAAATAGTTTTCCCAGTTGTCTCGAGCAGCAATGACAATCCTCTTCTTCATGTTGTCATCCTGGATGGTGCTTATGCTCGTTCCAACATTGAAATTTGCTATACAGAAAGGTAAAAAATGGGTAATTGTGAAATGAAAAAAATGCAGGAATAAACTAGAACTGATTCAGTGTATATCTAAGGATATAGAGTATGTCTTCTAACCACTGGTAAGTGATGACTGGAACAAAAACATGGTTGCATTCAGCTTTATGATGAACGGTAAAAACTCTCACCAAGCAGATCCTTCATCTTCCTCCTCTCCTCTCTGCTGAGCCTTACGCAACTGTCAGAGTATGTGTCCCTCATGATCTAAAAAAAAATCAAATGTTGTCAAGAGTATGACGTCTACAGGATATCAGGACACACATGTGAGTATACTGACCTGTTCACACAACAGATTGAGGATGTATGGCCGGGTGAACATCTCTCTGGGGTAGAACACCTGCACAGAACGCCTGAGGTTTGTAAAGTGAACTTAAAACAACAATTTTTCTAGATCAAACTGCCTATGTAGTAAATCAGTGACTAGATAGTTTAAATACATTATTATGCAGTATATAGTTGGTGATAACTTTCTGTGGGTTTATAGCTACAAGCAACATGTTTCACAAGTCATTTTCTCAGTTGATATAAGCAAATCTCCTGTTGAATGCTCTAATTGTGTTGGTGTATATGTCTGTCTTACTTCTTTTCGCAGGAACAGTTTTCCTGGCATGTTGGAGTAAGAGAAGTAAACCCCGGCAGAGAAGCGGTGGAGCTTTGACCGAACACCTTCCTCATCAGGCATTGCATCTGCAGTTGACAAACAGTGGAATAAATGCCAATTTGCATCCCTGGTCATATCATCCTTAAATGCTTAAACATCATGTGGTAAGTAAAAGGCGAAGAACACCCACTGAGAGACGGGGCAGCCATGGGTGGTGGTTCGGGGATGTTCTGAAGGACAGGTGTTGGGCGTAAAGGAGGCGGTGGGGAGTCAGGGGGACTAGGGGGAGGGTTCTTGGACCGCTGTGAGCCAAACAGGTCCTCCAGGGAGCGCTGCTTCTGCTTCATTTGGTTGGAGATGACTCGGCGACCCCTGGTGGAGGGAGGAGAACGTGGGGGGGAGGGATTCTTAGGAGGAGGCGGGTCCCTCTTCACTTTGAGAGGGGGCGGAGGCACCCACTGCTTCTGTACGCAGGAAGGACAGGAAAAGGTGACTGAGATACAAATGACAGAAGAACAAACCCAACTGTAGCAGTCTTCATTTCTAAAGAAATATGCGTCTGTGTTGTATTTGGACTTGCAACTCCCTTTTCCAGAATATTCTGACCTTCTGTTGTGGCACTGGTGATTTGTTTTTAAGTTTGGCCAGAGCTTCCTCCTTGGGATCGCTCTTCTTTACAAAGGTTCTCGCAGTAGGTCTGGGAGGAGAATAAAAAACACAAACATTGCAGAAGTTATCAGAGAACAAGGCTCTTAGGTCATTTACTCCTCATTTAGCTGGAGAAGAGACGCTCTTCAAGGACTTGATCCTATTAGGGGTAAACAACTTCATAATTCATAAAAAAAAAAACCTCACTTAAAGTAACACAGAAAAGTTGATTACATTTAAAAAGAAATTGTTGCCAGATGAAACATCAATAAAAAAAAAACAATGATCTGCTTTAGCAGTGTACTAAAGACAGTTTGGTAACCAAAGTAAAACCTGGGTAAAACTTGTCCAGCTCCATCTATTTTAGCTTTAGCTCTTATTATGCACATAGTTTGTTATTTATACATTTCATTTTAATTTGACACCTTCTTTTTGTCTAAGCCTTTAATCTAATGATGGCTCCAACTCAATAACAACAATAAACCTCTAGTATCTCTTTCGAAAAGCAGCTGCCTTCAGTTGATGTTTGTGACAGGAGCTCTCTGCTGCCTCTAAGCAGGCCATTCCAGACGTCTTTTTCCCCAGCAACACTTGACAGCTCCTCCTGAGGGACTGGAACATGTTCCCAGGCCAGAAGAGATATGCAATCTCCCCAGTGATTTCTGGGTCTACACAGGATCTCCTTCCAGTTAGAAAGCCTCCAATGGAAGGCACCCAGGACCCATCATAATCAGATTCCTGAACCACATTAGCTGGTGCATTTCAACGTGAAGGAGCAGCAACTTAACTCCAGTACCTTTCCAGGATGGCCAAGCTCCTCACCCTATCTCTAAGACCCTATCCCTACCCTATCTCATCCTACAGAGGAAACTCTTTTCGACTAATTGTATCTGCAACCTCATCCTCTCGATCATTATGCATAGATTATGATTGTAGTTGAGGATTGGATCATAGATCAGCTGGTAAATCTAGTTTTTTCTTCCGACTCAGACCCCGCTTCACGGCGATGATCCAGGACAATGTCTGCATTACTGCTAATGATGCACTAATCCATCTGTTCATCTGATGCCCCATTTTCCAACTTGTCACTCATGAACAAGATCCCAAGATAACTAAATTCTATAGGCCTAAAACTCACCCAACCCAAAGGGAGCAATTTACCCCCCAACTTTGATTTAAAAAGTTTTAAATCAAAGTTTCTGTGGTTAAACAATGCTAACTGCATATCTGTGAATATAGAGAGATATAGAAAGTCATATCATCAGAGCAGATGATACCCAGTTCAAATTGGGAGAAACGTGTCCACAGAGGATGAAGTGTGCAAAACTGACCTGACAGGCTCGAAGGGTTTGGGTTCTGGCGGGGGTCGGTTGTTGTACTGTTTGATGATTTCCCGGATGTTGGAGGTGGGTGCAGCCCGAGGCTCAGCGAGAGGAGCTGGGGTATGTGTTTCTTTTGGGGGGTTCACTTCTCGTTCAGGAGGAGTTGGGTGACGCTTCACTGTGGGAGAGAAGAAGAAGATACTGTATCCCAAACTAAATGAATTTTTATTATTATAGTGAGGAGCCAAAACATCATGACCACCCTAGTGACCACCCACCACAACTAATATGTTGCTGGTTCTGTACGCCACCAAAATGGAGCATGGACACCCCAAGACCTTGTAAGGTTTCCTTTGCTATCTGGCACAGACACCTTAGCAGCAGATCCTTCAAGTCTCGTAGGTTCAGACTTGTTCCAGCACATCTCTAAAACCCTGAGACTGGTCTATGGACACCCGTCAGTAGGTACAGACCTCTGCTGACTTGGAACACCCCACAAGCCTTGGTGATTCAAAGATACACATTTGACTCACTCATCTGGCCGTAAAGTTAAAGTCAAAGTTACTTACATATTCAGCTGCAAGAGCTAACTCTATAGAACCTCTTTCAGGACTTTTTGTGGGGATAGAAAGTTCCATCTTCAGGGTGGGGACTTCTGAGCTGCCCAAAAAAACTGGTGTATGATTGGTTAAACTCACAGAGGACAAACGTGGATTGGTTAAACTTGGAAAGGATAGCAAGTGCCATTCCTCTACCCTTCCCATGTCCCTGCCACATAACAGTCCCCCTTTCTAACATTGCTATCTTCAACATAAACTTCACAATATCGGCTAATATCACAAGCCTGCATTGTATTATGGTCTATGTAGTCATAGAACTGGAATTTGTTACTGTTTTGGCTACCTCTGAGTTAATGTGGAATGGAAACAGAAAGAACGAAATGTTTGCTTGCAAGCTACCATTGGTCCCCTGACGGTTCAGAGAATAGGATATGTACAAAGCATGGATGCAGTTGGTAAACCGGCCCTTACTGTCATCTAAGAAAATACAAAGATGTCCCAGTTCTGTCCAGTACCACAGAATTATTTGATAAGCAGCTGTCAATTAAATGAGTTGCATTTCTGTCAAGTTTTTTTATGTCAGGCATGTGTGGAGCTGTTTGCAGCAAGCTAATCTAACTTCCTAATGTCTTGCAGCCTGGCAGTGGTTGCAGCATGCAGGCATGTCAGTGAAAAGCAGAAAACATCCAGGTGTCAGAAGAAATGGCAAAATGAGTGTGTTTTCCATGAATGTGCAGTAAATGACCAGGGTGTGCTTCACCCAAGAGCATTTCAGTTTCAGTTGAAGTATCACTTAACCAAAGTTCACAGCAGTCAGTGCTGCACAGGGCTTTTCTGAAGGTAGCAGGGAGAAACAAGAGAAATAGCACATAACAGAGACAGAGATCTCTATTTAGCAAACAGACGAAGAGCATCGCAGCAGAGGCGTCATTTAAAGTGGCTCACATTACAACCATCCTTGTTCTATTTTCTGTGACTTGTATATGATGGTAATTTAAGAGGTATGTCTGGTACAGCGTGACACATTAAATCAGAAAATACAAAAGCAGTGTTGTTTTTTGTACAGAATTTGAGTTTTTTGAACTTGTCTCATTTTCTTACCTTTAGGCTTAGGTGCTACAGATGGGGGAGATGGAGGAGGTGGGGAGTGTTGCTGCTTGGGTGGTTTGGTGGGTTCTGGTCGTGGTTTGGGGGTCTTGGATTTACCTTGGTCTTGAGTGCCTGCAGGACAGCGAAGGAGAACAATGATGAAGGCTGACAAAAACCATGACTTAAATTGGAAGCTTAATGTAAGCACAGTGAGTTAAAATGCTGCTTCCTTGATCTGGACATCAGTGAGCTGTTACCATGTCAACGTAATTACAAGCTGCCATTCAATGAAAACAAGTTTTTGCTCTAATTAGGATACAGTGGGTAATCTCAATGATTTTTAAGTCAAAGATACAAGATACAGAGGAAGCAGTGAGGTTGGTGCAGATTTTATTTATTCATTTGTGCTGCTCATCCGTACAGTTTCTATACGAGAGCAAGCAAAATGAAATGTCACATGCTTGTCAAGATTCTATGAGATGAACTGGAAAAGGCCAATTTAAAGAGGCCCCACCCAGCAACCCACAGGACCCAAAGGATCCACTGCCAACATCACACCACAGGACACCACCAGGGTGTGTCTATGCTCTGACAATGAAGAGCTTTTACGGCAGCATGAGGGGAACTACACAATATCTGGCAGGTGGTTTTATTAGTGTGACTGATCAGTGTGTATCACTAATTGTTGTCAATCAGCTCGACTCACCGATCTTCTGGAAGTAGTCCATCTTTTCTCTGAATGACTGCAGGTCATCTGCATCTGCTAAATCCACTTCTCTTATTGGCTGTTAAAGTAATGGACAACATGTTACCACAAACAAGGAGAAAAGACACCCAGTGATAGTACTGCATCACATTTAGATAATTAAAAGTTTCCTGTATCACTGATATTTAAAAATCAGATGAAAATACCCAATATTTACTCAGAAACATTGTGTGTGCAAGTCTGATGACACTTATTTCCACGTTAGCATTGTTATCCAAAAACTGCTAGAAGCATTTTAGCTTTGCTTGAGCTAAACCGACATATTACTTCATCACCATGATCTGTAGTGTATTCTGACCTAATAGCACACACATCCAGCTGCTGCCACATGTGGATTAATCTGCTGCTGAAAATATTCCTCCACAAATGTACTATTTTGTCCCATCTGAGTTTTTCAATAACAATATGTTAAATGTCAAAATGTTCCTATAAACATAGCAACTTATGCAATTTATAGGTTTTAAGGTGATTGTTCTTTTTTCCGTTTGAAGCCACTTTTATATACTCGATGGAAATAAATTGGCCACAGGCTGAGAACTACAAAAAGTTTAAGTAAAGTATCAGGAGATGGACTACCGTATTGTTGGTTTTAGTATTTTCATTTACTTTATTACATAGGTAAAATATTCATCTTCTGAAAAAAGCAAGAATGGCGCACAGTACAGACTGAAAACACACTACACCTCTGGCTCAGGCTGCCTGTGGCTAGGGGCGCGTTTAAGTGCAGGTGCTTTAGGCTGGGCAGGTGCTTTAGGCTGGGCAGGTGTTTTAGGCTGGGCACGTCGGGGTGGGGGTGAGGGTGATGGCGGGGAGGGTGAGGGTGAGGGTGAGCGTTCCCTGGAGCGCCGCACAGACTGACGCTTGGGCTGCCTCTCAGCCTGGTTCTTTCTCTGCTGCTCCTGTGCCTGCTGCTGAGACAGAGTCATGGCCTGCAGGGTCATCTGCTGGGCCTGGAGGGATGGAAGGGAAAATACACTCAGGACAAGCAAGCAGGGGGAAGATATACTGCATGTATAAATGGGTGGAGGAGTAAGTATAGGCTGAAAACAACTTGACATCATGATTCTCACCATGAGAGTGGCTTGCTGGTTGATGAAAGCCTGCTGTGTTGCTGCCACCTGCATGGGGTCAGTGAGAGGTGGAGCAGCAACAGGAGCCTGAGGCATCATCATGGCTGTGAAGGCATGATTGAGACAAACTGTTACACACATTTTAAGTATGAGACAAACGAACTTGATATAACACTCAACAAACACAGGACATATACAACATACACATCAAATCATGCATGCCAAGACCAGTTGTGGTTTATACGTCTTTGTTTATGTCCACAAATGAATTTGTCTGCTATTATTTTGTTGCGGAGCCCAACGAGCTGCTTGCTCAATTGTGAATGAGTCCGTATAACATTCTTCAAGCCAGTTTTCCAGACTAAGACAGTCCTCTTTCAGTTTAGTTGAGTAGTTTTGCTTTGGCTTTACATTCTCTAGCTGTTTCCTTAGTAACCACATGGATGGACAATAGCAAATCCACACATTTACTGTTAATGCCATTCTTCCAGAGCCTGTATATGTACGAAGAGCCCTTTGATGCATTTCACCAATCTCCAGTGCACCATGTTGAATAAGAGAGAGATGCCTCTTGTAGGGGTTTACCTGGCATGGTTGGCATGGCTGTCATGGTTGGCATCATGGGAGCTGCACCATAGCTGGGCATGGCTGGGTTGACTGCTCCTACACATACAGGGATCCACACAGTAATACAGAGGTCTGACACCTGGAAGACTTTGTCTGTGACTTATTGAGCTGCTCACAAGGGAATTTTGTTGGGTTTCTCTTTATGATTTTGTAAGATCTTCCCTTTACTATGTGAAGTACCCTGTGATGACATATGTTGTGAAATGGCATTATAAGAATAAAACTGAATTGAACTGAACTGAATTTGAGCACATAGAAAATTATGTTATTAAAAAATAGCCAAAGGTTATACTATATTCTAGATACAATCAGCCAAGAAACAACGGTCTTTAACTGCTTTAAATGTCTTCAGTCATATAGTGTATTTTGATGGGATGTTGCTCTAACTGTGTAAAGCAGTTTGATCCATTCTGATGATATTCTAACAATAACAGAATTTTAGGGACAAGGAATTAATAATTTGCAGTTACTTATGAAATATGAGAGACTGGATCTGTATTTGCAGCTGGTCAGGTAATAAAGGAGTACATCTGATAATATAATATACATATTAAGTCTGACGTCTACAGGAAACAAACAGTCTATTGTGCATTCCAGTAAGGCTGATGTGATGTGGACATCTTAAAACAAACGAGGCCGCCTTGTTCTGTACTAGTGGATGAGTGATATTTTAGAACTAACGGAGTGACAAACATGTTCTTTTCCCCCCTTTCTTAATGCTACTGTCAGCACGCTGACACCATGATGGCTGGAGAAAATCTTCCAACCAGAAAAGAAAGTTTGATTCTGGATGACACACATGAACACCGATTACTTACCCATAGGATAGCCCGGCATGGTCATGGGTATACCTGAAAAACAGAATGTCCAGTTTTAATTTCAGCTTACAGAAACTTTTATTTCAATATAAGATGTGATGAGCTAAAACCCTCTCTTACAAGTTTATAGGTAACATTTACATTTACTGACAGGCATGACATACTCAGTTTGGAATTCCCTCGCTGTCATTCTGCTATTCTGTATCTTAATACTTCTTTGCAATTTTGTACTTTTTGGTTGTGAGCTGTAAAAAATGGCTTAAATAACCTGTCTAACTTGTTATTGCCATAGAAAGAAAATCTGAGCATTTAAAGTAAAGACTGCCAACAAATCAGTAGGACAGTTCTGTTAATGTGTGTTGTTTAGCTGAGGAAGTCACAGCACAGTAAAATCTCATGAGGAGTTCTATTAAAGAAACTTTCCTTTGATCATTAATTTTACATAATCGCATTAAGGTTAAGATTTTCCAGAAATCCTTCTTGATTTTCATATGGAAAAAAAATTACATGATGATCAACATTTAAAAAAGAATAAAAATAAAAATGCAAATCATAATGAAGGTGATTCTGTAGGAACAAATAAAAAGTTCATATGAAAGAGTTATTTTAAGATGTGATATATAAAGAATATTTAACTTTGTCTTGTTGTTGAAGTACCCTCGTATGCTAATTTTGCAGGATTTGTGCATGGTTCACTGCTTGGAATGCAACTTAAAGGAAAATTCCAAGTATTTTTACATTGGCCATATTTTCCATTATTGTCTGTTGTGGCTCTCAGGGTTATACTAACTTTGCACTTCACTTCTGTCGTAGAGATTTGGGAAAACAAGGAGTTGCACGAGACAGCATGTGAACAGCATCTAGCTGGACTACTAGCATGAGCTCCCTGCAGCTTTCCAAGCTAACAGATTTTTACATGAATGGTTTTAAGAATTTTCAATGTATTAAAGCTGTTTTGGCAGCACAAGGGAGACGGTATGTGCTGTATGGGTACTGGTTTTCTTACCAGATCCATACATGCCCGGCTGCATGGGTCCAATCCCCCCTGCTCCTCTCATCCTGCGATTCAGCATGACTACTCTTTCCATATCCTACACAGACACACACATCCACACATATGAACATGAATGAGTCCTACAGGACAGTATGAGTGACACAAACAAGAGGAGCAGAGGCTGGAAAGACTGCAGAAAAAACAAGTGTTCAGAGACTTCACACACTCAGTAACAAGATACAACCAGAGGTACCAGCAGGGATCAATGAGCATGCTCAGCACATTATAATTAGCAGCAGGCACACATCGTCTTACTTTAATTACAGTTTGAATAATAAGATGGATTGAGGACACTACTGACCGGAGGTCCTTGGTCCAGTACAGGGTCAAATAAGTCATCAACATAGGCATCCATCTGTCGACCACGCCCTGCAGACAGGTAGAGGCACTCGTTAGTGGGCCCTGGAGCAAATGAGCTTTGTGTCCTTACTGACACTCATCATGACCACCAGTATTTACTTATGGATATGTGTAAAATAGCAGCTCCAAGACAGACCAAAATGCTACCTCAGATGAATGCCTGATGTTACACTGTAAAATATCAATGTTGTGAATGTAATAGATTGTGTCTTTGACCCTAAGTGTCACTTTTATTTACATTGTCTTTAATTTTCTGACTCTGTTTTTCATGGATGTTGTTATTCAGCTAGCTGACACACCCATTTTTATTCCTGCCTACACAGTTCTAAGTGGTTGACATGCATCTTAAAATGTGTGTACTTTTAGTTGATATTGTCATTTATTCATCAATATTAACAAGGATGTGAAAACACACAGAAGAACGCTGTGGATTTGAGGCCTCTGTAAGCAGCTGTCTGCTTTGCCTGATTGGTATTCTTCACTTGATTAAAATTCTGGCTAAGTTCAAAACAGTCTCAGTTTACCCTGAAGGTCAGTCAGTGTAAGCACAATCACCTGGAATACAATCAAGTGAAAGTAAACTAAGAGCAACTGCTAGACAGAGGGACAGCTTACTCTGCTGCAGCTGGAGAATGAAGGTGATGACATGAGTCCTATGGTAACTTATTTTTGGTGGATTCTGGTGTATAGCAGGAGCTTGGAGAGTTACATCATGGTATGCCATGCTAGCAGCAAGTAGGATTCCTTATTGGGCACTAATGAAAAACACCTGAGAGATGGTTGTTCATATTGACTTTGGCATGTTGAAAAGGGCTAACAACGAGACTTATAATGTCAGACGTGTCCTGGGTGTCACTTTACATGAGTGATACAGAGCACACTCCTGGGCCACAGATGGGTCTAGGCCAGGTTATGTTTTCCACACCTCAGTGTTCACAAGGGCCTGTAAGAGTCAGCCTAATTTATAATTCATCATTAAAAGAGCTGTAGTTGAAGTACTCTCTGCCGGACTCTGGATGTGCTTTGATTTGTGAATGCTTTCCATCGATGGCTGGAAGTTCTAAATTCTCCAGAAGGCCTGTGTTATGTCCACCCACTGAGCTCCTCAGGAATTACTGACCCAGTGCTACATTCCGATCTGTAACCAGCTGCGATATCCTCTAGAAGGTGTTGCATCCAGCTTTTAAAAACGTGTGCATAGTTTGATATGAGGGGCAACGTGATGGCCGACCTATTGTAGTATGAACAGAACTATGTGTGTATCTGTAGTTTGCTGTCTGCATCAGTCATGTAGAACCAATGAATGGGCCTTCATTTCCCCCAGGCCAGGAGCCACTCCAAAGGGACAAACAGGAATGTCCATACATACAAACTTGCAAGAGGGCCATGTTCTCAAGTTGGGGACGCATTAGATGGAGGGTTACCCATGTGGGTAGAAGCCGAAGGGAGGGCTACTTTTTACAAAGTGTTTTCTGAGCCCTCTAAAGGCAGAAGATCCACATAGGCATACTCACAGGCACAGTAAAAAAAAAAAAAGCTGCTGTGAAGAAGTAGTTGTGCAAAGACTAAAAACGACAAGCTATGAGGGACATTCACATCCCACCTACTTCCTCATGTCTGCATATCACTGGTCAATCATTGCAGGTGATGGGCACAAATGCCAAATGCAATATCCCTAATTCATATCTCAGTCAGGTGTGGTGGAGGGGCTTTCAGATACTGATTGATAGTCCTGATGGATATTTTGCCAAATGTTTTCTCAAAGGAAAATGTGGATTTGTTGAATCTCTCAGTAAAAATTAGGTAATTTTGTCTTCACTTTTCTATGTGAAGTAACTATGTTGAGAACTATATAAATGAAACTGATTTGATTAAATTAATTTTGCTTTTCTTGCTTTTTAAAGCAAGCTGGTGTGTTAGAATTTCACTATGTTAACCCTTACCCTCCTGTGGATATTCTCTTCTCCAGGGGCTTCCTTCAAAAGGAGGCAGCCCAGGAGCTTGCATGGGAGGTGCTGGTGGAATGAACTCATCTAGATCTGTAACCAGCATCCTGGAGAGAGGAAGACAGAAAGATGTTGATATTGGTAACCAGTTATTTAGAGGGACTGGATCCAAAGTCTAGCCACTTGTTCACAGCTCTACCTGTCTCCCTGGCTGCTGAACAGGTAGTCGGAGTTTGTAGAGGAAGGAGTCCCTGGTGGTGGCAGCACTTCAGTTTCAGCTCCAGCCAGCAGATCCATGACAAAGTCCGAGCCAGCTAAGTCTGACCAGCCGTCATCAGTCACAAGAGACACAGACCAGCCCTGCACTGCCTCTGACACACCTCTATGGCACACCAACAATACATGCAGGAGGTAAATCATCAAGGATGTACATGCAGAACACCTACAGGTAGGTAAATACACTGTATGTTTAGAACTAGATGAGTACCTGAAATGAAGAAGCCATGAGGCCAACTGCTCTCCTGTGGTCCATGACTCTACTTCAGTTGTCAGTTTCTCATCTGAGACAAAATAATCAGATGATGTTGAGGGTTTTTAAAGCAAATACTTGTACACTGATAATGTCATTGACCAAATGGCTCCAGTTTCATGGCAAGTTAATTAGTATTTTTTTCTGGAAGCCTTACCATTGAAGGTGTGTACGTCCAGCAGCATGGTTCCCTTCCTCTGGTTGGAGGTCCACTCCAGCTGGGTGGGTGGGTAGACACGGGCAGTGGGAGCTGGGAGCTCCAGAGATGTTAGCAGTTTGTGTTGGCACAGTGAACGATATGCTCCTGGACCGTGGTCAGAAACATACCTGCCAGACAAACAGGCTGAGTTATGTGCAGGCAGATAAAGTGTTAATTCAGACAGAGTCTTAAGGCAGTAAACCTTTCCTCCTGTTACTTGACATTTTTGTCAAAAACCCAGTACAGAGGTAAGACTAATCATGGAAAGGAATGGACTGGAAATTGCAATGAACAGATTCTGGCCACTTAAACTCCAGCAACATGCTAAACGTCACACATTTGACAAACAATGGTCTTATAGTTGATTGCTCACAAGTTAGCAAACTATTGCCTGTATCAAATGTGGATCAACATTACCATTCACTAGCAGTATCAAACACTCACTCTCCTGCTGATTGCTACACTATTCTTACTATCTAACTTTGCTTTTTGGTGCTGGACAGGCATGCATTTGGCTTCTCAGAGCTTTTTTGTGAAGCCATGAGCTAAAAGATATTAAATGCTCACACAGAGTTGTGAGAAACTGCAAAGTGTCATTTGTCATTTGAACTGCAGAGTATGAAGTGATCTGAAGACTTAAATATGACTGGATATTTTGTTTTATTTACATCTTCACACAACCACCTAAGTAAACTGCATTTTGTTTTGGTGTTTTCTAAGTTAACACTGGGTGAACAAATACATAATGTGTTATTTTTAACAGCAGCTAACACTACAGAACATTTGGATTATGCAGTAAAGCAGGCCTCCTAGTTTTGTTTTTGCTATTTAATGACAGTGCTCACCTTCCAGCATGTAAATATTTGACTGTCATTATTTTTAATCAACACCATTGCTGTATTCTGGACTTGGCACCACACAGTGTGATTGTGATTGGTCTAGACAAATACAAAAAAGCCAACAACCAGCTGTTTTTTGCTTATAATAGAATGATAATGAGGTGCAGCAATACCACCATCCACAGTGCTGTGTCAGCACTGTGAAGAGCAGAACTGCTCCATTGTGAGGATGCTTCTCCACTCACAGATACTGTTCTTTGAGCTTGTGGCACATGCACATGTCTGGATTTAATGTGCACGTTTTTTGAGATTAATTAAACACCATTAAAACAGATACAACAAAACCCCCAAATTAAGTTACTGGATACAGATGACAGACAGCTAACCAGAGCATAGCACCTACTTTAGCAGGGGTTTGTCCAGTGTTGGTGAGGGTGTGAAGGCACTGAGACAGCAGGCAAGCAGCAGCCAGCCCCTCAGGCTGTCCTCCTCCTGCAGGCCCCACGTGTGGTAAGCCAACTGGACCAGGATCTCATCCCTCAAGGCTGGTCGGCTCTGGCCCTTCTCTACTATGTAGTTACCCAACATCTGTTCCTGCCAGCCACTAAGATCTGACTCACCTATAAACCGCAAGATCTGAAAGATTGAAGGATTGAAAATCATAAAAAATAAATTATTAAGAAGAGATCAAGTCGAATACCATACATGACCTCTAATCATTCACATGTACCAGTTTGTAAATCTCCAAGGCAGTTCTGGCATCTTCAGGCTCCACAGTGGTGAGAGGTCTCTGGAGGGGGTATCCCTTAGGCTGACACCATGTATCCTGAGGGAGACACAATATGAAGGAACTCAGAGAGGAAGACAGGAAACCAAATCCATCTTTTTATCCATGAAGTGTGACTGCTGGAAATTGCAAAATAGGATTTTAAAGTCATTTAAATCTAGGACTGAGCCTGGCATTTAAATGTTCATCAAGCAAAAACATTTTTGTACAAGTTCTCTCAACACGTGTTTGATACAAACCTTCCCTTTCTTGAAAACTGCCTGCTGTTTTCCTAATGTCGGTTAAGTCATTTATGTTTTATGTAAAAAAATATTGGCAGTGATTCTAGTGCTATTTTACCTTTGTTTAAAACACTGAGCTGCTAGTAATAGTTTAGATACGATTGGGACCCCTTCACCTCTAAAATATTTAAATTCTGTAGTTTTAAATGAATAAATCTCATTCTACTTGATTTTTCCTTGTTTGAATTTGAATTGTAATGCCATAGTTGAAGCAGACCATCTTCCATATGCCCACACAGGCAGAAAAATGAAAGTCGGGGTGGAAAGTTATGTAGGTCCACACACGTAGTCTACATGTTGATATGTCCTTGTAGGTTTTGCTAAAAACAGTTCATGGGAATTGAAGCTGTTCAACCATTGGTAAAGGCAGGTGACAGAGTGAGGAAACTAAGAGAGACCTATTACATACAGTACATCACTTATGAGGCCATTTTCCATTGCTGGAATTCAGATTGTTTCAGGGCGGCCCAAAACTTTGTTTGTGTTCTGACTGCAGGAACAAGTCCTGTAGAACATCTTTTGAAGACTGTTTTAGTGGGAGAAAAGAGTAGGTACTCCATGGCAGGTTCTTCTGAGCAGCCTGAAAAAAAGCTGCTGTGCGAGTCTCAAAGTTAATTGGTTGAACGTGGAGATGGCATCAAGATAATTCTTCTGCCCTTTTGATGTCTTCGTCCAGTTGCTTTCATTTCCACTCAAACATCACCATTAACAAGATAAAATTCACCACACAGGCTAACGTAACAAAACAGTTCTGCTTCTGTTCTCTCCCTCCTTATACAATTGGAGTTACGTCCAGTGACTACTATTTGTTGTTGCTTTGTTGCATTCAGAGTTAACAAGTTTAGATCCCATACTACAATGGAAACAGAAAGGCTGGAAGGGATAATTAGCAGGCCATTTCTGTGAAGCCGTCTATAGACTGAGTATCCTGAGGCCAAAAATGTATTTATGAATATGTATGTGCATCCACTAACAAACACACCAATCAGCCACAACATTCTGACCACTGACAGGTGAAGTGAATAACATTGATCATATTGGTACTATGTGGTGTTCTGCTGGAAAACCTTGGATTTTAACATCCGTGTTGATGAGACTTAGACACCCAAATAAACATTGTCCCACAACAAGCACACTACCTCATGCAAATGGAAATCCTAAATGTCACTGGCCTACCCCTGCAAGAAAATGCACCCCACCACATGCTAACAACATCAACCAATCAGGAACATGTGGAGGAACATGACAATGGTCCAACATGTTGATTTGACCTCCAGACTTCCTACACCCCATTCTGATCAAGCATCAACAGGATGCAGTGGAACAAGTTGGATTGACAGAGGCCCCACTGCACAAGCCAGAGCACCCAAAGGATCCACTGCCAATGTCCTGGTTCCAGACCCCATAGGACACCCTGAGAGGCGTTCTTGTCCATGTCCAATGGTTCAGAGCATTTTTGATGACATAAGGTTGACCAACACAATATTAGGCAGGTGGTCATAAAATGTTATGCCTGATCAATTTGTATTTGTATTCTTTATGGAGAGTCTACATATGATGAGTTTATTTATGTGTGCATTTTCTCATTGTCGGTACAAAATAAAGTGGTCAATAATCAGGATAGTGATAACAAACAACCGTAATGTGATATGCAGTCATGTATTTAGTTTAAATGGATGTATGTATCTGTATCTGTATGGAGGCTCTATTAAGTTGGTTGTGGCAACGGCAGAATGTGATGTAAGTCTTACTATGATGTGTTTGACTTTTCTACTAGTGTCTTGTTATTGAAGGGATGGTGTGTAACAGCTGTTAGTTAATCACCAGACCTAGTTACTGATTAATAAGGATCACATTCACAAATGTGTCAGCAATGCTGAAGAAAGCCTACACGTCTATTTCTTTCTGGTGCTACTCATTTCCTTGAAACATGATTGTCTGAGCACAATCCAACTTCACTCACCCTTAACATGGAGTTGGCATAGCGAGAGAACGGGTATCTGTCTACATCCAGCGGCAGAGACAGTTTGTGTTCTGCCTTCACTTGGGGAGGTGCAACCTCTACAATCCCTGATGCATGCTGCCGCCCTGGTGGTCAGAGACAGAACCACAGTCATGAGCTTAATCACATTTATGGATCCTACAAATTGACACCACTGTTCAATGCACTGGTGCAGATTGTGGCCTCATCAGGTCATTCTTGTGTAGTTGAACTTTTAGTGAAACTCACCTGCTGCACTGCGAAGTCTGGCAGACAACTCAGCAGGGATCTCCAAGAGCCCCACATCCTAAGAGGGAAATGAAGCACTGCAGTGTGATTATCACAGTGAGTGATGAATAACAAAGAAAAGACGAAAGGTTGGCTATTTGCACAATTTGATTGGCCGTTTTGTTGCCTTACCATCCCTGAGGAGACAGGCTTTGCGTTTGTCACTGCTTTTACTTTGTTCTTCTCGTGAAATTCCTGAAATAAACACAACCAGATGCTATTAGTTAGTCCACCACTGTGAACAGAAGGATTCTATCTTGTAACCTAAAGTCACATAAGTCAATGATTTAGCTTGGTTCACCTCAAGAGTATTGCTCATTCACTGTGTGATTCCTCAGGTGAGCTGTCCATGTACAGCACTCAACACTCCCTCATCTGTCCCTGGGCAGTGGGTTCAATCAGACCTATTCTTAGACACGTCCTGTTATATTCTTGTGCAACGCCCACAAACCCGTGGCTCCGCCTTGCACCACAGGCCACACAGTTCCAAGAGTCCATTAAGATTGTTTTTATCAGGAGGTTTATGGCTTACAGAGAGGAGTCACCTCAACGCAGCAGGGTAGCGTCACTCAGATATGACAGAGATAATCCATATCTCTGCCTTTCCCCACTGTGTACAGTATTTGTACATTTTTACATTTCCATTACTGCTGTTGATCTTTATGAATACTGCTATCAGATGAAGGCCTAATTATAAAAGAATGCCTGGTATTCATAACAGATTACACTTTGAGGTGCACAAGTGGTCATGTGGAAAATATTGTGGTCTTACTTTGATAATGAAAAAAACCAACAGACTGGCCAACCGTGCTCTACCTGGGAGGATTCACAATGTGGGACCCTTCCAAACTAAACAAAGGTGTGTCATAAATCAGAGCACCCGTTTCTTACCAGGCCCTAGCTAAAAATGTAGCTAGCTGCAAAGAAAGCTAGAGGTTACTAAGCATTTTTATCATTACAATGATAAGTACACAGCAACTGTCCACAACAGTTCAAGCATTAGGTGGCATCTCAATACCACATCTCCATCCCCAGGACACTAATGCACAGACTCTCGCTGCAAATGATGTCACCAGTACAGGATGGCAGCACCCTTGTTTGCCATATGCTGCCTTCACCTTTGGACAGTGGAGGAAGGTAGTTGTATGCCATCCATCATTAGAAACAGCCTGTGATAAATGCAACCTGCCACTGTTGTTAGAGGGTTGCCATGTGCGACTCACTCAGTGAAGAGGCTGCTTAGTACTACGATGATTAAATCCCTGCCATAAGGCTGTTAGTTATGGTCCTCTTTTGATATGATGGAAGTAAAAATGTAATTTTTTCAAATATTGCTCTGGCCTGGATGTTTGAGATGCAGAGACTAACTGTATGTTAAAATTCTCACCAGCCTCTGTGATCCATAAAACCCAAAGTTGTTCATTTTGGCCTCACAGTTGAAGTATTGGGGTGTTTTTTCAGGTAAAAATTAAAGAAGAAAGCTTTGGGCTTAAGAGGTTAAATCAGTAGTCCAATGCTCTGATGTCACACTACACTAAAACTATGACAGATTGGCTGCAGTCTGTTACCAGTAAATGTATTCGTCCTCTCTGACTGATACATGACACCATCAGCCACACAACACTTATTTTAATGTTGATGGAATGAGGGTTCTATTGCCATTTGCATGGGTACATTACTGTACAGGTACATTGAATATGAATACTGTACTCTCCAAAAAAAGATGGCATCAGTGGGGTCATTTTCCAGCTCTTTCAGAGCCTCAGAAGACAATATACTACAGGTTGTACTACTAAGCATCACAAGTTAATGGAGGTAAATGTTATTATTCCATGGAGTGCTCATTTAATGACTGGAAAACATGGACAGAAATGATGATGTCTGAGTGTATCATTTTTCTTCATATTTGAAATGTGTGCTTGTCCGTAGTATCCCACCACACAAACAACTATGTTGCCATGTTGTCCATCTGTAGGAGACTTCCTAAGAAATAACATTTACATAGGAAATGACAAGAAAGTGTTACCTTTAGAATCTAAAGCTAAGAATGAAAATAGAAGATTACAGTCTAGTATGAGAAATGGATGACAGTGAACGTCTCCAATCCAAATCTTCCAGTAAACACTAAACACTAAAGTAAAGCTCAGGATGAGTGGAAATGACACAAGCAGCCTCTGACCCTAACAGCTCCACTGTTCATTGTACAAGCCTCATGAAACAATGACATCTAACAACCCTACTGTACTACTACACAAGCAATGTGACAAACAAGAAGAAGAAGAAAAACATCAGCTCAGTTTAAGGTAAGAAAAGAGGAAGAGATGAGCCACAAGAAGAACCAGCTTCACGGTTTTGAAACTTGATATAGGCAGTTCCCTCCATCAAGATCCTTATTTTTGAGGTGTAAACTATACCCCAAGTAAATTAAATTACAATACTAAATACAATTTCCCATCTTATCTGATACAGAGTGTTGAAAACAGCCAACAGCAGCCTACCTCTTAGAGCTGTGGAGCTGGAAGTCTGGGAGACAGGTTTCAAAAGGCGGAAGGAGAGATGCAGTGCTGCTTCGAATTTCACTGACAGGGGTTGAAGTCCAAGACCGGAGCGTGGATGAGGTGTAAGCAGGGTGTGTGTGTGTCCCTGTGTGTGTGTGTGTGTGTGTGTGTGTGTGTGTGTGTGTGTGTGTACATGATTAATTAAAGATAAGAAGGCTGGTTAAAGGAAAGAGATGAGATTTTATGGAGGAAGGTGTTGCCAGTGCTAAAACATGTAATAGATAGAACACACCCAGTAGATTATATAAGGGGCCTGCAGGTACTGTAAATCATAAAAAAAACTCTACAGCTTTCATTTGTCTCAGTGTTTGGCTACAGAATCCAAATAATGTTATCTAAGCATATTTGTTTGCAAAGGGTAGAAAAGGCAGGTATTACATGAACGGCATCACTGAATTATATCAAATTATTTACAGGAGACTATTCAATGTGACATACTCTGTAACCAACAGACCACCCAGATTCAATTCAAATAAACATTGCACCAGTTCATACAGCCAGTCCAGGCCCAGTCCTGTAGGGTGTGATATGGAAAACTAAACTACACAGAGGGTGCTCTCTGAGATGTCTGTCTCCACCATATGGACAGACATATGGACCACTGGAGACTGGAACTGAATTGTTTGAATCCGAGTTTGAATTATTTAACCAGAAAAACTGAGTAATAAAAAATAAGTATGATCAATTAAGAAATGAATGGCATCATTTGAATTTGTATTGTGTAACTTAAAGAATTGCAATAAAAATTAGAATTTCAATTGTTCAAATTTGAAATTAGATTTATTATATTAAAATTGAATCCAGCTGCCCTAGAATTGTATGCGGGCCTAAATTTAGTTTCTAATAGCACATATTTTTACCCATACCACCATACCGTGCACATTGGTGTGGTTATTGGTATTATAATTAGCTGAGTGTTACATTAAAATGCAACTGTCATGTCGATATTCTTAATATTTGCTTAATAATATCTAATAATACTTACTTATTTCTTTAATGCACTGCAACATGGCCTCTATTAAATAATTGATTTTAGAATCTTGAAAGAGTTATTTCAACATAAAAGAGGCAACTACAACAAACATTAAAAGACTGAACTTAGAAGGTCACATTACACATTTTTGGCCGCATGAAATGTAGAGAAACGATTGGCAGTCAGTGAGGTTGTCGCTTTACTGACCTTTTAAATATGCAGCCCCCTTTTTAAAATGCAACACAGATTTGACTGCTGCAGTTTTAAATGTCACTCAATGAATGTTCTGAGAACCATGAATGAATTTCTATTCTTCTCCATCATAAATAAAACATAATGTGGAGGGGCAGAGAGGTGCTTGAGAAAATATGTTCTTGTAATCTTGCTGAGTCCATCCTTTTCTATGCAAAAAATAGCAATAATCTGAAAGTATCACTGGCAGCTGAGTGTTTGTTCAAGGTACTGACACAACAATACAGTCAACACAAGTATCAAAGTCATTTTAAAGGAAATGAAAGAGAGCAGGAGAATTACACTTTGACCCCAGACATGTGTGTCAGGGTGGTAACCTGAGCTGGCATGGACATTACAGCTCATATGCTGTTGTGTTGAACGGCTGGGATTGTGTAAGAGACAGCTGGAGCAAGAATTTATGGCACAATAAAGTGAGAAAACATGAGTCTGTAAAGAAACTCTGTGGACTCTGCTGTGGGGATCTCGAGCCTATCACATGTCTACCTTCCTCCAATGGCGTCTCTTGATGGTGTTCCTGGTTATCAGCATCACCGCCCAGAACTGAGTGAAGGACTGCTTCAGACGCTTGTAGTACTTCCTAGAGGAAGGAAGAGGGCAGCAACACACAAACACTCAGTGTTCCACCTTTTGTCATCTGATCCTCCAGTTCAGCCCTTCACATTCACTGCCACTGGACACTTCAGTTCAGTAATGAGGTTTAGTCATCATTTGTAGTTTTCCTATTTCTTCAGGAGCTCCTTTACAATGGACATCTTGAACTGCAGTTATTATGGACCTACATGTGACTACCTTCATTAACACGACACAATCAACCTGACGTCACCCTAAACTATAAACAAACTGAAGATCGAAGGGTTGGACTGCTGTCCCTGGGTGTGAAAGAATTCATTGTTAACAGCCCTGACATAATTATCATTATTTAATTTCTTTCTCCTGCTCTTCCACTATCTGCGTGTGACCGTGGTGAAAATCCTCTTTGCAGAGGGACAAAACAACAACAGCCTCCAAGCAGTAGCTTACACTCTGAAAATGGTGTGTTCTGCTGAGGACAGGGATGCAATAAGGACATGCTGGGTTCTTTTGGTGAATTAACCACTTTAATGTTAGCAGGTCTTAACAATTCCTCCATCATGTTTTCGTAGGTGCACCATTACTGAATCTTTGACTTAGCTCTGTGCAAGACGACTGTGATTAGATTAAAGAAATGCAAACTTTTATCCCGCAGCAGAATGATAGTGAGGCACAGCAGACCATTCATCAGTGCTGGCTATGCAGGACTACTGATAGTCCAGTGGCACTGATAACTGGTAAATGCTAGCGCCAAAAAAAAAAAAAAAAAATTGTCGCTCCACTTCAAAAAGTATCAGCCTCTCACAAGAAATACTAAGTTCACGTCATTTACTGAAGTCAGGCACTCTGCTATTTGTTCGGGTGTTCTCGTTTAGGAAATCACTGATTTGTTGTTACGATCTGAAGACTAAGGGAACACTTTAATGTCTGCTATGTAATACTTCAGAAAAGTCACAGTCTGTCACTGGACCAGCCTTGTTAGGGCAGTGTAGCTTTACTTAGCTCATGCTGTGATTAGTTGATGTTTCTAGTAAGTTAGTGTTGCTTTATTGGGTCTGAGGCCATGGGGTGTGTTTCAGCCACATTTTTTCACTGGAAGGTCCTGAGTCCAAACAGACGATAAGCTGCAACACCAGGCTTTCCACATCGTCCACATTTACTATCCCCAGATTCAAAACTAAACATGGAGATGCAGCACTCAGTCAGGACACACCACATATCAGGGACCTGCTTCATCAAATTCTCAATATGCAAGCCTTCAGTTTAAGAGATGAGATCAAACCCTTCTACTGTTAATTTTGCCTAGTTTCAGTAAAACACATTCCACACTTGTGACCCCTCCTTGTCAATGACAGACATCACATAACTCACACACAGGTCACCGGAGATTTGCAAGATATAATCATTTGTGAAAGATGCCACTGCTACCATGTGTAACCTGCAGCAACGTGTGCAAACTGATTTTGTGAAATGGACCAATTGAACAAAGTCCCAGAAAACCTGAAGGTTTCAGATCTGTCTCACCACAGCCAACAGCACCAAGGAGTGCAGGTGGGTGTAATCAGCAGTGTACGGTAAGTGGAAGTGACCTGTAACCACACCTAGGAATAGTGTCACTATGTACTGACGAAGGCTGGGCTACTCTTTTATAGCACTGCAGCAGGGTGAGTCTCTGCAGAATGTTACTGTGAGTTTGTAGCTTGTCATTCATATCTTCCACATATCTTTCTTTCTTTCAGAAAGTATTCCTGTACTGTGTAATGCGGCTGTTCATCCTGTTTTATTTAATGTAGCTTCATTGTATGTTCTGTCATAGAGATCCATTACAGATCCTATGGAGGACAGTGTGAGGAGCCAGAAGACACAAAGTGTTTTCCCCCTCCCCTCTGTGTACCTGGCCTGGTGTCCTCGGATGTGGCTCTGAATGACGATGGCTTTCTGTTTGAAGAACTTGAAGTTTCTCCTGCAGAGGAAGCCCCTGATGTTCCTTTGGATGGTGATGGCAGCCCATGTCTGAGTGCTGCTCCATTTCTCCTCCAGTTGCTGGTACAGAAGCTCTTTGAGGAACACCTAACACACATACACACAAATAAATAAGCTGACATACACATAAGAAAGCAAATTTACTTTTCTGATGTAAGTGGAGACAAGAAAGGTCAGTTTGCCACCTTGGTGAGTCCAAGCTGGTACTGTCCTTCCTCTGTACCGACCATGTCCAGGACAGCCACCGTCAGCTCTCTGTCTGATGCCTCACTCGACCGCTGGGTCAGTAGAACCCCATACCTGGAACAGGGACACAGGAGGCCTTCAAGACCACACAGATTATGCAAATAACACAAATGATTTTTTGGTCCAACTCCTTAATATCACATTTAAGCAATTTGGGGATCTGGTGTTGAACGAAGGCAGCATTAGGTGGGAAAACATGGGGTTTAGGAGTAAAGATGAGAAAAAGAAGCAGGACGAATGCTACACTAGCATGCTCAAATGGCTGACATCCATTTTATTTTGCTACCAAGTGACTCAGAACAGATTTTTCTCCGTGACAGTGTGATCAAATCTGATTTCATCATATCAGATCTTGGACACTTACATATGTGGTTTTAGATCTAAGTAACATCCAGTTTGATGGCTGTGTGACTGTTGTGGAAATGGTTGAATCAGAGTCCTTTTTTAACATCTCACTTCCCTGTGCCTGCATGGATTATCTGTCATTGTACAGAGTGTCGGTACCTCATAGAGGGTCAGTGGAGATATTAGGCAGTTTCTCATTCAGTGAACATTTATAGAGAATCCAACTGTACTGTATAAAACTTACTGTAACTTGGCATTCCAGATCTATCTGTACATGCATAACAGTAGCAATACAGTGCTGTAAAATACTCATATCATCCTAATTAAGTAAAAGTACACACATACTCTCCAAAGGGTCACAAGCTAAATTTGAGGTGTCTTGAGATGATGCACCCTTTGCAGCCTGTTTTTGTCCTTAAAGCACAACCCCGAGGTGTCTTTCAAAGACTGCAGAGCGTGGCACATTCAATGAAGAGGCTACCTGGTAATACTATTAATAAAATGAATGCAGCATTTGTTGTGCTTCAGTTCTGGTGCATCAAATTGAGTAAAGTTGCAGTTGAGAATTTTCAGATCTGGCTCTGGCCTTTATTCTGGCCTTACAATGGTGGAGTTACTGAATGAATCTGGGGATGTTTTTGTTTTCAAGTGGACATTTCAAAGACGTAGCTTAGCGCTTAAGGGGTTAATGAGATGGAAGAAGTACAAGAATGTGCAGACAGATGGTCAACAGCTGGATTAGGACTGAGCCTAAATCCTAAAAATTTGCTAGGCTAAGTTGTGGCATCCTTTAACCCTTATAAAAGACCAGCAGGTTGGAGGTAAAGTGAGAAGTATAGTAATTAATAATATGGCTTTTTTCAGCTGTGATCCCAGTACTATGGGGAAGATGCAGGCAGGGATGCTGTGTATGTTTGCAGCACCTCTCA
Source organism: Dascyllus trimaculatus (assembly GCA_024666655.1). NCBI lineage: Eukaryota > Metazoa > Chordata > Actinopteri > Pomacentridae > Dascyllus > Dascyllus trimaculatus. The sequence goes on along the minus strand of CM045463.1, from coordinate 28,657,368 downwards.
ATGAAGTAGGAGTACTGAATCCGTATGGGGAAACCCACTTTCCGGATGTGGATGGTCTCCAGCATCCCTGCATGCCTCAGCTGGGCCGACACATAGTCTACATCAAAGATCCCAGGAAGCTGAGAAAGGGCACGTGAAATGCAATACATGGTCATACATTGTCCTGCAAATCTGAAATGAGTTGTCATGACGCTAAGAGGCATTTCCACCAGCACAGAACTGGTTCCGTGGTTTGCAAACCTAAATCTGAACTGTTCTGCATGCGTCCACCAAAAGACATGAAAGAACAGAACCCAAGCAGAACTTTTCTGGTGGAAAGGCTATGTCAGTTTAAAGTTGCTGGTGTTACCTTCACATAGTTTGGCTTCAGACAACGGATGAAGGTGGTTTTGCATCTGAGATTTCAAGGAGAAAAACACAGACAGATGAGGGAAGAGGTTTAGACCTGCCAGTGAATCAAGCAGTTGGGCATAATTGTAGATTTGAACTAAATGATCTTGTCGGGAATTGCAGATTCTATGCACATAGAAAGAACACTGACTCCTTTCTTTTGTGTGGACACCTGCTTCGACACTTTGTTAAACAAGTTGCTCATTAGACAAGACTGTAGACTGTATCATACAAACGAAGCCCTAAAATCATTTGCAACTTCTCAGCCACAATATACAATTCCTACTGTTGGTGTGCTCTATGTGTACATCCAAAGCTCAGTACTTTTACATATCGATCTGAAATTTGTGGAAAACTGTGGACAAGAAATGATATTTTAGGTTCACTGAAATAATAATAAAAAAAACCTATTAGGGGTGAAGGCAGGGTACGTACACCATGGACAGGACACCAGTCCATCTCAGGGCCTGAGAACAATCCTGCTCCTCATATTTACTAAAGCTACAGTATGCTCTCCACAAACCACAACTGTTGACTTCAAATAGACAGCAAGTCTTCAGATTTCACACTGGTCTACAGGTTTGGTTCGGTACCAGACAGTCTGCTCAGTGAGCTGGTACCTCTCCAGACGGGTGGTGAGTTCAGTCAAAGACTGGAGGAAGTGTGAAGCAGCAGTAGAAGGCTGCTGGCGGAGGCCTTTCCCCCTCCAACCCAGCTCCCTCTGCTGGACGTAGTTGTCCTGAACCTTCTGGAACAGCTCTGACACCATCTAACAAATAGAGCCACATGAGGGAAACATGCTGATTCAAACCACAGCAAAAATGTGAAATATCCAGAAGTCTAACACATGAACATCTGAACACCTTTTAATTTTACTTGTGGTTCATTCAATAATCAAATTTTTAGAACAGTTTCTGCTCAACCATTGCTGATTTGTCTGCAATTTTAATAACATAAACTATGGATATTGATAAAGATATCTGTGAAAGCCTGGCTTGATATATCAAATAACTTCCAAGGTTAAAACAAATGAATCAAGTTGTATCAACCGACTTTCAACTCATTTTTCTTACACTAACATTTGGGGCTACATTTGAACAATAATATCTCTGGAGCCATGAAAGATGAAAGTTACACGTTCACTGTTGTTTCTCATGGTGCCATTGATTCAGGATCTATAATATGAAAATATGTTTTAATTGTATATGGGCAGATATTTTATATTTTATATTTTAGACCCCTCTTTGTAGGCATAAACCTTGGTCTGGAGGAAGCTCAACAAGTAGTTTTGTGTGTTTCTCACTGCATTAGGTCATTAGGATGACAGCAGCATAATAGGACCAAACACAGATCTGTTCAGACAGTGGGGCTTTTCCAGCAGGAAATTTTCATGCCTTGATATATTTAATTAAAATCTGGTGTACTTAGCTATGTTACTTATCAGTTATGAAATCAATGAAAATAGCTTCTTTCATTTTTGTCACCAAGTATTCCAAAACGTAAAAAGTATTCTACATGTTCTGTTCTGTATTATTGTAACATACAGCTACTGGTCATTCAGAACATTTTGGAACATGTGCATGGGCGCCTTTCTTGCACTTATCTTTTTTTATATTTCAAATATAATCTTGAAAAGTATTTGATATATTAGGTTAAAATTTCACAGATACTATTTTAAATATCCACAGTTTATGACAATAACGTTTAAGTAAAGAGATGGCTGAGCAGAAGGCCCCTGATGGTTGGAGATGGAATGACCCATACATGTTACTTCATACTTCAGTGCTTTCAGTTTGTTCTACAATGTAGAAAATAGCAGAAGTAAGAAAAACTCACAGCTGTGTAATCTCTCCATAACTGATAATGACAACAGTGATAAAATATTTACACTTCGGTCTGTTCATTCCCATCTTTAAGTGGTTTTTAACTGCAGAATAAAAGCCCAAACATCTTTTTCATGATGACGTCTGTATTAAACTATTAAAACTGATTAAAAAGAAATCTCGAAATTTAGGAGAAAAGAAATTATTATGGAATCCATCCATCCAGAGATCTTACAATCATAAGAAAGATGCCATAACATAATGAGCATCACGTATATATGAGCAAATATTTTATATTAATATATCTTTAAAACATTATTACATATTATTACAGTGTCGTGAAAAGGTATTTGCCCTCCTACAGAAATCTTCTATTTTGCATATTTGTCACACGTAAATGTTTCTCAAAAAGCAGCACATGATGCCACATTCTAAAGAGATTCAAGAACAAATGTGAAACAAAGTCATTGACATTCATCAGTCTGTAAAGAACTACAAAGCATTGCTGAGGCTCTGGACTCCAGAGAACCACAGTGAGAGACATTATCCACAAATGGAGGAACATGGAACAGTGAAAACAGAGTTTTCTGTTTCCTGTTTTACTGTTTCCTGTTCTTTCTTACAATGTTAAGCGCTTTGTGACGACCTGTGTTGTAAATATGCGCTATATAAATAAAACTGAATTGAATTGAATTGAATAGTGAACCTTCCCAGGAGTGGACCAACCACCAACATTTCTCCAAGAGCATGTTGATATCTATCCCAGGAGTCACAAAAGAACCCAGATGTACAACAACAGATCTGCAGAGCTCACTTTTCTCAGTTAAGGTCCGTCTACATGATTCTACAATAAGGAAGACTCTGGGAGGAAATGGTTTCCATGGCAGAGATGTAAGGATCAAAACACTGCTGAAGAACATAAAGGCTCATCTGGCATTTGCAAAAAAACAAGCCAAAAAAAATCAGACTGAGCCCCCAAGACGTTTGGTATAACATCCTGTGGACTGATGAGTCAAAGGTGGAACTTTCTGGAAGACGTGGGTCCCATTACATCTGGTGTAAAGCTAATAATGCATCCCACCAGAAGAACACCATACCAACAGTGAAACATGGTGGTGGTAGTGTGATGGTTTGGGGCTGCTTTGCTTCCACAGGATCTGGACGACTTGTCATAACTGATGGAGCCATGAATTCTGCTCTCTATCAAAAAAACCTCCTGGAGAATATCCACCAATCAGTTCAAGACCTAAAGCTCAACATAAATGAGCTCTGTAGCATGACAATGTTCCAAAACACGCAAGTAAGTCCACCTCTGAGTGGTTCAGAAAAAATTAAATTAAGGTTTTGGTTTGGCCAGATCAAAGTCTGGACTTGAATCCAAATATTCTGTGGCAGGACCTTTAAAGACCAGTTCATGCTTGAAAATTATCTAATGTGGCTAATTTACAACTCCTCTGCAGAGAAAAGTGGGCCAGAATTCCTCCATTGTGATGTAAAAAACTGATCACAAGCTGTAACAAACATTTAACTGCAGTTGTTGCTGCCAAGGGACCAACCAGTTATTAGGTTTAAGGGGGCAACTACTTTTTTACAGGGGTGATATAGGTTTTCAATAAATCTTTAATAAATCTTTATTTAAAAACTGCATTTTGTGTTTTGTGAATAATCTCTGTCTAATATTAAATTTAAATTTATATTTATAAATAAATATAAATATTAGTTTGATGATCTGGAACATTTAAGTGTGACAAATATGCAAAAATAGAAGATGTCTGTAGGCGTCCAGATCAAGACAAAAAGGTGAAGAATGTAAGTTACAGTGAACACATCCATGCAGATTGTTATTCTTTTTAAAAGGAATACATGATGGCTTTCTCTCAGGAGACAAACCAGAAACAATCACAATGTTTTCAAGGAAACGTTCCTCAACGTTCTGATCAACAAACTCCTCTCCTTGTCTCCTCTCTTTGTTAAGCAGCCTCCAGCTGGAAAAATGACCAAACATGATTTCAAAAAGAACTGTTTTTAAGGTCAGTTGAAAAAAGCCGTTGTGAGGGTTTATAGATGCTGGAGTAGCTTAGAAACTGTTGTACGTGCATGAATAGAGAAATTCACTCTCTAAGGTGAGTCCATCTATTTTGTTAAGGGCGAAATATTCCAACTGTCATCCTAAATCAGAAGAAGAGATCTAACCTGTGTGAAAGATGCTCCAGATAAAGTGAAACTGAATGACACACAGTTTTGTGAACTGATCATGTCATGTAGTTCAAATCTGGTCATATGGTAAATGCAGGTCTTTTGTTTGCTCTTTCAGTAACTACTGAGCATATTCTAATGATGGGACCAGTTTCAGCCCCTACTGGGCTCTAATGTCAGTTGGCTAACCTTAATTCGACTCCTGGCAAAAAGCTCCACCACCTCTGTCCTGAACTGGTCGTGGTTCTTATTCAAGAAATTATGGACCTGTAAAGAGATGTGATTTTCTTTTCAAATGAAATATAATGCACATTTGTTGTATACAGCAGTGTGCTGTGCCTAATACCTGATAGGTGACAGCTCCAGCATAGTGATAAATAGTGAAGACTGGCAGTGGATTCTTGGGCTTGGCATAGTACGGGCTGTGTCCATGGTGGTAGTGGCACTTCTGGAGGAAGGTGTGGTCAGTGGCCTGTTTAACACCCCCACCCCACACACAGAGAAACAATGCAGATTTAAACTCAATCAAACAGGGTTAGATATGGAGGACAATGGATACATTGTGTCAAGGCATCTCTGAAGTGATTTATGATTTAACTAATAATCAAACTAATAAGTACAGGACATGACCTGTGCCTGCCAACACATGAACAAAGGTGTTTCAGACAATATACCACATGCAGTGCATCAATAAGGCTCCTAGCAAAGACCAAAGTGTAAACATACAGTATGTCTGTAGGTGTGTGTACCTGTGGGAGGGAGGTCTGATCATCCAGAATGCGGAGGATGCCATGTGGTCGAGAAGAGATCAGCTCCAGACAGCAGTGGAAGTTCTTGAGTGGCAGTGGGTACCACTGAATGTGCTCTACACTGTACTCCTCCTGCAGGACACACAAAATCCATAACAGTGCAGACTGCATTCCCTTCACGTGTGTGAACGTAGTCTGTGATTCAAATAACACTAATTCAACGGTTTCCTAGCAGGTGATTGGAACATTAGGTTAGAACGACCAACTTCAGATCTCTGAAGTTAGTCGTTCCCTGAACTTGCGCTAAGGGATGAAAACTCCAGTGGTTTAGCCAAATGGTCCATATCAGCGACACAGTGTGTCCTTTGATTAATTATTCCCTCTTACATGAGTCATAAGTCATACAATTACAAACTTTTGAAACATTTGACAGGAACTTAAGCTTTCTTAAAGTCTCCTTCCACTCAGAACTGTGCTTTGGTCACTGTTATTTCTACTGGATGTTTGAGTGTCACCGTGCAGAATGATGCATGTTCACTATTTAACACTAACAGACTGTTTCAGGTTCTTCTGCTGAATTTTTCTGGAAGCTCCACATGACTTTGACTTAAAGGTGTGAGACCACAGCATGATTTGATAACCAGCCTGGAAGCTTATCCTCATCCAGTGGACAACTTACACAAGTGTGATGTCAAATTTAAACCCAGAGCTGAAGCGTTATATCTGATTTGGTTAACAGCCATGTGCTATACTAAACTGTAATGCTTTTACTTTTTTATTTCTCTTATTTCAAATTGCATTTAATGTGCATCAGGGTGACATTCTTTTTTCTAATTTATTTGTTTAATTTTAATATTTGAGTGTTTTTCAATGTTGTAATAACATTAAAACCATCACCTGTGTACCTTGATACACAGGCTAAAGTGTTGAAATTCAAAGTAAGGTGGTTCAATTCAAAGTAAATCTTCTTTCCTTAACAAAAATAACTTATCTAAAAATGATCAATAATTATCAATACCCCTGAAATCAATGCCCAGCCCAGTTTTTTACAGTTGAGGTACAAAGTGTTAATACGTGCATTTTAGAGATGATGGCTGGTGTATTTTAGAAATTCACAGAGAAACAGAAAAAGAAAATTCATTCAGTCTGTTGGATGAGTCTTCCCAGTGACATAAGGAGCTAAAAACACAAAGCAAGTGTCATGCTGGGAGTTTTCACAACCTGGCAACCCAAAAGTTGCTGTCATTGATGGCTTGTAGCTGATCAACAGGACATTAGTAAATCAGTCCCTAAAATATACTAATAAATTATTGTTGCAGTAATAATTTATAAAGGGTGACTTATCAAAAGCAGATGCTCTGATGGTCAGTTGATCACCATGGATCCAGTCTGCAACCCACTGACCTGCTCCTGAGAGATCACTGCCTTGTTGACAAAATGCTGCAGCTGCTCATTGGCAAAGTTGATACACAGCTGCTCGAAGCTGTTCACTCCCAGATCCTGCACAGAAACACAGGAGCAGTGAGAAGTCAAGTCCATCACCACAAACATGTACTCACCTATCTGGGAGCTGCCAGACCTTTTTATCCAGGCTGAATACCAACCTCAAACCCGTAGATGTCGACTACACCCACAGTGCTATCCATCTCTGAGGGACTCAGCCAGTCATTGATCTGCTCCAACAACCAGTCAAACAGCACTGAGTACAAGGCTTTGGCAATGGCATCCCTGGAGAGCAGGAAGAGGACAGGAAGATCAGCTTACAGGGAGCATGTGGAACCACTTGGGGGAGTGCAGTTTAAGAGAACTGGGTGGAAATGAGGCAGGAATGCTACAAAAAAAGACCAGGTGGAATTATGGTGAATGTTGAATTATCGGGGGATCCATTAAATTGCTGGTTCTACAAGTGCAATGAGACTCACACCTTTACATTCAAAACTGTGTTGATGGACAAATATTTGATCAAATAAAGGGCCTCTGCTGTATTTTCAAAACTGCTATGCTTGGGTAGGATTAATTAATCTTCTTAACACTTCACCTTTTCCTGGGAAAACTTTGCAACAGAAACCAGATAGAATCTGTAGAAGAACTTCAGACTGAAGAGAAAGATTCTGTCCTGATTGTGGAGCAGTGGACCATCTCTGTACCTTTGACAGAGAACTGATGTGGTCATTGATGGTTGACCCATTAAATGAGTGACTTTTTGCCATGAGTGCAGAAGGTCAAGTACGTCATGGTCTTGTTGCAGAGTGGCAGTGACATGGAATGTGAAGTTGACAGATGGATCTGTGTTGTCAGCAGTAATGCAGACCCTGTTCCAGACTTTCATGACAAGTAGGAAGCTGAGCCTGGAGGCAAAGCTGATATTTTCCAGCCCTCACCTATGATCACAAATGTTGGATAGAGACCGAAAGAATAACGTACACTGGACAGGAGGTCAAATTGATTCCCCTGGCTGGTGTGACCCTTATTGACAAGTTGACTATCTGGAAGGAGCCAGGGACAGGAGCAGTTAAGGTGGTTCCAGCACTTGATTAAATGGGGTAGTCTGGGAACATTCCACTAGAGGCACATAGTACAGACCCTGAGCCCACCAGGCTGATTGCATTTCTCATTTAGCCTTCAGATCACCCCCAGAAATCTTAAGCAATGGCTTGAGGGAAGGACTATGTGGCTACCGTCCTTGGCCAGCCACCACAGGCACCAGGCCCAGGGAAGTGGCATAAATGGTGTTGGTTTGTTGGACATGTCTGCATGTCTGCCTACATCAATTCTAAATGGTCTTACCTCGATTCTATGGCACTTTCCACAGACAGGGGGCAGTAGATCCTGTCATAGGTGGTCTCCTGTACACAAGAGAGCTGATCAATGCACACACATGCAGAAATATCACTGATAACTCAGAGAGAGGGCTGACTGGTGCATGAGAGGCTACTGACTGTGACTCTGTGAGTGATGACCGTCTGCAGGGCTTCAGAGGAAATTTGCAACAAGGAGCCAACCCTCCTGGCCTCAGCTTCACTGAAGATACGAGCCACCTCAAAGGACTCACTCTAAAACAACACCAACTGACATATGATATCAGTGTCTGATGAGTTTAAAACTTACTCTGTCACCTGCACATACACATGCACACCTCATATGAGCTGAAGCAGATGTTGCCGAGCTGCAGGATCGAGGAGAGGATGGCCCAGATGGTGGAGATCTGATCAGCATGGAGACCGATGGTCTCAAAGCACTGAACTAAAAGCTGGAAATCCTGTTTATCCTGCTTCCCCCTCAACTCGCAGGCACCACCCTATTAGAGGAGTGGGAAAAATGAATGTGAAATACAAATCATTAGTGAAAAGCAGGGGAAAACAGAAAACGTAGAGATGGATGTACTCTGTGGGATGTACTTGGTTTAGGTAGTAATAGGTCTCAGCTCCCTGCAGGTAGAGCTCCTGCTTGTCCCAGTCATTCATACCTGCCAGCAGCTCATAGAACACATGGTAGTTCCTCTCCTCATTGGCCTACGAAATGAGACAAGGACTAGACAGTGACATTAACTGAGTTCATGACATCTGTGTAGAATAAACTACCTTGTCAGAAACAAAAACCACAGTGAAACACAGTCCTAAAGCGTACATTTGTGGCTTCTCTTGATGCCTACAGGGAAAAAAATGGAGAAAAACAAGGAGAACTTGATGCTTCGTAATAATTATGGAAAGTTATGTAAATGAAAGTTTGGAGCATTTTGGGTGCAAACTTAGGAGGCTCATGTAGCTACACAGCATGGAGACTCGTTCATAGAAAACTGTAATCTATCAGAGGAGCAAAATCCCAAAGGATGATTAGATGGATGACGCAGCATGCAGTGAGAAATAATTTACTGTCTTTCAGCAGTCAGCTCATGGCAGCCTCTTTATATATCCATGGTTTAAAGGATGTCTGCAGACTCAAAACAAGATTAGCTAGTCTGGACTGTCTGCTGCTACCTTACCCAGGACCACAATTCATGGCTAAGAATTGAAGATTGAAAAGTTTTATGGACACCATTTGTCAAGCTGAGAAACTTAAACCTAGGGGTCATTCAGTTTTGAAGAAGCAGTTCCAGCACATGCAATCAACCAGGAAATGACCTTCTGTATACATACAAGTCAACACAAGCAGTTGTGTGATATGAGATTAGTCAGTCACACAGGAACTTTCAGTGTTCAGAAGTCCTGTTCATTCTATTCCATTCTATTCCTTGTGGTCAGGTCTTTTCTACCAAAGTGATTCTTGTTACTGGCTGCAACACTGTGGCTTGTATTGTTTTCACCTTGTGACTAGTCACAGAATACTAAATATGTAGGAATAACTACTGAGTACTCCTGAGTCAGAACATCAGCATGCTAACGAGTATCACTGCTGGTGGAATCCCACCGCAATATACACTCTAATAACGGATTAGAACCTGCTGAAACCGCTTTTCCCCCAAATGTAACATCAAGTACTTCCACAGCAACACCTCACTAATGGTTCTCACCTGAAAGACAACCCTGGACTTCTCAAGCAGATATTTGGACAGTGAGGTCCCTACAACAACTCCACTGCCAACCGAGAGGAGAGACATTAGACAAATAAAACAGAAACTCAAAAATAGTTCTCTTACAGTAACATTTGATGGACTCACTGGAGAATGTGGATATGGAGGTACTTGCCAAAGCGGCTGGAGTTGTTGTTGAGGATGGTCTTGGCATTCCCAAAACTCTCTAAGATTGGAAAAACCTCCATGGGCTGGTTAAGGAAGAGAAAGAAAGAAGTGAATCAGAGCTGCAAATGGCTGGAAGACTGAAAGATGCACCTGCTGATGTTCTGCATTGTTTGTAACTGATTGTATGTTTTCTGCAGTGAATTACCTGTCGGAGGTTGTCGTTTCTGCCCTGATACATGGAGCTAAGGTAGTGAACTATCAGCTTGGTAACTTCAGTCTTCCCTGAACCACTCTGGCCACTACACAAGAAGGAAAGTATTGAACAAATTTACATTTTTAGCACTATATGCAAAGACTGTCCAGTCAGTCATGGTAATCCATCCAACAGAGACATGACATGAGACATTTCACCAGAATACTTCAGAACATGTAGGGATTCACCCTGGGAATCATAATTTCCTGTACAAAACTTTAAGGCAATCTATTCCGTTTTTACAGAGACATAATATTTCATCCTGGACCAAAGCAGATGACTGGTTAATTAGTAGTGATATGCTGCAAGCTCTGAAACATTTCACACAGCTAGGAGTTTCAAAATTATGTGTGGCAAGCATCTCGGTGTGATAGAGAATGACATTTTCCTTTGAAAAATCCTATGATCTCAGAGGTTCAGCAGAAACCTCTATATGTGGGTTGTCAGTCCACAGTACTAGCTGTATTGTGTGTCTGTCTTCAAGGTTTGCTGGCATTATTTTAGATTTTTCTCACTGTCACAAAACTTAATCTGAAAAATGTGCTAACTTGCCTCCCAGTATTATCCAGCTTCCCTACAGTCTGTGACTCTCAGTTCTAAGTCCATTGATTCATACTGAAGACATGAGTCTTTAAAGCCCTTCTGTAAATGAATAGTTTACCCTAATAACCACTACAGGTTCACTTATATAGGACTGGTGATGGAAAGGGCCCAGATTGTTGTGCTACACCCTGTTAATTAGGTTTGTCAGTGCACAAGCATTGAAGCACACTCATTAAGTTTACATGTAATTGTGTTGTAACATGTTCTAATGTGTTCTAACATGTTTCAGACCAATATCTATAAGCCACAGTGTTTCGTGGCTCCACATCTGTTGGGTTAAACTTCGAAATAAGAGACCCTCCAAGGTAACAGTGGTTTAAGGATCCATAGCAGCTGCATGTTGTTGCTGTTTTTTTTCTTTAAAAAGAACAAAACTTTAACATGGCTATGGGAAGGAAGTTTGTGTATGTGGGCTTTTCAAAGTAAAAGCCCTAGTTAGCTAAAAAAAAATCTGAAATGTTACAAATGATCTACAAGGGACTCTGAAACATGTTGACTTTTCAAAATAAACACGCCTCCTCATGGCTTCCGCCAGAGCTAGACTGTCAAAACAATATCTCTCTGATGTCAAAAACCAAACAGAACTTTCTGTCTTTTTCTCACACAAATAAATGATGGACAAACCATCTGTATGTGTGGGTTCAATTCAATTCAGTTCAATTTCATTTTTATGGTGCATATTTACAACATATGTCATCTCATAGCGCTTGAGATGAGATTCACTTTCAAAGTAAGAGTCCATATTTTTGCAGGACATATCAACCAGCAGAAGCTGCATCGGCACACTCAAAATTTCTTCAGAAAATTTCTAGTTACTTAAATAATAATAATAATAAATTACCCAGGTGTGGATATGGAGATATGGACACAGAGCCAATCAGGATCTAACAGTAAATGACGCTGGGGAGACAGGGGAGCTGTCACACAGAGTCACAGTTTATCAGCTGCAGCCTAATCATTTGGTTGTAATTAGGTTGAACTTTAAGCTCCATCACACATGTGAATATTTTTTATTTTGCTATTGATAAAAGCCTATTATTTAATAAAGTCAAAATATTACAAACCTTTTTCCATTTCACAGTCTCACAGCAGGATATCTGCAGCAGTGACATTATTGTACAGACGGATGTTTCACATATAGACAGCGTCTTCTTTAATCATTAAAGTTACTATCAGTCATAGTTACAATGAAAACATTTTTATGGTATCAGAGGTGATTAAATCCAGAGCTTTGTTTGTAGAAATATTTTGCCTGTCACTGTTGCTGATCAACACACACATGTGCACCAATGGCAACCCTGAATCCCCCCAAAACACATTACTAACTCCAGTTTAACCCATGTGCTACTCTAGAGAGTAGCTGAGGTAGCAGAGCAGTGCTCGTGATCATTTACTTTTTGCCAGAAAAATACAGAATTCCACTGATGCAGTCTTACGTTTTAAATAGTCTTTCTGTATAGCTGCTATATAATTTATCCAACATATGCCATCTTTTGAGTAAAAACAATAAAATAAAGTCTTGTCTTTGGCAAAACTACAAAGAACAGAGGATTAAATAGGCGACAGTGGTGTTCATGTCAGTACCTTATGATGATGCACTGCTCCTGTGTGGAGGCCTGAGACAGGCTGAAGGCTGAGTCAGCTATGGCGTACACGTGGCTGAAGCAGAAAACAACAGAACGTCAAGCTGCAGTGACACAGGCTGCCAGCTGTAAGAAGAGAGTGGTGAGAAGGACAGGCGAGAGAAGTGTGTGCTCACGGTGGGTTTCTCTGCTGCTCTTTGCCCTGGTACTTCTGTCTCAGCTCCTCTGTGTAAATGTTAAGGGGCTTGAAGGGGTTAATGGACAGTAGCATGTTCCCAATGTAAGTCTGTAGGGAATAGAAGATTACACAGACATTTGCTACGTAAGTTCACTGAAATATATAATTTAGCTTTGAATAAGAACAAAACTCTGATTTATCTTATTTGGAAGGCTTACAGGTGTTTGCAAAAATGAACTGATTATTTTGTTCACTTGCACTAAAAAAAGTAACTGCCACAAAACTCACGCATAAGGAACTGTAGACACTGCACTCTGTCTCTGGATAACCTTCATGTAATGTTCAGGGAATGTTCATTCAGCAGCTAATGACAAACTCTGAACTGTCTGATTCATTGTAGGTGAGTTGAGAAAATAAACTTTAGTTTGATTATTATTTACAATCCATAGTAGATAGAAATCCTGCTTCTGTGTTCAGCAAAGTTTCTATCTGTCCTAATCCTTTTTATATTAAAATCAAAAAAGAATAGTTTAAAATTCAACACGTGTGATTTAAAGAGCTTGAAAATCAAATACAATTCACAGTCAAAACCTGAGATGTCAGCTCATGAGAGCTGCTGAGCTCGCTGGTTTTTTTCTATGTCATGAACTACTTTATCTGCTGCCTTATTATTTCTTTGGAAAAACAAACCGAAAAGCCAAAACGTCAGTTCTGTTACACGTAACAAGATTTTAGGCTCCAGAAACAAAAATCGACAAAACAGTAGCAGTTTAGAAAGTGGGTTTACTGACTTGAGACTAGAGGTTCCTGGTGGTGACCAGTGAGAAGCGGTGACAGGTCAGTGGCCTGGTGGCTGGCAGTGAGTTCAGAGAGGGACCCTATCCCCATCTCCACACTCACAAGCTGTGTCCCAATTCAGGGGCTGCATCCTTCTAGGCTGCATTATTCGGCCGCATACGTCACAGCGGTGCGACTAAGGCTGTCCCATTTCATTAAAACTTCAAGACTCCTTCAAAGGCGGCCGACGAATGCGTCCTTCTTTTCCACGGATTTGAAGGATGCATCGATGTATCCTTCGTAGCCCCAAATATCCCAAGATTCATTGCGGGCCGCTGACAGTTCGATCAACAGCTGAAGTTTTAACTGCTGACGGCTGACAGAGAAGATGGATGGAGGATTCTAGTTTTAAATATTAGTATTATGTTACAGTTCAGTCCAATAGTACAAGTGTTGAACACATTAAAATTTGTTTTAAAAAGCGATTAAGGTACGTTATTGATGTGAGCCGCTGCAGTTTAAAGCGTTTACTTTCCAGTTGTTCAGCTTCAGTGTTTAAGCTTTATTTTACCGAGACTGTGGTGATTTTTTCTGACTGTGGCCACCACGAAAACGACTTATTCATTCATAAATATTCACATATTGATTCCTTAATTAAATTATTATATGAAGAAGAAGTAAAATGGTTACGAGGTTACTAAATGCTACTGGAGCTTCTACTGGTGGTGATTCTCTGTAGACCAGTGAAAACATGACTCTCCTCACTGTTCTTAGTTTAGCTCCACCAAGTTATCTGATAACATGATTAACATAAATTATATTTGGTTTCTGTTCAGACAGCAGGTATTTAGTGATCCTCATCAGAAACAGTCAGCCCAGAGACTGTGGAGGTTTATAATATCTGAGTTCATATCGGTGGATGTTAACAGATTTAAACCAGCTGTGGATGCTTCTTGTTTCTCAGACAGTTTAGTCCCGAACCACTGGACAGTACAAGACTCTCAAGTCTTCAAGTATATAAAACATATTAAAAACAAAAATTACAGTTTCGGGATCAAATCCAGTCAAAAATTGGGTAAAATTACACCGTCGTCTTATCCTGATCGTCGGGATGAAAATTTGTTTGTCAGGGTTGCTAGGCAACAAGGAGCGGCGCTACGGGACGTCATGACGCAAGCAGGAAGTTCATCGTAGGCTAGACCGTCTCATTTAACAAACGCTCATTCAGCCTTCTCATGCAGCCTACCCGTCCTTAGAAGGACCCAGCCTTCGAAGGACGGGTAGGCTGGGTCCTTTGAAGGATGCAGCCCCTGAATTGGGACACAGCTACAGACTTTGTGGTGCGTTCCCACTAAGCCTGTAGGCTCACCCTAACCCTAACCCTAACCCTAACCCTGCTGTCTTATTGTCTAGTGTGTGAGGGCTCTAATGTAGACTTTTTGATGCTACTATGTGCCATTTCTGTGAGTTCAAAATATCTGCAGCCCTTTCTGAGGAACTTACCCATAGTTCATAGTGACACTGGTGGTGTATAAACATAGCTGTCCTGCACGTACACAAAATGCACGCAACCACAGCATGAACAGGACAGAGGAGAAATTCACTGGGAAGTTTATGTGTCAGTGACAGCATCTGGCTGCTTGTTATTGACTGAACAACACATATTTTAATTAGAGATCTTATTCTGATGTAACTAGAGCTTTAATTTCCTTTGAATGTTCTTTCTTTTTTTAAAATGATGTTTTAACAATTTCCAGCACTATTTTAAACACAGTTTTTCCCCCAGCAAATTATTTTTTCTTGTTTAAATCATTTTTTGTGAAATTTTCCACCTTTACTAAGGGACAGGTAAGTAGGGAACCATGCTATGGGCCAGAGTCGATACATGGTGGGGACTTTATTTTGCGGCCTTGCGAAGCACTTTGTAACTTGGGATTTGAGAAGTGCTCTCTATATAAGGACTATTAAAATTATCACAGTGTCACACAGGAGCTGATCCACTGAGCAGCTGATCAAACTTAAATGAAACACAAGTCCAAATCCTTTTTTCTTTTCCTTTTTTAATAGTGACAACGCATTGTTTTCAAATCATGTGTGCTGTCACAATAGTGTTTCCCTTTCCTCCTTTTTATACCATTGTGAGCCCTCAAGAACTCAGACACCCATTACTACAGCTGTGACATCAGTTAAGTCTGTGAGGGCGTTTAGTTCTGAGGCCTTAGGGTGGAGACTGGGAGTTTACCACTGACTGAGATGATAGACCAAAAAATGAGACATGGCAGGTGAGGTTGCTGGCAGAGTGGCTGTGGGTTGTGTGGGTAGAGAGAGAGGCTGAGTGAAAGGGGCTGAAGATAGCTGAGTGACTGGCAAAGGATCGAGGAGTGAGGAAGGCAAAGCCAACTGGCAAGGAATTAGAGAAGGCAGTTGAACTGAGACAGACAGACGCAAAAGTTAGACAGGCTTTCAAAGCAACATGGGGAGGAAAGTTGACTTAACTGTGGTGCTGCTACTGCAGGAGCAGACTGAAGGAATTACAGAGAGTGAAGGGATGAGCTTGAGTTTACAGTATACAACAGCCATCCATCCATTATCTATACACCGCTTTATCCTCTGTAGGGTCATGGGAGTGCAAGAGTCTATCCCAGCTGACTCGGGCAAATTCAGGGTTCACTTAGACAGGTCACCAGTCTTTCACAGGGCTACACATAGAGACAAACAACCAAGCACGCTCTCATTCACACCTACAGACAGTTTAGAATCACCAGTTAACCTCAGCATGTCTTTGGACTGTGGGAGGAACACGGAAAACCTGGTGAGAACCCACACTACATAGGGAGAACAAACTTCACAAAGAAGGACACTGGGACCCCACTGAAGTGTCAAATGATTTCAGACTGTATCACCTCTCAATATTTCTATTGTTTCTAAGTTAAACAGTAGAGTATGTCCTCTCATGGACGATCAAAACCAAATATTTCAGAAAGACTATACAGAAAGTACAGACCCTAAAGTAGAAACTCAAGACAACTAAAGTGAATGCACCCGTGACTATCGACACAACAGAGTGTGAGTGTGATTTCAGTTAGCCCTATTACATGAACATAGTTATAAAATGAACTGTGAAAACTAAAACATTCTCAGTATTGGACCTACGGGCTGTGTCTGTATATCTGTAGGTCTGCATCATGGCGCCACATGGAAAAGAAATACTTGAAGAACTGAAAAATGTGGCTGTGAGGCATCACAAAGATGGTAAAGAACACATGAACATTGGTAAATTAAAACTAACTACATCAGTGAAAACACAGCTGCAGCAGTAGTCAGGAGATATACAAGCCATAGTACCACTAACTGAAATGGTACCGCTGACAGTGGACTGCTTGCACACTTCGCCCCTGAAAAATAGACAGGCAAGTGCTTCAGATTATCAACAAAAAGCAGGATTTCTGTGAGAGCTCAGACATTGTGAATGACATTCCATAATGTAAACAGAATTCAGGAAAAACACTTGCTCTCTGGGACTGAATTGTGAGATTAAAGTTGTTAAAACAATTGAAAAGAAGCCTGATGAATAATGGGAGCACATTCTTTGCTCAGATGAGAACAAGATAAATTTGTCCAGCATGTTTGGCATGAACCTGTCCAGAACTGTCCTCCATGCTAAGGAGGACTGAGTCTGTTATCAAAAACAAAGGAGGACAAATGAAATACTGAAAAAAGAGTCTCAGTAATCTCAGCACAGCACTGACCTGACTTTTGTTTCATTCAGTTTCGAAAGTATTTTCAGAAGAGTCACTGGCTGTCAGAGGAGGAGCAGGTCACTACTACAGACACACACAAACAGAAATGCATGTGTGTCCACACACAGCTAAGTTGTGCATCATTTTGAAGGCTGTGTAACGACTGTTCCTATGTGGCAGGTTTACATACAGTAGTCAGCTTTAACCCTTTCATGCATAGAGGTCACTACAGTGTACAGCTATTCAAAAGCTGTTTTCTCATATATACATGAAGTTTGATGGCACAGTTGCACATCAGCCACTACAATGGAGGCTAATGCATCATCTCAGACACTGCAAGCCATTGGCAAACCATTACAAATAAATAAAAAAAAGAGTGAAACCAAGATGGCTGACAGACAGCCAGAAACACCAAGTTGCTCATTTTTTTCTGTTCAGATCTTCTATAAAAAGAGACCCTTGCAGGTAAGAAAAATATGGTGACATCAAGTAACATCTAAGGAGTCATGCAATTACTAAATTTTCCAAGTATTGATTTTATATTGGGAGGAAATCATGATTAATCACATGTCCACTAAAGTGTACGTCATGCATCAATGCCTATATTTCAGCTACAATTCATAGGCTACAATTAGTCTATTACTTCTATTATTCTTGAAAATACTTCATTTGCAGTAACCTTTTTGACTGGTAATCAACTTGTTTATGTTTTTAGAATATAACTTGAAGTTTTTGTGTATATTTTGTAGAGCCCAGGAACAGAGCGTATTAGACAGGTCTACAGGATAGTGGAGGAATTACCATAGTCAAATGAAGAGGATGATGTTAGTAGCAGTGAGGAAGAATGGTTACCAGAACAGGAGGGATTAGCAAATGCTAGCAGTAGTGGATGCTGAGGGAGCTAAGGATGCAACAGATGCTGAAAGAGATGAGGTTGAGGATGCAAAGGATGCAAATGATGCTGAAGGAGACGAGGCTGAGGGAGCTGAGGATGCAAAGGATGCTGAGGGTGATGAGGCTGAGGATGCAAAGAATGCTGAGGTAGATGAGGTTGAGGTTGCAAAGGATGCTGAAGAAGAAGAGGCTGAGAATGCAAAGGGTGCTGAGGGTGATGAGGATGCAAAGGATGCTGAGGGAGATGAGGGTGGCAATACATCACGTAACAGTGCTGAAGGGGAAAAGGTAGAAAAACAGCAGAAATGTCTGGTAAACTAAAGACAACAAGTTTGAGGTTTTGAGGTGGACCTGGTTAATAAACAGATTTTAGTTCTGATACTGATGAGATGGCAAGGTTTAGAGTAGGCAAGTAGGTTTCCTTTCAGTAAAGCTGGACATAAAAACATTCAATGTAAGTGTACCTTACTATGGCTGACAGTCAATGGATCATGAGCGAGAGACTTGGAAATCTATACAGGAGACTGAATTACTCAATGGTGTTTTTTTTTGTGCATGCATAAATTATATTATTTCATAATTTACACCACATTTCACATTTCAACACACTTTATGAGATAATTGTATTCATTTCTTTGTTAAATACTATTTCTATGAAAATGCATGGAGTCCACCTGAGTGGACGTATAAATATATCTTTATAAATATGGGTTGAAAAAAAAGTAAAGTTCAAACCTTGTTTTTCATGCCTAAAGATGAGTAAAAACATTTAGTAAAAAAATCCTTGCTGAGGTTATCATAATTCATGCATGAAAGGGTTAACTGAGCACACCATGTAGTTTAATCCTGTTGAGAATACTAGCAGCCAAACAGTTAAGTAGTATTAAATAACATCATGATGTAGCAGGTTACAATCAGTGTGACACTAGGTAACATAGAGAATGAATGCAAGTACCTTGAATAATTCTTACTTGTGCTGTATTCGAAGGATCCATTCTACACATCTTGTTAAAATTTCAACATTTTTTTATTAACCTTTTTATAACCATGTCGCAATAAGCCTTGTTTCAATATTTCTCAATGTTCAAACAACAACTGACGTTAATTCAACCACATTTCAACACTGATTGGCGATCATGTGCCTGCTGAGCATACTAAAAGTATTTCTTCCAAAGTTAATGCCTTTACTAAGAGCCAAACCAAAGCCTGAGCTCTGAGGAATGTATATGGGAACCTGTGCTACAGCTGCAGAGGTACACTAGTGTTGGGTGATTATTGCAGGTCAAGCAAGTTAAAGTTCTTCAACTCTGTCTCAGACCTCTAACTGTTGGTTTTACATTGGTGTACAGCTTAAACACTGTACAGTGTCAGTGGTGTTAGTCGGTGGCTTTAAACGTTGGAAAGAGCCAGGCTAGCTGTTTGATCCTGTTTCTCGTCTTTATGCTGAACTTGGTTAGTCGTCTGCTGTTCACTCTTAAAAAGAAAGCAGATAAGTACTTCAACTAAAATGTCGAACTGTTTCCTTATAATGTACCTAATAACTATTATATGCCAACAAACTGAGAAATTTAAAATTATTCATAAAAACTCAAGAATGTTTCATTGTCTTCTTGCATTTAATAATGATCTATCTGGGCTTGTATCACTTATAAAAACGTCTGTTAACAGTATAGAGAAGAATATACATGGTATTTGCACTATGTTCAGTTAATTCAAATGGCTGAATTTTTCACCTGCTTTTACCTAAAATGCATGGATCGAATTTCAAATTCTAAGATACTAAGAATACTAAGAAACACTGCACATATGTGGCAGCTGAAGACCAGCTATTTTTCAGGGTAAATTAGTTCTGGGAAACTGCTTGTGTGTTTTTTACAGCAGTGTTGAGGCAGCCAAGCTAAAAATGAGAGATTCTCTCATCAGTCCTACTTCTCCCATTTGACATTAGGCTCTGTCCTTGTCATTCTCTGGTTCTGCTTTTAAATGATGTGATTCACGGGAACCAGGTAAATCTTTATTGGGAGAACCATTGTTATTGAAGCCAGGCTGCACAGTGGCTCAGTGGTTAGCACCATCACCGGTTAGGACGCCTGGGATCTTTCTGTGTGGAGTTTGCATGTTCTCCCTGTGCAGCGTGGGTTTTCACCAGGTACTCTGGCTTCCTCCCACAGTCCAAAAACATGCTGAGGTTAATTGATGATTCTAAATTCTCTGTCAGTGTGAATAAGAGTGTGCTTGTTTGTCTGTCTCTATGTGTAGCCCTGTGATAGACTGGTGACCTGTTCAGGGTGTCCCCTGCCTTCGCCTGAGTCGGCTGGGATAGGCTCCAGCCCCCCTGTGACCCTACAGAGGATTAAGCGGTGTACAGATAATGGATGGATGGATGGATTTGAAGCCCTCGAATAACCAGAAGAGACACACGTCTGTATTATTTTGGGTTTGAGCAACTGAGGAGTGATACAACACTGGGCGGCTGTATAGCTCACTGAGTTACCACGTGGGCGCAGGTTGCCAGCAGCTGTCGTGAGTTCGAGTCCAGCTCGCAACCCTTTGCTGCATGTCTCTCTCCTCTCTCTATGCTCTTTCACCCTGTCTCTCCTCATATCATTAAAAATGGAAAAAAAACTTCACATTTAAAAAAAAAACAAAAAAACAAGAGTGACACAACACTGTCAGCAACAGGTCAAATTTAAAATTGCAACATTATCCTCTATAATTTTCATCTACCAGCCTGCTATTCATAAAGCTAATGTAGCTAACTACATATACATAAAGGAAAAACAAAGCACATCAGATAGTGCATTGTTGAAGACAAATTGCTTGAGGAACACCAGGAACTTGAATACTTAATTAAAAAAGATTTATGACTTCCACAGGGTGTGTTATAATGCTAAATAATAGTGTTGTTTTCAATAATGTGTCTTGTGTATAAAAAAGGGTTGTAACAGTGATGAAACTTACATAAATACAGTCCCGATGAAACCTCTTCTTCAGGTTCAGAAGCACAGAGCTCTCACACACCTCTCTAAAAACATTAAACAACAGGTTGAAACTGTGCACAGCTGTAGTATAAATGCTGTATGAGTGTATGAACTCACTCCAGCTGGGAGAGATCCTCCACCTCATCCACCTCTACAGCTCTTTTGCTGCCAGGCATCACCACCTAAAAAAGGCAGAGCATGAGCAGATATGAACACAAAGCTCCCCCCCTCCATTTGAAACCTCCCCCCACAACCATTAACTTCAGACAACTCATCCTTACCTTCTCCTCAGAGGCATAATCTGGGCTGGCAAACATTGAATTAAATTAGTCTTTCAAAAGCAAATAAGTGTTCTCCAGAGCCCTTCATGGTTTAAGGTCAGTTTTGTTTTGCTGATGGTCACCACTGCTCATAAGCTTTCCACAGCAGGTAATCAATCCACTTGCAGCAGTGGAGCAGTCTGATAGCTGATATACTGCAATGTCTTTGCAGCGAGCTGCTGTGTGTTGTATGCTCTATTGTATCTGCACAGACCAGGAAATAAATAAACCAGCAGCAAGTCTTTCATGCTCTCTTGCTTTGTGTGCACCATAAGTGATGAAGTAGAACTGATATGCAGACATTCAACTGTCGAACAACCACAGATTTACTTTCCTGAACTTTTCTGAGGTAAATTTTGCCACTTTGTGATTAATACACAGGTGAGTTTAAACACTGAGACCACCACAGATGAAGATGATTAAGAATTATCTCGCAACAACAGTGTTGTGAAAATCTGGAATATACTAGAGGATAAGTAAACAATCAGTTCTCGCAGGTGTAGGATGTGGGAGAGACAGTTGGGTGTAAAGACCTGAGAGACTTTGACAAAGACCTCATCACTATGTCCTGATGACTGTGTTTGGAGCACCTCAGGAATGGCAAGGCTTGTCAGCTGTGGTGAGTACGTACCAACAGTGGTACCAGGATGGACAAACACTGAAGCAGTGGCAGGGTGTTGGAGATGAGCTGGGATAAATCTGAACTTAAATGACTTGGAGGATGCTCTGTTGACATCTTGATACCTGACACCACAGGGCCACTTCAGAGGTCTTGGAGAGTCCATCCCTCAGATTAGTTTCAGATTAGTTTTAGTGGAATGTGAAGGACCAACACCACATCAGGTAGGCATGCTTGTCTGGCGGACTTTGAATAGATTTGTTATATGCAAGTTTTTTCCCTGCTTTGAAAAAATTTTCATGAATGGCACAAAACTGATTGCTCATTCTGTTCTTTGGTTCACTTTGTTTAGTGGTATTTCCTCTAACCAGCTAATGAATTTCATATATTTGCTCCACAAAGAATGAAATACAGTGACATCAGTAACCACTTTCCACCCATGTGCTTCATGGCAAGATTCTGGGCATCTTGCCATGAAGCACATTCATATTCTTAAGTGGATAAACTGGAAAACCCCATATTTCCAGTACTGGCAAGGCTCTAGAGATGTGTTCACATAGAACTTGAAGTAAATCAGGGCAGGTGCAATTGCATATGACGTCAATACACACACACTAAGTGGATCCAAATGTGCTTAAGGTGATTCAAATGGAGCTGAGGATATGTCCATGCCAATTTGTATTTCACAATAAGGAAAAGACTCATAATTATCCTGATGTTGTTTGGCTCCACTTTGCAAAGGTACCCTCCCCAACCACACACAAACACCCATCACAAATGCAGTAGTTGTGTATGCCAGACAGCTACACTGGCTTTTGTGGAGCGACGCAAAAAATGTCAGATAAACTAGAGGACATTACCACAAAGAACTGGAGTAAGTTCTGACATCAGTCAGATGTCTCAAAATTCTTTGTGACTGCTGTCAGTATGTTCTCTCCTTTGACAGTTGGCATTTTGTGGGGTGTAAGGAATACTGTAGCATCTAAGGGTTGCTCTCATGACTTTGGTCTTTAGTCCTATATTGAAATGGAGTATTAATACCTGTGTGTTGATTAGTCGACTCTCTAGCATTTCCTGAGTGGGATCCTCTGATTCCCATGGTCCCCTGCCATTGTGGGCTGGTATGGTCCTGGCTTGGCCTTCATCGTCATATACTGTCCACTTGGTCAGCTTCTCCACTGTCTGATGGGGCAGCAGATTCTCAGCACGAAGCCAGTCCTGTACCATACATAGCACAGGACAGGTGACTGAGCTTAAAAGAAGCATTAGATGATCCTCCTCATTTAACTAAACACTTGTAGAAGAACTCGTTCTGTTGTCATTTCACTAAGACTTTATGGTGTGATAACGCTGTTTCATACTCAAACTAGTATTTTAAAAGAAGAATCACACAAAATGGAACACATACCTGAGGGTTTCCACTCATTCGTGGGTTCCCAGTCCAGTGCACCTCTGGTTGGGTGACAGTATATATGCCCCCCTCACCCATTAGCTGGGCCACTTCCCTGTCTGCCTCTTCTTCATACAACGACCGAACACCTGAAATTGCTGCACTTGCCTCCCCATTTGAAAAAGGCTGAGTGGTGGACCTGGGTATCCCAGATGAACCGTCTCTCTCTGGTTCTGGCCCCTTGGCACGTGTTGGTCCACCACCTATTATTCCCCCAGAAAAGGACATTTTGCTCAGGTTGATCTGGGAGGGGTTCAGCTTCCCTCTTGCAGCCTGTAGCATACTGAATCCCTCTTGATCACCGAGGGCAGCTCTCCTGTTTCTATCCTCAGTGGTGGATGATCCTTCTGGTGTACCACTGGACCCAGGGCTCCTGTCCACCACATCTCCACTCGATGTTAACCCTCCTGGCAAGGGCTTTTTGATGGACTTCAGGAGGCTGAGATCTGGTTTGACAGGTAGTACAAGCTTGGCACCTGGCTTTGGGGGTTTGGGCTCTGAGGTATTGGGTTCTCCTGGTGGACTTGATGGGGTAGAAGGTCCTGGAGCTGCCTGAGGTGCCTCAGTTATCTTTGTCTTGCCCAATTTGTTCATTCTGGGGAGTACCACAGCATATTTGGCCTCTACCTCTTTATCCCCAGCTAAGACTACTTCTTCTGCACCCTTCCCTGCCTGGAGACTGGGTCCCTCCTTATCCATTTTTTCTTCTGAGGTCTTGTTTTTCTTGTTGGTTAGGCTGGTTTTACTGGCAACTCTCATGGCCATCCTCTGTTTGAATATATTGCCCTTTGGTTTTCTGGGGCTTTGTTTTTGTTTTATGGTTCTAACTGAGAGCCATCGAGATATCCCTATGGCTCTAGTCCAAGCAGAAAGTTTTTTTCTCAAGTTTACCCCTCTGGGCATTTTCTTTTGAATCCAACCAGACATTCTGCGAAGAGTGGTCATGCCTTTTCTTCGTGCTAACAAACGCTCATTAGATTTGCTGGATCTCCCATCAGCATCCTCAATCACTGATGTCTCTTCATCAGGCTTTGCCAACATCTTGTTTGCCTTGTATCGGAGAGATGCCATCTTGACGTTCCCTAAGAGTAAGCTCTGTGGCTGCCCTTTGTTGACAATTTCAGCATCCTGCTGCCCCTCAGGCTCAAGAATGGCTTTGAGGTCTTTACCTTTGGCTTTAAGAAGCATTATTCGGTTTTGGTCTTTGATGGCTTTGGTCAGTGTTGGTTCAGCCTCCTCTTCCTCCTCATCTGGATCAGCTTCCACAGGAGAATCTCTCTCTTTGATATTTTTTGTTTTGTTTTTTAACTGGGTCTTGCCTTTAGCAGTGTCAGCCTTGGTGAAGGGAAGACCTTTCGGTGGTTGAACCCCCTCTGGTGCAGAACCAGGTTTGTCACCTTTCGGTGGCTTCTTTTTGTTCTTCTTTTCTTCCTTGGCTTTTTGTTTGGCTTCCTTTTCCAACCTCTGCTTCTCTGCCTTGAGCCTTTGCTTTTCTGCCTTCTCAACCTCTTTATCTGCCTTTGTTTTTTTAAACATCTTGTATTTCTGCCCCTTTTCAGCCTTTGAGAGACGTGGATTCTGTCTGCGTCGTCTGCAGACTTTGTGAGTGGCTGGCTCTTCAGACGTGTCCTCCGGGGTTATCTCTTTGTCTTCATTCCCATCACTAATGATGGACTCAAGCGCTTGTATTTCCTTCTTGTTTTCTTCTTTTTCTTCTTCACTAGATGCAATCGGTTCGCTCTCAGAGTCACTTCTGCTGATTTTGGCTTCCTCTTTGCCTGACTCCTCGTTTGCTGACTGTTCTGTATCTCTTTGACTATCCGATGCCTCAGCCTCCTCACTGCTTTCCTCACTCCCTTGTGTCTCATATGGCTCTTCATGACCGCCCCACTCCTCCTCCTTCTCGTCATCACTAATTTCCTCTTCTTTCGCCTCCACCGAGCTTCCTGCATCATTCTCTGATTGCTCCTCTTCACTCTCTGTCACTTTGTCACTACTCTCACTTTCAGACTTCGTTAGGAGTTTGTTGTTGACCCTCCTTTGAACAATTGGGGGTGTTTCTGGAGGAGGTTTGGTGGTCTTGTTTATGATCTTACTGTCTTTGTTGTGTTCAGCTTGTGATCTACCATTTGTATTTTTCCCATTTCCCATTTGTTTGTGTGGTTCCTTCTGTTTGGAACCTTTGTTTCTGCCGTGCCCTGCTTTATTCCTTTCATTACCCTTCACTTCATCTGTCTTTCCAGACTTGACAATTGGTGAATTCCCTCTTCTTTGTTTCCCATTAGGCACTTGAGAGGGAGGCTGACATGCTTTGGAATCATTCTGTCTCACCTTTTTCTGTTGATTTCCTGTTTTTGTAGCCTCTACCCTCTGCTTTGTTGCATATTTTCTACCTTGGGACTTAAGTGGTGGCATGACTATCAATTCTTCAGGGTTGAAATCACCTATAGAGTGAAAAACAGTGTATTTTGTCATGTGAGATTCCATTTGAAAATGGAAAAAAGGACAGATTTCAGAGGTATGGTAAATTTAAATGTATCACTGACACACTTTGATAAACAAGTTAAGCTCTAAAACAATCAAGGACTGCGGGTTGAGTAACACATCTGTCAAGCTTAATGAAACCAAGCCCTGGGCTCATTCAATCAGCGTTTAGACTGGGTTTCACATTTAAAGTCCTTGATCCTTGTAGTTGTGCTAAAGACATCCATAATTTTTAAATAAATTAACGCTAAATTTGTAAGCTCATACAAATCTCTGTGGAGAGAAACTTGAATATAATGTAATAATGCAAACACACAAAGTGAAACAACCATTGTCCTTTTACTTTTGTCACAGCAAACAACAGCTTTTATCTGCAGTTTAGATCTATACAGCAGTGAAAGGTTATCTTTAGAGCTGCCTAAATGAGGTTGTATAGCCAGGGCGCCCTGGGGGGAAAGCAGTGAGAGCACATTTCAGTGTAATATAGCTTACCGGGCTTCTCAGGTGAAACCCAGGCATGGCTGGGGGGCTGCAGAAAGCTCCGGCTTGTCCTCAAGAGCTGGTATCAGTGATACAAGCATTTACCCACGTTCAGGAGGAGAGCTGGAGGGCAGTTACACACCAGTATCCCACCCACTAACATAATACAGAGGGCACACAGCCATATATGCAATACACGCCCAACAAAGGTTTAAACGTGCATGCAGGACAAAGGTGAGCTGCTGTGCACTTAAGCGCACGCACGCACACACACACACACACACACACACACACACACACACACACACACACACACACACAGTAACTTCTAAATTATTCAGCTCTATCTAGCCAGTCATAGAGTTGTGCTGCCTTTCATATGGCCAGCTGCTGAATGCTTTGGAGGAAAGGTGAGAGGTGCTGCTTGGAGTGATCAACAATAGGTGCTGATGGACAAGTGAGGAGGAGAAAGAGAGCAGAGACAGAAAGAGGACTCATTACCAATATCTGAAAGCAGGCCATAAGTATATGGACTCATTTGTTATTGTTTTTGCTCTGTCTTCCAACTGTTAGTATTTACAATAGTACGATCACTGAGAGCGTTGACTTCAAGCTTTATTTTGAGGATTTATACACCTGCTTCAGGTAAACAGTGCAGAGTCTGACATAGCCAGACTTTCTTTGTGTGAGTCAGCTTAGCAAAAACTAAAGCCCCAGTCAGAGATAACAGGTACCAAGAAGGTGGTTATTAACTTTAGCTGTTAACTTGGAGACTCTGTGTGCATTTATATGAAAGGGCGCACTGACCGTGCCATGTGACTCTTCTTCTGCTATAAATGAACCAATCATGTTCCACTATGTCAGCCAACAGGTTGATTTAACAGAGAACAATGAGGAATATAAAAATGTATGACGGTATAAAGCGCTGCTACTGATGTAGGACAGGAATGCTGCTAGAAAACTGGTGGTATTCTGTTTATATATTCATTTCACCATCAATGCAGCTGATTATTTCTAACTGACAGCTGCACATCAGAGCTGTTAAACTTTAAGCTTCATATATTTAAACATGATATTGTATTGAAGTGGATTTAGCTCTGACACTGTCCCATAATGCAGGATGTCACACATTTTTGGCCAAATCAAAGTGAAATTAATGTTACTGACTGAAAATTGTCTGTAAACAACACTAATAATATATTACATTGTCTGATCTGTGTTCTGTCAGCTACAGTACCAGCAGTGTAAACGCACTGAGCAGCAAATCAGGTCCAAACTTTCTGCATCACCAGCTGAATACATGTTGGGTTCCCATGGCAACATGAGCTATACAATGTGTGATGCTGTAACTACACAGCTTCATCCTGTGATATTAGTATCACACAGCTCAACGGGTTTACAGGTAAAACATATTCACTCAGGTGACAATCTGTTCCACTCACAGAGAATCATAAGAAAAGCTTTGTTTAAAGGGAGAAGCTTCTTCCAGTCCATTTAAATCCCAAACTCTGAACATAACCTGCTCCAGACCACAGCATACATTACCATGGTGATCCAGCAGGCTGAAAGAGAGCCACCTTCATGATCCTGAAAACTCTGACTTTAGGCTCAACATACCTGGCTAACCCAATAATCCTGGGTCATAGTGCAGCCCTCACATTCCTTTTCTTATATAGCTAACCAGTTTTAGAGGATTTTTAAATTCAAAAGATAACTAGGTATGTGAGCTAAACCTGAGCTAGATTTTTTCATCAGTTTGTCTGTTTTAGATTTGTTTACTCTCCACTAGAGTTTCTGGGAATTCCAAAAGTGAAAAAAACACATTGGTCAATATTTGTTTCTTCAACTTCAATGCTGTGTAATAAGCTTACATTGGGTGTTAGTAGTACATCCTGCTGCAACACAAAAACTGCTGAGGAACCACTCGAGGAGCATGATAAAAAGCCCCAGGCGTTGACCCAGCCTCCAAATGAACCATATCCAAATCTGACCAAACAGGACCTACTGCCAATGCCCCAGTGCTACGCACCAAAGGACACCCAGGGAAGTCCCATCTACAGGTCCTGATGGCTCACAGCTGTTCTGGCAGCACAAGGTGGACCTGCACAGTATTAGGCAGTTGGTTTTAAGGCTGTGGCTGATCAGTATAGCCTCAGAGAACTGTTGACTGTTCTACTGGTGAATGGACAGCTAGTTTTAACCTGCATGTCTTTCATGTCTTAAAGTTCATATACTTCTTTAGTACCAATCAGAACTTCTACACAGCTACTCATTCAAAGGCTCAGCACTTCACTTGAAAGCTATGAAATAACACCTATGGCGTAATGCAGGAAACAAACAGTGATGATGTGATAATGACTTTGAAACTTTCAAAGTTGATGAATTGTTTTGGTCTTCATTTCCTGATGTCATGATGGACTGCTTTTTCTGTGTACTTAACTGAGTGGTTCTTGACATTATATGGATTGCTACAGTTGCTGCTCAGTGTATACCAACTCTACTTCAGCATGGCACAACTGAAGATTGACTTTTGGCCTGTTAATTAAAAACCATTCCAGGAGGCAAACACTGTAGGACACAGAAAATAACTAAACTAAAACAGTGACTGCGCCCAAACTTTGGACTGCTACTGCAAATGATTTATGTAATGGGGCTTAGTCAGTGCATCTTATTTCATAGATCATGTATTTAAAATCTATTGTCCCGCAAAGTAAATGCAGCAGAGTACACAACAAGTGTAACAAAACCGAATCATTTAATAGTACTTAAATACTGAATTATTGGCTGATAAATCACTGGAACAAACGACTGAATTTAACTTTCTATTTAATATTTAGCATCTCTACATTTGTCCACTTATTTTGGTCATTTATGAGCATGAGGGGATTAAACTTGTTCACTGCTCATCTGATGTGGATGTAAAACCTTTTTTTAAAAGTTTCAAGGCTGCACTTAAACTTAGAGGTTTCTTGTCCGATTCAGTGTTGTGGAGTACAGACAGCACAAGCTAAAGGTGCTACTCCACTGTAGCCTACTACTACATACTTGTCACTCCCGTTTTATTTTAGGGATGGGTTCTTATCAGATATCACTTCATAAACAAAATGAGTGTATCAAGCAGCAATTTTCTATCAGAAGAAACTCATTTGCAAAACTTAAATGATCAAGCTGTGACCTGAAGAAAATGGGACAACTCATTAATCCTAACCTGAGGCACCCAGGGATCCAGCCTCGTGGGATCCAGCCACCAGTTTAAAGCCCATTTAACATCTTCAAGTTGCAAATGGCAATGGATCGTCTTGCATGGTCATCTACTGACAGAGCTGCTGCGAGCTTGCGAAGCCTCAGCCAGGTTCTTAGACAGCTCAGGTTGCAAAGGAGCCATCGTGGCTCGAGGCAATTAGCAGACAAAGCACCTCATTCTATAATGGATGATCAAAACTCTTGGCTGTGCATGTATGACAACTGATGCCTCCTTTATCCACTTCACCAGAGACGGACCGGCCATTGTAACTCACAAAGACCAAGATTATGGCTGGGCTTTTGGAAGAAAAACAGACACTGAAAACGAGCATGGAGCTATGGAATACCATTAGACAGGCTAAAATGCAGGGTTGAGAGTTTAAATGTTAGGCTTTCTTTTCATTGTAGTGGAGCTTACAGAGACTCAGAAACACTGTCATACTCTGTCAAGAATTTCTTTGCAGCACAGCAGAGATGAATGACGTAGAAAACCATCAGCTTATAAAATACAGACGTCAGTGTGGCGAGAAAGTAAAACCAGACATTCATTTTGGGGAGAAACATGTAATAATTATCCTGTAGTGTGAAGTTACTTACAAATCAAAAAATTAGGGTTCGTAATCAGTTCACTACAAAAATATATTCTACACTGATGCTAAAATACCCAGCATTCAGAGACACAGTACCAAAATATTTCCTTGTGTGGTCTAAATAGCAGCCAACCCCAATTACAACAGGCCCACTGGTACAGAGTCACATACATACTCTCACTATATATATATATATATTAAAAAATTTCACTACAATAGTTTACAATTACATTCCTAAATTACATTATTCATTGCTGGCATAAAAAACTGGTTTACAAAAAAATAATAAAAAACAAACAACAGAAAGCTGATCCCCCCAAAAAACTTACAGCATTGTGAGCTCTGCGGTAGTGCAGAAGTACCTATGGCCGGTTTACCTTAGAGTGGATGTTGGTGGCAGGGCTGTGGTAGCAGTATACAGGGGCACAATACAGTGTGTAATGCTATTACAAACTTAGTAAATAATAACAACAAAAGTTATCATCAGTGTGGTTCAACATACACAAAACAACTTCCTCGTCTATTTTTCTGTCTGGGGCATCACCAGTCATTTCCCCTTGATTGTCCATCTGAATGAGAAGCTCATTAAAGTCAAAAAAAGAAAGAAAGATGAAATGGAAGCAAAAGTTTGGCCGCTTTCAAGAGTAAAACTTAAGAGTAAGGCAAAGTTCTGACTTGAGTCCAAATTACAATACCAGTGAGCAAAGCTTTGCCAAGTAGTAAGTATGGGCTTAAATAAATAAATACACCCTGATGCATGTAGAAAGTATGAGCCGGGTAAAAAACAAATTAAGTCAGAATATTGAAATCCAAATTATGACTTACATAACCTGGTTTTATGTAAAATATATGACTCCTGAACAATTATTTAACATAATGTTAAAATGAAGAACTTTGAAATGATGACTTCTGACTAAAAACTATGAGGTAAAAATTAAAGTACAAAGTTAAAACTTGACACACTGTTTAATGATTTTGAGTAGAAAGCCTTGACATAAGTCAAAAATTAGATTTTTTTTTGAATTCACTTACTGTTCTCTCCTAACCCTGACTGTTTCTCATAGTTATTACATTAAAAACATGATTCCACAGTCCTCATGACTTGAAAGGTCTTCTTATCTCAATCTTTGACTTTTCATGAACTTAACTCAAAAGGACAAATGCTGGCTTAGTGTATCACACTTCCATTTGAAATCCTCAGAAGCTGTCATGGCATCTCTACTCTAATCTAGTATCTCATAATCTGGACTGAGAATGAGTTGGTTACATTTTTTAAGTCTCTCTTAACTTTCCATCTAGTTTTTCATTTAATGGCAGAAACAGGCCTCCATACATTAAACGCGAGGTTTCAGAAAACAGGCACAAACCACATCACCTTCAAACAAAAGAGTTTCATCAACAATATTTAAAGCATTCCCTGCATTCCTTCCAGCTTAATGTCCACGTGAGGAGATGAAGACTGGTGAGATGCCCAACAGAGGATGGTGATTGAACAAATCATTTCCAGGCTGGTGGTAATGAAGGCTTTCAGAATGAAGTGGGTATTTAAGTCAAACAGCTTCAACAAGAGGCATCTATGGCAGTCATAGGATGCTGGTTTATTGAAGTATGGCGTTAGTCCAATGTCAGGAATGTGCTTCATGTAGCTTTGTGTTAAATGGTGTGTGTGTGTGACCATGCTGTGGCGACAGTGTGTGGTCCTTAGGCACAGGTGGTGTCTCCTCCTTCAAACTCTGTCTGCTCCGCAGGTCTTCAACAGGCTCGTGGAGCTCCAGAGAGAACTGCTACCAAGAGCCCTTTAGTGTCTCCCCTTGGGGTGGGGTGGGGTGGGGTGGGGGCAGTCCCACACAGAGGTGAGGGGTCAGTAGTGGTTGTGTGAGCTGAGCAGCTGGCAAATGCTGCTGCAGGACTACAGTATGCTTCATACACATCAACATGTCAGTTCTCTCTGAGGAGACAGCAAAACAAGACAATGGACAAACACACGTTATGATTCTTGGACTATTGATGTCATATTTTAGTACCAAAGGAAAAAAAGTTCCACTACCTTCGTCTCACCTCAACTGTCGACGGATGCCCCTCAAGCTACAGCACTCTTCACATTATTCTCCAGGAATGTCCTGAGACAAATAGAAAGCAGCTGGCATCAACATTACTGCTTACTGTAGTACCAACGGTGGCCTGGTCCACATTCACCTTTACCACTTAAGGGCTTTAAAGTCTGCATTACCCGCCCAGATAGACCACAAAATGCATGCAAATGTTGACCTGAATCTGATCAATATTATGACGTTCATCATGTTATACAATTTGAAATCCTTTGATCATTTTAGTGAAATAGCACAAGGATGAACTCACTGCTGTGAGTATGTAAGTCCACTTAGAGGTATGTTTGTGGGCATGTCTTAGAAGTAAATCTGTGAGCTTGTCAGTACGTACATTTCTAAGCACGTTTGTTCATAAGACTAAGTGACTCCATTAGCTCTTCTACAAGTGCAGAAGTAAATTTGTGAACGAGTAAAACTATCTGTCAGCAATCTAAACAATTTGCATTTTTCACAGGGATGTAAACATTTTTAGCTTTTTATTGAGTCAAAAACATCAGTCCGCTGTCTGTACATTTTAAAGAAACTGACAACATTATGGTCACCTGCTCCTAGAGAAAGAGACTGTGTGAGTAGATGCGTCACTGTTACTTACGTCTGGTCTCCTTCTAGTGACTTTTGGATCTCCTGAAGTACTTCTGGAAGAGAACAACACAACTGTAACTAACCAATGTTCTCAACAGAATACACTAGTCTACGCTTCACATCAGTCACATGAGTATACAGCTTGCTGGGATCAAAGGGAAGCTGTACAAATCATGCGATGGATGATGTTTGGTACACTGTTGTGTGACAGTTCACCTGCTGATGTTTGCATGTCTAATGACAAAGTGAGCAGAAAGCTGACATACCAGATAAGAGAGGCAGCCCACAATGCAATTACAACTGGTATGGACTTTAGGAGACCAAACACAGTGACTTAAGGGCTTCCAAGTTTCAGTACATTCTCTCCTGTCTCTTTCTCTTGAGTACTCACTCTCATCATTCAGCAAAGCATGCTCCATAACACGTCTAGCTGCACTTTCTGGAACACACAGGCAGCAGGCAGATGACACGTCAGTATAGTCAGCCACAGACAAAGTATGTGTGTAAAAACAGACATACAGCACATTAGCACAAGCACAGAGTTAAACAACATCAAACAGAACATGACATCTGCATGTGCAGTGTTCCCTCAGCCAGTGGCACATGCATGCTTAGGTATGATGCTGGTTTTTACTATTACAGTCTCTTTGAAGCCTCTGACTGGCTTTTACCTGCATCTTCACTGTCTTGTCTGATCCTAAAAGGACAGAGAAGACACAAGTCAGAAATTCTCTTGAAAACTCAGTGATGAAGCTCAAAAAGAAGAAAACTCAAGGTGTGTATACCTATGAGCAGATGAAGCTCCATCTGGTTGTGGCCGGCGTTGGCTGGAGGAGCCGGAATGAAGAGGAGCCTCCACCAGACAGCGAGGCTCAACCAGATAGCAGGTGGACAGAGAGAACCGTTCAAACTCAGATGGAGAGATCAGGTAGAAGCCTGGAGGAGGACAACAGCACATGGGGGCTTAGTGAGAGCTGCAATCAAAGCAGTGGTAAGCAGAGCAAACACAGGTACAGTAGGTACAAGCTAGCAGTATTGCAGAAGAGTACAGAACCATGACAACACCAACACCATATACAGTGAGGGAGGACAGATACTCCAACAGCAGTAAGCATGAGGGAGATTCAAGTTGTGCTGCTGTTGATTGTGATTGGATGCGTTGCAAATAGGGTGAGCTATGGAAAAATACAAATAGCAAAGCAGACCTAAAGAAAAACATAAAGAATGACTGATTGTGAGAAGTAAAATGCTTAAAAGACTCAACTGATCAGAAATGTTTAGTGTTGCAAGCCCACCCCCAAACCCCCTGAAGTTTCCTATAGTACCAACTTCTAAACAGGTATTTTTTTGGGGAGGAAAGTAATTTCCCCTGAACTGAATTTCAGCCCTTAGCCTATAAAGACTAGTGAGTGATGGTGAAAACAATATTTGAAATTTAACAAATTACATCTGCACCTCACCTTTTCACAGGGATATATGAGGCTTAAGACATAGGTTGGTTTTCATGATAAAGTCTACAGGGAAATGCATTGTATGGCATAATGTCCATTCAGGGTCTTTACTCACAAAGGGGTACAAATGTGTGTGTGTGAGCATGTTCTTACCCTGGCCATGCTTTGTGAAAACACAGGAGGCTATGCCGCTGACGTCCTCTCGGCGGATGCAGGGATATTGGACCTGCATCTTGACATGTGGCAGTGACACCACATGTACGTCACCCTGATTGGTCAGAACCACAAGGCCGCTCTCACCATAGTCCTCCGTCCGACTGCTGCTGAACCAGGCCACACCTACCCTCCGTACTCGGGAGCCATCCATGGCTGTCAGCTTCAACTTCATTTTAGCACTCACCTTTGGCAGGGTGAAAACCTGAACACACAACAATACCTCATGGTTGGAAAACATCACCAACTATTTCTGAATGTAAGGTCTCCACATGTGCTATGTGAACCTGAGTTCACTGATTTTTAACATGTACAAATTTTCACCTGTTGAAGCTGAAGCAAGTTCTGCAGCTCAGCAAATTATTAAGGTACAATATAAACTGCATGTCACATACTTTGTGCAAATATTCAATATATTTTGCATGTAGCAAGAGAGCAACTGATAGTGGTCCAACACAAAACTGTATAATCAGCCTTTGTAAATATTTCCATGTAAAATGATGACTCAAAGCAAAAGTGAGAAGCAATAGAAAGTTGTGGTCACTTGCCCATTTAGAACTGGGATATACCCAGAGGTTGTACAGTCATGGTGAAATGAACCATCTCTGTTTTGACTACTGAGTTTTGACCAAAAAAGAGAACACATTCTGGAGACATGTGAGACTTTTGCTTTTGCTAAGAAGGGGAAGAATATGGTACCTTTAACAAGTTAAGGCAACAAGCAACCCATTAGAAATGCATACTACAACTATACCACTTTCCTCATTCAAAAACAATATCGAATGTTGTGGGGACAGAAGTGACACTGGTGTGTGGCTGTGACTCTGACCTTAAACTGTTCCTCAGATATGACCAGGAGGTGGTGTGAGCCCTGCATATCAGGTGAGCGCGCCAGGTCATGGGCCACCTCCAGTGGCTCAGGTAGAGGAGCCCCATGACCATCCAGCACCACTATACCAACAACAGGGGCACGATGCATCAGCTGGATCTCCTTGGCTGGGGTAATGGAGGCAAACAGAGGGGAGACAACATTACAAGAGGACAGAGGTGGGAGAATATTTCACCCAAATATTAAAACAAGGTTCTTGCACCATTTTAAAAGTCAAATTTAATGCTTTTTAAGACATTTTTAAGACCTCAACAAATATAATTTAAGACCCAAAAATGTCATAACAATTTCTGCGGTAGAAAATACTCAATTTATTTTATTGTAAATAGAATCAAAGCTCACAGTTGGCATTTTTTTTCTTTTTTTAAATTTTTCCCCCATTGTGATGCAGAATAGAGCCAACATTACACAAGTTGCATTATGTAAAAACTTCTCGACACAGTCATGAAGAAGTGCAACATGAATTTTTTTTCTAGTTTTGTTCATGCTCTCGTCAAACATGATAGTGTATGTCTTCTCAATGACGCTGTGCAATAGCTCCGTTTTGACGAATGAAGCGATGCCATATTTAGCGATGTATGCCGTTTTATTTTCCCCACAGGTGAACGACTTGGAAAGCTGGGAATCAGGGAACATGGCAGCAAAGACGCCACTTATGTCTTCGTTAGATTTAAATGAACTGTGCCTCACAACGGTATGGAGAACCCACAGTACCTCTGCCTTATAACACCGCTGGTGTTTTTCTCCTCTCATGTGCGACTCGACGGCTTTGAGCCTCATAGTCCCTAAAAAAGTCTTTTTGCAGAATTTGCACATGACGTTGTTGTTGTTGTTTTCAGCAGGGGCCAACCACCTCTTAAATAAACCGTCTTCCATCCATTTTTCATTGAATTTACACTTCCCCATCTTTCAGCATCTTTCCGCTCACCTCGATAACCGCGAATGGCGACACGTCACGCAGCCCGACGCTGTACGGTACGTACCGTATAACATCTATTAATCGCTAAGTCTCCTATTTACTGCACAGAGTGTTAATGAAACAAATACAAACTATTAGAAGTTTTACGGCGGGCCACAGTACTTTCCCATCGGCATTAAATCCACCATCTGGAAATTTAATACCGACAGCAAATTTACGGTAAATTTAAGACAATTTAAGACCTTAATTACCTGGATTTTAATTTAAGACATTTTAAGACTTTTTAAGGACCCGCGGGAACCCTGTAAAAACTCTGTTTCTCACCTGGCTGTGCGGTGACAGGTTCATCTGCTCTGTGCTCTACAGGAGGAAGGCGGAGCATGTATGCAAAAACACAGCCACCATTGGTTCCTGCCCATAGGGAGGGTGTGTTATGTGAACCTACAAGAAAATTAAGAGACATGTCTGAAAATGCTTCCATGTACATTAAAATGGTAAATAACCAGTTGTTCTATTCAGATGTAGTTAGTCGTCTCTGGATGGGACATTTCAGTGTAGTTTACAGGCAAAGTCCAGACTGGGAAACTCACTGTCTGAGAGGAAGGTATCAGCAAAGTAGAGTGTCCGTACAAGACCAGTGAAGGAGTCATCTGAGGAACGAGCTTCAATCTTCCTCTGGACGGGAGCCAGCTCCATCTCTGCCAGTTCAGCCTCCAAACGAGCATTAGCCTCCTGGAGCTGTTGAAGGAGAGAAGAGTCGAGACAAGGAGAAATAAGTAAAACATGTGACAACCTAGACATGAGGAGAATGTGGGCAATTCTTGCCTAGAGCAGTACTCTGATGCCACCTTAGCAGCGTTGTTGACGTGATGTTTTCTTAGAGAGACTCTGCTTCGTCTGATTCTCCTGAAAGACTGTCGGAGGGATTTTTTTATGCTCTTTACTCTGGACAGAGGTCCCTCCATGGCCAGCTGGTCACTGGGGTTTAGTGTGCACCTACAATTTGGAAAATACTGAATTAGCACATACAGTGATTAATGGAAATATACACAAATATCATGCTCACTCCAATATGCATTATATTTCAACCAGGAAAATGTCTTTTTATGTATGTTTATACACAACGGTCTCAACAGGACTGTAACTTAAAGCAGCTGTAACAGGCCAATAGCTAAGGAAACATTGCTTATAGCATAAAAAATGTATCCAAACCAACTGTAAAAGGTTAATGGCACGTGTAACTATGCAACTGCTACAACCTGAAGCAGAAATCCTGCAGAGAACAAACAGTGATTAGTCTATATACACATAAAGCTTTAATCTCAGTCTCTGGATCTCCTTACTTTATGAGGACGTTGTTCTTCTGCTGGTAATCATATAACCCAAAGCCGTGGCTGGTGCCAAATGCTACCAGCTTCCACTCTGAGTGCAATGTGAGGGCAGTGACCACAGCAGGAGGCTGGCACTGGACCAGAGCAAAGGGCTGGAAGCCTGGAGGAAACAACACCGGCTCCTCACGCACGTCCAGCCGAGTGTGGCCCTAATGGACAAGAAAAACATCAAAATGACAGTGCTTGATGGTTCAGTGCGTAACAAATAATGATAAAAAGGATGTACCAGGAACGAACCAGTGCTATTAGATTTGACAGCTATCAGGAAATACCAAGTACAGCATTAAAATTGTAATGGAGTAAATGAAAGTATTTATCTCATAACATGTCAACACTAAGCCAGTGTCTGTTTTAGTCATTTTTCCAGAGTCTGTCTAAAATCTAAAAACATCAGCTTGGTGTTGTAGTGAAAATGTAGCTTTGTAGAAATCATGTCATATAGCTGACCAAACAGATGGTGGCAATAGTGAAGAAGCCATAATGCAAACCCTCTCTTACTGAAATTGTTGTTATAAATGCACTCAAGATGGCAAGAAGCTACCACAGAAATAGTGTACCATTTTCCCATTAGTGGTTTTCTGTGGCTTGCTTGCTCATGTGTCCCTCATGCACTCTCTTTAAGAGGACAAGATCACTTTTAGAGTTTTAACATAGATGGATATATTTGCAGAAACAAGCTGAATTGCCTGGTGTGGATGAAGCTAAGAATACACATCATCTCAATAACCAGTCCAGTGTTTGCCTTTACCTTCCAGCGGAATCCCTCTTGGCCCTGTAGCAAGTCTACAACTTTAGCCTCCACTGTCTGCTCTGCTGCCTCGTCATTCAGCTCCAGCACCAGGATCTACAAAGACAAACCAACACCAGGAATAAACACAGTGATGTGATATCAACTGAGTCTAGGTGGTAGGACCCTCATTTTACATCATGGTATATTTAGAAGATTGGATCATAATAAAAATCACCAGCCCTGTGCAACCCTCTAAAAGGAGAAGAAAGAAATTTCACTTCCCCTCTAAACACTTCAGCAAAATATTCGTTCAGTCATACAAACTTTTGCTATAGTTGTCTGACTCTTTCTTTCCATTTCTTGTTGACACAACATTATAGAATATCTAGTGAAGGAAAAAATCCCTGATTCCATCAGTACAACAACCAAGACATCTTAAAGTGACCCTGCTGCTCTCATTTCACACCTTGAAACAAACACTGTCTTCTACACTGTTTTGTTCTGTTCTTACTTCCTTCACAGATGTTTCACCTTGAAAGCCAATAACAATATTTTAACTTTGTCTGTATGCACTGACTTACAATTTAGGATTTTCTAGTGTAGTAGTAGTACTGTAGGGATGAAGCGGCAGAGGGGATGAAGTAGTTGAAAGGAATACAGTGTATAAGCCATGATGTAAATTCCAGTCAGTTGATAGAAATGAGCAGTCACCTGTCCCGCCGTGCCAGCTACAGTCAGATAACCACTATATTTACAGAGATGGATCTTCTGAATGCCAAGCCTCGGGTCGTCACTGTAAGGGTCAAAACAGCCAACCTGGAAAGAAACATGTCGTGGAATGCAGGTTAGGGTTGTAGTTTTAAAGTTGTTGGTCTTGTAATGAACAGAAGGAAAACTCTAAATGAAAATGAAATGTAGGAAAGGTTACAATATCCAGACTTCAAGTCAGACTCTGAAAATATAGGACCCAACATAAAGATTTCCCATACTGTAGGAACCCGCCCATTGCCAACCATGTCTGTCAAACTCTACATTCACATTTGTGGCATAATTTGCAGTTCAAACTCCAAACTGATATTTTCTCAGGCTTTACAAAGCTCCAGCAGAACGATGTAACTGACTGACTAATACGCTGCATGATGAGTAAGTTTATATTTTTGCATAAAACTGGTGGTGTTGTCCTTTAAGATAACATAAAACAACCTAGTACACAATCAAAAAGGCCTTTTTTGGTATTACCAGTGAAAATGGTCCACCTTTAACCTCTGTCCAGTGGTGGGTGGTGCTCTATGCTTTGCTAACAAGCAGTTTAAATTCAAAGGAGAGATGCCACTCCACTCACACTCCCAATGGCTACCAGATACAGTTATATATCTTAAACTAGAGATGATCTGGTGCTGACTTAGTAGATCATCTCTAGAGCCAACATTTCATAAAACACAGGAAATTAGACTAAAAGTGTGCATTAATGTTTCCTGAGTCTGACACATGTACAATATTAACTGAGAATGTGTGAACCAGCCTATGTGATTACATGGCGCCTTACAATTGCTACTGAAATGTTTATGTATACTTCTAATGTATTAGTGTGACTATTATTTTTTGGTTTTCCTGTAATTTAAGTCCTTCTGTCTACTTCCTTTCCTTTGGAAGAATTTTAATATATTCAGTTAATTTAGCTGTTCTTATGCTTACCTGTCAACTCAACAATATACTATGCTGTGCTGTCTTGATCTTGGTGGGGGTATTGTTAGAGACCGACGGTTTTGGCACTGCCAAGTTCAGAGCTGTCTGAAACAGTGGTTCTCCAGAATATTAAACCACATTCAGTGACTGTGCCAGGGCTGGGGCGGCTCATCAGTGTAATGACATGACTGATGACAACAACTGTGAAAGCATCCTTGAGTGCTTTGTCCAGATTGCAGTGACAGATAACACCATCCTGTTTACTTTTCATCTCCAGCCAAGCCTGTTACAGATTGTTATGATTATCAACAAGTGGAAACTGTTCTGGTCGTACTGTCATGTAAAAATGATTTTTCTAAGTGTTTCTTCATCATCTCCATGCACAAAGTAATTTCTGCATCGCTGCTGTTGTAGCAGGCGTGTTTTTAACAGACACTGAACTACAAATAAAAAGATGTTCGAAAAAGAAAACAAACCGATTTCTTTTTGT
Organism: Dascyllus trimaculatus; assembly: GCA_024666655.1. Lineage (NCBI taxonomy): Eukaryota > Metazoa > Chordata > Actinopteri > Pomacentridae > Dascyllus > Dascyllus trimaculatus. Next base: position 28,616,878 of record CM045463.1, on the reverse strand, counting down.
GAAGTGTATTACAAACACAGACCTTTCTAAATGGAGGCCACTCTCCTTCAGCCCCTTGGTTCATGTTGTCATTAGGATCAGCATCTGTGTGGAACACTCCAGCTGTGCTCAGCTTGTACATGGGATACAGACAGACTCCTGATGCATCCCAGAAACGCACTGTTCCATCCTCATGCCTTTAAGTACAAATAAACATGTCGCTGTTAAAGTGATTTGCAGGATGTCATAGAATGCTTCCAAACAGATGAAAGACGAAGTGCAGGTGTACCAACCCTGTTAGCAGCAAGTCTCTCTGTGGAGGATCAGGAGCCAGGTTCTGACCACCTGTTATTGGCCATGGCTGACATGGAGAAAGGGGAAATGAAAGTTTAAGAGTAAGACCAACTTAAAGCCATCTGTTCAATCTGAAATGAAGGAATGCATACACATTTGGGGCACTTCATGCTATATATGATGAACACTCCTGCAGGGGATTTCTTTGAAATCCCACCCAGTTTCTGTTATGTTCTGTTCCTGAGCACTGTAAAAGAAATATATTTTAGGGGCTGACCTGATCCTGGTAATTCAGATTCTGAGATACTCCTAGCATGTGTTTAAACATACTGCTTGGGGTGATGGTTTTAAAAAGCAGATAAACAAAAGGTGATTGTAAGGGAATCAAAACATGGAGCACACTATGACACAAGGTTTTGGGCACACTATATTAAACAGTGTTTTAACCCTCTGAACCCCAAAACCTGCCGATGGTTTTGAAAGGGGTCTTAATTCAAAATATGAAACTGCCAAAATGACACTATTCATCATCAGAGACTGTAAAAGCAGGAAGAATTGTCGGAATTTGGACTTTCCAACGTCCTTGACTTATACATGACTTTTGGTTAAGCCAGAAAATAGATACCAAATCCAAGGTAAAGATCGGGATACCTAATCAAAATCATTTTATTCTACATGTGTCATTTGAATATTTGCCAAAAATAAATTGTTTGCATTGATTGTGTTGTAAACAAAACAGTATGCATGTAAAGGTGCAGGACTGCACAGTGCAGTGAAAAATGAGCACACAGTAAGTTAGAATGTGAAAGGAGTAAAGAATAATGCACAGAAACTTCTTGGAGTTCAGAGGGTTAAACAGGGCCAAGGCTAGGAAGAGTAAAATGTATGACACTTCTATAGTAACCCATGACTGAAGAAAATGTAGCATCATTTCAGGAGCGTGTTTCCAAGATTATGGACTTGCTCAATCAACCATAACATTCATATCATGACTTTTCTGTCAGATACATTTCACCATTTAGGTCCGGCTTGACAGAGGAGACATTTTTTCTTGAACTTAACTTATTAAAAAAACTTTATTTCCTAAGCATTTTTAAAAAACACTGTTCAACATAAATGCAAGATGTGAACAAAAAGGACAGACTTGCTTAAACACAGGTGTACCTTTTTAGAGTAGTGTGTAGTCTGCAGCTCTCCAGCAGCGATGACCCTCTCCCACAATTTAAGGGGGATGGCAGAGACATGATGGGAGCAGGTGATGGCTGAGCTGTGGAGGGGGACCAGATAAGGTGTCTGAATGACAGGCCAGCAATCCGTCTGCAGGTCGATCACTACCAGCTCCTCCTCCACCAGGACCACCAGCGCACTGGGATCTCCTGCAGGTGGACAGAGCACCAACAGCAGTTACACAAACTGATCTGGTCTACATGGTTTTCTTCTGTGCTGGGTAAATCTGAGAAGGGAAAACTTTCTGGCTTTGTAAATGTCTCACATAACCACACCGAAACAAAAGCAAAACAGGCTAATACTCCCAGCATGGAAGCCACAGGGATGGATTGATGCTCTCCAGTCAGACAGAAGACTATGTATTTTGGCGTCTGTCCTCAGACTGGCGTTTTTCATGTTTTCCTTAACGCTGCTCTGATAGTAGCATGTTGCATGCATGTAGCATAGCTTATGCCCTCTGGATTTGACATCGCTGTTGTATGTCATGTTGCAAGTGATACAAAACACAATGACATTCGGTTTGAACAGCCAGAGTAAGAAATCTCTAGAAATCTGCTTAGAGTCGCTCTGCAACCCACCTCTAAATATAATTTATGTCAGATTTGTAAAGATCCCATTTAATCTGCTTTTTTTGCTGTCCAGATTTTATATTACCTGGATATGTCAAAAAATAGATTAGGATCAGCAGTCTGAACACAGCCTTAAAGGTTGAAAACTACTGGGTAAATAAACATCTTTGGGTTCTTACAAAGCTGGATTTGGTGGGCTCCCTACCCTGCAGAATGGATGTGTCTTGTTTATATTATGGAGAAGAAATTAATCAAATTACTGCAGAAAGCTAGGTGTAAACAGGTTACTTGAATGCACATAAGTGCACATAGTGGCAACACCATAGTCACTGAAAAGTGAGGAGAAAGGGAAAAGGCTTATGGAAAATTTCTTGAAAAATCTGTGTCTGACCTAACTGATTAGGAATTATGTACTAATATAAATATATCAGTATATAATCACATTTACTTAGTAAAACAGTGAAAAATCTAAACTGAAGTAATGACTGAGTGTGTTTGTTGTATGCAGAGTGGCTGCTTTGTGTTGCCTGCCTGTGTGCTGCGGTCCATCTCTGATGACGAAGAAGTCGATGATCCTGGAAGTGAAGTCCAAGGCTACATGTGTCTTACTGTGGATCACTGTGATACAGTGCCTATCCCCATAGCTGGCTCTGGGCATACCACCACTGAACAGCAGGAATGGAGGCCTACACACACATGTACACAGGTTCAAGTTCAGTTCAGTTTGCCCAAAGGCTAATGTTTAACTACAGCTCCTGTAACATATTGAGGAGTTAAACATTAGAACAGTGAGAATGCTAGGACAACTTTTACTGAGGAAAGCTGTGTAAAACATGTCACGAGTGAATTTCACTGTTGAATGAAGAGAACTTACCCTTCTTCTGTAGGGAGCTGAATTATTTTAGAAATGGCCTTGCAAGGGAAATGTCCTACAGTGATAAAAAGGAGGTTTTTTTTCATCAGAATCAAAAAAAGCATATTTCATGTGTGGCACTGAACTGAAATGTCACAGCTTTTCCTTCTCACCATAAGGAATGTCTGATTTTTCCTCCTCCTCGTTGACATCCTCACCACCCACCATCCATCGGCAATAGCTTCCATCACTGTGTGAACTGAGAATGTAGCTTCCGTCCTCAGTCCACCACACGCTCTCCAGTTGCTATGGTTGCATTGGAATACATAAAAATATATATCAAGATTACATATGCTGGGTGTAAACACAGTTTGTACAGGACTGGCTGATATTCTATTACCTGTGTGGCAGGGATATGCTGAATGGCACACTGTTTCTCCAAATCCCAGATGACCATGAGACCCCGTCCGTAGCCAATAACAACCTGATTTGGGTTGATTGGGTTCTCTTGTAAGGCTTCTACGTGTTCCAGATTCCTGCGGCCGATGTAGTCGTCCGGCACACTGGAGTGAGAAAACGCAAGGAAAAGAAGAAAAAATAAGACAACACAGCGACAGACACAACATCATATTCACTGTTGATCTGTAGGGGTTGAGAAGCAGTGTGATATATTAAATCTTGTGTGTGACAACAGTTTAGCCAGAGCAATGAATACACTGTCCATGGTCGATAAATAATAGGGTTTAAACCCTGAGCAGGTAGAACCCCATTGTACTGTATAGTAATAATATTAATAACAACAACCGTTATACATAACATGCTGATGTGTATGTATATTAGATCATTGCGACCAATATCACTCATGCTGAAGTAAGAGTTTGTTCAACAAAATGCGGGGGGGATTAGGCAGACACAAGGTGGTGTGAACTTTTACAGTTACAGCCCAACTAACTGGCCGTTTTAGTCTTCCTATCTGCATTGCAGTATAGGGTTCACCCGCACTCCTAAGGTGATGTAATAACTAACAACGTCAATTTGGAACCTGCCAAAACATTAACAACGAAGAAACTGAGATGATCACTGTTAGTCATGTTAGCCTATGTAGCAAATTTTTCATTGATGGTAATGTTTGAAAGAAGCAGAGGACTCAAAGAGCACTTCAACAAAGTAGAAAAAAGTTGTGCTTGTTGTTGTATTTATGAGTTAAGCATTACGACCCACCCGCTTTTCAAGGCCCCTCAGAAGTACCTATCCCAAAACTTGTACGCTTTTCTTCCTAAAGCAGCCCTGAAAGAGGTGCTACCAGTGTGGTTCCTGCTTTTGGAACATGTACAAAATCTCCTGCTGGTGCACTGAAAACATTTATAATGGATGCTTTACCATCACGGCTGTTGATTTGTAGCCTATTGTTGAGAATCACAACCACTGTAATAAAATGATCATACAGCAGACAGAAGAATTACATGGTTGAACACAGAGAGACAGACTCTAGTCCGATGGAATGTTCTTCTGGATAGAGCATACAGCCAAACAGTTGTTTGCACATTACAGTGCTGTATATGGAAGTGGAACATTTTAATTTTTCGTGCAGTTGCCTAGTCCTTAGCACCGTTTCCTCCCCTAAATGTACTAATCACAGACAGACAACCTCACAACAGATGTAACCAAATTCACAAAACTACCCAACTTAATTAGAAATACAACTCCACAATGTGTGTTGATGTTTTGCAGTTGCCCACCTAGCAGCAACTTGGTCAAGGCTGATGTTCCGCTCTTCCAGCTCTCGGAATCCTGGGACTTCAACTATGAACACATGTCCACCTTCTGTCCCCAGCAGCAGCAGCTCCCCTGAGGAGTGAGCCAGTACTGCAGTCACTCTGGTCACACTTGGAGGGGCGCTGAGGAAGAAATGAGGAGGAAGGTGATATCAATTAGAATGTCAGGTAGCCGTTTCTTGGATAAATGGATGGTGACACAGATTTATGGATGCAGAGGAATATGCCTTTAACCAACTCATTCCAAGAACTAAGAATTGAGTTAGTCAGAAATAGGTCCTGTTAGTATTGTAAAAAAAAATTCCTTTGTTTTCTGCTTTCTGCATACTCTTCCACCCTCACCGAAGCTTGGTGGTGGGACAGTGCTACATTTGGGATCAAAAATTTAAACTGGATTTGCTGCAGTTAAAATGCAAGTAGAATTCCTGAGTTCACAAAAAGGTCTCTGGAAAAGCTCCTGTGGAAGGAGGGAAATGATGCTGTAAACATGTGATTTACCCAGGAGGTCCAGTGAGTGTGAAGCGTCCAATCTCCAGAAGTTCAGAAAGTCCCTTGTGGCCTCTTAAAGTCCACATGTGCAGACTGTTGTCATCCAGCAAAGTCACCAGTTCAACCTAAACAATAGTCACAATCCAAAGAATACTGTTCAGAACAGTGGGCAGCTGGAACACATTTTCTTAATGCTCTATGTTGCAAATTTAAAGAGCACAAATGCTGTTGCTGTGTTTCATGTGCTTGTTCTCTGACGGTACCTGGTGCGGCATAAAGTGCACCTGTGTGACGGCAGCATTCTCGTCATGTAGACCCATGAACTCCACACCTGGAGCTCCGTACCTGAACACTAGTAAAGGAAAGTCTGAATTTATGACAGATGCAGACACATCCACAATAAGGACACCAGGAGCCTATATCAACAGTAAGATTAATTTAAGGCCCACCAGCCTTACAGTGAGAGGTGGAGAATTAAACATTGAGGTTACAGGATGCAGTCTGTAAAAAGAAAACAGACATTTGGCCAAATGCCAAAGTAGAGGGCTACAATCCTTCCTGGGGAACATCAGAGGGTTGAAGAGGAGGCAAAGAGGTAAGCTTGAGTCAAAAAGCCTACTTCCCTTGGCAGTCATAAACCAGTTAGTCCTGAACAAACATGTATTTTCAAGACTGATTTCAACTAACAGAAGAGGATTAGTGGGCCACTGGAACTCTTGATCTTACGTTCTTTGCTACTCATCATATATTGCAATTTAAACATAATGGTTCTGTCCATGTTACGCTCCTGTAGGAATGATTTTTCCTAGTAAAGCTGACTGGTCACTGGGCAGTGAACATGTTCTGATTCAATCTTCTGAACTGAATATGCTTCAGTCAAGCAACATTTTTAGACAAATTTCCACCTTTATCCATTTTGATTTTGTTTTGTTTTCTATACTTTTAAAAATATTTTATTAGATTTGATTGATTGGTTGGTTTCCGTTGTGACTTACACCAATTAGAAATTAACTTCGTTCTTAATACCAGAAACCCTAATGTCCCTGTATCAACCAACAACGTAACAACATTTTGCCAATAATGTATTGAGTTATTATGTTAATGGTTTAGCATTAAAAAAATCCTTTAATAATGTATTAACACATAAGTAGGACTGCATTTCTTGGAAATAAAAGATTTTTTTGGAGTTTTTGTGTAGTTTGCTCATCAAAAATGGTTATAATGGATGGCAGTCGTTATATTCATCATAACATCCCATGTAGCTCTCACTCTCCTTAATTAAGGTTAGAAGAGCCAATCTGAGAATTATTTGTTGTACAAAACCTTTATTTAGGATATTGTTTATTTGCTTAGATATGTAAATTCATCATTTCCTGTCAGTGTCTCTGTTGGATGTTGCATTGTCAAATGAATTTACCACATTTTGTTCTTGGAAAACATTTCAATGAAACTTTGTTCTCAAACATTTCTCAAGTTAAATCGATTCAGTCCTCACTTCAAACTGGATTTAAAGAATTGGACTCGCTCTATAATGGCACTTAACTCCAATATACAACACAGAACATGAACAATCATTTACAAACGTTAAAAAAATGTGGGAGTATTATGTACTATTGGCTCAAAAACTTTATTATTACATTACTGGCTTTATTACATTTAAAATGGCCAAAATTACGATGTTATTGGTTGCTACAGTCCTGTATGAAGTACAGGCTCCAGGTAGGTAGTATACTGTGCAGGGAGTCTGTCAAACAACATGAGGAGTACAACTCAATCTCCCATGCTGCTGAAGGGTCAAAGAGCAGACCAGTGAGGCAGTTCCAGGGCTGCTGCAGTGTATGTGACCCTAACCTCACTGTAAAGACACTGACGAAAGCATCACATTATCAAATGATTGGTGCTACATAAAAAGAACAGAATCTGCTCTGTCCCTTGACATAGCTTGAAGTTGACTCACAGCATTTATTGAGAGATTCTCCTTTATCTGAGCCCTCTTGCTATTTCATCCAGGAACAATCTGCTGCATTGTATGAACGGATAAGGCTAATGAGAGAAGGTACCGCCACTATCAAAACCAGTGCGCGTCTCTTTGTCAATGGGGACAGTGTACCGACTGGCTCCACTGCACAGTCAATGAATAATTGTGCGAAAGGCTATGACAGACGCCACTGTTTAACAATACCAGGTGGCACTGAGCAACAGTGTGGGAAAATGTCATACCTGAACCACATGAGGATTTAGCAGCGTGACAGGCATTCATTAGCACCACCTACCTCAAGTTCAAACATGATGCTCAAGTTCCTCCCTAGCAGATATTTATTCACAAGTGGAGTAAAGGATACAGTTTGATTGCCCCAGAGCGGGTGCCGATGGCAAGCAGCTGCAGGGAAGGACTGTAGCCCAGGGCGCTGGGCTGGTGGGGGAATCCATGCTCCACTGTCTGAGGAGGAGAGAGTGGACAGACAGGAGGAGGGTGACACAGAGCTGTAACCACAGACACAATGACAGGACATCACTGAGACAAGAAACTGAGCACAGTGTTTATTTTTATTCCCTCAGTGTTGGCATCAGGGTCTTTTATTTCTTTAATTGTTTTTGATTGTTAGTAAATCTGAAAAGCCTCATTAACACTGACAGCAATCAGTAGCTCATTAAAAAGAAATGTTACTTCATTTGAAAACTACTGCATTCCTTTTAGCTAAATCAGAGTAAGACTGTACACATTAAACTATGTGTATGTACAGTGGTAGAAATATAGATAGTTGAGGACATGTCTCTCTTGATAATGAGATCCCATGTCTCTTTGACATTACCTGCATAAATAACGGTTAAATAAAAAAAAGATATTTACAGCTCTGCATGGTTCTGCTTTATAAATCTCCATCATTAGATATATTTTATATTTTTTGACATCTAATGTTCATTGAATAAGAATTAAAAATGCTCACTCCCTTGTCTAGCTGTAAAAGCATGCAGCCACACCTTTGATCATGTTTGAATTACTGTTAATTTCATCAAAAAAATTAATGATTTGTTGTTGACCAAATATTTACAACAAAAGTGAGAGTAATACTAAATAAAACACATACTTTGAAGACAAGAACAATGACCAAATGCATTAATTTTGCCATCAAATAAAAACTATAGGTTAATCTGAAACACACTTGAATGGATAAATAAATCAACTAGTGTTTGAATGCACAGTCACATTACCGGTAATTGATATTAGTAAAGCACTGATTGAAATACTCAGATGAGTCACAGTATTAAATCCACTGACAGGTGAAGTGAAAGCACTGATCATCATGTTGCAATGCACTGTTCTGCTGGGAAACCTTGGGTCCTGGCATTCATATAGATATTACTAACACATACCACCTACTTAAACATTGCTCCAGACCAAGCACAGGTGGGACATTACTATATACACTATATTGCAAATAGTATTGGGAATTTGGGGATAACATCTTGTGGACTGATGAGTCAAAGGTGGAACTTTTTGGAAGACGTGGGTCCCATTACATCTGGTGTAAAGCTATTACTGCATTCCACAAGAGGAACATCATACCAACAGTGAAACATGGTGGTGGTAGTGTGATGGTTTGGGGCTGCTTTGCTTCCACAGGACCTGGACAACTTGTCATAATTGATGGAGCCATGAATTCTGCTTTCTATCAGAAAATCCTCCTGGAGAATATCCACCCATCAGTTCATGCTCTAAAGCTCAACACAAATGGTTTATGCAGCAAGACAAAGACCCAAAGCACACAAACAAGTCCACCTCTGAATAGCTCAAAAAGAACTAAATTAAGGTTTTGGATTGGCCGAGTCAAAGTCCGGACTTCAGTCCACTTGAAATGCTTGGCAATACCTTAAAGGGGCAGATCATGCTCGAAAACCATCTATTGTGACCAAATTAAAAACTATTCTGCAGAGAAGGGTGAGCCAAAATTCCTCCATGGCGATGTAAAACACTGATCACAAGCTATCACAAACGTTTAACTGCAGCTGTTGCTGCCAAGGGTGGACCAACCAGTTATTAGTTTTTAGAGGGGCAATCACTTTTTCACTGGGGTGATATAGGTTTTCAATAAATCTTCAACAAATCATCATTTAACAACTGCATTTTGTGTTTTGTGGGCTATCTTTGTCATTAAATACATGTGGAACACTTAGGTGTGAGAAATATTCAAAAATATAAGACATCAGCAAACACTTTTTAACAGCACTGCATATGTAACAATGATTCTAATAAGCTGTTTTTCTGTATGACAAAAGACTAGAGACAGGGAAAACAACAGCAGAGGCTAGAACAAAAAAAAACACAAAGTGAAGCTTCCCTGTATTTAAACAAATTCCATCCAAATTCAGAGTAAAATAGAAGTGAACACAAAGTGGCCAACAAAACTCTAAGTTATCTTCAACCTCTGAACATTTCACTATTTGCTGAAGTCAGACACATTCATGCTGGAGACTGCACTCTGCCTGTCTGACTCCCTGTGTGCTGTCAGTCTGCTGTTATACAGACACAACACGATAGTAGAAAAAGTCGGGACAATAGGATAAACACATCTTTAATTCAAACCAAAACAGCACGTCTGGCTCCTACATGTGCATCCACAGTAACCACTTTAGAACATGTGCTCTAACTATCTGCATAAACTTTTTTCACTAACTGTTTACTTAAATGCATGTAAAAAACGTGCAGATGAATTTTTTTTGGAAGGATTTGCGGACATAGTTGTTGCTTTCACCATCTGTTTAATCATGTCTCTGGCCCCAGTGTTCCTTACCATCTATTGTGATATTGTCTTCCACTACGTATTAGATCTAAACAGTGCGATGCACAGGGGTTTACTTGCCTTGTTAAATTGGAAGAGTTCCTGTTTCAGTCTATCCCTCTGGGACTCCTGGCCATGTCGCCTGAACCTTTTCATCCCGTCTCAGCACCAACGTGGAGCCTGCAGGCCCACTGACGCTTGCTGACAGCAGGAAGGAGAGAGAAGATATAGATGTTAGATAGGAATAAGGAGCAGTGTGTTGAATTTTTGTCTCTTTGTCAGTGAAAAACACTTATTGTTTCTACGCCAACAGTTATCAACTGTCCTCTTCCTTGAGCTGTGCCTACAGAAGATGTTTCAGTCATGTCGTCTCAAGGAACTGATGTCATTTCAATCGGTTTACACAGCCTGTTATACACTCACAACTGCAAGCCTAAGTGTAGTTTTTAGCTTCAAGTCTGCTTCCCTGGATTTTACACGTGTAATGGGCTGTGAGCTCTGCCAAATCATGGTTATAGCTGAACACATCCTGTGTAGCACAGGTGGAGCACCGGAGCTGCTGCTGCTGCTGTTTACCTAACACACCTCTCATGCTACACCTTCTCTGTACACACTCTCTGACGTTGGGATTTTTTATTAGGCTTGTTAAAAATCATTTGTGGTCTTGGTTTACTTGAGATCTATTCATTTCCCCTTGTAGCTGATGTACGAATTAAGTGTTTTCCTATTTTCTTCTTAGTGGAATTTGAGAATAAGAAGCAAATACACTCAAGAACAGAAACCTACTTATGTTTGGTCCTTCTTTTACTACATCTTGGTACATTAAGTGATCTGACATGCTGAACTCATGACAGCAGGCTTACTGGGTCACACCAGGTAACATTCCTATAACACTTCAAACACAGCACAAGTCTGAACTGCATGCCCTCAGATTAAAATAAAGCACCACGAGGTCTTGGCTCTGCCTTTTCAAAATAACTATTAAATTTCATCTCATGCACAAAAAAAATCAGTTTTGACAAAATTTAAAACAGTGTGGCCAGTCTTAAGTTCTGAGACAATCTTCTAACATTGATTATGTTGGTAAACATTTGTTTGTGGGGTAAGAGTTCCCAATGTCCAGGAGGATCATTAATTAAATCAATCAACATCAAAGCTGTTGCACAACAAGGAAAGACATCATTTTAACACTAGACAGTAGAAGCACCACAAGTGAACAATGTTTATGTAGCTGGCTGTTATGTGCTGGAATAACTCCAGGTAATTATATGCTGCTTCTTATTTGGACCTGACTATTAAGAAAAGTGGCAGCCTTACAAATGTGGATTTTAACTGTTTGAATAGGGCCTGACACAAACATGAGGAAACATACGTCTGTTAAAGTGTCGGGCTCTGTGGCTGTCCCACAGCACGCAGCGTCATGTGAAGCAAAAGTTCATCCACAATGTGGCTTGTAGGCCTCTGTACTGTGTGTGCGCTCTGTGGCTCCCTTACTCACTGACACTCAGCTATGCAAAAGAAAATCTGTTCGGAGCACAAGATTTCAGACAGAGCAACAGAAAAGCTCTTAACTGTGGTCAGACACATGATCCACAGTGTCACAAGTCCCTGACAAAGGCCCGCACCATGAGTCACAGTTTTCCGTCTGAACCAGCTCATTGGTGTTGGTCAAAATCCAGACATAGTTCTGTTATTACCTTTATATCAGCAGCGCTGCCCTGACTCACTGTTGGTTGCGTCACACATTTCCAACTTGAGCTTCCTCAAAATCCCCTTTCAGACATGCCCTCCATTACATTAACCTGATGGCAATCTAATGTGTTGGCTTTATGTCTGAATGGACACCCTGGTCACATTTCTTTAAAAGTCGCGCCAGCTATGTTCCCAGATCTGACATAGTTTCAACTTTCACTAAGTGTGAACTGAACCATCACATTAAAGGACAGACACACACAAGCAGCGGTACTTTGAGTTCTGTGAAGTGATTTAGGGAAGGATTTTTCCACATTACAGCATATTCATCTGATAACATCACAGGGAGGTTTAATATACAGTCCCTCGCCATATCGTGGTTCACTTTCCGTGGTCTCACTGTATTGCAGATTTTTAAATTGCATATAAAACATGTAGCGTACCGCAGACGAGTAGACGGACGTATGCAAAACAAAGCTATGGCCGCTTCCGCTTGAGCTAGTTGGTCGCTGATTGATTGGCGGTGGTTGAAGCCAGCCAGAACCTGCAGTCCCACACAGTGACTGTATACTGGAAATAACCATCAGAGAACTGGTGACAGTTTGTAGGATTACCTGCCACATCATCATCAGTTTCCCGGTAGGCAGTCAGATGTCCTCTGTGTCAGTGTGTTTAAAATATGGCAAAGTTTTTCTGAAGTGGGCGTTTCAAGTGGATCGGTGCGCCGCTAGTTCCATTATCGGACACGGCTGTAGAAGCTTCTCTTGATGGATAGGTTTAAGAGTGTAGGAAAGGTTTAGGAGCATAGGAGGTGTTTATAAGAGTGTGGGAAAGGTTAATAACAGTATGGGGAGGGTTTATAAAGCCTTAAAATATATATAAAATAAACAACCTAACCCCCACGATAGATGAGGGATTACTGTACACCTTTTCAAGGTCTTTCACGGTACAATTTCAAATCTATTAGCCTACCAAATGAAATGTCCATATTAATAGGGTTAGGTTACTGCAATGAAACAGACAATAACCACTTAAAGATTAATGGAACTTGGAGTTTTTTCCTCACAAGACATTAACAGGATCTTTCTTCCAGCTGTTTACAAACAGTTTAATACCCGCTTTTTAAAAATTCATATCATTATAAATGATCACCAAGAGAATGTGGAGAGCAAATCAGTCCGGACTAGGGATCAGATGGCAGGTCAGACTGTGTAAGTCTATGTGTCTCCACATCAGACAGGTCAGCGATCATACAGAACAGCAGTATAGTTTCTAGCAGTTTTGAACTGCAGCACTAGATAGTGGTAGGAACCATGAGCGTCTCCAAAGAGAGATCTGCACACATTCACGCACACAGCAACAGCAGGAACCTAATTAATTAGGTTTACCTCCAAATTATTCCAACATGGAGAAAGGGCAGACCATTTCCTACGAGCAACAAATGCTTAGCTTAGATTTAGTCTGCAATTGTACTTTGTGTGTTGGGTAGTTTTGATAAATGACAAATATTTCAATTTATTTGGCAACTAAAAGGCACAAAACCTTATCTTTTGCTCCCTCTGTGATGTTTTTGGACCAATATTGGCAATAAAATGTGGAAAACAACTCCCCCAAATCACTTCAAACAACTCAAAGTATGCTGTAATTTGTGTGCCAATTTGTTAAGGTGTCAGCATAGAGAGAGAGATTAGACTTGTGCCATCTTTAAAGGGGCACATACATGTTTCAAGGTTTGACCAGGTCGGACTGCTGTTGCAACTTTTGCAGAAAAGTGACCAGGGTGCTCACTGAGACATTCAGCAGACATATTAGGATGCCATCACGTTAATGGAAAGGAGTGCATGTCTGAAAGGCGCTTTGGAGAACCTGCCACAGCTCTTTAGTGGATTTAGTCTGTGTCAGAGTCTACTGGCTCTTCATGTCGTCACAGTCTGGCTCCATGATGTTGCGATCAGGCTCTGTCAGAGCTTAGGAACAATCAGATGTTTCCCTGATGTTAATGTGTGATGATGCATGTGTGATAAGAATCATAACACTGAAAGTGGCTAAAAACGTTGCACACTAAGTGTTGTTAAATTCATTCATTCACATCAATGCTGATATTAAATGGTAACTGGTAAATGCTCTGCACTTATATAGCGCTTTTCTCTACCTTAGTGGTATCCAAAGCACTTTACAATGTGTTTCGCATTCACACATTCACACTCCAATGGGGACAGAGCTGCCATGCAAGGCGCTAATCTACCATTGGGAGAAACTTGGGATTCAGTGTCTTGCCCAAGGACACTTCGGCATGCGGAGGGGCCGGGGATCGAACCGCCAACCTTGCGATCCGTAGACAACCCACTCTACCACCTGAGCCACAGCGGCCCTCAGAACTCTCATGACAACTTTAACGTCCAACAACTGTAAAGACCCAAGACCTAAAATTTTAGAAAAAATGAATAGTGATGAGAATGCAAGTAATGCAGCATCAAGCAGCCAACAACAACTCTCACAGGAAAACGCCATCCATATTGTAGTGGCACATTATAAGCTTGTAGTCCTTGTAGACACAGAGTGTGTGTGAGACGGTCCAAGGAGAAGCAGTGGAGCAGAAAGTGGGAGCTCAAAGCTATAAGCTCTGCTGACAATGGCAGGGTGGGAGGTCTGCTTCACAAACATGATAGATCCTAAGGGCTAAAAGAAGAATCTACTGACGAAAAACGAAAGCAGGGATACAATCTGTACACAGGCACACATTTAAACAGTGAATCCAGCAAACAGTATGGAAAGCTATGACTCATCCTTTAAAACCAGCCCCCAACACATGCTACATGTCAGAGTTGAGTTTCTCTCTGCAGTTTTTACACATTCTAATCCGACAGTTGTTTCTCTCTAACCAGATTAATTGTGGCATTTTAAGTAAGCCAACAAACATTAGAGCACATATTACCCTGTCACTAAAATACACCCATGTGTTATTTCTACACTAGCTACTTATCAAGTGTCCAAAGCTGGGAACGAACATCACAATTATCTGATCTGCAGTGATGTTTAAGGCCATCAGTTCAAACAGTTAGATCAACCTCCTCCTCTGCTTCCTGTCAAAATTCTCTACTGCCTGACTGTGGCTAAGAAGAAGAAACAGCAGACTATTGAAAAAGCTGAGGAAATCAGGCAACAAGTCTGGAGCCTTTGGACAAACATATAATTTGTTTGGAAATAGGCATATTGGTAGTTCACGACTTTCCTTGGAGGACAAGTTGCACAGCCTTGTGGTGCTTCTGTGTCAGGAGGTAGACTTGTGTGCTGTGTTTTGATAGCCATACTTGCTGTATGACCTTGTTGACTGTAGGACATTATCTACTGACCAGCTGCCCAGAGTTGGGAACTCTTAGTACAATGACTGGAACATTATCAAGCTACCAACTAAAAGTGACTCACCTAAAATTCTGTGTACAGATCCGGATGTCTGTCTTTGAGCTTCTATTCATTTGAGGTGTCTCCTCCTCTTGTTCAAAATGTGGCACCATTTGTGTTCTAACGTTTGGTTGTCTATAACTTTTCCCTGATCATCATTTTGTAGAAACATTCTGTAGGTCAAACTACAGGGACCAAAAACGTGTAGTTTTGGTCCTTAATTCATAACTCCATGCTAGTGTAAAATAATTCAAATAATAACCAGCCTCACACCTCACCAGCTGCAATATAAAATGTTAGGGCTTCCTTCTAAATGTATTCATAAAAAAAGAAGCGTATACAGGCATCTAAATAAAGACGATATTGAGTCAAACCCATAGCCTTTGGTAAAACATTATATATAATAAGCAAACCCACCTAAAGACTCAACAGAAAATGAAATACAACTATTCTGAAAAGGGATTCATTATGTTTTGTCAAAAAGTCATAAAATACAATAAACTCACGCTTTGAGTTTTGGTAATTAGGTCCAACAAAGCTAAATCTCAAAACAGATTAGCTGGGTTTGTGAGAAAATGTTACATTCTCTAACATCTTAGATACAAAACAATTGATGGAGGCAATAGTGAGCAGATTCATGTACGATGAAAATGATCATTGGTGGCAGTCCAAATTACAACCATAAACTCTTATTTTCTAACTGTTGCTCAGTGATTTAAACTGTTCTACTGAAACTTCCCCAAACTCATTGTTCATGATCATTATTATTGGTATTATTATACAGTCATGATTACACAGAACTTGCAAAGTTTTTTGACAGGGAAAAACTGTTAGCATAACAGCAACTAACTAACTTCACAGGGAGATTGTTGAGCAGGCAATGATGTGAACGCACACAACACACAAAGTTTCATTTACATTGCCAAGAATGTGAACAACGTTGGTATTGTGACAGGAACTACCCGTTAGTTCCAGGTTAATTAGAAGAACAATAGCGTGTGAAAAGTGGGTAACACACAAACAGAACATATGAAGTCAGTTTCAGCCCAGTATGTCAGTGACAGTTTAGAATACAGCTACTCTATTGAGATGGGGCACAGAAGTATTGCACAAATATTGACCAAACTGTCAAAAAGGAATACTGTTAAGGAGGTTATCCTTCACATTGTGATTTCATTGGCAATCCAGATGGATTTTCCCACAAATTTAACTTGGCAAAACACAAACAGTGAATGCTTTGTCTATCATCACATGTTTGATCTACAGTGAACTCATTTCTCAACAAGATAAGGCCAACAACTGTATTTACCTTTGACTGCAAATTCAACAGCCTTATTGACTCATCTCACATAGTCTCATTCCGAAAAGTCATCCCTGCTGTTCAGTATACCATCCTGGATAGGTTTGCTCTCCCTCTGCAAGGTTCCCTTTGTATTTCCTTACTCAACAGGTCACTGATGTCATCAAATTCTCAGCATATCCACTGAACCATCTAACTTTAGAAAGGAGTCAGTGGAAGAAAAAAATGTACAAAACATGCCTGGACTTGACAATAGCCACCTCAGGATAAGGCAGCCCGACCAGCAGAGCTGCCGCGTGGCTTGTGTCTCTCACAGACATAGCTACCATTCTGCTTCAGAGCAAGAGGGACTTGCCAGGAAATGCCTGGCATCCAAAACATTTCACTTATGGACTTATGCAATCTGCAACTATGCTGGCACTTGCAGCAAGACAGGAAAAAGGATGCAACGACAATCACAGCTTCCTTAAATGACTTCTGATCAAGTCAGAAACTTGAAGTACAAACTTTTATATTGAATGTAGGGCTGGTCAGAATGGCAATTTCTGTGCTCCGGATATTCACGTCCAATTAAAGATGAATATGTGCGGGGGGCGCTTACCAATGGGGTGGGGTGCATGAGTAATCGCATCTCAAAAATATTAACTGGATACCACCATAACAACCGAATATTTGGATATTTGGGTCCACCCCTAATTGAATGTGCCAAAAAACCCCACATCCCAACAGTTGTATCAGAACCTGCTTGGCAGACTCTATAGTCTGAAAGAACTGGCTTGCACACACAGTCTGATCACAAAGGCACTTGTGACTATCAAGCACAATAAGGTACCAAATGAAACCTCTCTGTGATTGTGAACTGGACATCGCTGAGCTATTATTGGTTGTGGTGATGGAAACAAGTCCACTCAGGTCAGCACTGAGAGGTGTACTGCGAGTTAAGGTGTTACTGGTATCAGGTCTGTGCACACAGGAGAGGGTAATGAGGGGAGGAGAGGGGAGGAAATGGGAAGAAGAAGAATCCATCTGAGCAGCATGAAATAGAAATCATCAGGTGGGTGTTGCTGAAACTGGGGAACACCTTTCTACTGGTGAACACATGTGAAGCAGAGGTTACTTTCCTGTATTAAGACAGAAAAATGCAGTTAATAAGAGAACAGTGGGAGGAGTCCGTCACTAAAGCAAACACTACAGAGATGCTTCCTTCCAGTGTCCCTAACACAACAGAAATGAGATCTTGTCAGTTTTGGGTGTGGCTGGCAGGATATATCTCCCACCAACTCACTCCCTCCTTCCTGTAATCAGAACCAGGGAGAGGAATCTACAACACAAGGTTTACAGTAGTCGAGCTCAGATTCTAGCTGACAGTGCTTTCTGACCTGAGCTTAAGTGCAAATCATTCATATACCACTCAGGACAAGGAGTTTAAGGCCCACTTGCCTTTACCAAAATAGAGCCATGTGAGCAAAAGTAAAATGCATTTCAAATAAATGCATCACAGAAAACTTCAACAGGAACACCAGGAATGGCACAAATCACATTATCATCTAGATGTGGTCGACATGTCAGGTCTGCCAGACAATAGCGTCAATACACTGATGTTACAGATTGGTTAGTGTCCTATCAATTGTTTACTTGTGTCTAAATGTGTCAGGTTTTCTTGGTGGAGTGGTGATTGGAAGGAACACTGAGATAACATTTAGTGGTCCTTGTGAATACTATCCAAAATATACCCAAAACATCAGAGTAGGTCAAACAGTGTCACCTAAAAGGTGCATTTGTCGATGAAATGTCAGTGTACTAATTATGTGTCACCAAACAACTTCTGTTATCTCTACATTTACAAAACTGGTCCTTTGGGACCATGTATCCTTTCGGCAGATACACCTTGGGTTTCTTGCTGCTGCCCTTATTTTTTAATATGTTACTCAAGGTGGGCAAAATATTTCAAAAACCGTTTAGAATAATGACATCCAATGCAACAGTACAGGAACACACAGCCTTTAAAAGCCCCCAGAGTTAAATCAATACTTCTTAAATCCATGATTAAAAACCGTCAGTGGCTATACAGTAAAAAAAATCTTGAAAGGTAATTTTTTCAGCTGTGCAAGTGCATCAGCATCAGACTTTATGAATACATGCTAAAGCTGTCATTCAGATTGTATATTAAAGACAAACTTAGCCTTCAGGCCTGAAAAATGTAGCCAACACAACAGTGTTTTAAACCTGCATTCTTTCTAATGGCTGGCAGGGGGCAACTTTGAAGTCGTCTGTTTCCTCAGTAAACATTTTTTGCAATGTGTTTATTGTCTAAATTACTAGTTTCAGATCTTCCCTCAATACAGTATGTTCCTTGTGTTTGTTTGGTCCCATTTCCAGTAAAATAGATAATAAAGTAGAGGTATTCAACAAGTGGCAACCTCTGCCAATCAAGTGCCAAAAACTGCAGTTCCTCAAATGGCCACTTGAGGCTGCCTCCAGAAGGGAGGCAATCTGCACAGACATCCATGTTAAAATGTCACACTTTACAGCATAACTAAGCATGTTCACACCCTGGAGTTCTTCTACAATTTACACAGTAAAGTGTATTAAGGCTAACCCCAAGGCTACACTGACTGAACACAGGCTGTTCAGGTAGCAACTGCTACATCACCACTGGCTTTACTAAGTGTGTCAGCAGTGCATAAATGGTGCATATGCAACGTGGAGATCAGCTTTGCAAATGAAAAGGAAAGCAGTTATCATTTTATTGTTTTAGTTACACAAAGTGTGTGGAGCCTTTTTTTCTCATTTTTTAAAACTACCTGAATACAGGAAACTCTGTATTAAACAGTGGACTAAAATCATCAAAGAGTTGCTCTCTGTATACATTTATTCTCAGTTTTTGTAAGATGTTGTGTTTGGACTGTGGAAACTATAATCAGTCTATGTGTACCTCAACAAAAAGCATAAACTGGAAAGCTCTGTCTGATGTTGTTAAAAGCGTTGTCATTGCCAACCATTTACTTTGATGTAGGTCTTCATATCAAGCACTTTTTAATTAAATACCTACATTGAGGCCAAATGCAGAGCCTTTCTTTCTCAAGATTTAACGTACAAGCTCTGAGTCATTCAGAGCCTGGCTAAACTCATGCAAAATGCAATATTGGCAGCTTGCAGTACTAGTTATGATGACATTTTCACCATGTTTATCTACCTTAAAGCCTGATGAGCAATAGAACACTTAATAGCTTTTGTAGGTCCGATGCCATCCCATTAGCAAACCACAGAATAGCTTCTTTTCCTGCCAGATAATGTGTTGCATATTGGGGAGGTAAAACAGGAATCAAGTTAGCAGTTAACAGCTTTAAACACAGCAGGACAGTCTGACCAAGCGCTCTGTTTAAAGTTTACAAGCAAGGTACAGCTCGTGTACATACCATCACCAACACAAGGTTAAATAAATTCATGCTTCTGTTAGAAGTTTGAAAAAGGAAGCCTTTGAAATCAACACTGACTGATTTGCCTGCACATTTGCATTGTTTGTGCAACTAAGATTGCTCAGAAATTCCTGCTTTGTTCAAAGTGTTTTTTTAAAGCAGGTGAAAGCTCATCTCTGTTTTACCCTACATCTGGGAAGGGCCATTTATTTTTCCTTTATAATAGTTTCAGGTGGACTTTGCCATGCAGGTGAAACCGCACCAAGTCTATTGAGAACAAAGGCTTTTTGTTTGGCTTGTCCTGGGCCGATGCAGGTGGAACTGAAAGGGCGCAGTCTGTGTCTTTCAGCAGTATCTAGTCAGGATTTACAGTCGGAGTGCTGCACAACTTTTGCATCGAAGATTTAAAGAGCTCATTTTGCTGAAGTTAATAGAAGAGTTAAAGGTTCACACAAGGTAGCAGCTGGCTTACATGGAACATGCCATTCACTTCTCCAAAAAGGTGTGTGTGTCGTGATTATGGCACACAGACTGTGTCTTTTGTGCTCTGTTATGTTTTCAGATGCACAATAATGCTGAAAGGAGGCAAAAAGACTTCCCTAAAATCACATCACACAACTTGACGGACAATTAATGGGACTGGACGCAATTCAGACTTGTGCCATGTTTAAAGTGATACAGAATTGCCGCTAGGTTCCACCTAGAAGACTGCGGCACAACTGTTACGGAGAAGTGCATGAGCACTTGTAGTGAAATACACAAGTGAGGCGGCACTTTACAACTGTTGGCTCCTTTCCTGCTCTCTGAGCTCAGATATATGGTATATTAATAAAGCTGAATCCCAATAGAGCTGTTGTCAGAGACATAGTTATCCGTTTCTGCTGTCAGACAACGAGTATAGCATGGTGACTGAAACACAGAACACTGTCTGACAAACCATGCACATGTGATAAAGACAACACCTGTACAGACACATTTTCATAGAATTCAAAGCTACCTCCAAAGTCAGAGAACAATTAGATAATGAGTAGATAAGGAGTTGCTGTAGGTGCTCTGTGCTGTGAAATATCCACTGCGTCCATGTTGCCCTTTGTTTAATACAGAGCCCAAACTACTTCACTCTGCTAAAGGGTTTAACAGAAGAAACTTTCATTTTTTGCAGTTGCACTACGGACTTGAATAATAACCCTCCTCATTTATTTTTTTCTGATCATATTGTTTTCTTTTTTCAGAAAACGTAATCAAATAAATGTCGTCATTTTATTGTGAATTTTCCTAAAACTTGCCAAACAGGTAAAACGCCTCTCCTGCATGCATACCCCCTCCCCAAACACTCCAGTTACTCATGTCTGAAACCAGACCGTTGACTAACATACCTGCTGGGGAGACACACCTTGTTCAGGTTTTACGCTTCCGTAATTACGCAACACTAGCTGCAGCTAATGCTCACCTGGCTACACACCCAGGTTAGCAAGAAACACCAGAGTTTACTCGACAAGACCGACATGATGAGTTAAAGCACTATTCAATGAATTAAAAAACTGATTAATTCTCAGTTTTGAACTTTTTCAATAAACTCCTTCCAACTGCGGTCGTTACACGCAGGTGCGTGCTAACGACTACTTAAGCTAGTTATCTTTGCAAGGACGTACTGTTTACTTTAGGTTTAGAGTTAACAAGCTAGCCAGCGGTCAAACAACCACAGTACAAACTTTGGTTTAAATACATCCTTACCACTGCAAGGGCAAAACTGTCGATTCAGTGTTGGCTTGGTTATAGACAAACTCCTTCTTAAAAATCTAAATATGACTGAAACATTTCTCACGCAGTAATATAAATTCGACATGAAGCAAACAGTGAAAACTAAGTTAGTGTTAGTCAGAATGCATTTCTGATAAGTAAAACTACTTGCTAAAAGTTAAACATGTGTGTCGACCCTTAGATTGTCACCATGAATAAGATATGGACTACATGGTGCAACTTGTTCTAGGAAATGTGTAAATTCGCTGATATTCGAGAAAACAACACCGATCTTTGAGAGGGATATGAGGAGTAAAGATTAGCCAGCTAGCCAGAGAACAATTGGAAGAATGGTGCTTGGCTAAACAACTTTAGCTAGCTTCAGCTGAAGTCGTTTCAGGTACTGAACAGAAAACAGGTGGCTTCGATAAACTGCGCAGTTCAATGGTTAGCCAAACGGCACACGGGCCAACACCTGTGGCCGCCAGCTCTGTGTAAACGTGCGGGCCCACCTCCCAACTCACCTGATACAAAACGGCCGTTGCCCCGCCGATGTCCACCGTCTACAGCCGCTGTAGCAGTTTCCACCTCCAGCCAGTGCCTGCTATTTAGTTCACTACGAAGTCTCTCCTCTTATCAAGTCAATGAAAATGTGAACATACCGAAAGCGAGTACTCCCACGATCCAAGTGACAACGTATTTGCAGAGGAAATCTCACATCTGCGGACCAGTTAAAACTAAACCTAGGTCGCTTGCTTTCTTCCCCCACTACGGCGGTGCTTCGGTGTTTCCTGCTAGGCTAAACTTCACTGCTAACTCCGCCCTGATGACGCCTTCAAGTGCACCTCGGAAACTCCATGCAAGTCTCGTTCCACTTCCGCGTTGGCTTCTGTTCCAACAGTTTCCATAGACCAGTTCAGTTTTATTACGAAAGACTTAGTATACAGTTTTCCTGAAAACATGATACCGGGTAACCTGCTGCTCCACTGACATATAAAATAAAGCTTGTTGGAATTCCTTCGAGAAAAAAAGACATTATTTGGATAGTAATTCAATTACTACAGCTCCCAGAAGGCTTTGATTGTGCCTGTTGTTCGAATGTGTACAAACAAAAAATGCTTCACGGTAAAATAAAGACTTAAGAACAGGTTGAGAATATAGACAATGTCGGTATTATGCCACTTTAAAACACATTGTCAGGGACAAATGTCTCAAATGAAATCCATCTAGTGGTGTTGTTTTCTTCTCTTCTTTTTTTTGTTCAAGCCGCACGTGATTGGTTAACTACAGACACAGAAGAGGGAGAGAGAGAGAAAGAGAGGGGGAGGTAGAGAGGGGGAGAGAGAGGAGGAGAGGGAGAGAAGGAGATGGGGAGAGGGAAAGAGAGGCCTCTACAGAGACAACAGGCTGAAGAGGTGAGAAAATGAGTGGTTGGAGGAAATGCAGTTAAGTTTGGATGCATTTCAATTAAATCGATAATAAGGCAGAGTGGTCTCTCTGTTGCTTCACTGTAAATAGTTAAACGTTTATAAATATTACACATACAATCAGTGATCGGATCTTTTTGTCAAATTGAGATGGCTATTTGTTTTTGTACTTCAACATTTATTTTTGTAGCACTCTCTTCCACACTGAGCATAATAATCCCTATAAATAATAAACATTTAATATAATGTGTTTTGTACATTAGTAATTCATTTTACACATAATTTTACATTATTTTTGGTAATAAATTAACTTAAGCAACAAAAAAATCTGAGGAGCCACTTGGGAGCCAAAAGTGCTGTTTTCTTTTTAGGGTGCCGAGCCATAAGAACCGGCTCTCTTAAAATAGCTGGAATTCCCATGACTAATCTAAATAGCAAGATGCAGACTCTTATTTTTTCATTATTTTAATTATTTACTTCTGTAACTTTTGGAAATTTGGATGAAGCAACGTTTTTAAAAAAAAATTGAAGAAACCTGTGAAGCATTGTGAAGTCCCAAAAACAAGAATACAACACCTTAAATACTCAGGTCTGTGCCGTAACACTGCGGTATGTGCAGTAACCTATAGGCTAAGGATCTGTGCACAATAAAAGTGATTAAAGGGACACACTGAGTCAATGTACAATAATCTGTAACAATGCAGATGTGCATACAGCTGGTTCAGACTGGTTATTATTTTTCCCTTGTAGTGTGCTTTGGACACAAAGATCTACTACTACAGGTGATAGCTGCAGTGTAACAATGTGTGGAAACAATACACATACAATAATTCCTGCACAGCTTTGAATTCCTTACCTGAGAAACTGTATAGAAATATCTAGTTGCACAAAGTTGTTTAAAACAACTGGAACAAGAAATCTTTTTTTTAAATCAAGATACCAAAAACAAAATGACTTGAAATCTTGTTTATTGCTACAAATCCAAAGTTTATACACCTTGACTATTTATCTTGAACAAGGGCAGGCTAAGATAAGCAGAGTCAGTAGAAATGAAAAGTGGAGTACATGATCCTGGAAACAGACTGCCGATAGTTAGCGGGATATTGTGTTTAGAAGGTCAGATTTACAGTCTCTCTTTTTCTTTGCGTAAGCTGACTCAGAAAAACCTAAAACCCCAGTCAGAGATAACGGGTATCAGACAGTGCTTATCAGCTCTCTCTGTTAACCTGGCCGTTTTCATCAGCCTTTGTATGTGCTCCCAATAAAAGGGGTGTTTGATGCATCATCTGACGACTCTTCCACACAGAATGCACAATGCTGGGCTGCCTACTTCATTCCAGAGGACCAGGCAATGGAGAGCTATGAAGAATATAAAACATGTATTATGACAAAAAGCCCCGGTACTGCAAATGATTGATGAGAGGAATGTAGATAGAAAACAGTTAATGCTGTTCTTATATATATTTTACCACTCAGTAGCTAAACTTTGTAAATGTACACAGAATACCCAAGTGCATTTCAGTCTGACACTGTCCCACAATGAAGGAGACATTAAACTCACTTTGGCCAAATTAAAATAAAAATAATTATTGACTGAATATTCTCTGTAATAAACACCAGACTAATTAGTTTTCTAATCTGTCCTCCATTTGCTGCACCACCAGCAGCAAAGATCAGGACCAGACTTAAAAACATATTCATGCATTTTCTGTATTGCCAACTGAAAGCATGTAGGTTCTTGTGGCAACGCAACTTGTGTGGTACTGTAACCAAATGGCTTCATTCAGTGGGATTACTAATGTACGGTTTAAGAGGTCTGTAGATATACCATAATCCCTCAGGTGAAAATTTATATCCCTCAGAGAGAATGTCATCAGGAGAAGAGCTGTGAAAGTGTGGCTCTTCTTTCAGTTGGCTTAAATCCCAAACTCTGGATGGAACCTCGTCTGGAGCAGGCTGTGTATAGCATAAGTTATCATGGTGACCTACTAGGTTAAAAGAGACCTTGCAAGCCCATTAAATGCACAGGGGTCTGTACTAACACAGTTTGTGTTCAGCAGTCAAAAAAACTCACACTATAATTAGTTACAACTTTACCAGAGACAACAAAAGACAGTAGTGTTACTAAAGGGAAGCAAACATTTGAAAGCCACTACATACCCATGCCACATGAGTGGTCACTTAACCTGCCTGACTTCAGTCAGGACTGAAAGGTTGAGTACAAACTCAGATCCAGCTGACCCTCCTTTGTTTTGCTGTGACTTGTGACAGCTTAAGACTTTGTCCATTTTTTGAGTATGCTGAGTTTGTTAAAAACATGGAGATCCCAACATCAACCTGAGCAGATGTCTCGTTAGCCACAATTAAAAACACCCATGAGGGCATTTATAGCATGTCACATCGGTTTAGAACAAAGAACTTCAACTGAAGGTGACCAACACATAGTCCTGATACTCTGTTGCTTCATACAGTTGCTATAACTAATTTGTTGAACCATATATTACATGTGCTGTAAAAACAAAGAAATGAGCCAGAAGAGACTGAAAGGCTCTTTAGAGCTGCAGAGTTGGTCCTAATCTGCTGTGTGTTTGTCACTAGCACAGACCGCTTTACATTATGTTACTATAAACAAAATTATCTCGGAACAATGTTATATTAAGGACAGGTAGTACACTGAAAGCAAGATATGGCTTACTTTACAAAAGAATGTAAAATTAGCCTACAGTTCCACAGTACATGGGAGTTAAAATTATGAAAACAGTTGCTACAAGTTATTTACAGCACATGATAAAGCACTGAATAAATGTGACAAAAGTCTTCTCATAAAAATGTTCCACTGTAAAGGCACTTTTCCCACATGAACAGAATGCTTTTCAATCAGCCCAGGTTTGTATCGAAGCAATCTTGGCAAAAAAGAAAAAAATAATTAAAAAGATATCAAAACAAAAAGGGACAGAATCAGCTGTGCTCACATCGCAGACATGTTGACAAAGGTCAACACAGAGTGAGAGGTCGAGCTCCATCTGAAGGAGTTGTTACATAGAAAGTTGGGGTTCCACTGTACTGCTCCTGTTGGAAAGAAGAGCATACACAATGAGAGCATCAAACTACAGCGGTTTAAAGGCAACAATGACTCAAATAAATCACTTAATCTGATCTGTGTTGCAGGTTTATGTGAGAATACTTCACTGCACTGCGTAAATAACCATTTTAAAGGCAGCATTAGCTCCTCACACATCTCTCACCATCTGAGGAAGGAAGTTCAGAGAGGGAGCAAGAGGAAAGAACCTGTTTGTTTTTGCAGATAGACACCTTTCCTCTGAGACGCATCTTTTCCGCCTCTAAGCTTCCTTTACTACCGCTTCCTCCAGACTAAAATTACACACTCTGTCCATAACTCATCTGACTCCCCCTCTAAGTCATTCAAAGGGCAAACGGATATAGCCTGCCCACAAGGAAACACAGCCTGTCAGAGTTTTCATGCAATAACAGGCTAATTTGAATGTGAAAATAATTCATACATGTTGCTTTTTTTTTTTGTAAAGACTGAAAAAAATGAGGAGAAAAAGCTCCATTTACCTCAGCCATGTTTACCCAACCTTCCCATTCATGCCAACTACACAAAAACGTTTTATTGTCAATTATTTTTAAATTAACCATCATTTAAAATCTGAACACCATTCCATATTCAAGAAGTCTTAAAAGTAGCACTTGAGACCATAAATCCATCAGGAAAATGTTTAAAGAGGTAACAGACCAAGAGAGAAGCAGGATTATTTTCTTATAGACGTTATACAACCAGAGGAGTCGCCCCCTGCTGTCCGTTAGAAAGAATGTAGTTTAAGGCAGCGCATTGGCTCAGACATGGAGGCTACATCCACCTTTTATAAACGGACTATGAACTCATGAATTCTGTGAACTCTGTCTCTCTAAACATTAAAAAAGTACACAACACTGAAGTAACAGCATCTAAAGTAAGGCTGATTTACTGTCTTTAGCTTAGCTAACTTATTTAGAGTCATTTCTTCAACTGTTTGTATTTAGTCATATTTTAAGGGAGTGACATTGGATACACATCTCTGACAAAAATGCACTGGTGCTGACGTGACACTGGCATTGCTTGGTTGACATAGTGTTGCAACTGTGGGTGTGATGCATATGAATGAGAATTACTTGTACAGTAGACAGTGTTTTGTGTTTTATGATGACTATCTTCATATTGTCGACTCTGAGGCAGCCCAGGCTATTCCCTTCTCATGCACTAATATGCATTTTTTCCATTATCATCTACTCTGACCTCATAATAATTGGTCCAAGACATTGCCTGAAACTGTGTATGTTGAAGACCACCAAAATGTTGGTTTTAATTTGAGCCTTTGTGTCCGTACCACTTGCTAACACAACGTGATGCCCCTTGCTTGCAACGCCTACAACTATACATAGTCATACACGTAACAACATATCAGGGCTGTAGTGGCTTCAGAGATTCAATGTGTGAACGCCAAGAATTAAGACCAGTCAGCTGCTTGTGTTGCTTGTTGTAATAGTTTGACAGAGTTATTCTCTTGTGGCATGTACAAAGGTGGTTTAAAGGAAGAATGTGAGTTCTTTCAGAAATTGCTTGTTTGCATTTTGTTTAGATTTGAATGCCATTGATGCTCTGGAGTTAGACCCAGGAGGGTGTATAGAAATGGACAAATGTATATTCCGTCCAAGTAAAGTCAAAGTATACGCATCACCTGGTGGTTGAAGGTCATGCAGATATTTTTTTCTGTTGATTAGTTATTTGGTGCTATAAAATGTTATATATTGTCATGATGTATAGCTGTGACAGAGTTTTAAATTGAAAATCTAATTTTAAATCATGTTATCCTGTTTATGTGTAATGCCTGCTTGCATTACTCTACAACCTTCATGGTTGCCCCTCGACTACAAATAAACTGCTTTAAGATTCTCATTCTAAATAGTAAGTTGCAGACTTCCATTTGGAAACAGTTAAAGGACTGCTCCTTTCTTTAGTCATGTGATTTATTGTATTTTTATAATCATGCTGACTGTTCTGGGGGAACTCTGCAGTTTTTCCAGGAGCTAAGTCTGAGTTTTTAAGACTAACATAACTAGTAAGTTAATATTACTGGTTTAGCTGGCAAGCTAAGAGCATAATTAATTTATGGGGAAAAGTAGTTGATATGTAGCTATGCTAGCAGTTTGTCTTCAAAATAAAATGCAATGTGAATTTTGTGAATTTCAAAATAAAATGCAATGTGAGCTCAATACCTCATCTCCTCTCCCCTGTTAAAACTTTGCAGACTCTAGTTGCATATGACATCACCACTGTTAGAGAGCAGCACCTATTTCTGTGATGTTGTGGCTTCACTTTGACACAGGAAGAAGTGGTGAGATGTCACCCATCTTTATGCAGTCTATGGGGCCCACAGTGCACTGATAAACAGAAGGAAGGGGAAGACTTGTTGAAAGCAAGCATGGATGTAAGGAATGCTGGCTTTAAAGTTCCCATCTCCACTAATATATAAGTGTCTCAAAAACAAAATAAAAATCTCCAAATACAACTCAGATGAGATTTAAGACAGTCATTTACACTTAGAAGCATATACCGTACACCACTCAGCCACAACATTAAAACCACCTGCCTAATGCTGTGTAGGTTGCCCTTGTGCTGCAGCTCTTACCCGTGGATTTCACAGACCTCTGAGAGTGTCCTGTGGTATCAGGCACCAACAGATTAGCAGCAGATCATTCGGATCCTGTGGTTTGAACAGTTGTTTTTCCAGAATATCTCCTAGATCCTGGATTAGATTAAGATCTGGGAAGTTTAGAGACCAAGTCAACACCCTGAACTTTCTGTTATTTTCCTCAAACCATTCCTGAACAATGCTTTAACTGTGAAGGGGAGCATCATCCTGCTAAAAGAGACCACTGCAGTCAGGGAGTACTACTGCCACAAAGGGGTATAAGCAGTCTGCAACAATGTTTGGGTAGACGTGTTAAAGTAACATCCAGAAGAATGCCAGGACCCAAGGTTTCCCAGCAGAACACTGCCTAAAGCATTACACTGCATCCATTCGCTTGTGATCTTCCCATAGTGCATCCTGCTGCCATCCCTTCTCCAGATAGCATCCGGCTGTCCACATAATGTTAAAGGAAAATGTGATTAATCAGCCCAGATCTTCAACTGCTCCATGATCCAGTTTGGTGGTTGCACAGACACTCTGACTGGTCACCGCTGCGCAGTCCAATAAGGCAGCAAGCTGCGATGCAGTGAAGGTCCTGGCAACGTTCTATCATAGCCAGCATTACGTTTTTCAGCAGTCTGTGCTACAGTTCTTCTAGAACTGAAGAAGAAGAATATAGTTATCTGCTTACATGCTCTCCAGCCCAATCCCAGGGCTGCCAAGAGCTGCAGCAAAACTGTAAAGGGAGTTTCAATATACAGTCCTGACAAAAAAATAGGACATCCTATGAAAGCCTGTGTGTTTTTAAACATATTTAGACATATGGCTATCTAATATCAAATCTGACAATACTGAGAAATAGAAGAAATATAACTAAACAATTAAAACTGGATTGTTGGGGTTTTCTGTTTCCTGTTTTACTGTTTCCTGTTCTTTCTTACAATGTTAAGCGCTTTGTGACGACCTGTGTTGTAAATATGCGCTATATAAATAAAACTGAATTGAACTGAATTGAATTGAAAACTGAAGAAAATCCTTTTTAAAACTTTCTGTAATGTAATTTTTAAAAAATGCAACTTCTGGTGAAGAATAAATTAGGACACCCCCACATTTATTCCCACTTAAAATGGCTAAAATTACACACAGTTGTATCACGTCAGGTCCAGGATCAGAACATCGTGATTCAGCATTTTGAAGGAGAGTTGCCCTATTTCAACGTCAGACATTTGGTTTGCTGTGCTCCTGCCTGCTCAAATGAGAGTGAACACCACGGTGAGATCGAAAGAGCTGTCTGAGGCCATCAGAAAGAAAACTGTAGCAGCTTAGGAGTCTGGTAAGGGATTTAAAAAGATCTGAAAACTATTTGAAATCAGCCATTCCACTGTCTGGAAAATAGTCTACAAGTGGAGGACATTCAAATCAACTGTCAACATGCCCAGGTCTGGCCATCCAAGCAAGTTCATCCTGAGAGCAGACCACAAGATGCTAAAAGAAGTCTCCAAAAACCCTAGAATGTCATCACAGGACCTACAGCAGGCTCCTGCTACTGTTGATATGAAAGTGCATGTCAATGCAATCAGAAAGAGACTGCACAAATTTAATGTTCACGGGAGGTGTGAAAGGAGGAAACTTTTGCTCTCCAAGAGAAACATGAAGGCCAGACTGAAGTATGCCAGAGAAAGCATAGACCAAGACCAGGACTTCTGGAATAGTGTTCTTTGGACGGATGAGTCTGAAACTGAATTATTTGGACACCAGAACAGAGGACATGTTTGACGTAAACCGAATACAGCATTCCAGGAAAAGAACTTCATACCAACTGTGAAGCATGGAGGTGGAAGCATCATGGTTTGGGGATGCTTTGCTGCAGCAGGACCTGACCAGCTCACTATCATAGAATCCACCATGATTTCTGCTGAGTATCAGAGGGTGCTTGAGGAACATGTGAGAGCATCTGTAAAAAAATGAAAGCTGAAGCTGAACTGGACCCTGCAGCATGACAATGACCCAAAACACACCAGTAAATCCACCAAGGACTGGCTGAAAACTGAGAAACGGAGAGTCCTGGAACGGCCCAGTCAAAGCCCAGATCTTAGTCCCATTAAATGCTTTGGGGTGACTTGAAACAGGCTGCACATGCAAGAAACCTCTTAAACACTTCACAGCTGAAAGCCCTCTGCGTTGAGGAGTGGGGCAAACTTTCCTTAGACCAATGTCAGAGAATGGTAGAAGGCTACAAGAAGCGTCTCACTGAAGTTATTTCAGCCAAAGGCAGTAACGCTAGCTATTAGGGGGTAGGGTGTCCTAACTTTATCCTCAGTTAGAATACACACTTCTGTTGATATCTTTACTTTAATGAGTTTGTTGTTTACCTGCAATTAAATCCCTTTCTTTTCCAGAGACACATAAAAACAAGACTAGACACCGATATGTGAACATTTCTCAATAAAGAACTGAATATCTAATAGGGTGCCCTAATTTTTTACATGACTGTATGTCACTCATGCTTACATGTAAACGTCTTCATCACCATTTCTAAAAAGAAAAAGAATGCCATGTATGTAATCCTAAACTAAGCTAATTCAAGAGCTGTTTCAGTCATTTAAATCCTAAGAAAATTACGTTCTGTGTTGACAGCAAAAGAACCATCTGAGGTATGTCAGTCTGTTTCACCCATTGCTCAGCACTTGACAAGTCGAAGTGAAGTGCAGTTAAGAATTTCTGTTGGGTCAGGAGTAACCAGATCAACCTTGAACCCTTCAGCCAGAGACACCTTCAACAGCTCCTCCACAAAGCCCTGCATGTCTGTGATCTCACAGGGACTCAGGTGCATGTTCCGGATGTCATCTGACTGCGTGGCCTCAGGACTGGAGACAGTTAGCCCCCGGTAGCACTGCTTGTCATACTGGTCCTGGGGGAGTTCATCCGGCCTTGGTACCCACTCCAGTTTTAGCCTGTTCTGCCTTGGGCTGCATGGATGAGGGCTAGTGAGACCCTGTGATGTCCTATAGGAGAAGCGCTCACATAGCAGAGCTAGGAAAGCCCTCCAGGTACAAAAGAGGTTGACTGTGAAGGCTCGAACAGAGCATGTGCGAAGCTCATAGTTTTCTGGTCCATGGCGCAAGTTAAAGTGGAGAACGCGAACCTGGAATGAGAGGGGAGAACATGCTGACTACACATTCTCCAGAGTGTACACAAACAGAGAACGGATCCGCCTGTGTCTCTGAATATGCAAACAGGTTCACAATCCCAGCCTCTGCATATATTTGTGTATACACAGCAAACAGTACCTGTAAAGGTTTGTGAGGGCCCGTATTTTTCTAATTTTGAAACTGCCAACAGAAAAGCTTCTCTCCTGAAACCCAGTCTGTTATTGATACCAAAATATTGCTATGCTCCAATTCAACTTTCTTAACTGAAATGCTACTGAGATTTTTGGCCATTCTGGATTTATATTCATATATTTCTCATCCTTCCCAGAAAAGGGAAGTTGGGTTTTCTTTAATTCTCTGTAAGTGGTTAATTCTTTGTAAGGTCTTCACCTCACACTTGGATCTGTCATTTTCTTTTACACTGTCACTAAAAAAATCTGTTCTCTTTGTCGACACAAAATGGATATGACTAGTGGGCCATGCTGAATGGAAAACCATTCTACCAATCATTAGAGATGTAATGCGTAGAAGTATTTTTCAGGCAACACCAAAGATGGAAGGGTCATGAATAAGGGAAAGATAGTTTGTTATTGTCTGCAGTTACTCTATCATGATGACAAATTTGACGTTTGAAATAAATGTTCCAGTTTTAAGTCTTGATGGCTTGCATTCAAATGAATCTGAACCACTGTGTGTTAGTTCTGTTTTATTCAAACATAGTTTTTTGTAAAGTGACGACCATCAGGTGTGTTTCCATTACAGGA
The DNA here is from genome assembly GCA_024666655.1 of Dascyllus trimaculatus. NCBI lineage: Eukaryota > Metazoa > Chordata > Actinopteri > Pomacentridae > Dascyllus > Dascyllus trimaculatus. The sequence continues at coordinate 28,584,322 of CM045463.1, read as the reverse complement.
ACTTTGTAACTTAAGTTTGTGAGAACAGGTCGTATTTTCTGAAGGTTCGGAGGCTTTGGGGATGAGACTGCACTAGCATTTAAGACTTTTAAGTATTATTATACAAAATGCATATTATACATGTGCATTTACAAAAAAAACAACCTCAACTAGGTTGTTTTGCTTGCAGTTTGTGGTCAACATTAATCAGGATGGAGCTTCCCAAAGAATGTATGATCAGTAGACCAAAGAACACCTTTGTTGTTTACTGTTGCACTGATGGATTTGAGACCACCACAGTTTTGCTAAATCAGCAGACTAATTTGCTAAATCTTCATGGGGTTGTGGTTCTGCTATGAAAACAATGTGCTGAAGGAACTTTAACCCCTGGGACGGTTCCTAAACATTACTTCTTGGGAAACTGAAATTTTTTGTGTGTCCACACCGACAGTAACAACAGGGTCTGATGTGCTCTAATGAGTATATATATGGATTCAATTTTTACGACAAAATGGAATACCTAACTTCAATCTAATTGTAATTAAAAGTGAAACATTGACTTGATTTGTTATCAGACTGACATGTTGCTAAAACCTCATCACACATACCTTAGAGTCAATATTAGCAATAATCATGGCTCCTAGCGGCCCTCCTCTACTGTTGAGAGGCACTGATGCCTCATAGCGGCGGATCTCCTCCAGCAGAGGGCGTATCTGGAAGAAATCGGCTTCTCTCCGCAGAAGTGCAAGATCTGAAAAGCCATCTGGCAGGTCCAGGGAGCTGGAGCGTAGGTAATTCAGAATGTATCTAAACACTTTGCCATCACGGTCTATGAAGACATTTCCTCTGTTGTCCCTGAGCACAGGGATTTGTCCGGTGAACATGGCACCTAGCATTGAGTCACGGCAGCGGGTCAGAGTGCCCAGGGTTGTTGCATAAATTTCTCCACCAACATTCAGCGACACCGGGTCCTGGAGAGAGTTTCTGTTGCTGTTGTCATCAGGAGAGTTGAGGTTCAGCATCTTGGAGGCAAAGCTGAGATTTGAATATTCCTGTGAAGACTTCTCCGGTGTTGTTGTTAGGAGGACAGAGCTCCCTCTGCTCTAGTCAGGAATGCAGAGGACTGAGAGATGTGCAAGTTTCAAGTGTTCTTATGTCCAAGAAAGACTTGCTTCCTTTGACATCCAGCAAGCCACAGCAGTCGCCAGGCTACGGTCAAGTTAGGAGGGATGCAAGGAAGCCTGCCAAGTTTGATCGCAAAGCTTAAGATTTATAAAGCTGCAGTTTTACACATTTAAAAGGCTGCTGCTCTTTTTCTTCTCCCTGTTGTTGCAAAGAAAACATGCCATCCTTTTACATGCAGGTGTTTCCAAGGGTTTTCTGTGGGTAAATTTACATCTTTTTTGATGCCTCTTCTGTAAGATTTGAAAAAATATCAGCCAACAGCAGGCCAACAGTCGATCTGTGCTAAAGCAGAGAGGCAGCAGTGACCAGACCAGCATGCTAATAACTGGACACTTCTGGCTCCGTCTCCACGAAGCTCGCTTTTATTCTCAGCTCATACCCCCTGATCTCTCACTCTCACACACACTGGAGCTGTCTGAGCAAGACACGGGGGACTGGATAATTCGTCTGAAATGCCCCCCTTAAAGTGACAGCCAGAACACTGAAAAGTGCTTTATATTCTCTGTGAACAAATGAACAATGTCCTCAGACACTTTCTGAAATACCCTGTGGAATGCAAAGACTTTCCAGAGACTAGAATCATGAAAACAGACAAGATCAATTTCCCAGCAGAACAACAAGACTGACTTTGTTGCCCTTGCTGTTCTATGCTACAAAAAAGGAATAATCAAGTCCAGTACAAACTGCTGCTGCTGCTACAACCTCAAACCTAACCTACAGAAAATGATAACAAGCCCATGCACTAGCAAAAATGTTAAATCCATATATTCAGCAAAAGACAACAGGTGAAAAACATTTCATTGGCTGTTGCAGTAGGTGTAGTGCATTTAAGCTGCTCTAAGTGACTTTCAGACCACTTGGGGGCACAGAAAACAAACACCACAGATACACAACATATAATCACCAAAGAAAGACTAAAAGCTTGTCAGCATTTTGTTGGTTGGACTCTTGTGGTGAGCAAACACAAGAGTGTGTGCAGCACAAGGTGATTAAACAAGTATTTACTGCTACAAACATCAGGAAAGTTAGGAAAGTAGCAGGTTGTGGTGTACAAATCTTTACTAGAAATTAAGGAACTATTGTTGCTGTAGTGTTGATTTCAAAAATCAGTCCCTCCAGGAATTCGCGAAGTTGCGATCGCAACAGTTAACACAAATTCAACCAAGCTCCATGAATTCTGCGCGACCTTGCAGTTTTGTCCAATCACAGCCACTTTTCCGCAATGTGAGTTCCACCAATCACAGCAGTCCCCAGTGCAAACGTAATGCACGTACGTCACTGAATTCACTTCCTTGTTTATGGTTTGAAGATACAGATATGTATGTAACAAAAACTACTGATGTTTTTCACCAAAGCGGAGGTAAACTGTTTTGCACCCCGTGTAATATTGAGGTGGAACACAAACGAAATTCATCGAAATTCATCGATTGACAAACACTTTTCTACCGTAAACATATGAGGAGAATGGGTGAAACCAGCGGACCACAGACCAGACAAACCACCATGATGAAGCTGTTGCATCCAGATCTGTGTCCAGCACTGAAAGAATGAAGGTTCGTTACATTAAGTAACTGACGTGACGAGCTGTGAACGTGTGTGTGTGAACACGTGTGCCAGGATGTTAAATTAAGTTTTTAAACTTTTAAAATTTTTAATGAATTATACAAAACAAAGAAAAAAATGCAACTTTTTGACAATTTTTTTACTGTCTCCTGCAATTTCATCACAACAAATTCGCTTAAAACATCGAAACTTACATTGCAATTTTTTAGAAAAGCTGCCACGAATTCAGACATTTTAGGAGCAACAATCTTGAAAAATGCCTGCAAAATCCTGGAGGGACTGAAAAATATGCTTGACAGTGTTTGATTTGTGAGGCGTTTTGTTCTTTAAGAATACATAATTTAATTAAAAACATGCCAATGCTACTCAGGCCAGTGAGTGTTAAGGAGTGTAAGTTGATATGGCTCATGTTTGAGTAAACAGTACTGCATTCAAATGGGATCATGTTTCTAGCCAGCTGGCAAATGATAATCCAATATTTATTTTCTCGTTTTAGCTCTGATTTGGTCTCCACTAGCTCTTGGGAAACACTTCTGTCTCTTTCACTGCTGCATATTGTTCACTAGCAAGTTGCTAATTTTGAGAGTCAAAGTAAAGAGGTTTTATTGGCCGCTTTAGGGTAGCGAACAAACATTTTCTCTGAACAAAACTGCCTGTCATGCACCTCTGTAAGGTTCAGAGATGTAGGGGTAGGTCTGTACCTTTACCTTTATGCTAATGCACAAGTTAATATCAAATCTTATTTGTTTGGCTTCCATACGCTTGTTGTTATATGTTGCTTTTCTCATGGAGTCATCACTCTCAGCCTTCAGACAAGCTGTCCAAGGAAAGGATAGAGCAATGACCAGCTGACATACTGTTCATAATTTAGTAAAATTGGCAATTTCCAAACCTCTGCTTCCAGTTTGTAGCATGTGGGTTTTCTTTGTGGTATAAAGAGAATGAGTTCTCTTTGTACTCGTCTGAATAGATTCTCATCCTGGTCATGGTAATCATAGGAGCTTCAGTAGAAAATCAGCTGGACTTCTCTCTTTATACTCCACTTCTCCATGTAACTTGGAAGCAGCTGCACCAGAAATCCCTACTCTGTTTTATCATGAATGCACCAATCAGCAACATCATCGTGTCGAGTTTCTACTTTTAATCATGTTTACAACACATGTAACACAACACCTGTTCAGCAACGTTCCTTAACGCTAAAAGAATATCTGGTCATTTTGACATATCTGCTGGCCTTTTTCCTCTCTGGAAGTTGGATGAGAACCTCAGTATCAGTTTCATCTTCAGGTTTGTCCAGGCCATGTTTATCTTAGTTCAGCTAGCGAAGCAGCTAATCTAGATTCATTACAGGTGCCTTCATCTAAAGCTGTCATATATTTAACTGGTGTATGATACTATTCAATATGTATCGAAAATATGCATTTTATACTGTTGAACCATTCTGACCTGCCGTAGTGCAGCCCAACATTTGGGGCAACTTCATCACAAGGCTTATAGTGTGCATACTCTGCAGTATAGTCAGAACACATAGCCACTACTGGGCATGTATCCATGGTGTCAAGCTAGTCTCTTTCATTATAATACAAAACATATAGAATCCTCTTGAACATGAAATACTTGGTCACAAAAACAAAAAAAAAGGTCATCTTTTAGAACTGATGGAGCACTTATGTCCATTGCTAGACAGTCGAATCCAAGTAGAACACAGTCTTGGAGTTTCACAGTATCCACAGTTTCCTCAAATAGAACTAAAAAAAATATTTTTTTATAATATATTTTTCACTTTTAGGCCCCACTTTGTAGGCAGAAACTTTGGTTTGGAGGAGACTTATCACATAGTTTTGTGTGATTTCTTTAGGAATTATCACTGCATGGGGTTCTTAGGATCACAGCAGCATAATATAACCATGACCAAATACACAGATCTGTTGGGACAGTGGAACTTTCTCTGGAAATGTTCATGCCTTGACATATATTTAATAAAAATCGAATGTGAGCAAAAAACATAGAGCTAAATTTATTCTCATGATCACTCCAGAAACTGATAGGAGTAAATGAAGACTCTTTGTGTTCTATTGGTAGAAGCTAGGCGTTTCATAGTGCTAAGTCCTGCTTAACACTCCGGGAAAAAAATTCTCTACTAAGTAGTCAGAGACAAAGCTGAGATGGATCTTTCACCCAACTCCCAACAAAACAGCAGACAAGCTATTTCCCAAAATCTAGAAATGTCTACCTAGCACCTTCATTTGTACTTACTGTGTACTGATGATAATCTTCATAGTATATATTCAGCACATTTTTCAGATATGGATGTGTGTTTGAGAGCTAACCTGTATATGGAGAATGGTCGTGTCAATGGCATGGGCCTGCAGCAAAGTAACAGTGCATCCACCGAATCCTCCGCCTGTCATCCGGCTGCCAAACACCCCATCCACCTTTATGGCTGCAGACACCAGCTCATCCAGCTCCTTGCAGCTCACCTCATACAGATCTCTGACACAGGAACATCAAGTTACCACACACATCCCACACTCTGTCCTTAACAGAGACTGCCGTGTAAACAGACGTTACACAGCTCTGTTGTCTGTACCTCAGAGAGTTATGGCTCTCCACCATAAGCTTGCCAAACTCTTTGTAGGCTCCTCGCTTCAGGGCTTCAGCAGCTTGGACAGTTCTTTCTATCTCCTCAATAACATGTCGAGCTCTTCGATAGATAACATCATCCATCCTGCTCCTGGCCTCTGAAAGGATAGGGAAGGTAAAAATGAGGCTAGCTTTATTGATTGGTGATTGAAAGGGCATAAAAAGTAGTTTGCAAAAGGACAGAAAGGTCTAGTTAAAAGAAAACAAACGGTTAAATACATGCAGTACACAATGTAAATGTCAACTTCAGATTTTTCAAAAGTGTATCATCTCTCAATGCTTGCATTACTACTAAGTTGAGTAGCAATGATCAATGAACAACAAATACTTTAGGGACTATATTGAAAATACAGGCCCCAAAGTAGAAACTCAGTAAAGCCAAAGTGAACACACCTGTGATCCCTGAAACAAAACTGACTACACTGTGGTTTCCAATGAGCCTCAGTGAATATGAGCACAATAACAAAATTACTGTGATCAGCAGAACTTTCTCTGTTTTGGACCTATGGGCTGTGTCTATCTGTATGTCTAAATCATGGCTCCACATGGAAAAAAATGAGCAGAAGTGGAAAAGTTTGAGGGTAAGACTACACAAATGTGAACTAATCAAAGCTGCAGCAGTCCTTCTCCTATAATGACACACTGACAGTGTTCTACTTGCACAATCTAGCTCTGAAAAACAGATAGGCAGGTATTTCAGACGTGGCACAGGGGTTATTAATGGAAATAAGAGATTCTGTGACAGGGGGAGGGACACTGCATAACATCAACCTCTATGGACTTTGCTCTGTGGCACAAACATGCAGCATATTTTCTGGTCAGACAAGACTAAGATAAACCTGTTTGCTGAGATGGGGTCCAGCATGTTTGGTATAAACCTGGACAGGACTATCACAGTACTACCATAGTCCCAACAGTGATATAAGGCTGCATGAGTGCATAAAGAACTTGTTTATGTTCAATCAACCTGCACTTTAAATGTAAAAACTCATGTAAAAACTGAAATTCTGTTCCTTATTTAACTATGCTGCTTATTTCATGTACAGTCACTTTGCACTTCTGAACCATTTTAGAACATTATGTACATTTATTGTTAATACAATATTTGACTTTATTCTTATCTCAACATATTTCATCTTCAATTTTTAAATTTAATTTCTACTACCACGTGGCTGCTACTACTACTGTACAGCTGTTACTACTGTTCTGTGTCCATCTGCTGTACGTGCCTTAAATCGCCCACAAATACAGTTTTTTGAATTGAACTGAAAAGTGTTGGGAAGATGACATTTATAGATGTCACCATGAATGCCTGATGATTTACCAATGAGATATATCACATATGTATTCAATGAGATGTCTCCCAGACAGAGAGGCAGAGCAACACTAACGCTCAGACAAAGAACAGCTGAAAAGATCTGTCTCTGGACAATGACAGAACATCTCTGAAGAAAATCGTGGACCCTGGTATCCTCCATGCAGAGTAGGATTGAGTCTGTCATAAAAAATAAAGGTTGATGTAAAAAGCATTGAAAAAAAGAAAGGTTTGAATCTCAGTAATGAGATATTGCATCAAGTTCCAACTAAAGGGCCTGTATATTTCATATAGTAAGCCTAAATAGGCAGTTTTGTAATTTTACATAACAGCAAGCACCCGACTGTTCAACTTAGAAGTAATGTCATGACTGTGAGGTGAGACAATTTAGAATCATTTGATATTTAAGTGATAGTTCACAAGGGTGTACTCACTTCATACACGACTCACAACATGCTACTACTAGTACTCACAAGATACCAGGTAAGACGGAGTTGGACAAAATGGATAAGTGTAGGAAGATATGAAAACAGTACCCTCCAGGTCCTTCATGGTAGCATCCCTGAGACTGTCCCTTCCGAGGATGGAGGCAGCTTCCTCACACTGTCTGCGTCTCATAGAGTACTCACTGCCGGTCAGAGAGTGCTTCACATTGGAGTTGGTGATGAGGATGACCAGGCGTGGATCTGCCAGAGGGACAGGTGTGGCCTCTATGGACCTGAGTTAGACCACAAAGTCAGTATAAATATGTAGAATTTCCTCTTTTTTTGAATTTTCCTGCTTTCTTGTCTTAGAATAGTAAGTTGGTAGAGACAGATCCTATTCTCTTCATGTAACCTAAGACAGCTGACTTGATTCACTCTACCTTAATGTTTACTACCTGCAGTCTATGAGCAAAGCATGGCCCTCCCTGCCGAGGACAGACACAAACTGATCCATGATGCCACAGGGCACACCAGCATGAGTGTGTTCAGCCTGCTGACAGGCTACTGCTTTGGACACCATGTCTCCATCATCTGTGAAAAGAAAGACAAGCAAAGACACACGGCCTTGTAAGTGAAACCAACAGAGATCAGTGGTTATTGTTGTCAAAAAGCAATCTCAAAAATCTGAACAGACTTTCCACCATGTTAATACCAGTGGGAGTCAGCTCCCACTCTCACTTTCTTCTGCAGGCTCTGGGATGGCTCATTTTATTTTCCCCCAGAATGTTGCATCTCCACTACAGCATCACTGTGTCCTGTTGACATAGAGTAAATATCCACCCACTGTCCATTACGCGGGACTGCAAACAAACCTATTCTTCATGCTGAAGCTAGCGGATCTACTACTGGAGACACCAATATGGAGAATGTAAAGAAGCTGCAAATGGCTCAAGACTTAAAGAGAGACAGAACCTGATGCAAACTGATGGAGAGGCAGAAGCACAGTTCAGGTCTGACACTTGCTTACCAGCCCATTCTGTAGTACATAATGGTCTGGCAGCATCATACTATAATTATATATATATATAATTCTGCTGTAGGGAAAAAAACACTCTGACTTGTTTGTATTCCTTGAAAGCAATCACAGTCACTGAGAGCAGAGTAAAGCAAAGGATTGGGTTGCATCTGGGCAGAGCGGGCAGGAAGCATGAATACATGCATGCACATAAACACACAGAATACTAAGGAAAACTTCCTCTGCTCACACATGGGCTCATTTAACGTCTGGTGCTACTGATTCACACATTTATGTTGTCACATGCAGCCGCTGTGAGTAATATGTAGAGAAGCTCAGGGCTGCAGTGCATGTGTGAAAAAGCTCCTCTTTGTTCAGAATAACAATCTGACTTCTGACACCTTCACTTAGTTCTGATGTCATGTGTCCCATGGTGAACAGATGAACAATAGCTATGGCTGATTTAGCTGAACAAGCCTCTGATGAGTAGATCAAATCCAGCTGAATGTTATCTGAACACTGATTTAATTGAAAGACGCACCTCAAGAAAATCTGACCTTTGTACAAATGAGTTGGCATGGTCACTGCCACTAATCTGCTTCAGTCTGATTGCTGACCTAACAATAGTTACGAATCTGAAATAGCTTCTCTTCAGTTTGCATGTTACAACTTCTTGTGTCTTTAAATGTTTTGAAATCCTCAGACCTTCTGATTATTTCAGGTTTAAATGAAAATTATCACAGACTTTTCGGCTATGGTCTCTGACTTTTAGACCCAATTATAGATTGTGTTTGATTGTAGATTGCCTGTAAGACACAGATTGGTAGATCTATCTCCATTCTTTATGTTATTGCCGCAGAACGTTTACATCCCTCTGACTGTAATAGCAGCCCAACATGTCTGATTGCAGCATTCGATGTATGTAGCAACAAAGCAGTTCATAATAATAAATCATCACATGGAGACAGGACCTAATGGTAGATGACATTGTGCTTTTTTGGCAACAAATATGTGAACACATCCATCTGATTTTCCAGTTTCATGAGCCTCACCTGGCTTGAGTTGCTGCAGGAAGGTGTAGAAGGCCACCTCCAGAGAGGCAGAGCTGGACAGTCCTCCACCCAGGGGGACACTGCTGGCGATCACTGCCCTGAAACCTGGGACAGGAGGAGCTAAAGAGTGACACAGAGATGGCGTACATTAAATATCCTGTGCAACATGATAAGACAATATCTGTGAGATCATTAAGATTTTGCTACACAGCTGTCCTCATCCACTTTGACAGGACTAGGTCTTGAAGAGGAATTGTTTTATATCTGTGGATACTGTGATTGCTGCTATGTTTACCCCTGTAATGCTGTATAACACCCTTCACATAGTTCGCCCAGGAGGGTAACCCTGGAGACAGCGGTGATCCATCAGTGGGCAGCCTGAAGTCCACCCTCCGAGGCTCATCAGCATCCTCTGTAGCGGTTATCACAGTAGCATCCTGGCCAGCAGCTGGACTCCCAACCACCACAGTCACCAGGGGCAGTGCCTGACTCACAAAACACAAACATTCAGCTTTCCCTGTTTGTCAGCCCGGAAGTGTCTCACCAAAGTCAGTTAACAGATCACCAAGCATCATGTGTTTGTTTAATACTCATATATAACTCTGTCTTCGATCACTTGTTTGGTCTCCTGCGTTTAATTCAGTTTGCAAGTCAAACACCACACAGCACAATGTTGGTGTTTTAAACACAAGTTAAGCTTTCAGAGAGCGGTCGTGCTCATCTAGTGTTACCATTGGAAGGACGAATCCCTGGTTGTAGTCAGTGTGCTCCCCTATCAGGTTGACTCTTCCAGGAGCACACACCGCCACCCGGGGAGCTTCTTCTCCGAACACCTGGCCGTATAACCGCCGAGCAGCTCCGAGCAGCTCGGACACACTCTGAAATGAACTGGCCATTGAGCACAACACGAGTTAAACAGTCCAGCAGTAACTGTTATCTGTCGGTGGCAACCGAGACGATGGAACAAGTGACTGAAAGAAGCAGGAAACCTATGAGACAGTGCAGAAAGACAAACACGGTACTCATGTATATTAGAAAGTAGAGGGACTTCTATGGCATGTCAGGTGCTTCTCACTTCCTGGAGGTGTGGCCAAACTGCTTGTTGTGAGCCTCTGGTTGGTTAGAAAACATCACGTGACGTATCAGTGAGCTTCTTCCCCCCCTTTTAAAGTCAGTTATTTATTGAAATTTCTACACAACAGCAAAACACAGTAAACACAAAAGTTACAATATAAAGCAGTAAGGAACATATGGTGGTGCTCTTGTGTGGAATCTGCCTTTATAAGTAGTAAGATGGCGACACCTGGTGGCCGCATTGGGTGACATGGAGCACAGAGAGACACAGGATGAGACTTTAAACTTGTTACAGACTATACACCTATCAGCCACAACATTAAAACCACTGACAGGTGAAGTGAATAACATTGATCATATTGGTACTATGTGGTGTTCTGATGGAAAACCTTGGATTTTAACATCCATGTTGATCAGACTTAGACACCCAGATAAACATTGTCTCACAACAAACACACTCCCTCATGCTGATGGAAATCCCAAATGTCACTGGATGAAAATGCACCCCACCACATGGCAACAACATAAAACAATCAGGAAAATGTGGAGGAACATGACAATGGTCCAACATGTTGATCTGACCTCCAAACTTCCTACAGCCCATTCTGATCAAGCATCAACAGGATGCAGTGGAACAAGTTGGATTGACAGAGACCCCACTGCACAAACCAGAGTACCCAAAGGATCCATTGCCAATGTCCTGGTTCCAGACCCCATAGGACACCCTGAGAGGCCCTCTGGTCCATGTCCAATGGTTCAGAGCATTTTAGACCACATAAAAGGGACCAACACAATATTAGGCAGGTGGTCTATGACTGATCAGTGTAGCAGCTAGTTACAGACTGGACTGTAGCACCATGTCAGTGATAATCTCATTTACATTTTAGACACTAAAAATAGCAGTCAGATGTTATATACAATATGATGGAACAATACAACTTTACATAGAAAAAACTGAAGCAGTTAGATAAAAACTTTTCTCTATGTATTTTGTTTTTCTCAAACCCTTTATTGTTTTTTTTTAAATGTTCAGTACAATTAAAGTTATCATTATAATCATTCGGATTTTGAAACAGGGCTACCTTTATGAGGGTTAGGACCCTGTAATAGTCTGCTTCAGTGATGCAAATTTACAACAAATTTGCAATTAATTAAATCAGAAAGAGTCAGAAGACATGGTGTAAACCTGGAGCTCTTGGGGCCCTTGGATAACTGCTTGCTTTAGCTGAATAACCATACACACTTCAATACCAAAGAGAACACCCGACCTGAGATCTGATGTATCTGAAGGTGTGATAAATGTGTACTTACCTTTCTAATGTGACTGATGTGTTTTTTATGTTGTTGTTTTTTGTTATTTAATTTTGTTATTAGAATTCCAAAATTCAATTTCAGTATTTAAACTGATGCTGGAGTAAAGGAGGTGAACTTTTAAACAGCTCCAATAAATCTCCTGGGTTCCTTCCCCTGGTGCTGGACTGAGGATAAGGTCCTTGCACAAATGCATATAAAGACAATAAAGTTGATCTATTACGTGGATGAGTTTAGTGAAAAATTACCCTTTTATGATGTTGTTCCCATTATTATCCTTCAACCAGAGGACGGTTTTATAAGATAAAGTTTATACGTCTATACACACACTCCACATGTTCTGTCCCTCTGAAATGTGCTTAATTCCAAGTCAGACAGAGAGCTGTACTTCACCCCTCCTTCATCTCCTGCACACACTTTAATTTCCACTTCCTACACTGGAGAATAACAACAGACTGCAGTGTTCACAGAAGCTCACACAAATGAGTGGGCTTACTTCGGAGGATTCCTGTTGCTGGTTGCATGTGATGTTAAAGCAGCCATGGTTCAGCATGTGTAACTCAGCAGGTGGTTTTGTACAATGCAGCTGGTTGATTGTATCAGTGCTTCATAGCAGTGATGGAGAGTGGAACCACAGCACACATGGGATGATGAAAATAAGCTGCTCCCTCTGAATCACTGAAGGTCTTCGGATTCTCTTTCTCAGACTGTCTGAACCCAAGTTGATGTGTGAAACAATAATGTCGCTCAGGTTTCACTGAATGTAATTTTGATTTATCAAAAAATAAAAGTTAATGTTCTGGGACTTGAGTTCTGGAGACTTCACCTGGTGATCACTGTCCCATCCTGCATGGAGTCCTCTGGGTGTCTCATGACTGTGCAAAATTATCTTCGTAAGATGATTAAAAAATATATGCTTTATGTCTGAGATCTAATCGAATTAAAGAGGGGGCTCAGCGATGCATCAGTCAACAGTTGGTTGAGAGCTGCACTTCAGTTACTAAATACCAGCGCTAACATTAACGCTATGTGACGACTTGTGTTGTAAATATGCACTATATAAATAAAATTGAATTGAATTGAATTGAATCTGACATTATGAAGCTCTTCAATTTGTTTTGCTTTTTATAGAATATTTTATTGAATTGCATATATGCTTTTAAGCATGAGGTTGGCTACTGTACAGCTTATGTTTACAAAAGCAAACAGTGTAATTAGATGCAATAAATAAACAACAACAATGTCAATGCTTTGGATTCCAGTTGCTGTACTGTTGCTACTGTTAAAAAACTCAAACTTTGGTCTTTTTATCACATACAGTATGCAGTTGTTACACTTATAGTTTAAAGATTATGAGTACAGTTATGAGGGTAAGTAAGTGCAATATTGTCTGAAGTTGTCTGATGATCTCATACCTTACAGCAGTTGAAGACTAATACTGAAAGTGTTTTCAGTACCCAGCACTGACTGAACGCCTCTGAAATTCAATATATTCACATAGAAATATTCCTAGTTCTTCTTTTCATGTGTAAATCAACTTAATATGAATGTTCCAAAACTAACTTCTTCAAAACACTTAGAAAAAAACACTGTATAAAACTTTTCTTTAGCACAACAAACAATAAGTGATTTTGTCTAACATAGAAACGAATCTTCTGATCTGTTTAAACACTGACAGAAATAAAACAACAGGAAAGTCTTTACATCACAGTTGCCTGGATCATCAATCGAACAGGCACAGAACACATCTGAACATAAAGTAAGCAATGGGAAAGTGATTATATATAGAAAAAGAGTTGCAGTTAAGAAGCACAATACAGCATATCTCATCTAACAAGGCAGCAGATCTATCTAGTGCACATCATCTTGCTATTGCATAATTGAGCATATTCTATTTCTAATATAAAAGCTGAGCAGACTGCTTCATCATATAGTTTGGTTTCAGTCATTCACTGAAAGAAAGAAAGAACAGATACTGAATATAATCAAAATCATCCACTAGACTGCAATATAAAAGTACTGGGATGGGATTTAACTGGCCATAGGCCTGTCATTGGGACAGCACATGTCAGACAGGCAGAAACAAGAGCTCTTCTTCATTTTGGAGATCTAGTCTTATCTTATCTTTTAAAGAAAATCTAAGTCTTAGATTTTTCATATGGCTTTTCAGATACTGTATTGGGGAAGTCATCCCCTCTTAGCTGCGCATCGCATTACATGCATTTATAACTTTTAGGCTGGACTATTGTAATTCCTAATTATCAGGATGTCCCAATAACGATCTTAAAAACCTCCAGCTGAAATGCTGCAGCCAGAGTTCTGACAGGAACCAGTAACAGAGATCAGATTTCACCTGTATTAGCTTCTCTTCATTGCTACCTGTAAAATCCAGGATAGAAGGATGAGCTCAGCCACCCTATGGAGCAAAGTTATTTTGTAAAGTGAAAGCTTTATCAGGTTGTTCACACTTCACCAATGCAGTTTGGTACAACACAAGTATGACTACTGCAGCCGCACCAATCCACCTGTCTCAGACTCTGTTTTACCTTCCCACATAAACAACTCTGAAAAGCTCTGGAAAAATGTAAAACAGAACCTTAAAACTAGAATATTTATCACAGACATCTAAATACAGTACTCACAGGCCAACAGTAAATTGTTAGAAGGACTGATAGTCGTTATTATTTCTTCAATTGGTTATGAAGCCTTTGTGTGTATGAGACCAAAGTACAAAGGTCTTTAATGCTACATATGTTTATTCTTACTGAGGGTTGTTGGGGATCAGAGCTATCCCAGCTGACACTAGATCCAGAGGGCTGTACTACGAAGCAGGATTATTGGGTTAGCCAGGTATGTTGAACCTAAAGTCAGAGTTTTCAGGATCATAAAGGTGGCTCTCTTTTAGCCATCACCGTGGTAACATATGGTGTGGTTGGGAGCAGGTTATGTTCAGTATTTCTTATGATTCTCTGTGAGTGGAACAGATTGTCACCTGAGTGAATATGTTTTACCTGTAAACCCGTTGAGCTGTGTGTTACTAATATCACTGGATGAAGCTGTGTAGTTACAGCATCACACATTGTATGGCTCATGTTGCCATGGGAACCCAACATGTATTCAGCTGGTGATGCAGAAATTGGTGATGCAGGTCAGTTTGGACCTGATTTGCTGCTCAGTGCGTTTACACTGCTGGTACTGTAGCTGACAGAACACAGATCAGACAATGTAATATATTATTACTGTTGTTTACAGACAATTTTCAGTCAGTAACATTAACTTCACTTTGATTTGGCCAAAAATGTGTGACATCCTGCATTATGGGACAGTGTCAGAGCTAAATCCACTTCAATACAATATCATGTTTAAATATATGAAGCTTAAAGTTTAACAGCTCTGATGTGCAGCTGTCAGTTAGAAATAATCAGCTGCATTGATGGTGAAATGAATATATAAACAGAATACCACCAGTTTTCTAGCAGCATTCCTGTCCTACATCAGTAGCAGCGCTTTATACCGTCATACATTTTTAAATTCCTCATTGTTCTCTGTTAAATCAACCTGTTGGCTGACATAGTGGAACATGATTGGTTCATTTATAGCAGAAGAAGAGTCACATGACACGCTCAACGCCCACTCTCACATGAACGCACACGGAGTCAGAAGTGGAAAGTCTGAGTTCACAAAGAAAGCTGATAAGCACCTTCTGATACCTGTTAACTCTGACTGGGGCTTTAGCTTTTGTCGAGCCGACGTACACATAGAAAGCCCACATATGTTTTGTGATACAGCCCTCTGGACCTTCACCTCTATGGGCAATTTAGAGTCAAACAATTCATTACTTCTGAACAAAAAGGCCCCAGGTTCAAAGCCAAACTCTTCTTGCTGTGAGGCAACGATGCTTACATTTAACTAGAACCAATATAAAGTATTAGCTATACAAGCTGGACAAATAAACTGAGTGTCTTCTAAAGTTGTGTTTTTAGTATGAACTCTCTTGTTTCCTTGATGAGCTGAGGCAGATGGGTCTGTTCCAGCAGTCTTACATAGTTTTTTGGCTGGATTAAACACCAGCAGTAAACCTACACATGACTACTAGTGGACGGATACTCACTTCCTGTGGGTAAGGCCCTGGACAGACTACATTAGTGCACCATTGTCAGCTAATAACAGTTGATTTCAGCTCATCACAAGTTGAGATTTCTAAAGCCAAATGTCAGCTTTAGGTGAGTCTTAGAATGTGGTTTTGCACAGAATAAAGACTGTGGATTTTGTCCCTAATGTTTTACAGCAGAGCCCCATTAGAACAGATCACTTGGCAACCTTTCCAGGAATATTGAGGTCAGACAGACATTAAAATAATAAGGTTAAAAAGTCCCTCCTGTAAAAAGGTTTAGACTTAGCTGAGAGTTCTGCTCTAAGAATCAACAGTCTATTAAATGAAGTATTAAAGTGACAACTCTGACTTCAAGTATTCACAAATCTGATACTAATAGATTGTCTTGGACAGAGTGAGGCTTGGAGTGCATTTAAATCCACCAGATTCATAACTACGATTTAGTTTAGACATCCTAGAAAGGATAAAAGTCACTGGCATGCATCGTATAGCATCCTTAGCTGTATGCACTACTAAACTGTCTTTTGTCTTCACAAATTTGGAATACTAGTCAGTTTAACTGTTTGCACCAGCAAAATTATTGTGTTCCATAAAATATAAACAGGCTGAAGATATTGCTACAAGTGCAGGTGAAGGTTGTAGCCACTGACTTTAAAACTTTATGGCCCAGATCTTGTGTTTGGTCGCAGGCAGATATGTCCCATAAATCTCAGTGGGATGCATGCTGTTGTGATCAGGGCTTCTTAGTTGTAGACTTGGATGGAGACGTAGCTGAAGATTTAGCTGATTTGGAAGGACTGCTCTGACAGGGGGTGACCTTCACATGGACAAACAGGGAGGCAGGGGAAAGGTTTGAACCATCCAACTTGAGCAGTCGGACATGACGATAGCCTGCAGTGGTAAAAGACAGAAGGTCAGGAGACCAAACAACTATCCTTGTAGTGTCAGTGCGATTTTACAGGTCTTGTGTAAAGCCTCCCATATATAACCCACTGCCCCCTACACACACCTGTGCGGACACTGGCGAAAGGCAGGGTGTATTGGCCCAGGAAGTCATTGCTTGAGGTGTAGTCATGATCCTCCACCATAAAGCGGACCAGAGCCAAGTCAGGGACATGGATTGTAAAGTTAAAGGTGCAGTCCCACCGCGGGTTGAAGCCTGAAAAGAAAAAAAGAAAGAAAAACACTGAAAAAAAGACTTAACACCTATTTATAAATCCTTAGCTGTATAATATCCATGCAGTATGTTGTTACCATCCAGTGTTTGATAAACTCAAGAGAGGAGCCCTTTATCATCCCTGGGGAGGCTGCAGAATACTGACATTACAATGAATCAGCCTCACTGTGTATAACACCTGAAACTGCTTCTGAAAAAGGAGGCAATGCATTACAGAAGAGCAGCTCTATGATGACATATGTCATCTCATAGGGAAACGATACAGGAGTCTCTGTGCCAGATCCAGCAGGATGCTGAACAGTTTCTTCAGGCAGTCAGATTTATAAATGGACTGTGCCCTCTAACCCTGGCATGCCCCCCCATCCTCTACTCCTCACATAAACATGCACACACACACTAAAGATCTCCCCCAATTGAGAGATGCTAACTGTGTTATGCTGTCTGAACGGTCCTGATGCCTCTGGCTGAATGTCATTGTATAACCTTAGCATACTGTGCTGCTACTGGACTGAACTGCTCCAGCATTTTGACATACTGTGCTGCTAACTTAACGTTTACTAGCACGTTAACATACTGTGCTCCTGCTGCACTATGTGTTTGAATGTTTTCATGTTATTTGTCATAATCCAGTAATCTCTACTTATTGTATTTTTATTACTCTTTTAACCAACTGTTGACTGCTGTGTTCTCTGTGGTACTGATGTGTGGTGGGAGGAACGATATTTCTATGTTTTGTGCACACAGATGCACAGAGACGTGACAAATAAAGAAATCTTGAATCTTGTTGTGAATTAACTCTATGTAAATAAAACTGAATTGAACTGAACTTTGGAGTTAAGAACATCTGCACTGACAAAAAAACACAACATTTTACAGTGAAGACTTTTTTTGAGTGTGAACTGTTTGGAACCTTTCTAACATGGTGTAACACTGGTCGAGGCATACACAGAGTGCTGCCTTCACTTCTATGTGCTACATCCTAGTAATGTACAAATCTGCATCAAAACAAGACTTAAAATAATGTTCTCCTTCAACTAAATTTAGGGCATCTTGTAGAGGCAAAATATAAAACTACACACAGCCTACGCTCAGCCTCTAGTCTCCACTTGGTTACAGCAGGGAAGCTGCTCAGACAGGTGTGTGACCAAAGCTTACTGTCAAAGAATAAAAGGAGGAGCTATAACGTCGGATTTACTCAATTAAAAAAAACGTCATTTTATCTGTGAAGGGTTATTTCTACTGTGCAGTCCTACCTATCATGTTCCAGATGTGGTCATTTCAAATGTTTAGGTAGGTATATTCTAGTTTGCATTCCTACTGCCACTTGGAATTGTAGAAGCTGATCATCCATTTATAGATTCATTTCAGTCTGTTTTAACTATGTATACACTGTTTTTAGAGAACCATTTAGACTTCCCTGCTCGTTGTCAGTGACAACATGTAGATTCAGGTGTTACAGGTGGTTCAGTCAGTGCATCATTTTTTTGTATTTTGTAGTGGGATGCATGAATACCATTATTGTCAACATGATGAGTTTTCTTCTTATCGTTGTCGATTGGAACACCGTGTATTTCCACCCAGACTTGAGGGTCCACAATGGAGCTGGGTTTGTCCCATTCTGGTTTAGGCAGTTGTTGAGCTGAAATAACCTGGAATAACAATACAGCAAGTGAGTGACAGCGTGCCATTATATGATGGAGCATAAGACCCTGACAGGAAAATCACATGAATTTTACAATAGAAATATGTGGAAAACACTGAAAACATGGGCGTTTGGGTTTCAATGTCAGATGAAACCACAATGAAGAGTAGCTCCTCTGACATTTTTAGCAGTCTATTTAGCATCTGTTCTTGAATCTATTAGAACCTGGTATCATGTGCTGCTTTTTGAGACCCTTTAGCTACTTCACAATACCAGACAGGTTCTACTTAGCGATGTTTAGATCCAACAAGCCTGGCAGTAATCATACATAGGCGTGGCTGGTGAAACTGAACCCAATTAATAAATGGATTTGGTCATTTTGTAGATTGGTAGCAAAGGAGGTAATACTATTACTTTTTCACATAGGGCCAAATGGGCTGAACAGCATTTTTCCCTCAACAAATAAAATCACCTTCTAAAACTGCATCTAGTGTTTTATTAGGTTATCTTTGTCTTATATTAAAATGAGTCTGATGATCTGAAACATCTACGTGTGACAAATATGCAACGACAGAAGATTTCTGTTGCGATATTTGTAATTCATGTGATTTTTCTGACAGGGAAATTTATCTCACAACACAATTTGGGGTCCAGATTTTTGGTCATGTTTGGATTCAAGATGGATAATTATCTTTAAGATGGAAATTGCCATTCCACGCAGTGTATCACTGACACCTCTTCTGGGTAAGATTTAACACCATCTTACCCGAACAGTGAGCAGGACTGGCCTGTGGGCAGGACCTCCTCCAACATTCTCCGGGTTGAAGGTGGTTGCAGGCTGGTACATGAAGGGAGGCTTCAGGACATATCCACACTGTCCATTCTGCAGGAACCTACCTTGGTTTAGGTCCATCTGCTCCCCAGGTGTCTGGAAGTTCAGAGCAACTAGAGAAATACAACACAGCAGCATCAGCAGCGAGCCACTAAGTCCTTTATGAAGGGTGGGGTGTGGAAAGTCATAGTTAAAGACAAAAATAAGAACTAAGAAGGATTTGTATCTGTGGGACACCTCCTTATTGATTATTTCATTTATGTCTGCTAACTTATAAAACAAGCTCTGACCAATCTGACAGCCTCCATTCCACATCTCCTGAGGGTTGTAGTTGGAGGACTGGAGGCGCTGTCCTGAGGGGTAGATCCTGCTGAGCTGGTGACTGTTATGACGTACAAAATGCATCCCTGGAGCAGCAGGACAAGGGAGATTCAATTAGTCCAGCTAGTCTAATTGTAAGCTGCAGAAAGGCTCACTATACTGTCTCCTTATGCCTTTATGCCTTAACTGTTTGTCTTCACCCAAATCTTAGTTCTAATCTTGGATGAATGCATATTTTTCTTTCACTTGCAGCCAGCATGCATTTTTGCTTTTACTTTAAGGAAGTTCAGGAGGAAAGGAAGTTCAGACACACACACATCATACCTGAGTCTTTAATATGCCTGAGTGCTTCACTTTCAGAGAAAGATGACATGTCGGTCGCTGAGCTTTTGGCAGCTTGTTCAAAGCCTTTAAAGGGAACGCTGCGAGTGTACACCACCAGGTCTGACAGCTCTGGACTCAGCTTAGACACAGCTGTCTAAGATCACAGGCATAGAAATCCATCACAGTATTTAACAGTCCCATTGCTAAACAAACAGTAACAGCCAGTTTATCCTCTGTTCTATACTATTTTAAATATGCAGTGGTTCCACAAGTAAAAATCTAAACCAGTACATCAGATTCTGGGATAAAGGTGAGCTGGTGGGGTTGTACCAACCTTCTTGTCCTCTTTCTTCTTCTGACTTTTGCTTTTGGCTTGGCTGGCCTCCTCATCTGAGGAGCTGAGGTCTGAAGAGCTGGACGAGCACTCCTTCTCCATCCTCTCCTTCTTTCCCTTCACCAGGATTTTACCTTTAAGGTCCTGCACACACAATCAACTCATTACAGATAGAATACCCACAATCTGAAAACTGTAAAAACAGTAAAACCACTCTGTCATGCTAGTAATTCCATTAGAGCTGTGGTATACTACTAGGCTTCAGCAGTAGTGACTGCTGAAACCTAGACTGTATGGGATCTGAATACTTCTACTACTGCCTGCTACTACGGCTTTTTCTGTAACTGTTAATAAGAAAATCCACAGTGATGGTTAGAAACAAAGATGAATAACACAGAGCAAATCTCAGAAGTAAATTATACAAAATGCAATTACAAGCACAAACAGGATGGTGGCCACAAGGACATGTGGCATACTGTGAAGGTGCCTCCAGGGAGTGGGATTACTGGGCCACAGATCACATGTTCATGCATCAACTCTAACACAGATGTTATGATTATGTGGAATTGTAGAGGAAATGGGACACAGAGAAGTGGCTCCTGATTTCTATGTCTGACACTCTGCTCTGTGCTACACACGAAAGCTATTTTTAACCACATCTACATTCCACTGATAAGTGGAATGTAGATAAACACACTACAAATATCTTTCTGGACAAACCATTTAATCATCTCCAGTTAGGATTTTTACATTTTCTTTTTGCAGCAGTGACATTATGATAAAAACTGAATGCAGATCCTCACACAAGTACAAATTACATCCTACTTAAAGACACTATCAGTCCCATTAAATACAGTAGTCCCTCTGAGGGCTGGACTGCCTTCCAGTTATGGGACTATACTTACCTCTGGAGAAGGCAAGCAGCGGGAATTCAGACCACTGAGGGGCTTGATGAGCAGCTTGTCCCCAAGGATGGATTTCAGGTGTCGAGCCATTACTGTCTGCTGCTCCACAGAGCAGTGGTTCTCCAGAGACAAGATCAGAGGGTAGGGAGACGCCTGGGAGAGAGGGGCAATGGTGCAATGTCACAGGTCAAAGAAGGAGAAGGAAATTATCATTCATCATAGAAAAACTGTTAGTGTACGTAATGTCAATGTATACCATGGTTTAAAGCAATAGATATACCCACTGAGCACTTCATAAGGAACACCTGAACACTTGGCAGCAGTGCAATGCATAAAATCCTACAGACACAGGTCAAAAGGTCTCAATGTCTGACTCACTGGGTTTCCACAACAACCATCTCTACACATAATAATACAAACTACAAACACACGTCAGAAACTTAGGCTCACTAGAACCAGACAGCTGAAGAAAGAAAATCTTCACTGGTGTGATCAATCTCTGTTTCTACTGAAGCTTCAGACAGATGGGTTTGAATTTGGCACCAACAACACGACTGTATGGACCCAAACTGTCTTGTGCTAGTAGTCCAGGAGGCCGGTGGTGGTTTCATGGTTTGGGGAACATTTATCTGGCTCCCTTTAGGACTTCAATGCTGGTCAGTTATGGTCTGAATGCCACAGGCTATCTGAGTATTGTTGCTGACCATGTGCATCCTTTTATGGTCACAGCTGACCATCTTCCAGTGAACCCTACCAGCAGGAAAATGCACCATGTCACAAAGAAAAAGTCCTCTTAAACTGCTGTCATGAACCTGACAGTGAATTCAGTGGATTGTAGTAGCCTCCTCAGTATCCTCGTCTGAATCCAGTAAACCTTTGGAACGTGGTAGAGCAGGAGATTGGCTTCATAAATGCAAAAATGATGAGATGCTATCATGGCAACATGGAGCAGAACCTCAGATGAATTTCTCAAACATTTTGTGGAATCTATGACATCGAGAACTGAGGTTCCTTGAACCCCTCCTTAGCAGTTTTTGCAGTGTGGCAGAGTGCCGTTCTGCTGTCAGAGGCCCCTGCCATGGGAGGTATGTTTGGTCTACATCAACGTTTAGGTGGGCGATAAGTGTCATGTAATATCCACATGAGTGTCAGGTCCTAAGGTTTCCCAGAAGAACATTGCACTGGAATGATATGACCAATGTTGGTCACATCACCTGTCAGCAAATTTATTGTTGTGGCTGATCGGTGTCTGTCTCTGCATGACTTTAATCCTGACTCTACTCACTTTAAAAGCATATTCATTGATAGTCTCAATGACTTCTACAAAGAGCACTTTGGAGGTGAGCGTGTGTCCATGATAGATGACTGGTTCTCCTTTATCTCCATCCCAGCAGTCCAGCTCCACACAGCGACAGCCATGACTCAGAGCTCTAGGAGAAAAGCAAGAATTTTTAAAACAGGCAAGATTTCATTATTAAAGGTGTAATTTAAGACCATGTAAGCAATCTGTTCTCTTTATCTCTTTCTGTTGGCAGCCAGTACAGGTTTACCATAACATCCACAGACTACCTATAGGGCCATGCATAGTAGAGGACTAAAAGCTTCGGGCTGGAATCTGCAAATGTGACATTCCAGCCAGCCTCACAACTGCCAAACTAATGATATGATACCATATAATTGATCTGCCTGACCTTTTCCTGACACTAATTTGGATCTGTGTCATAGTGTCAGCAGGAACTCCACATAACCCCACTGCAGCCCATCCTGTGTCTATCCTAGACTATAGGCGTTTTACAAAAGACAGGTTTCAGAGTTACAGGCAGAGTGCGTGGTATCATGAATGTATATTGTATTTATTATTACGTACTCTCTGACATACTGACCATCCTGGTTTAGGAAACGCCTCTCCTTCTTGCCCTGTCAAACAATCTTCCACAGCCAGTTTAAAGTCAAGTGAAAACCCCTCTCAGCTGCCACTCTGACCTCTAACACCAGTTTTTGTTTGGCAGCTATATATTGCATTTGTCACTAATGGTGCAAAATGACGAAGATGCAACAAATGATCAAGAGAGTGGTTTTACAAAGTGCATATGCATAGATCTGTACATATATTTCCTTTCTTACCGTATGTATGGCTCTGTGCTGCTGTCCCCAGTCAGCTGGTCCTTAGTGAGGTAGGTGTTGTGGGATGAGGAGATGAAGTAGTGTGCCAGCGGATGTTTCATGTCTTGGTAAACTCTAGCATGTTCCGGGTCAAACACACAGTTCTCCTTCGAAAGCATGTACATGGTGAAACCATTGGGGGTCATGAACTGGTTCTTCTGGGCTGTACTGGGCAAAAGGCACAAATAAATGTCAATGAGAGACAAGAGATATTTTATACATAGCAAACTGGGGCTAGCAGTCGCAGAGCAGCTTGTGTAATACAGCTAAATATTTGCAGCAGTCTTCTAAACTCTGTACACATGAAACACAACTGGCGGTCATTTTCAGTTTTGCTTTAAAATGTGACAAAAGCAGTTGTACTCAGTCATAACTACAACCCCAGTTATCAGGTACTAATCAAACGGTCCTGAAGCCCACCAGGCAGTTTCACAACCATTACCACATTGGGGCATGTGAGTTTTGGGCTGTTAACAGGGCATGAGCCATGTCATTTTGGGGGTGAGAATAAATACTTGAAAATCCCCACCAGTCAGTTCAAAGAGAGGGAAGAGAGGTGAAACATCTTCAAGTGTCAAAAAGAGAAGTCCAGTTGAAGTCCTTCTGTGGAAGCACTTAGGATTCTATTTAGGTTTGTACCAACTCCTCAGAAATCAGCCTGTAGTGTGCTAACTTTGTCTGTGTCCTTTCTGGTGGTGGGTAGGTACTATCTACTGGGCTTTTCAGCGTTACTCTTCTAAACCATCCACTAAATCAATATTCATACTGTGTAAGTTATTGTTACTTGGCACCGTACCCCACTCGTTAAGTTCATAGGTGAGTATGAGACTTTGAGCATGGATGAGTGAAGAATCCTCCCCCTGGTCCTTCAAGAAATCCCTCAGGTCCACAGTGGAAAGTACACAGCCATTTGCAGAGTAGCGGATAAATACGGCATCTAGTTCTGGTCTCCGTAACAACTCCCTGCAGAAAACTTCAATCTCTCCGTGGTCCAGACGACCGTCAGCTGACCGGTCACATTTCTATCAGTGAGACACAGATCATCAGGAGTAATCATCTCTTTTCAAGCTGGTCGTAACTGTCAGCCCCAAGTGACAAACAGTTAAATGGAGTCACATGGAGTACAAGTCAAATAAATCACTTCTAATTAGTAAAAACCCTGGAGTAAGTGTGTGTTCCACTACCTGGAAGAGGCTGCGGGCATATTGGTCACTCAAGTCAATATTGATCATCTGCAGCAGCTTCTGCACTTCATCGTAGCTCATTTTGTCATCGTGGTTCTGGTCGGCCCGACTCAGGTAAGCATGAATCCAAGTGACACACAAATATGGTCAAGGCAGCAACGAGAGGACAAAATGAAATGGTAGATTTATACAGAGCTAATAATTACTTCTTTAATTCTTGATTTACACACAACGGTTTAAGGATATTGGTCCAGTTTCTCCTTCTGTGTCATGTTCTGCACCCTCTCCTGCAGTGTTCGGATGCCACGAGCCCAGTGCTGAGCTTCCTCCTGGCTCTGGCAGAGCAGATCCAGGCTCTTGCGAGGCCCTTTGAAGACCACTGTTAAACACCGGCCCTCAGGTACTGAGCCGACCATCTGCCGCAACGTCTCTGACTGGTAGCCTTCTCGAACACACTCCACCTCCATGACTGAGACTGAGGGATGGAGGAGAAAGAAAGAACAAGCGGCAAGTGAATAAAGAACAAGTGCTGTCTGCTCAGGTTTCCATCCTTTTAGAAGGTGATGTTCACTCCAAGAGGAGTGTTGCATTGCTTTGTTATTTCAGAAGAGTATTGTTGCCAATGGAACACGAGCACTCAGCAACAGGCAATCAGTGGTGTTATTTAGTTCATTGTATAGTGCTAACATGTATTGTATTACCACAAGTGAGATATCTGACATCTTTTTTTATTCAAATTTACGGTCTTCTCACAGTTTCCATCTGTAACAGTACTCTAGCTATACTAGTAAAATATAACACAAGCATGTACTTAGAGAACTTTTGCTCTATACAGCTCACATAAAACTCACAACAACAACTCACTCTATTTATTTAAACCTCTGTGAAGTGTGTATTTAAGGTGGTGTCATTTTGAGTCGCTAAAACACACTCATGAGCTCTCAAATTAACACATTCACACACACATAAATGCACACACACACTTGCCTACAAGGAAAAGACAAACATACAAGTTGCCTGTATTCATTATTTAGCTGTTTGAATAATTCTGCCCTTTAACACCAGAGGCTTACCATGCTTTCTGGATTTCTGTACAGCAAATATTTACCACATTACCACTATTTTGGCGACTACCATTTTTACTTCAGTGTCCCGTATTTACTGGTAAATCTGGATTTAAGTTTGGAGTTTGTGTAATACCAGCACCCCTTTCTTTTGCTGTGTGTCAACAAGAAAACAAGGTTTACAGGGCATGTGTCTTGGCCACGGACATGTTTGATTTTGGTGTAATCTGGAAAACTCTTAATATGGACACCAGCTTGTACGGGGGCTCTGCAGGATGTTGAGTGTGTACAGTGTCACCTGTACAAACACATACACAAATCAAGCTGTTTCCCCAAGTGTTTTCCTTCTAAACAGAGCTGTTTGTTCACCCAACATGCACCGACGCGTATTTCCCGATGAATGCGACCATATGCACACTTTATCAATCACACCACACTGTCTGCTAGATGTGAATGAAACAAATTAAACATTGTTACTGACCAAACACCAGCCTGTGTTTGCTCATCTATTCTAGCCAGTGGCTTCTCTGGACACTACAGCTTCTTTCAGGTGTCCTGTGAGATCACAGCCTGACAGCAGGGCTCTGTTCACACTGTGAGTCAGCCTTTACAGAGAGTGGGGAATTCTTCTCCATAATGTACCGGATCCTTTACCTCAGTCAAGGTGCCAGCATGAAAGTGAAAATGAGATGTCTAGAGGAGAACTGGAACTGCTAGACATCTGAAACATGACGGGGAACCTCAAAGAGACACTAATTTATTATGAAGGATCACAAACCCTTGACAATTCAGTTAAACTAACTGAATCATGTGCTTTATGCAAAATTTTTTATCTGTAAAGAAAAAGAAGCACCATCTGTTCAATAAACGCAGAGAAGGCCACCAGGATAGCTCACTGAATTAGGGTGTTGCCATGCAGGTTGCCAGCAGCAGTCGTGAGTTCGAGTCCAGCTCATGACCCTTTGCTGCATGTCTCTCTCCTCTCTCTACCCATTTCAAACTGTCTCTTCCCCATGATCACAAATGGAAAAAACGCAGAGAAGTATAACAGTATAATGGAAGTTGACCACCTCCCTCTGAAATGTAGTATAGTGAGCAAAACATAGGAATCCTCTGCTATAATACAAAGACTTGTGTGCATGTGAGTGAATGTACTGAGTTACTTTCCACCACTAAGTACATGTAGAAGGGACAGCTCCAGCCAAACGTATTGAAGGTTTAAAATGTTTTGCTCCTCTTGTGATTCCTGTCCTTCACTCTCGTTCACTCTTGTGCCACACAAAACTAATTTTGCTTCCCTTTGAAACAAATTTAATAAATTCAGTAACTAATTCTGCAGTGGTTAAGTACAAGAAGGCCTTCACCAGAACCTGAGCAGACTACTACAAGCTGGTATGTTACTGTTTGATGACCTGTGACGTTTCAAGCTCACTTTTTAGATTGTCTTACTAAAGTCTCTCTAAACAGGCTTTTAAGACACTCAAACCATGAAAACACCCAAAATACAGAGGGGTCTGTAAATGCTACCAAGTGTAGTAACTGCTGCCATAAGAATACCTTGTTTGTTCCACTGATTTAAATAATCAACTTACATTAACCCTCTGAACTCAGCGTTTCCTGTGTATTTTTTTCTCACTCCTGTCACATTTTTGAACCTCTGTGGAAACATTGCAAACATGAAGAAGGAGAGAGAACTCAGAGCTGTCATCTGTGCAGTATGACACAGTTAGAATGGCATTAGCCATGTGGAAAATAAATTCAGCATGGTGAAATACCTTTCTAGAGCTGATGTGGAGACTAATGTGAAAACAGAATTATGAGTAGAGATCTTACTTCAGGGCCACAGGCCAGACGGATTGGGAAGCATTCTGCTAGACCACCCAGTCAGGTTGCATTACACCCATTAGATCTAAACCCAGAGGGATAAATTACTGGGTGCAGATGACAAGTTTCCATGTTCTTGTATGGACACCTAAAATCCAGCTACATCCACCTACCTATGTGTTTTCAGAAGCAGGCAGGGATCAGTGTGGGACATTCAGGTTCAGCCAAAAATGTGTGTATCTGGCTAAGAAGAAATTAGATTCTTATTTAGGTGCTAGAAGTTCACTAATAAGGAGGGGACTCATAGCTGTAATGATTTACAGTATGATTAAGGCAAGAGGCGCAAGACACACACCCAGTCATTATACAACACACACAAACAAGCACCACATCACAGGCTCATCTAGTCTTGCGGCAGCTGAAGGCCTTACTGTATTTGGGAGGCTAACATTGTGGTTGACTCATATGGTAACTATATAGCAGCAAACCAAAGGCTGCAGGGCCGACTCCCTCCACCTCATAATGTCCTATAATCTCACTGTTTGAACTACGGCAGGATTGGTAGCCATCTTATGCTGAAAATAGATGAGCTCTATAATCAAGGCGTCGTGTGTGACCATCAGATAGTGGAAGAGAGGGAGAGAGCAGCAAGTAGCATTTAAACCGAACCAAAATAGGTACAGTATATCCATGTTTTACCTTACATGCCCAGTCGGCACTGAGATCTTCTGAAACTGGAGAAGGAAAGGCTTCTTGTTACCAATTATCATACAGAGATGGCTCCTAACCTCTGGGTGGGGCTCCTAGAAGGATTATTTTAAACGTTTAACCCCCTGAACCTCAAGCAGTGGCCTCAACTTTTAAGTCTCTCAGATCCAGCACCTCTATGGAAACAACTATGGCTAGAAGTAGAAATAACTCAGGAATGTCTTTTCTGTAGTATCCCACAGCTGGGATGCCATATATTGTACAAAAAGAAAAAAAAGGCTACATTTCTTTGATTACTGATTTTCCAAGATAAAAATGGAATCAACAAGTACAACATTTTTTCAAGTGTCCACAGGTCTTACAGATGTTATCGTTTTTTTACTAGTAACATTTTACAACCTCTACATTTTTTCCCACCACACTGCACATGAACTCTAGAAAGGTGTTTCTCCATGCTAAAGGCATCTTCCAACAACCTGCTCCTCTGTACACCATTTCTGAGCCAGGCTGCATTTATCTCATTGATCCAGTGCCTTTCATTTTGCTCTCAGTCCCTCTAATTTGTTTACATACTTGTCTCATCTTACAGCCTGCACTTCAGCTGAATGATTGTCAGATTATTTGCAGCTGAGTCACTTTTGGCTTCTGTTGGGCAGCGCAGAATTATTGTTTTTTTTTTTTTACAGGACCTGGAGCAAACGCTTGATTTTTGGTGAACTTTTCAAATGAGTAATGTAGAATGAAGCCATTTTGAAAGAAGCCTCACTAGTTTTAGCTTAGATTTAAGGATAATATCATTTTCAGATGGAAACTTGAAAGTACTGCGTATAAATTCTTCTCTCTCTAATCTTTTAGGTGTTGCCTCTATTGCTGTGGAGCAGTGTGACTGTACTTAAAGGCTGAGGCATGCTTGAAACATGTTTACAGAAAGAGTCAACTAACCACAACTAAAGGCAAAAGTGTCCCATCCCTCCTGACTGGCCACACTCCCAACACGTTCTGTCATTCAACATGTAAATGGGAATAACAGTGAACCCTTTCAGACAGTCTTCACTCCAAAATGCTACTGGTGTTGCACTGGAACATGAAAATGGACACACGTAGCAAAAAAGTAGTAAATACCGTCATTATAACTTATGAGTAGGTGCCTCTGATGTTACTGAACCTATACTAAAGATCCTCGACTGCAGCTCTACCAAATCTGACGCAACAGTAATGAAGCACAACTAAAGCTACACCCCTGTTAATCATGGAAGCACCAGGCCGCCTCTTCATTAAATGTGACTCTAGAGTCAACAGTGAGTCACTAGTTCATGTGATTCTTTTGAACTGTGGGTCATGGCTCAACTTTTATCTTGGTTTAGATGGGAAAGTGCTCCAAGCATTTTGGATATTTGCTTTCTTACTTTCAAATCTTATTTCTACAAACAAATGCAACAGTCCCTCTTCACCGTCACATGAAGACTGTTTACCTTCCACTGAACAAGTGAGTGACTTAGGCCATGTCCAAACCGGTGTGGATATTTTTCCAAGCAAAACAGTGAGTCCTCTCATCCACACACAGATTTTGTTTTAGCTCATTAATCTGACATCTAACCTGCAGATCTTTAAAAACACCAGTTTATGTGATTCCGTGTGGATAAAAGGGAAAGTTTGAGGAGCAATGAAAGTCTACAACTTAACTTGGGATTGCAGCAGCATTTCACTGGCACTCCAAAGCCTTTACATCTTTTGTGCCCAGTATTACTGAGTGCACAGCATCTGCAGATTACAGCGTGCAGATATGGCATTTGTGTTCTCGCATGTAAGGTTATCTGTAGTAAAACAAAGCTCGTGTAAACCACAGACTCTACATAAAGGATAGACGTAGTGACTGTAACATGGCCCATTGGTCTGTGTCGCCATCGTGTTTTCTAAAACCAGATGTCTCATAACCTTTAATCCTGCTTTAATCTAAAGAAATATTATATTTCAAAACTAAATTCATCTGCATGTTGTTATGTGATGTGATGAGAACATACATCAACATCCAGCTGAACACAGTGAGCGGAAAGTGTGGCAGATGGCTGGATTGTTTCACTGACCAACCCTCAAGTTGATTTAAACTCTTCAGGTCTGGAGGACAAATACATGTCACACCATGTTTTGCTTATTAGTGGCAACATTTATAGTTAAATAAACATTTATTCTTAAATAAATGTTGCCAATTAATTTTCTATCAGGTCTACTGTTTAGTTTTTTTTCTGCAGCTGTGAACAGCAGAGGCCACAAGCTGCGGCTAGTGGTGTGTTATTCATGATGTGTGATGGATGTCATGGTTACGGGGGAATCAGCTTTTACCTGTTATGTATTCCTGTCATTCACATACACAATTTGTTATGTAAACTAGGTCATCATAGATCGGTTTGGCTTTTGCTGTCACATCAAATTAAACCATAATGCTGAAACCAAAATGATTTACCTCACAAGTACTAAAGATCAGTCAAAATCTTCTCTCTCTTCTCACACACTGTTGAAAAGTTGCTCTCTCACACAACCCTTCATGTTTTTGTAAGAAACTGCCACATGAACAACTGCATCAATAACTTGATTCTGATGCACTGAAACTCAACAACTTACAGGACTGCTGCTCCTTGGCCCGGCTGGATGTTTTGTGTGACTGACACCAGACAGTGACGCCATCTTCCAGCAGCTTTAGAGTCCGTCGCTTCTGCCAGCGAGGTGAGCGTACCTTCACACATGATATATACATTCATTAAAATACATCCATTGTATTGTTCTGACCAGCTACTACGAACAGTTGCTAATAGTTTTTAATCAGCAATACCTTCACCATACTTGCGCCCTGCAACATCCGCTTCACATCTTCATCATCCTGCACTCCTAGAAAGCAAACAGATGAAAAAAGACAGATATAGTTTGTGAACTCAGATAATGTTGTGTTTGAAATGTAGACACGCTGCACACGGGCAGGTGAAATAAAAAATAGCAACTTTAATAAGACTTAGGGGCTAGCAGAGCAACTAACAAAAAGCAGCTAAAGATCCAGGTATAACAAGAAAATCCAAACAGAAGTCGAACGCCATGAATCGAAAGAACAAAAGGATCCAAAACACTAAAGCTTAAAGAAGAAACAGGAGGTGAACTTCCAGGGAACACAGACGGACCTGACAACTGATGGAGAAGACTATACATACATAGAGAACTAATAAAGAAACAAGGCCAAATTAGTCTTCATTCAATTTCTTTTTTAAAATTTTTTTGGGCAGTTTTTCCATTTTTAAACGTAGGGGAGAGACAGAGAGAGACATGCAGCAAAGGGCCATGAGCTGGACTCGAACTCATGACCACTGCTGGCAGCCTGCGCCTACATAGTAACACCCTAACTCAGTGTATTGTGTAATACCACACACAAGTTGGTATCTGTACAATGCTGACTTCAAAGTTTTCTATTTTGCTGAGATACCTACACTCACACAGAACTACTGGGAACCTTGAGGATCCCCTTCTCCTGCTGACTGTAAGGTAACTTGTCTACAGTGGGTGCTACACCATAAGCACTGTCAAGGGCGATAACATTTTAATTTAGCAAACTGTACCCCTGGGAACACAGTGGCTCGGTGGTTAGCACTGTCGCCTCACAGCAAGAAGATCCAGCCTGGGATCGTTCTGTATGGAGTTTGCATGTTCTCCCTGTGCTTCATAGGTTCTCACCAGCTTCCTCCCACAGTTTAAAGACATGCTGAGGTTAACTGGTGATTCTAAATTGTCCATAGGTGTGAACGAGAGTGTGCTTGGCTGTCTGTCTCTATATGTAGCCCTATGATGGACTGGTGACTTGTCCAGGTGAACCCTGCCTTCACCCTAAGACACATAGGATAGGCTCCAACCCTAGAGAGGATGGAGCAGCATGTAGACAATGGATGGATGGAATCTGTACCTCCTGTAGGAGCACCACTCAATGTCGCAGTTAAGGGACATTAACGTCTAGTCCTACATTTTAGTGAACGTGAGGATGTTTCAGTTCACCAGCTCCACTCCAGACATTTCAGCAGTACCAGCTGTCTCTAAAATCTCCAACTGTAATGTTAATATTTCATGTATACATTACACCTAGGCTGTTTACCTTTAGCATTCTTCATGTATTACATCAACCAAGTGGGCTCTACAACAGAGATGCTATGCCACCATAAAGAAGCTGAACTTTTCTTTTTTTGTCATAATATTGTTTTAAAAGACAGTCATTTCTTTCTTGATTACTTGAAATATCCATCCCAAGTTTGTTTTTTTTCATATAGAAGAGTTCATGTTGAGATGCAGTCATTTCCTTGGTTTATGTTTTGCTGTGGTTTCAAAGCTGCTATTGAGAATCGTAGAATTTCGGTGGTATTGGTTCCCACAGACAAAGTTCTGATATTGTGACATCCATAATAGTGAACACAGGGGAGCTGATGCACACAGCTAGAGAGACAGATGTCTTCCTCAGGCAGAGACCTAAGGAGAGCTAAAAGTCCAGTGAATACTGGGCACAAGCACAAAATGAACTGAAAAGTTGTTCTGTTGGATGTCAGCTGTTTCCAGTCTTTTATCGTAGCAACTTTATGAAGTGATAATGTGTCAGTGTTGTTTTGTTTGTTTTTTAAAATTATGTTTCCCCCATGTGTCCAAAGGAATAACTTAAATAATCTTTTTGAGAGACACATCATCAATTTCATCGTGTCCAAAATGTCCTCTTCATTGCTCTTCATTATAAAAAGTTTTAAAAGGCCTTGTTAAAAGGTTGCTGCTGCTGTTGTGTTTGTTGCAGTTGAGATGTGTTGACATAGCAGTTTGGCCAACCATGATGGACTTGATCACAATCATACGTAACAAAAATTGTCTACAAACTGTGCAGGGGGCAGAAAAACCAAAGCACAATCACAGGTTGCTAAGTTCCCTTAATGGAAAATCCCTCTAATCACTGACCAGAAGTGCAGTGAGCAATAGAATGGTTTTTATGAGGAGACTTTTAAAATGACCTCAAAGGGCTGTCAGTGGCTTTGTTATCATATAGTGTGTATATGTACATGTGTGTGGGAGAGACGTATGTGTATGGCACTATCAAACAGACCAGATCTACCATGCAAAGGAATCTATCAATGTTTTTGGATGTTGTCTGTAATCTCTCCTTCACAGAGTCCCAAGCTGAGTAGGCACGACTCAGTAGCTGAAACAGGAATCTCACTGTGGCTTGAGAAGGGCTGGGTCACTACGTTCACACACACACACACACACACACACACACACACACACACACACACACACACACACACACACACACACACATTCACTCACTCACCCCCTTGTGTACAGTAGTGAACTACTATAGGTGGGGACAGCAGCAACACTGCAGCAGTGAGAGAACCTCAGTGGCTGTGTGAGTGCATGAGTGTGTGAGGACTGTGTGGTCTGATTCATGCTGCATGAAGCCAAACGAAAAAGTAACGACAGCTGCCATACTGCACGTCTGCACTCTGCTGATATTTACTTCTCAAGAGAGTTGAGATGCAGGCCAAAACATAAAAACCACTGTGCTGCAGTAATAGAAACAAAACAGTGCTGTTATGGGGCTTTTCATTTCTGCTGTGTCTCCAACTGGTCCTCAGATCAGCTCTACATATTAGCCAGTAACTTTCCACCAGAGGAAACATGGTGCTGAAATTCTTGCCTTGACTAAAAGTAGAAAACCCACAGTGAAGCCCTACTTGACTTAAAGAAAATACCTGCTTGTCAAGTTGTTTCCTAATAAAAGTGGTGAGCGAGAAAGTGTGTTGTATAGTACACTGCAGAAGTAAGTACACCCCTGTGGAATGTTACTTATATTTTATATCATTCACCTTAAATGCGTTACCTTTCATTTAAATGGTAGAGTATTTGCTCTAAAGTAAAATTAAAAATAGTTTAGATTTACTATATGAAAAAATCCAGGCACCACAGTAGGATCTTAATGCAACAAAAGTCAGTCCATCACTGAGCATAAGTTCTTTATGTTTCTATCTGTTCATAATGGTGGTGCTCTACATCTCCAAGTACAAACTGTGTCAGAGCAGGACCAGGCTTCCTCTGACATTTACAGTGTCAGTGCTGCTGCTCATGTTGGTAATGTTTCCGCAGCTACAGAAGCCAACTTCACCACTGTGAACATCTGCCGGGTCACTTGGTTGTTCTGTGCACCAGAAGTAAAGTGGGACATCATACTGGGTGGTTACATACCAGTTCTTCACTTTCATAATTCTCTGACAACTACTTATGCTACTATTATCATAAAAAAACTACAAGAAGACAGAGTAAGATCTCTGCTGCAGCTATTAGGGAAAAGTGATGAGGATGATCATTCAGACGTAAAGTGGACACGTTCAGTTACTGTCAGATTAACAGCAAAGAGGAAACGTCTGAAAGGGGCTTAGCAGATCTCAGTCTGCATCCAGGCTCATGAGAGATTAAAAGTCAGAAATGTAATCAAAGGCATTCATGCCTTAAAGGTAATCATTCCAATTTCAAAATCTATCCAAAACACACAGGTAATGAACCACAGCAGGGATGTCAACATTCCCATTAGGTGGATTCTTTCATTAGAGTGAGTTTGGTTTGGTTGTTCTGGCTAATCAGACACACAGAAACTGGAACAGAGAACAACTTCGAAGCTTTCACAGCTAGGAAGCTCCTAATGTTTGAACTATTTCAACAAGAAGAACAACATCTGGTAATCAAAATGAAGCTTGTTGTCAAAGATAAAGAAGACGTTCCTGCTCACAGAAAAACAGTTGTTAACATCTGTTGAGTAGTTTTGATTTTCTTTCCAATTGTTGGAGTCAAAAGAAAAGAGATCTGGGCCTCATGGAACATAGACACTCGGTTTGACCTGCAGGTAAGTAGAGAATAGTAAAGGTTTGAACCTTAAGGCTGACAAACCGTTCCACTGAATCCCTTATTAGACAGAGAAAAACCTCTAAAGCATCAATGTAAAAAAAAAAAAAGCAGCTCAATGCAGAGAAACGTCCCTCTGACTGCTGCTTTGTTCCGGCATTATTACTGCTGCAGCAGTTTACTGTTGGTGAGGTGCAGCTAATTTTAAGTGATTGTATAACTGGATTTCATTACTGATTAAACAGGTCAAATGCTGTCACAGTGACCAAGAGATCAAAGGGGCACCTTCATCATGTTATTTTTCCATTTATTAGAATTTAAAGCCCCTTTCAGACATGCCCTCCTTTCCATTAATCTGATGGCAGTTGGACGTGTCAGCGTCATGTCTGAATGAGCACCCGGCTCACTTTTCTGTTCCTGTCATGGTGGCAGACTCACTAGGATGAACCTAGCAACGGCTGTGGAGCTCCTTCAGCATGGCAACGCTCTGAGCCACAGCTGCATGATCAGGCAGACGTGTGCAAGTGACAGGACTTTGAGCTGGGTGAAGGGATCTGGGGAAGACTTTTTCACATTTCAGCACCAATATCGGTCCAAAAGCATCACAGAGAGCCAAAGACACAGTTTAATGCATGCCTTACTGTTGGTTAAGGAGCAGTTAGATTATGTAGTTTTGGGAATCACAAAAAAATGGTTTTTAGTAATTTGGACAGTTTGATAAGATTCTATTAGTTTGTATTTAGTGCATTATTACATGTTACACATCCCTGAATGCTCTGTCTCGTATTTGTAGGACAAATATCGCGTCACCTTTGTGGATTTGTCTGAATAAAGCTGTGAACAACATGAATGTGAAAGAGACCAATGAATGCTGTCACTTCAACAGACAGATGAAGCTGCAGTGACTCCTATCCCATGTCTAAGAAGGGCTTAGGACAGTATTAAAAACAGTAAAGCCTCAGTTTTCACAGGCTGGAACTGTAATGTCTTTGCATTGAAATGACTAAAACAGCTGATCAGTTACTACAACACTTTTCACTTTCTAATCAATGATAAGTTCTGCCCCAGTTCCAAATATACCTGGGCTGATTTATCTGTAGTCTACGTGCTCTCCTTGTGTTATTCCGTGGCTGATGAAGTGACAGCACCTGCCAGGTAAATGGAGTAGAGCTACAGAGCAGTTTGGAGGGAAGTAGGAGCAGAGTAGATCTGTACATTCTACCAGTGGAGGTGAGGTACTACAGACAGGGGGGGGGAAGCAGGCTGTTCCCTGAGATAACGGTCCTCCTTCACTCATTGTCTCAGAGCGCAGCAGCTGGGACACAAACACTCACCCAGATTCCTCAGAGGGTCGATGGCCTTACTCTCAGACGTCCCGGCTCCGTTCTTCACCTGCGCGGCTGCTTTCTTCCTGTGGCCCAGCATGATGATCCCTGCGGCGGCTCCCGTGTGGCTCTAGCGGCTCGGCGGTGCGGAGCTCCAGCGGGAGGCCGGACAGCTCCTCATGCTTTTATCTGGAGGAGGAGAAGAGGAGCGGGGCCAAGGCTTCAGACTGCTGATGTCACACACTGATTTATAAACACCGAGCTGTACGTCCAGACACGTCACAACACACTGGCACTTCTGTGGGGATTTTCAAAATAAACGTCGTTTGGCTCTCACATCAGGTACCAATAAGATGTACGATTTAATTCTATTAATTCTGATCGTATTGACGTCTGTGTGGAAATGAACTTACTTCTCCCTACAAATGTTACCTCAGTAAACACCTGCCTCATGAGCTTATGATCTCAGTCTGAAGGCTCCTTCACTACAGCATAATGGTCATTTAGTACATCAGACCATCAGTGCTCTAAGATGATCTTTACACCACATAGATGGTGTGATTTTTATCAGCCTAAACTCAGCCATGAATTTGACTATCTATTTTGGCAATTCAACAAAGTATATAACTGTCAAGAATGTCAAACACAAGAAGAATGCAACTAATTTAAACAATTTAAGGAGCTCTAGAAATCTTGTTTCAGTATTATCTAATGTATACATTTACAAATGCAGCAGAAACGTATAAGAAATAAAAGTATGTGGTTTACTGAGGATATCCCAGTTGTATTACTTTAAAATGGCTTACAGACTTCCATAGATGGGAAGTGACCACTTCAGTCTGCTGTTTACTGCTTGTCTCCCCATGGCATAAATAAAGGTATTATTACTGCTGATAAAACATGCTTACTGTATTGATGAGCTGATGAATGCACAGATTATAAAGAGTTTATACTGAAAATTTGGTATGATCGCTTGTTATTATATTTATATTACATTATAAAATAAGTCCTTTAGTTTGGAAAATAAAGCTTAACTCAGATTCTTAGGAGCTTGTATCTCCTGGTTATGGTAAATGGCAAATAGTCTGCACTTATATAGTACCTTTCTACCTTAGCGGTACTCATAGAGCTTTACAATGTGTTCCTCATTCACACATTCACACACCAATGGGGACAGAGCTTCCATGCAAGCTGCCTGCCATCAGGAGCAACTTCAGGTTCAGGGTCTTGCCCGAGGACACTTCAGCATGTGGAGGGACCGGGGATTGAACCTTCTGCAGAAGGAGTTTGCTTACTCATGATACACAAGGCTCAGTTGAAACTGCTCTTTCCAACATGAAGAACTGACTTATTTTTATACTGGCAATAAGCCAGTCCTTCACATTAATTGAAAAAAACACAGGTAAGCTATACTCTTGTTATAAGTCTTTTGCTTATCATGTTGTGCACAGAGTAACTGCAACTAAAGAAACTGTAATATCCATGCTGCTCTGAAACTAGTAGAACTTACCGAGGCCAACATTTTTTAAGACAATTTGTCAGTATTCATTTAAATAGCAATGCTGCAGGTTTTCACAAATTCACACCTTGCCAAACCCCTCATAAATTATAACTTTGTTACAGTGTATGTTACACTGAAGTTTTTTTGTTTATTTTAAATGCATACATAGCACCGGTTTGTTGAAAGAATTTTTTTTTATAAAACTCGAATCTTGTTTACAATTATTGTGCTTTTATTTTGAAAACAAACTGGTCATTTTAGAAATCTGTCAGGCAACTTGACAGCAGACAGACTTTAAACGGATTATGGACCAAGGAGAGACGCTCATGTGTCCAATAGAAATAGCCTTCATCTTCTCGCTCTAGTAATCTCTCATTTTAACCAAATCACAGCTCAAGTGATGGATAAACTGATGAAGTGAAACTAGCTGATCCTCTAATACTGCAGCGGGCTGCACACTGTGACCCCTGACGGCTGTGACACAGAGGCTGTAATGAACTATTTCCTAAATTGCGAGATTAAATTTTAAACTGGAGCATAGAAATTAAATGGCATACGTGTGGTTATAGACTGCTTTGTTTCATAATTGATTCTCAGATCCACTGCTGCAGAGAAAGTTCTAGATAGATAGATAGATAGATAGATAGATAGATAGATAGATAGATAGATAGATAGATAGATAGATCTGTTGCCATGCCAATCAATATAAAGTTGTTCAGAGTGATCATCTTTCTCCTATGATGAAATATTTCTTTCCTGATGGGAGAGCTCTCTTCCTCTTCCTCCATCCATAGAACACCAGGGGTCACTGAGTGGGTTGATGATAATGATGTGAATCATGTCATAATTTGTCGTCTGTCTAATAATAATAATCAGAAATTAGAATCAGAAATACTTTATTGATCACCGAGGGGAAATGCCGAATATAATAATAACAATAACAATAATAATTTTTAGTATAGCTTTAAATGTTCAATTGGGGCGTGGTTATGTGCCTGTCACGTGATATGACACGGAAGTCGTCTGTGTAAATTGGAGTGGCCGAAAACGGCAGGTCAGTCCAGCTCAGGTGGCTCTACGATCGGTGTCACAGACAAACTTTCCGCTAGAATAAACTTATTAATGAACAAAACCACGGTTTATAGCCTACTCCAGAAGTATTTTCGCAGTTTATGTAATCTCTGACTCGTCTGTTTCCATGGTGCTGGTTATGGAGAGCGGCAGGAGAAACAGACACTGAGGTGAGACAAGTTCCAAGCTAACTGATGCTAAGCTACCCCACAGTGTCTAGCTAGCCACACTGCACTGTCGTGTTTTGCCGTGGAACACCAAACTTGAATTCAACAGCACGGTGTTTTTGATATTAGCTGGGTATTAAGCAGACTGTTATGTGTCTATTTACTTCTACATAGTCAGCTGGATTCCTGTAAAAGCATTAGCTTTAGAATCAGCAGTATCATCAGTAACACTAGTTTTCACGGTACACGAACTGTGTCTCAACAGTTCTCCACTGACACGGTTTACAAACAGCATTACAGCGCCTGGAGGATATGATGTCCTCTATAGTACTGCCATGTTATAAACCACAACTTGAAAGCCAGTCTTGTGTGACTGAGAATACATATGACTTTGAAGGGTCAGTGTAACAACAACACTCAATTAATTAACCAGTAAGCTGTGAACTGTTATTTTAATCTTTGATAATGGCTTGGTCAGCAAGAGTATGTTTTAAAAAGAATAGTCTTAAGTTGCTTCTTCTTAAATATAAATATTGAGAAATACTGGGCAACACTTGTCACTATTTTCTGACATTTTATAGACCAAACAACTAATCGATCAAGAAAGTAAGTGCCAGATTGATCTAGACTGAAAATAAAAAACAGACATCACCAACTACAGTGTCAAAACCTGAGGTGGCCAAGTCAGAGACCGACTGTCAGTGAAGCCTGACGGAGCCACAGCAGGGTTGCAAAGAAGGACTGGTAATAAATGTTGTAACTGCTGCTAAGGTGTCTCTGCTAAACCATGTCTTTTGAGAGGTGAATGCTTAAGAATTATGTGATTTGTTTGTATCTGGGTTTTTTAAGTCTATATCAGTTAAAGAGATAAATTGAATTTTATTCATACAGTGCCAGTTCCCAACATAAGTCACCTTCATACAGTGAGACTAAGACTTTACAAAGTTGTATTAGAGAGAGAAACCCAACAAATCCAACAAGTCCTCCTTGGGTAGCACTTCATGATGGTGGGGAGAAAAAATACTTCCCTGCAACAGTAAGAAAAAGCAGGCTCAAGGAAGGCAGCCATCTGCTTAGACTGGTTGGGGAGAGGAGAGAGAGAAAAGATGGGGAAAAAGAACAGACAACAAGCAAGAGGAGAATTCATTTAGTAAGCACTCTGTTCAGGACCGTGCTGTAAGTACTTGAAGCCTGTTTTGTTAGATAAAGTAGCAGGCTGCACATTTCACAAAACACACATCATTATGTAAATGCAGTAAATGATGTTTTGTTTTTAATGTAACATTGATTAAAACATGTTGTAATGTTAGCGTTTGATTCCACTTTCCTTATGAACTTTACCTGTTATTTCTGTATTTGTGTGTTCTGCCATCTCCAGAAGCTCTGGTCCCTCCAGCGATATTGAACAAATCAAAGTGTCATGCCAGTCCCAGCTATGGCTGAGCCTGTGGTTGATCACCAGAAACGGTTTCAGGCTGCTGTGGATGTCATCCATAACCTACCAAAGAATGGTATGTAATTGGCTTTAGCCATCACATGACTTGGCAAATCAATGACTGTTGTTGACTGGTTAGACAGTAGGAACACTTCATGAAAATATCTTTATTCATGTGAGGTTTAACTCTGCAGCTCTGTTCAGTGATATGATCCTCCTTAAATGAAGTAGCCTCTACACTCTCCATAAAGTGCTCAC
Organism: Dascyllus trimaculatus; assembly: GCA_024666655.1. Taxonomy (NCBI): domain Eukaryota; kingdom Metazoa; phylum Chordata; class Actinopteri; family Pomacentridae; genus Dascyllus; species Dascyllus trimaculatus. The sequence goes on along the minus strand of CM045463.1, from coordinate 28,543,505 downwards.
TGAGCTCAGCATGAATCACAGCTGAACTAACAGGTCAGCTGCCCTGAGGCTCCTGTTCTGGTAAAACCTGCTGATTTCATGTAGCTAACTGTACTAGCCAGCATACTGTAAAACCTTTCAAAGTCTGTACTATCTTGTGAATATCTTGTCATCTAAACAAGTTGCAGGTAATACATGCACGTAACACTCGTAAGTTCTACTCTGTGACTTGCTTATATTTCTTTTCAGTATGTTGCTGCCCATCACAAGGTGTCACTAAACTGCAGATTTTCTGAATGAAGTTTGATGTAATGCTATTTTCGCTATCTGTTGACCTGTTCTGAGAATTAAGCAGCTAGATAAGCAAACCTGATTATTGTCTGTGTTAACTTTCAGGCTCCTACCGGCCCTCCTATGAGGTGATGCTGCGTTTCTACAGCCTATACAAGCAGGCAGTGTGTGGACCCTGTACAGTGGCTCGACCTGGCTTCTGGGACCCTGTGGGCCGCTACAAATGGTCAGTATGTGTTTGTACAAGCTAGGTTTTGGTAGTAAACAGACAAGCTACTCAGTTGCTCTGTCTTGGACTGTCATGCAGTTTATACTATCCAACCACTTTCACTGAGAAATCAGGTTTTTAAATATATTGTACTTTTTACATTACTTTATTTAATTTATATTAATAATTTGTTTAAATGTGTTCATTTTATGTATATCAAGCTGGTTCACAACTACATTTAATCATCCACTTAATTCTGTGAGGGCCCACACGGACCCCTTTGTGGACGCCTGTGTGAAGCCCTTCACTGCAGGTGCACCAACTGCACATGTGCTAGGAAACAAATTGTGCTGAAAACAAATGGTTGTTGTGAGGACAGACTGTTAGGTCATGCACAATTATACCAATCATCAATCAACAATAAAAGAAGTGTAACTGAAGTAGTTGCTGCTGGACTTTGGTGATGCTTTGATTTGTACATGCTTTAGAACAATGTAAACACAGTAAGAATGCCTGAATTCTCTAGAAATCCTGCACAATGTCTGCCAGCTGTGCCCGGCACACATCAGGAATAATCACAGACATGGTGATACAGGTCATTGTGTAACAAGCTGCTGTGTCCTATAACAAGTGCAAAGTCATAGTCTTTTGAGAAACATCCATGGGAGCCCTGTGTGTTTTTCCTTGTTTGATATAAGGGGCAGTGTGACTGTCTGCAGCAGACTGATGTGTACCTGTTGTAGTATGAAAAAAAGCATGCATTCTGTGTCCATTCTCAAAATCTGCATTGGTCATTCAGATACCATGAATTGAATGACAGTTATAGTCAAGTCAATAAAGCTTGTGTTGCACAGTTAGTGATTAGAGAGAGGATCAGTGTGTTGCTTCGAGTCTTGTCAGGACACATGGCCTGACACTTGGGCTAAAGTGGTGTTTGAGCTGAAGTCAGTTCACTTCTAACAGGTTAAGAAGGTGTAATCAGGTCTTTAAGCGCTTGCTGCTTCTAGCAAACAACCTGACTGTGTGTATCTTGTATTTTGCCCTCTGAGGAGCACCCTGTAAAATCCTGCTGCAATCCAACTATTAAAATGTTAATATGAAATAAATTGTATTAGTGTTGAAAAAAGTGCTGAAATGATTAGTTGCATAATGGATTATTCCTGGACAGATATTTTTTCTGAATGTTTAAATAGAAAAACAGATACCATCATCTGATCCATCTTGTCATATATGGGGATTGCTGTTTCTCTTTCTTTTATGTTGTTGTAAATTGAATACTTTGGGTCTCGGACTGTTGATTAAACTTAACAGGACAGTTAAAGTCATCACGTAAAAGCTTTGGTAATTACTTTTAAAACTGAAAACATGATATCAGGGCAACATGAAATGACACTTACAGATCGTAAAAAAGTGTCCTTGCCAATGAAATTGCATTATGTGTTCAGCAAGCTTATTTCCTTCAACCTAGCTAATGGAAAATCAAGGATTTTGGCTGCAGTCTTTATTGACCTTGTGTATGTGTCAGGGATGCATGGAGCCGCCTGGGAGGGATGAGCAGTGAGAGCGCCATGGCAGCATATGTGGACGAGATGAAGAACGTAGCACAGGAGGTACGTTTATAGTCCTTTCAGTGGTACATTGAGTTGAATGTGTACGCTTACATCTTGACTGATTGTCTCGACCGCAACACATTAAACCCACATCATGCTGATGTTCACATATTAATCCTGAAGTCCATATCTCAAGCGACCCAGACTAGACACATTTTGTTTAATCTCAGCGTTCTCCCTTGGTACTCCGCAAACTGTGTGTCTTTAGTGGTGGTAGTGTCACCAAATATACAAAACCAAAAAGAAGACCTGTTTGTTTGTTTGTTTGTTTTAATCTAAAAAAATCTAAAGAGTTGCTAGCAAACTGATACATGTAGGAGTACAAGTTTTTTGTGTTGTTTCTTTACACAATGCTGGATGCAAGAGACATAGTTTTTTCCAGTTTTAACCCCAACATGGCATCATAGGTGTGTGATTTTGCTAGTGTGCTGACTGGTTTGGGTTTTTAGGTGTCATTCTAATAAGTTAGTGGACTGTGTGGAAGACAAGACATTAATCTGGTTCCAACATCTATAAATGATTTTGTCATTTACAAAATGTTTACAGGTTTTTATGTATTTATTACTGTTGTCAGTAAGTCCTGAAAAATGTTATTATATATAGTATGTTATTATATTTAAAAAAAATTAACATTTTCACAGTGTGGCTCTATTTACTAGAGATATTTTCCTACTTACAGGTTCATCTCAAAATTTAGAATATATATAAACTTTTATATATTCTATATTAAATCCGTGTAAAATGAAATGTTTCAAGCCCTTTCTGTCTAACTTTGATGATTGTGACATTCATATCAAAAATCCAGTATCTCAAAATATTAGAACATTTTAATTTTGAGTTTGCTTAACTTACTATTTAGACAGTATAAATAACGTGTTTCCCTTGGTCTAGTTCAGTTCATCAAACACAGTTATGAGGAAGACTGCTGACTTTAAACTTCTCCCAAAGATTACCATTGACATCCACAAGGAGCCTCAGAAAGTAACCACTGAAAAGGCTGGCTGTTGGCACAGTGCTGTACTGAAGCATATTAATGGGAAGTTGACTGGAAGGGAACAGTGTGGTAGGAAAAGTTGAACAAGTAACATGTATGACTGCAGCGTTGAGAGGATTGTCAAGAAAAGAACTTGGGAGAGCTTCACAAGGACTGAGGCTGGTGTCGGTGCATTAAGAGCATCTTATCTGGGCTTAGGAGAAAAAGAGCTGCTCATTGGTCCAAAGCCCTCTTTTCAGATGGAAGAACATTTTGCATTTAATTTGGAAATCAAGGTTTTAATGGCTGGAGGAAGAGTGGAAACAGAATCCAATGTGTGTGAAGTCCATTGTGAAGTTTCCTCAGTCTATGATGACTTGGGTGTCATGTCATCCGCTGGTGTTGGTCCACTGTGTTTTGTCAAGTTTAAAGTCAACACAGCTGTTCACCAGGAGATTTTAGAGCACTTCATGCTGCTGCTGCTGAACTTTCTGGAAATGCTGATTTCCTTTTCCAGCAGGACTTGGCACCTGCCCAGACAGCCAAAATTACTACCTAATGATTTACTGCCCATGACATTACTGTGCTTGATTTGCCTAACCTGAACTCCGTAGAACCCATATGAAATATTCTTTTAGCCATATGTGTTTCAGGATCGATTTTAAGGTCCTCTTAATGGTTTTTAAATGTCTTAATGGTCTTGGGCCTTCCTATCTCACAGAACTGCTTTTACCGTGCAAACCCTCGCGGTCCCTGCGCTCCTCCGGCAGTGGTCTCCTAGTTGTTCCAAAAGTCAGGACACATACACATGGAGAGGCCTCCTTCTATTATTATGGCCCTCGCCTATGGAACAGCCTGCCGGAGGACCTCAGGGCCGCAGAGAACGTTCATGTTTTTAAGAGCAGGCTCAAGACCCACCTTTTTAGTCTAGCTTTTAGATGATATTTATTTATTTTATCTGTATTGCTTTTATCACCTCTTGTTTAATCATGTTTAACCATTTTTATCATTCTTAGGTTCTATCAGTGTTTCTTCCGAGGGAGCCCTCTGTGTCGGGAGCAGTGGTCGGCTGTGGCTGCCTTGGTACCGTCCTGTGGTGCTGGGAGGAGGTTGGGTGTCTCTGCCCCGCCTCCTCTGGGCGCCCTGTGTCGGTGCTCCTGGTGGCCGTGGCCGATCTGCTGCTCTCGGTGCAGACGGCTCCTCCGATGATGCTTCCCCACCTGGTTCATCCGCACTCAGCCTCATGTCCATTATTTTATTTTATTGTTAGCGTTGGTGTGTGTGTGTGTGTGTGTGTGTGTGTGTGTGTGTGTGTGTGTGTAGGGAGCGGGGTGGGGTATGAGTGAAATCCTGTGTCGGTATGCTCGAGGGGTGGGGATGGATGGAATTATTTTAATATGATTTTAATATGTAAAGCACTTTGAATTACATTTTGTACGAAAAGCGCTTTATAAATAAAGGTTGATTGATTGATTGATATTGTAATTATTTGAAATGCACCTGTGCATTTTTCATTTGTTTCAGTGCTTGTTCCTGTTTGCTCTGTAAACACAGCCTGCTGTTCAGGCAAGCAGTCACTGATTTTTTTGTAACATGACTGTGTGCTTTTGTTTTTTTTTTTAACAAGATCCGGTGCAGTTGTTGGGTTTTGTTTTTATTTTTTAATGCAAATTGAGGCCTTAAACAGAATGATAATCACAGTGTCTCAGCAACATGCTGTCTGGCCAGATAACAAGGAGTATTGTGTTGTTATGAACGATCACTCATCAGTGAAGCTTTTCAATGTTTTTACAGGTCATCGACACCATGCCCATGAATGAGAAGACGGCCTCACTCTTCCACCACTTTGAGCCTCTCTACCTGGTTATTGATGACATGCCGCGGCCTCCACAGTCACTGCTCACACTCAGAGAAGGTCAGTGAGCTCACATAACGACACAGTCACAGATCTGCATTATTTAGTTGACATTAATCTAAAGACACCTATGGTCCAGACACATAAAAACTCCAAAGTGTGACAGTGATGAATAAGAAATACACACCCTCAAGTGTACGGTTAGTTGCTTGGTGAGCAGGTAAACCTAACATTAATAGTTGTGGTGGTGAACTTTTGCAGGAAATGTTTCTTAGATGCATGGGAGAATTATCCCCCTTCATTTATGCAAGAGAGCAGTTATTAAATACACATTTCAGCAATACCAGCCAAGAGCAGCAGAAACTGCAGCCTCTGAAAGCAAGCATGCAGTTGAATCAACACCTCTCTGAAACACTTTCAGAAAAACGGCACACTGTGGCTATGTGTATGTAATTAAATGGTAACTGAGCCCGACACTATGACATTTATTCTAAAGTCTGCCTTAGTGAAAGATAATAAAATGTAGTGTCTTCAACAAGTGGGCAAGAAATGAATGAATGCAGTACAACACCTGGGGTGGCTTGATGGTTTTAAGTCTGTATGTATGGAAGATTCTTTTTGTGCTACTGTAGGTCTTGAAGGCAGCGAGCATGCTGAGACGAAGGTTGTAGACGAAAAGCAGGAGGGGCATAAAGAAGACCCAGAGGGCTCAGATCCAGATCAGGAGCTCACCCTGTCAGAAGTTGTTGACCTCACTGCCAGCGCCATCCCTAACGGTACAGGATGATTGTAGCTTGATGTTCATACCTCCCATCTCTTCTGATACTGTGTCTGCACAAACAAATCTGGTGCTGCTGTGTGTCTACACAGAAGACGTTCAGGAACAGTACAGCTGAGTTGTAGGTCCCCTGTGTTTTGGAAGCGTATAGAGCACTATACCTGAAATGTTTTCTGTCAACATGAGATCTGATCAGTTCCTGCTTGACCGACTGGTTTGAATTTTGATATTAGGGCTCCAACTACTGCTGATCATCTCTGCAATTGATCATTTGGTCTAAAAACATCAGAAAATGGAAGTGTGTAACATAAGTCCCCAGATTTCAAGGTGATATCTTAAAATGTCTGTTTTTGTCCCATCAAACATATTCAGTTTTATGATCAGACGGCAAAGAAGCCCAGAAAGTATTCACTTTTGAGAACAGGGTTCTTCATGTTTTTTGCCATTATTGCTTGAAGCTTTACCACATTTGAAGTCCCTCTACTGATACTGTTTATTAGCTATTAATGAGTGATTATTTGTTTGCTAACATTGTTTTGTTTCTAGTCAGCACAGAATTGAATATGTGATTGTGTGCCACTACAGACTCTGGAGTGTCTGAGAGTTTGGCTTTGACCAGTGACTCAGAGAGTGAAATCTTTTGTGACTCCGTGGATTCAGTAGAGCAACTAACCAGTATCAAGGTATGACTCTCTCACATCCTCCAGCCAGCGACACAGTACAGAGACACTAAATGAAAGAAAAGAATGAACAAATAGTTGTTTGTATACAGGTATGCAAAAAGAGTAACATGAAAGAAACTTTAAAAAGACCAACTGCTTCTCACAGATCCCAGTTAAGTCCAATGGCTTTCACAATGGCCACGTGTCCCTGGAGTCATGTCCAGGTCAAAACCATCAGCGTCTGGAAGGCCGACAGGTTGGAGCGGGCCATGGTGGAGAAGGGGCAGAGGATGGGAAGGGTCAGGGTCCCATCAGAAGGGGTCGGGACCCTGGGCGAGACGGTTCCTACCACAGCTGGAGAGAACGTAAGCTGCTCACATGAAAACGTCTAGTAAAATCAGTAAATGAACCAACAATTAGTGAAATGGTTCAATTATTCATTGAAATGTACCAGGTTGTTAGAAATGCTGTTTTGTTATTAATCTTATTGGATTTCTTTTCCATTATATAATAAACATAATCCTATAGCACCTCCTTCAGGGTGTTTTCGTGGTAGAAAATGACTTACTCAGAGGTAGGTATTTCTAAACCTGAAAAACTCTAGAGCAGGACTTGATGCTGATTGGTTAAACTTGGAGAAGACAACAACAAGCACTGTTTTGTTCTGCCCTGTGTCCTGTCCTCTTCGAGTGCATAGCAATTTCGTTATCTCATACTTCACCATCAGCAACATCTAATTCATCATACAGTCGTGAACACAAGTTTACATACACTTGTGAAGACTGTGTATCTCATGGAAGTCTTGAGTTTTCAGTGACGGCTACAACTCTTGATTTTCTATAGTGGAATGATTAAAAGACATGCACCTTTGTTACAAAGAACAATCACGCATTTTTTATTTTTTGTATTTATTGTAGGTCTTCTGGAATTGTGACAAAACCTGCTGGGTCAAAACTTTGGTGATGTAGAAAGTAGTAGTGGTATTACCTTTTACCTTCTTGAGTGAGTGATTACAATCTGCAGCTGCTGACTCCTCTGAGAGAGCAGCAAAGATCTAAAGAAGCACATCGTTTACTTGAACAAGTTAGGAGAGTCACTTGGAGCCATTTCAAAGTTGCTACAGTTTCAAAAATGAATTGTGCAAACAGTGGTTTAAGTAGCATGGTACCGTTGTGTCACAGCTATGATCTAGAAGAAAACACAAACTATCAGCTGCTGCTGAGAGACAGTTAGTCAGGATGATCAAGAGTCAGCTGAGAATCACCAAAAAGCAGGTCTGCTATGATTTAGAAGTTAGTGGAACACAGATGTCAGTGTCCACAGTCAGGTGTGTTTTATATCGCCATGGCCTGAAAGACTGCCACGCAAGAAGGTAGACCTTGATCCAGACATGGCACCTGAAGGCTCTACTGAAGTCTGGTGCTTATAACCCAGACAAATAAAATACCTTCTCGAGGAAAGTTCTGTGATTGAAAATTTTAGCTATTTAGCCACAATGAGCACAGATATGTTTGGAGTGGAGAAGATAACGATTTAACCCCAAGAACACCAAACTAACTGTAAAGCATAGTGGTGGCAGTGTTATACTCTGTGGCTGTTTTGGTGCCAGTGGAACTGATGCTTTACACCAAGTAAATGGAATAATGAAGAAAAGAGGTTTACCTTCACATTCTTCAGGAAGTCGTCATCAGAAGGATGGGTCTTTGACATAGTTGGGTGTTCCAACAAGACAAAGACCCCAAACACTCATCAGAAGTGAAAAAGAAATGGGTAAATCAGGCTACATTTAATGTTTTGGACTGGTCTCCATGAAGAAGCTTGTGGAGGGTTAACAGAAGCACCTAGCTGATGTGAAAATGGGCAAGAGACATTCAACCAAATATGTGTTTATTGTTACTGTGGGTATATTTTTGACCCAAATTTTGTCATATTTATAGAAGACCTGTAATAAATCTGTGAAATAGCCTCTACATATTCCCAACATGCACACTATTGCCCTTGTAGCCATGTGGGCCAAACTTTTGGGTTGCCAGTGGATGTCCACAGAGGGGTCCGCACACCTGCTGGCTTGGCAAGTCAAAACTTGTCCCACACAGACTCTTGCATATTTGCAAATGCACAAAGTATAAGGTCAGTTTCATACTTTACATGTCTGCAAGTATGCAAGTGCTATGGTGGGCATTCTGTAAAAGTCGTCATCTTCTCAAGTCCACTAGAGTCCATGTGGATCCCTCGGCACTCGTCCACATGCAGCCCAAAACTTCAAGTTTTGGGCTGCATGTGCACGAGTGGCACTACTGCCTCACTAAACAGGCAGTAGCGCACATGTGTGGATTATGTCTGGTCTACTGCACACATATGGAACGGAGTCCTCCCCCTGGACTCTAACAAGACTACAAAAGTGGTATAAAGCCTTGGTTATAGTCCCTTTTGGATGCAAACTCAGACAGCTGCAGATACCCACGGTATTATACGATTTCATATTCTGCTTGGAGTCCAGCTGGAGCAGAACCATTCATTTATTGTGTATGAGCATTCAATGACTGCATCCTGGTGTTGTCGCGATGCGTTGTAGACCACTCCTCATATACATACAGCTGAGAGCAAGGGTATAGAATCAAGGCTTCACACTTGCCTTAGTGGCAAGGTAGATGCACTGTATTTATTTTTAGCAGCAGCTAGCTAACACAAGCTAACTGGCTAATTCCAGTAACAAACAGAGCAGGCCTAAGAAATCAGGGGGCCTGTGGTTAGCTAAAAGATGAGAAGGTGGAGACAACACTGTTGTAAAACACATGGATATGAAATGAAAACATACTTGTGAAGGGCATTTTAAAATGGTATTTTAGTACGAAAGCAGTAACATAAGAGATGAACTAAACTACCTGTAATTGCTGTATTATTTCTATAATTAGTTCTTTTATATATGATTGTTCATTTTATAATTAATGCATTTATTTCATATTTGGGGCTCCATATGACAATACAGTAAACTACAGTCCAGTTTTTGAGCTGTACTTCATTCGGCAGTGTTGTCAGTCGTACTCTGCATTCTTTTAGTCGACATGCTGTAATATACAGTTGTGTGCGAAAGTCAGGGCACCCCTTTAAAAACAGCATATTTTATATATTAAAAAATTAATATCCATATTTATAGTCTCTCTGGGATATGGGAAAAAAAGACAATATTATCAGGAAACATTAATGCATAGTTACATTTTATTTTATAACTTGAACAAAATTACAAAAACAAAAAACATCATTTTGGCCTGTGCAAAAGTCGGGGCACCCTACAGCGTCGGTACCTTCAGTACTTAGTAAGACCCCCTCTGGCAGATATCACAGCTTCTAAACGCTTTTTATAGCCAACGACAAGTCTCTGGATTCTATCATTTGGGATTTTCCCCCATTCTTCCTTGCAAAAGGCTTCCAGTTTTGCAATATTCTTGGGTCGTCTTGCATGCACAGCTCTTTTAAGATCTACCCACAGATTTTCAATTATGTTTAAGTCTGGAGACTGTGAAGGCCATTCCAAAACCTTCAGCTTGCGTTTCTTGAGGTAGTCCATGGTGGATTTTGAAGTATGTTTTGGATCATTATCCTGTTGTAGAAGCCATCCTCTTTTCAGCTTCAGCTTTTTTACAGATGCTGTGATATTTGCCTCCAGAATTTGCTGGTATTTAATGGAATCCATTCTTCCCTCCACCCGAGCAATGCTTCCTGTCCCACTGGCTGCAACACAACCCCAAAGCATGATGGATCCACCCCCATATTTAACAGTTGGCAAGGTGTTCTTTTCATGAAATGCTGCTCCTTTTTTTCTCCAAACATACCTTTGCTTATTGTGGCCAAAGAGTTCTATTTTAACTTCATCAGTCCACAGCACTTGTTTCCAAAAGTCATCAGGCTTCTGTACATGTTCTGTTGCATATTTTTGACGTTGTATTTTATGATGAGGACGGAGGTAAGGTTTTCTTCTGCAGACTCTTCCATGAAGGTCTTGTTTGTGCAAGTATCGCCGCACAGTGGACGGGTGCACTACCACTCCTGAGTCTGCTAAATCTTCCTGCAGGTCTTTTGACGTCAAATGTGGGTTTTGATTTACCTTTCTGACCAGCCTACGAGCTGTTCTGTCCGAGAGTTTCCTTGGTCTTCCAGATCTCATCTTGACCTCCACAGTTCCCCTCACCTGCCATCTCTTAATTATACCTCGCACTGTGGAAACTGCAAGCTGAAAACGTTTTGCTATCTTCTTGTAGCCCTCCCCGGCATTGTGGGCATCAATAACTTTCATTTTTTCTGTCTTACTTAGCTTCTTAGAGGAATCCATGATTGCTGTTGTTTGCACAGGTTTGTGGAGTCGCCATATTTAAGAAACCCTGAAATACACACCAGCTGGCGCTCCCTAATGACAATTGTTGACACATGCTTCAGGACTAATGAGCTGGTAAAGGTCTGAACTTGTTAAAAGAATCTGACACATTGAAACTCTCAGGGTGCCCCGACTTTTGCACAGGCCAAAATGATGTTTTTTATTTTTGTAATTTTGTTCAAGTTATAAAATAAAATGTAACTATGCATTAATGTTTCCTGATAATATTGTCTTTTTTTCCCATATCCCAGAAAGACTATAAATATGGATATTAATTTTTTAATATATAAAATATGCTGTTTTTAAAGGGGTGCCCTGACTTTCGCACACAACTGTATCTTATGATCCACAGGTGGTGTTCCACAGGGAAGTCCAAGGCGGGGATTCCCAGGTGGTGGTGGTGGTGGGGACGGACGAGGAGGAGGGGATGGGTCAGAGGGTGGTGCAGAGCAGCTGCATGATGCCCACCTGCAGCAGCAGATCATCCTGGCTCTGCAGAGGCTCAGACAGGACATGAGGAGTGTGATGGACAGGCTGGAGGTGGTGGAGAGGCTTGCTGCCACACATGTAAGTTGATTCAGTGGCACTCTGAGAACATCAGTGATTTGTCATTCGTTTCTGATGGTGCTTCAGACATTGAAGCTTACCTGGACACGCTAGCAGTTTACACCCAGTAAAGTCTAGTAATGAGGAGTCAGCTCCAACATTTCTTCTTTAAAGTTGCGTTCTGAGCTGGCTGTTATGTTGTGTGTGACAGGCTGCGAGTTCAGAGTGGAGACCATGTCTACAGTGTGCAGCCACAGCTTTACAACAGGAGGTAAGAGTTGTTTCTTTGTTTCTGAATGGACTGCCTTAAGGTGCTGTCTATAAAGCCACAATAACCAGATTTATGGGAAATATGCCAGTTTGAAATAACACAAGAATAAACTAAATCACTACCACTCTGCTTAAACATGCTCAGTAAATCTATTAAACTCAGGCAGCGCTGTAAGAATTAGTCACATAATCAGTTGGTTAATTGAACAGAAAGTTGTTAACTGTTTTGATATCTGAAATGCCAAGTGTTTGCTGGTTCCAGCTTCTCAGATAATGATAGTTTGGTGCTTTTCTTCATCAGGCTTACTACTAAACTGAATATCTTTGAATCCTGAAGCATTTGTCAGATAAAGCAGGAACTTTAAATGAGCATTATTTACTATGCTCTCAAGTTTTAGACGCATCAAAAAACATCAATCGAGGAAATAATTAGCAGATTAACTGATGTTGGGGTGGGACCTCTGGTTTGGACTTGTCACACGCATCTTGTAGATGCCTGATCTGCTGGAGCACTGGAGTCATGTGTTCCTGATCATGAGTGAGTTCTGAGAATTAGAGGATTCTCACAGAGGAGGATCTCACAGGACCAGGTGTTCAGAAACACAAACTGCCACTCCTGGGATTTATTGCAACCACGGATTTGACGAGGAAAGTTGAAAGAATAATGAAAGTGCGCTTTCTTCTCTGAAAATTCCCAATTGTTTCTGTCAAAGATGGAAAAGAACTGGAAGTATGATTCCAGATTCAAGAGTTTTTATTAGTCACGTGCTAATTAAGTATAAGCAGTGAAATGCAAAGTGACTGTTTCTGAAGGCAGTGCAATGCAATAAGACATAAGGACAAAACTTTAAAACCAGTAGAAACTAGAAAAAAGTCACAATGTCATAAATGATTAGGTAGATCTTAATCTTAACTTGTGTTGCGACAGATTATTATAAAATATTCTGTAATTGTATTTTGTGCTCAGCAGAAAGTTCCATACACTGAATACCCTCAGCATCAGCGTATGTGCAGGTCCTGAAAGCTACTGACAAGCATTCAGTTCCCTCAAAAAGGTATTAGAAAGTGTTACATCAACCAAAGTCTTGATGTATTCTTCCCTGCTGGACACAGTAATAGTAGTTTTAAAGAAGATCACTGACTCAATCAATTAATATTTTTAAAATTAAAAATAATAATAATAATAATTAAGCCGTTATATTTTGGATTCCTGAGCATAAAAGGCCCCTATACTGGTAGACCCCCTGGCTGAAAAGGCTTTTTTTGTATCATTTGAAGCAGTTTTGTCTGCTTTTGTAGTCTTTAACTGGGAAAAAAACACAAGGCAGGGCTTCCAGAGCTCAGAGGCCACACACAGCTGCACAATACTGATAAAAAATGTGTTGAAAATGTCTTTAAATTCAGGACTTACTGTTTGTTTTCTGTCATCCTTCTCAAAATTGACATATGTAGAGTGTCATTCTGTATGGTATTCAGTTAAATGTGGTAAACAGTGCACTGATGTGATTGGACAGTGAAGTCATCTGTTGCTGTCTGAGCATTGTGACAGTGTGGGAGGGAGCTGCAGCTCTTGTGCGTCATGTTTTCTCATGTGTGATTTTGCTGTCAGGAGGAGAAATGGTGGCCATTTGACGTGCCGGGTCAGACTGTCCTCCTCTTCCTGCTGTGGCCATTTGTGGCTCAGGGTCTGGTCTACCTGCTGAGAAAAGCCCACCAGAGAGGTCGCACATTTTCATGAAGAGAGCTGACAACCAACCAAGTGATCCACTGATGAAGTTCACTGGCCACCCACAGGACTGTATTGTGAACAGTTCATCCTCCCTGTGTGTGTTCACTGGAAGGAGGGAGTGACGTGATGTTCACCTCAGGATCCAGACATCCTCTCACTCACCAATCTGTATTTAGATGATCCAAGTAGAGTCATGTGATTACCTGTGCTGCACTGCAGGAATCTGATAAAAGGCGATTTGTGTCTAATAAAGCAGGATGAGTGCTTAAACTGATCATGAGGAGCCTGAATGGAAGATTTGGATTAAATTAATATATCATCTTAGTGGGACATAATAAATGCACATTCATCTTATTTCTGTTGTTGTTGTTTTTTTTTGCTTTTGTAAATTTGCAGAATGAGTTTTTCAATAAGAGCACAGAGCAGCAGCAGAATCTGCACTGCAGATTTCCTGCTAGTAAGCCATGTACCTAATACTACATGACAATGTCACTTTAAAATCTACTGTCTGAGTGAACGGTTACTGTTGGATTGCTGTGATGGATACATGGCAGCCTTCATTGCTTCATTGAACCATTTCTGTTCTGATTCTTGACCTCTGACTGTTGGTACGCTTTTACTTCTATTGAGTCTTACATTGGTTTAGCCTCTTCTCAGTGCTCGTTGTTCCATCTCTGTACCTATGTCTCTGATCGTGTACATCTAATACCAGTGTTGTGTTTGTTACATGTTGGAGCTGCCACCTCCAGCTGTAACTGATGAAGTGCACTGGAATGTATGATGGTGACTGTAGTCACTGAATGATGGGAGAAAAGTTTCCACACTGCCCTCTAAGGAACAATGGTGTATAATACTGAAGCATCAGTTGAAATTAAAGTCTTTATTGAGTAGAAAGCTGTGTGGTGTCAAGTCTGTATGGCAGTTTGTGAGGATTTTCCTTAACCCCAACCTAAAGACAAACTTTTCCCATTGGTGGGCCAAAACTTTTCACTGTGAATAAGACAATTAGTGTTACCTTTTCCCAGTTTGACACACACACTGGTAATTTCCAAACACATGTATATAGTTGTTGAGGAGAATAAAAGTGTAAATGTTTTGTTCTTCATACAAGGATGGTCAGGCACTTCAAGTTGGTGAAACCATTGTTTTTTGGGTGTATTATGAGCTGTGTTCAATTTTATTTTCATTTCTGAAAGTGCAAATCTCTGCACCACCTGCTGCTCCATCATAGCACATCATGGAATATTTGTGGAGATTAGAATGCTACTTTGTGGAGTCCTAAATTGTACACATCTTGCAGAAACACACAAATAAGGACATTACAGAATACATGGGGTATGTGACATTTTCTCTGAGTATTATACAAACAACTCAACTGAAGTCTCCAGTCTCTCTCACAATGCAACTGCATAGCATCTTCTATTCAGCCTTCCCTACTGGGTAAATACTCTCTTTATTTGAACTTAAACACATGCCCTCTGGTTTACATCTGTAGTCTCTGAGCCCAAGCTGTAGTAACATCCATAGACTGTATATAAGTCTCCAGGTCAGAAAAGTTGAGCTGACGTAGAAGTACCTTACAGCAACATTCTGTCTAACAGCCAGCAGCTGGTGGCGAAAAGTCAGATATTGTATAGACGTCTTTGAGGAAATTAGTCCATGTCTTCCTCTGTCTGTTACCTCAGTAAACATTTTCCTAAAGTCTTTCATGTCTTTTTGGATACAGCATGGCATTCATTTAGTATAGTCCCATTTCAAGTACAGCAGACAGTAGAGCTGGGTATGTTTCAGTGCAGTCTGACTTGTGTGTGACGGTTGCTACCGTATCCTCGGTACTCTCCTCAAGTTCACAGCACAGTCGCTGCTCCCATCTTTTATATATACCATCTATGCCTACATTACAATGACATCACAAAGGTCATTTTTTCAGACGAGAAAAAAATCCTACAACACAAAAGACACACAACAGTTTCCACAGGTTGAGCACTAACAAGGACAAGAAAGGACCTTTATGTTTAAATTCACCAGTGACTACCTTCTCAGTGTCACTCTGCTGGCCGTGCACACACACAATCTGTTACTGTCACACCTCATTTGTAACAAAAACAGACAAGAAAGACAAACAAAGCATTTCCAAAACAAATAATTTAATATATTATGTTTAATATTTATATACACAGGTTAACTTAACAAGGCTTTGTACAACTGTTACAAAATTGGTCCACGCACAGTACACCCACGTACATAAAGTACATGCACAAGGGCACAGATAGAGAGAGAGTCTAGATATGATTAAGACAAACATGGAGCCTCGTTGGATGACAGTGGTTGGCAGAACATTTTGGTTTCAATCCATTTTGTTTTTACAAAACTAAAGTTCTGGGAAGGAAGCAAAAATACAGAAAATGTGAAAAAGCATAAATGCTAAAACATCACTCAGGTAAGACTGTGGTTTGGATTTAAGAAGGTTGTTCACTCACTTCCAGCTGCTCCCGTGTCTTTTTAACACTGTTATCATGTACGAAGTGCTTCGGTTGCTTTGTAAGCTTTCTCCACACTGCCGACACTGTACAATTACCCACATACAGAAGACAACAGAATTTTGGCATGACTTCACATAGCTGCCTTGAACACTTGCAACCAAGCAGGCATCATCATCATCCTCACAGCTCTGGCCCTCCTTTCTCAACACATGCACACACACACACACACACACACACACACACACGCACACACAGAGGGAAGCACGACAGGCTTGTGTTGAACACTTAGGGTTTGCATATTTTCCATGTTACTGACCCATGCGTGTATCTTTTGTAGTCCAAGGAAGCTTTGGCATAATGCCTGAGTCCACTGTCCAGACAAAGAGGGACTTCTGCTGAATTTCCCTGTAGATCCACAGGAGGCTTTGGAAGAGCTCATAAAGGGCTGAGAAGTAAACTGAAGCGAGGTTTCATCTAAATTAGTGTGCTGTACTCAACACAGCAGGTAAGTGTGCATATCTGATATTTGCCTACATGGGTACAGTCAAAGACATTATTAACGGAGACCAGTGGGAGGAGATACCAGGTAAAGTCCAGCACAATCAGTCTGCTGTGAATCACCAATGGCTGACAATGGCTTTGCTGGTGAGAGTTACTGTAGCAGGAACAGCATTATTTTTGGAGCTCAATCTCAGCTGTCTAATATGGCTTTCTCTCAGTCTTTACCTAAAATGTATTCTCACCATCCATCTGCAGCTGAAAGGTTTCATTCCAAAACACTCCATGTTACTAGCTACTGGCTCCTGGGTACGACAGTTCCTTACTTTGACTCAACCTATCTAGTATGAAGAACGACACCAACTTCATGACACTGCTCATTAGGGCTGATGGCTTGATGGATCATTTTGGAACAAATTCCCAGGAACATATCCTTCTCACCTGGAAATACACAACATTTGATTTTAAAAGCAGAACTGTGGCTACTGAGGGAAAAAACAAAGCCATTCAGAGCAGTTCAACTTCAGACCAGATATACAGGAACATCTGACCGTCTTGATTTGTGAGGGTGGTGGCCTTTTCGGCATGTTGTTCAGGTATTTTCAGCAATAGGAGCATTTCTCCTGTTGTCCTTCAGACACTGAGGTGACACTAAGGTGTCTGAAGTAGAGAATTCAGCACAAACAACCTGAACTATGGCACGTAGCATGTGGGTTTTCCTGTGTGCCCGGTCACAAAGTGGTGACTACACACTAGTTTTTAGGCCACTACTAACATGATCAACACCCTTCACCTGCCCTACCTACTTACTTACTAGCATGTTCCTACATGTGTTAGCTGTACTGACTGGTGCTAAAAATGTTTTGTAATGCAAATCCTTTTGAAGCTGTATTAGTGACTGTGCAAACTGAAAGTTGTCAGTAACACAGAAACACAAGGTTGTAGTTGACAAAACCATTTGACTGGTGTTATAACTATGTCTCACCAGCAGGGTTCACTGAAGCTCTGCTGATTAGATCAGTTAAATACTGCTACAGCTGTAAGATTCCACCAGTTAGTGAACTTAAGTTGAATATAGGTTTATCACCAACAATAGTATTTTTGAAAAGACAAAATTGACATGTATTCCAGCTACCTACACTAGATGTACTACAAACTGCACTGTGTGAACACAGGCTAAAAATTCTGGGACCTTGAATATGTGATCAGATTTTGGCTAGTCCTAAGTTCATAATATTTACCTTTACGTGGTCTGCACAGTATATGTAAAAACATGGATGATTACATCTATACTCTAATGTAAGTGAAGGAGTTAAGACAAAAGTATTGCTTTCAGAGTTTATATGTTTCTGGTGTTTGGAATGAAACTCTTCAACTACACTCAGAGTCAAAGATTCCCTTTACCATTAGGGCATGTTTCCAAATTTAGTGCCAATAAAAAGCCAAATGAGTCTTGAGACAACTGAGATCCCCCTGCAATCAAGACAAGACATTAGGCTTTAGAAGCAGTGACACATGTGATGCAGTGTTAGTGAATAAAGGGCAAGTGCTTGGTACTGCATTAGTAACTGCCACAGTTGGGTTAAACTACCACTGTGTGACGACGCCACGCTCTGCTCTTGTCCCGCAGATCTGTGGCAGATCTCCTCATGACCACAGTCAAAGATCCGGGGGAGCTTTGATCGATCCATCCCAAGGAAGAAGAGGCAAGAGGGGGAGACCCCTGGGCAAGATGAGGGAGCGGATCCATTTGCTGAACTGACCTAGAGCCTGCAGACGATCGCGGAGGCATCCCAACATGTCCACGCTGACCTGATGTTCCCTCAGTGACCCAGATCACTTCCACCTTGTCTGCTCTCCATTCTCTGGCTCTGTCTTCCTTCCTGCCCAGCTCAAGCTCCAGATTCATGGACACAGCCCTCGTCCTTCCACCTCTGGTCTTCCTGTAGCAAACCGGCGCTGACTGGTTCCAGTCTGGTGTACAGCTAGACACCTGTTCGAGATTGGGAGGCCTGGAGGGGGAGATCCAGAAGGGGACAGTGGGACGCCCCCTCGCCAGACTGTGAGTTCTCAAATTGGAAGGGGGGTTAGTCACAGGTGGTGGTCTTGGGAATGTGCCGTGGACCTGCTGATGTGAGTAGAGAAAACTGTTTGGACGAAGCTGCGGTGCCGGTAAGTTGGTTCTCTGCCTTTGGAAACTTTTTGCATTGCTGCCAGTTCTCTTTCTCGAGTCCTCTTCAACCTCCTCTCCTCCCATCAATGAATCTTTTCCTTCCGTTGCATCTCTAGCTTTTACCCCATTTTGCCTTTCTTTGATAGCAATGGTGTGTTCAGTCTTGACTGCCTCTTGCTCTGGTTGATCCTCTTGTTCTTCCCCTCCTCCTTCTTTTCCCCCATAGTTGCTCGCTTTGACTGGTTCATGCTCGGAGTCCTCATCAGCGCTACTGCCCGGCAGGTTAGTACTGAGGCTTTTCTTGCGTTTGCGGGTCACAGCAGAGATGATGGACTTGGGTAGGAAGTCCTTGGCATTCAGGTCTTTTTTGGAGCCCGAAGAAAGCTGAAAGGTAGAAATCTAAGTCAAATAATGTTACTCTACTCTGATAAGTCCAGAAGCTGTGAGTCTATTCCTAGAGGTAAATTTCAAGTGAGAGAGTTCGTGCTTACCTTTGATTTAAGTGAATCGCTGGTGGTGGATTCTAAGAGAAAGAAGTAAGATGTGAGTATCAACCTTGTCTTCACTGGATGAGTGGAGGTAGTAATGTTAGGAGTGATATCTGGCTAATCACAGCATGTCTACCAGTACTGCAACCTTTTAGGAGAACTCAAGCCATTACCAAAGCATTTGTCTTTAAAATCAGGCAAACAGCTGCTGTTTTCTGCTTTTAATTTAATTTGTAGCAAAAATGGCAAGAGTTTGCCTTCATCAAGACAGGGGAGTGACGATTCACTGGTGGGAAAAAAAACAATACTGATGGAAAAACATAAATAGGTGAATGAATGAAAAGAAACACCAAACACAAACACACAAGGAGCAAGACCTGGTCCTACCGAAGAGGCTGATCCACTGTCTCAGCTAGAGAAAAGGAGTGCAGAAAGGTCCGCAAAAGAGAAAGTGAGAAAAAGCAGGAAACATCATGAGTATTCACAGGCAGAAACAAAACAGTCGAAGAAACAGCACAGAAGTAAACTGGGAAGGAAAAACACTGAGTCTCACTTGTCAAGGAAACGGACCTGTAGCATTAAGAGTTCAGAGTGTGGGCGATAGGTTAGACCTGGAAGCAACGGGGCATTAGGGTTCTTATCATTAAAAGCCATCGTGAAAAGCTACGTTGTCTGAGTTGCATGTAAAGACTGTTCCTGCTGAGCTGCCTGTAGACTAGGTAACAGACAGGTAACACTGACCTACAGCTTAATTCATGCAAGCATATAACTAAATCAAGGTGGGCCTGGTAACCTGGGTATCGCTGGAGACTAAGAGGCGTTGTACATATTTGTTTGCTTCTAGTTTTATCTAGCCTGTTTTTAAAACTAACAATCCAACAGTCACATGCACTTCACTGGCTGGATGTAAGGAGGTGTGAAAAACAACAGATCTTGAAGTCTTTCAAGCTCTTTTGCCTTTAAGAACAGAGCCGTGTTTCCACGTTTCATGGATAATTGCGTTTTCTTCTCTGTGTGGAGCTGTCAACACTTAACCTTCAGAAATGATCAGAAACTTATGTTCAAACACAGCCCAGTTCCTCTGACAGTGCTGTCACAGTTTTTTTCCCAAAACTTTAGTGTTGATAAAGTTAATCAGAGTAGCTGTAGTGACAGCAGCAACACTGTTGGACATTTGGCCTTGTTGTGATTTAAAACTCATGTTCAACATGTCCACAATGCATTCATAAATACTTTAAAATTTAAAAGAAACTGAAAATGGAAGTGGATATTTGTGTTGTTTTATATTGTGCTGTTTTCTGTCTCTTCACGTAAAAACACTAAAAGTGACCCCCTGCTGGCTGTACCTGTCGTTCTTTAGAGAGCTATTGGTCTACACTGTGATTTGTAGCCCCAGTTAGAGAACTGGTGATCCAGATTTGTAAATGTTTAAAAGCTTAGGTCTAGATGAGGGGGGTCCAATCCAGTGTTGCTCTGAAAAACTGGCACAAAAGTAGGATGCATTACCTGATCCTGGATAGCTAAACATGGGACTCCCAAATCCTGATCCATCTAATCCAGATTCAACAGTACAATACCTGGGTCCTGGTGTAAAGTGTATCTTTATGTGAGATATTAGATGATTACTTCAACCAGCGCTCCTCCCTCCCCTCCTCACCTGATGCCTCTCCTGGCATGCCTGGTCTGCCAATGTTGGACAGGAGATGGTCGATGTTCGGCACAGGTTGCACAGGTCGCTTATCCTCTGGGGCCTGCATGCACACACACACACACACACACACACACACACACACACACACACACACACACACACACACACACACAGATACATACACACACAGACCAAAAATAAGGGAGAACTGATTACATCTGAGTCATACAGTCTCTGTATTAAGGCTGCTCTGTGTTCTTTGCACTGACAGAAGCACAGTTTTGAACCAGCATACCTTCTCTTCCTTATCAAGTTCTCCATCGCTGAAGAACCAGTCATACTGGGAAACAAGGAAGAACAGTGTTAAGACAGGACGTGTGGTAACAATGGTGCTGTATTTGTTGCACTGGAGGAGCTGATGGTTCTTACATGCAAGATAAGTGTCTCCACTATTTTGTAGCGGTCGGGCATGTGGGTGACCATGTCGGTCATATTGTCCTCTGACGTCCTCACCAGAGTGGGTCCAAACACAAGAGCTAGGTTTCTTGGCTCCATCTGTAATTAATATCAAAACTCCATTATTGTTCACAGTTTTTGTCCATTTGGGCACAAATTTCTCTCCCAAATAAAACTTCAGTCAAGAGGTAAAGGTAAAGGTGAGGTTACCTTATTCTTTTCAGAGTGATCTGCCACCCTCTTAAGATGGCCCACCAGGAACTTGAGGGTGTGATAATAGTGATCTGGGAGGTCATGGATCTGGAAAGAAGCAAAAAACAGCTTTTTCACTGTTTAATTTTTTATTTTTGCAATATAAAGCGAACAGTCTGTCAAAAGGTGAGTTAGATTTAACAAAGAAAAGACTCTTTAACTCCATACTCCATATTCACTACTATTCTCTTGACATCACATACCAGTTTCTTCATGGTCTTCAGTCTGTCCTCGCCATCTTCTATCCGGTTGGCATCAATGAAGTCATTGTATTTGTCTGTAGGCAGAGGCGTTGCATGAATACCAAAACACAAGGAATACTCCAAAAAATTTAAACAGTAGTTTCCATATCCAATCAACATTCAGTGTCTTTAGCTAACAAGTCGAGTTTAACGAAAGATGCTGATGTAATCTTTTCATTTTTTATACATGCTGTAAAAAGAATCTGTTGGCAGCATGAGTATATTTTTCATGTAATATTTTTATGATACATAATACACATGTTTATTATTCATGTGAAACTTAACAATAGATAAATGTGTGAAATCACCATCAGTAAATAGAGGCTCCGGCAGTTTTCTGAAAAATGATTTCAGCAGGCTGCTGATTACATTCAGGTCCTGCCATCTCTGTGGAGACAGAAGGGAATGGGTTATTAAAAATGACCAAAATGATATGTGGGACTACAGTAACAAACAGGCATTACAAAACTTGGTTAGCAAGACAACTGGTGCTATTAAAATACTGGGTAAGTTGTGAATCCTCCACACCTCCTCAGCAGTGTTAATGTCCAAGCCCTTGTTGAGATGCTCCTGCAGGTTGGACACCATGGCGTTGTTCCCTGGTACACGGTAGATACCAGTGTACTCCAGACCCATCGTCTCCACAACACCACAGCACATCTCCACTATCAGAGGTACAAACTGTGAAGACAGAATGAGGGAAAGCAGAGAAGAGAGAAGGTGGGGTCAAGCTTAGGAAGTGATATTACTATTCTAACAAAATGTGGAAGACAGTTGTACTTGATATCGTTTCCTTGGACTGCTTTGTTACCAGTTGTTATATTGTAGTCATGCTCTGTGTGAATCTGAATGAAACAGCATTAAGACATTTTCCAACTTCATACAAATTTGATTAATTGAACTAAACTAGTCATATGACCGTTGTCATTGCTGAATTCCAGCAGTTAAAATGACTTATTTTCAGACAGGCCATTTAGGCTGGGGACATCAGCTGGGTATTCACCTTCAGGACTTATCAGTATATAGGTAAACTAGCCAAAGGTTTTCTATTACTGCTCAGAAGTCCAATTAATGCTTGAGCTGGCTGATACACGACATATACTGTACTAAAATTCTGTTGCAACATTTTACCAACTCATCCTTCATATAATCCTTCTCAGATCAGGACACTGCAGGCAATGATGTAAATCTACAAAACAAATAATGCAGGAAGAATACTACATTTTTATTTTCTATTTCAACATACATGGAGCTCTAGTGAACCTGGATTTTAAAACAAGCATGAGATGTATCCACTTCATGGATGAAATGAGTGAATTCAAAACTCTCTTCCACTTCTTTCCTGTCCTCCTCTCACTGTGTAGCCAGTCTTATCATTTTCTCTCCAACCAGATCTGTGTTCTGAATCTTGTTGTTCATTTCTGGCTTACTTTATGGTTGACAGCAGGCTGACAGTCCTCCAGTCGCACACCAAAAGCCTTCGGACTGCCTGTCTTCTTGGCCTTCTTCATGATGTTGATGCCCCAGAGTGCCTTGTTGTCATCTGACACACACACACACACACACACACACAGATTTAAATTCAGTACTTATATCTCAGCGGAAAAATAAGTTATAGTCAAAAAAACAAGCAACATTTTTAATTAAAGGTCATGTGACGCCTCATGCAACAACTGTGATTGCTTTTCTGCTTACTGGTGAACACAGAACAGAACCATGTTTAAACCCACCAGATCTGGAGGCTCGGTTCACTGAGGTGTTGTCAGTCTTAGCCAAGAGGAAGGGAGGCATCATGCGATGAGCTTTGGGAGAGGAGTCCGGCTTGTTACCTGTCAGACTGCACAAAGAGAGAGACAAACTGCAAATAAGATGTGATTAGGGAGTATTTTTTGAAGATGGGAAAGACAGATGACTGCCTTGTTATTCTTACGTTTTGGAAACTGCAGTTCACGTTATTGTTTCTGACAAGTTTCTAGCCAAGAGCTCCAGTGACTCCTAATTATACAAAGAATCAGGGACAGACTTCCTTCTAAATATAATCCACCATTCTGACCTTTGTTTTCTGTAGTCGTTCAGCTTCTTGTTGATGAGAGCTTGCTTCGAAAAACCAATCTCCTAGAAAAAAACACACAAATTAGCTCAGTATGTATGTTTGTGTAAACAATACAAGATGAACTAGGTATCAATCTGACCTCATTGTCTGTCTTGCTGTTCTCCCTGATGGCCCTAATCCAGGCCAACATGTCATCCCTGTCCTCGGCCTGCAGCAGGTATTCGCAGAAGTCCTGCGTGGTCAGCCTCAGAGTGTGCTTCCGCTTGGTTTCACTGTAGGCGATGTCGATGAGGCAGCCGCGGATGCTGATTGGGGGATGCTCGTCCAGGCTGGGTCCCGCCCCTGCTCCATGAAGCACAGCCTCTCGCTTGTCTTTGTAGAGGAACAGCGAGTGGGAGCGGAGCACTGAGAAGGCGCGTTTCCACGGTCGCATGCCACCACCAACTTTCTACGATGGAGAAAGACAGAGACAGGGATGTAACCTTAAAATGGAAACACCAACTGTCACATCATGATTTGGTCCTGGCCATGACAGGTCTGTTAAAGCTTTGGATTTCTCAACATGGAGTCTTACTCTTTATCAGAAACACTTGGAAAGGTTTGTGTCTTTTCACCTTTCCAAGCAACACAGGAAAGACTGGATTAAACAGTTTAACTGCTGTAACAAAGGCAGCCAACTGTGTAAAGCCTGCCTGATTAGCTCCATAGAGTAGTGAGATGGCTAGCGCTATCTAGCAATTTTTTTTAAATATTTTTTGGGGAGGGGAGATTTTTGAAGTTTTATTGATAGATAAAAGTGAAAGGGGGTAGAGAGGAGAGAGACATGCAACAAAGGGTTGTGAGCCGGACTCGAACCCATGACCGCTGCCGGGGACCAGCGCATACATGGTAATGCCTTAACGCAGTGAGCTATACGGCCGCCCGAGCTAGCTAACAATTTGTCCTGAGATTCAAAACGAAAAAGATTCTGAATACCTGCTGAATAAACTGTATGATTTGGAGGGTTCTGATTTTGAGGCAACTTATCAGCACAAATGCAAGATGCTGGTGACTAGCTAACCAGCTCATGAGGCTACCGATAGTTAACTACTGTTACCTGGCAACAGCTGATAAAAACCACAGTCGTCATTTCAGCTGGCAGAGTCGACAGATGCCAGCTAGAAACCTCCTTTTATTTACTTTTATCTGAAGTCAAGGGGCCACTGTTTCAATAATGATTATCTGTGACAAATCGTTTTAAACTACATACACTACTGTGCAAATCTTCTAGTCCCTTTAGATTCTTATCCATCACACAATACCATTGGGAGGCGTCTGTTTCGTCTCAAAGTCAGTCCACTATCTTTTCTGATGCGAACATGCCTGGGACTGCACTAGGTCATAGAAAACAAGTTCAGTGAAATTTTCCAGTCAATGTGGTTGAGCTGAGTTTGGTGTAGACATCAGAAATGTTTTCAATGCCCCAGAATTTCAGGGTAGAGACTGATTCATGATTTGCATTCACATAAAGGTGCAGCATCGCATAATCCAGATTCTTAATGTAAGCGACTGCCTTATGTCCTGCAGTCCTCAGTTTAATCAACCTCATCTGTCCAGGTCCAGATCAGAGTCTGAAAGAACTATTTTTGTCAACAATAAGGACAAGGAGCCTTGCAGCTGATGAATTCAGGAACAGAAGCAGTGTGTTGTACCTTTCCCTTCTCTGTGAGGATCTGTTTGTAGTGCAGCCAGCCCTCCTTGTGTACATCACTGAAGGTGATGGTTCCCAGCTCCGAGGTGGAGTGGCGCTTAGACCGGGCCTCCTCCTGGGCTCGCAAGCTCTCCAGAGACTGAAACACAATGTGTGGACATTAGGGACTCACACTGCACAGTGTTTATTTGATTTATGGAAATGAATGAAATCGATACAAACAGCACATGGTGTCAGGTCTAGTATTTACAACTTTGAACAGCGACTCACCCCATCAGTGAAAAAGCTCTTGACCCTTTTTGGTAGTTTACTGCGGAACAGACAGTACAAAGGTTACAAAAAAGACAAAATTTTGCTTAAAACTAGTGAGTGAAAAAATGACACTAATAGCCCTATCTAACTAATACATCTCTGAATCTCTCTATGTGTGTGTTTTCTTTGTATATCTCAACAAACATACAGCCACTTTGCATCAAACTTGGCAGACGTGTAGCTGGGAAGCCAAGGAGTTGCAGTGTTGAGTTTGAAGTTGGGAAGTGGTGGTTTGCTTTGGGGACCTTTTGGAGACCTTAGCGGGCCTTTGGCTGTCTTTGAGCAGAGTCTAAGTCAGTGCACTGCTGGGCACCCAAGGAAGTGCAGTGTTAGGTTTAAAGCAGATGTGGCCATTTTTGGTGGGGGTTTTTTGTGTGTCCTTAGCCTTACCTTTAGCAAAGGCAGGACTCTGGAGGGATTCTCTGCAATGTGTATGTGTACCTGTCTGTAACACATCATCCTTTAAACACTGACATCAGGCACTGCACTGGTTATTATTATTAATTACTCTTTACTCATACTAATAAATGAATGAATCTGTGTGTGTGTGTGTGTGTGTGTGTGTCGCTCCCTTTTCTTCACATATCTTGACAACAGATCAGACATCAGATCTACTTCTACCAGGAAGCCGAGCAAGAGCAGGGTTGAGTTTGAACCTGATAAGCCTGTTCTTGGGGTTGTTTTGGGGTCCTTAGTGGAACTTTAGCTGTTTTTGGACAGAACCTAATCCCTCCACGTTGTGTGGCAACATCATCAAAGGCAAGGTCATATTCTGGTGTCATGCTGACATTGACAGAACTAGTTACAAGCATATTAAAATTCTAATATAAAGCTTTTTTCTTTTGTTTAAATCAAATTAGAATAATTAAATGGTACATTCCATAGATGGTATATGTGTGTCTATCAGTAACTGCAGTGTTATAATTGATGTCTGTTATGTTTTGTGGTACATACTGCACAAGATACTGGTAGTCTTTCTGGGTCAATACAGACACATTTCTGTAAAGGATCCCCTGAGCCCCTGACTTACGAGAAGACACGACCTTCTTCCCTGAACGTGTTGAGCCCCTCGTCACAGGACTTGGATCTCTCAGTGGTGATGGCCAGCAAGTAAGAGGAGCGACGACCCTTAATGCTGCCTGAAGAAACAAACGGTGAGTCAGAGAGGAACAGAGGAAGAGAAAGACAGAGACTAAAACAAAATATGCTATGAATGCTAGAGACACATGAATTAGTCAGGAGGTGACTTTTTTGTTGGGTGATTAATATGACAGTCAGATGGATGAATTAATGGGTTATACACACACATTGCACAGTAAAGGAATACGGTGACATTTAGACTTTTATTTCTGAGTTTTGGATACATTTTACTCTATCTTGTAAAGTGCATGGTGGACTAAAACTGTGTTTTGGATGTTGTTAAGAAAGAATATGTCTCTATGAGAACATGTTTTATCAAAACAGCATGTTTAATTTATGTAATATTTATAGCACATAATGATTTTTGAATTTAGGAGAGATATTTAAATACCAAGAGGTAAGTTTCTGTTGCATGCAGGACGCCATGCAAACAAACGTAAGACTTGGATTTTCAGAAACTTAATAATGCATTCACATGAAGTCAGTTCATTCAGAGATCAATGTTTGCTCTGTTCCCCACAGCAACAACGAAGCATTTTGAAGTTACTCCTCTGATCTGAATCACTGCCTGGCTTCTACTGCAAAGGCCACATCAGCTGAGGTTCGTAAGTATTGGGGTATGTAGAGCTATCTGCAATGTCAAGCCAATGGAAAAAAGTAAAAATAAAGCAAAAACAAACAAGAATTTTCATAAACTGTAAAAAACTGTTTCCTGTACTATTGATTCCTGCTCATATTGCGCCATAGTTCTATGGAGCAAAAAAATCATGAATTTTTAAATTCTCAGCCATTGTTTTTGTTGTAAATGTCACTGCACTCCTTTCAGAAGTGTTGAAGGCCAGGGCTAGACAAATATATGAGTGTTCCAACAAACAGGCATGACACACCTGCTTGTTATTTGTACTCAAACCAGTGGTATTTGGCAGTGCTAATTCAAAAATACTGGAACACATACTGTATATTGGTCTAGCATTTTGTAAAGCCTTTCAGTATTTAGAGTGGTAGCGAGACTCACTGCAGTCCTGAGAACGAAGTCGAACAAAAGGGGAGATGGAGGACAGGGTGGGGGAGACAAAGGTGGAAGTGACAGTGGCCATAATGGAGGCCTGGGAGCTGGACACCACAGAGCAGGCTGGTACATAGCAGGCCTGATGGTCAATATTAGGACTGGTAGGTTCATCTGCAAGGCCATCATCACAGGTGAGCGACAAGGGGTAAGAGATGAGGGTTTAAACATTGACAAGGCAACACAGGCTCAGTTTCCTCAGGTGGGGTTTGACTGTTGAGGCTGAGCTACTCCAGAGGCAGAAATAATCTCTAGAACTACAGCTTTCCACAAGGAAGAAAAGCTACCTGATTAACCTAAAAGGCAAACAGATCACCTCTTTAACAGACCTATGTATCCTGCAGGACAATGGAACATTGAATTTCTACTTCCCAAGACTGTCTTGATCCTGTTGAAAGACACTGTCATTAGGTGACCTGACTGAGACGAAATGGAGCAGGACCACAAGCAGGCAACTCAATAGTGTGAAGTTTTTGTGATTAAACGATTATTTTATTACATATTTACCTAAGTACTGCAAAAATATAGTGTAACTTAAAAAAACACAATATGTTTAATAGTTCAGATTCCTCATAGTAACTACCTTGATGACAGCTTTCCACACTTTTCTCTATGTCTTAACCAGCTTCATCAGGTTACCCCTAGAATGGTTTTCAGCAGCTGAGCCTTTCAAAGTTAGCGTAGAATTTTTTGCCTTAATGAGACGAGCAGTTGTCTTGTGTCAAGGTGGTGTTGGGAGACAGCAAATGTCCCTATTCAACTACTACAGTAATCCATATCAAATCAAAAATTGCTCAATTGAGTAAAGAGAAACAAGAGTTAGGAATAACTTTTAAGGCCCCCTCTTGTGACAATCTTTGTTTTACCTTGTTATCATTTCAATATGCGGTTTAATACATACTAGAAGACACATCATGTGTGAAACCAGCAGCCAGAGCTGCCTCTGCAGAAAAGGTTTCTATTTCAAATATGTAGGGCTGAATTACTCCAATATTACAATTAGCCACTGTGTAGTGTAAAGTAGTTTCACAGTGTTTGAGCAGAGTCATAGGTGAGCTGGTGTGCTCGTGCAGCAGTTAGCAGCAGAGGGGTGTGTGGAGAGAGAGGCAGGAACTTCACTGATCCACACATTCTTAAGTAGGTAAAAGTTTAAAGCTGGACGAATGGGTTATTTCCATGTATAAAACCTCTAAATGTGTAACTTTGGCACTGAGAGATGCATTTTTAGGGGTTTAATCAACTGAAGAGGGACTTTAAACACAGATGTCAGTCTGAATGTTAATAGTGTACAGAGTGTTTTCAGAGTAAAGGTGGCTACTTTGAGAAATTTAAACATAGTTTTCTTTGTTGGCATCCTTTTCCTT
The DNA here is from genome assembly GCA_024666655.1 of Dascyllus trimaculatus. Lineage (NCBI taxonomy): Eukaryota > Metazoa > Chordata > Actinopteri > Pomacentridae > Dascyllus > Dascyllus trimaculatus. The sequence continues at coordinate 28,514,364 of CM045463.1, read as the reverse complement.
ACAACACAATTCCATATGTGTTATTTCCACACTTCTAATGACTTCAGTTTTATTCTACGCTTTAAATAATAGTTAAAAAAAAAGAAAAAACCTTGATTCAGTGGCTGTGTCTGACCTTTTGACTGGTACTGTGAAACTAACAGTACTTTTTTATATGCTCTTGTTCGTTTTTTTGAATTAGGTCAAAGTAAACTAGCTCGTGTTGGTAACAGCATCAAATTCACTGTCTGTAGCAAGAGATGCCTTCTCTCATAAATTACTGTTAGCTAGCAATATCTCACCTGGGGACCTATTTCTACCTCCAGAGCAGTTCAGTTTCTGAGAACAGCTTTTAAGAGCTACAACTCCCTCTGTGTGTGCTTATCTGCAGTATACAAACACTACACATGTCAAGGTTCAAAGTCATACAACAACATTTAACATTCAGCACCTATAAGTGTACATGAAGCTAAATGTAGTGAGGGAAAATGCATTATGTGGATATGTAAATGACATACACAAAGAGGTGTAAACAAACACAAAGATGTTTAAAAGAAAGAGGCACATAGAAAAGGTGAGTTTCTACGGGATCACACATTAAGTGAAATATTAAACCACTATAGCAACAGACAATACAATGTTTCAAAAGATTTAAAAAATTGCGTTCTAATGACTGAAAATGCCAGAAATGTAGGCATCTGTTTAGTAATTCCATCATGTTAACTAATTACTGTATAAAGGACATAAGATGTAATGTGTTGCTGCTGTATAAGTCAGTTGCTATAGAAAAGGTTACTAACCTATGAAGGGAATAGAGGACAGGGTGTCAAGTGCATGCTGTGCCAGGCTACCATTGGCCCTGCGGCTGGGGCCAGTCCCCACAGCGACAGGGGAGGGGATCCCAGGCGAGGGTGTCAAACCAGGCGGCTCCGGTGACTCCACAGGTGTGCAGTAGTTTGGATGTCGCAAACTCTGAATGGGGGTTCGACGGCCTGCAGCCGGCTTCTGCCTGAGGACCACCTCCTGATTCAGGGATACGGGGGGGGAGATGACCTCTCTGTCTTCCCCGAGCCGGACTCTTTCCTCCTCTGATGCGGACAGGGCAGGTGTGGACTGGGGCCGGGGTGCCAAAACCCCATCACTGTCCACTGGGCTGCTTCTGCCACCAAGGCTCCAGTTGAGGTGAGGGCCGCTGTAGCTGGGTTCTCTGAAGGAGTGGGCTTGCTGAAGGAGGTGGCCAGCTTTCCGGGAGAAAGAGGGGCTATAGCTTTTGTAGCCCACCAGCTCTTCCTCTTTTACCCGCCTTGTCTGGGGCTCAGCTACCTGCTGACCTGGCTGCCTGCCACTGGGAGGCACTGTGGAGGAGGTTGTGATGGGGGATGTCACTGTGGTTTGGTGCTGATGTCCTCCTGAGGGTTTCTGGTCTTTCTGCTCACTGTATTTTGTTGTCTGGGAGCTCTGTGAAGTGTGTTCGTAGCGTGGTGAGACCAGAGCAGAGGCTTGTGCCAGTGTTTCCACAGAACGACCGTAGTTGTGCTCATATTCGGCGTAGGCTGCCAGCAGACTTTCTGAGCACGACCTGCTTCCTGGTCCTGATACACCACCCCAGCCCCCAAGCCAATAAGAATCATGGGAAGCAGCAGCTGCCTGGTGGTGGTACAGGAGGGCTTCTCTCCTGCGTTGCTCTGCAGAAGTGGTAGACACAGCTGTAGTTCCAGGACCCAGTGCCAAACCCAGCTCTGCTAAACGATCCTGAGATATACTGCGATGGCGGGGGGACATGCGCTCTGCAGCCTCAGCCTGGCTGTAGTACCAGTCTGACAGAGCCTGCTGGCAGAGGGCATCAGTGTGAGCACGTGCAGAAGCTGGCAGGCTGCTTTTTCGTGGCAGAGTTGCAGAGGCAATGGCAGCATTGTGGTTAGCAAAGTGAAAGTCAAGTGCGCTGATGGCTGACGAGGATCGCCCACGGTACCGTCCCGATGGGACAAAATGGCCACTGGAATCCTCGTACCCTCCGGACCAGCCGGAGGCAGGAGTGGAAGCAGCAGGGGGGCTGTTGTCCAGTGGTGAGGTGGTGGTTCCGGGCCGACACTGCCAGTTGTCCAGGGGACTGTGGAGGCTGTGGAGGCTATGGCTTGGCTGCGGGGCAGTGGAGCTGGGCTTGGTAGAGGTGTAACAGAGAGGCGGTGGAACTGGGAGGTTTTGGGCCTCACCTGTGTATGGCTCATTGCCTTTCAGGTAGGCATCCTGGGAGTATGCCTGAGGACAGCAGGAGGGAGGACACAATGTCAAATACCCACAGAGGACGAAAGAACAAAGATGGAAGGAACAGCTAGAGGGCAGCTTGAGGCAGATGCAGCATGCAGCATGCAGCAAAACTTCTTTCTGTCCCTTGAAAGCTAAATTCTTTTGGTACACTGACACTTTATTTCCTTTAATACCTTCTAACACCACTGAATGTCTGTCAGGTTTTCATACACAATACTTGTTAGCAGATACATTTGTTAATGCTTTGCTTTATGGGATATTTTTACAATTAGATAAAAAAAATCCAAACATTATCGTTTAAAAAGACAAAATAAAACTATGAAAAATCTGAATGGCAGGACTTTTTGTTCTGATGAGTAAACGTTCAACCAACATATGTATATATTTGGTCTTGAGATGTGTATTAGCATTTGATGTATGGAAAATGCTTTTTTATTGTTATTATTTCAGGACCCTTTGTTGGTGATTACTAGTATGTAGAAAGCCTTCTGTCATGCTTACTGCTATACTCATACCATCAGTAAAAACTGCTTTTGCTACATACTGATTGATTTGGCTGCCTATTTGTACATAGGCAGCCTGTTCTGCCCATCTACAAATAAAATGTAAAAGTTAAGCAAATGGTTGAATTAATTATAATAAAATACATAATACCTGCTGTTACACAGGCGACCTAGCTACAGTAACGGATGGCTTCACATATTTAGAGGGTGAAGAGAAGGAAAGAAGAGAAAGTAGAAGAAAGATAATACTCACACTTACCAACTGCAACACATCCTCATCTTTTGGCATAATAGAGAGCTCCAGAATGTTTTCACTACAAGAAGAAACACAAATTACTGTCAGAGTAATGCTAGAGGACTACTGTCAGATGTAAACATGACATGACATTTCTACCTTTAAACAACACTCTCCCACCTGTTTTGGATGAGGGCGATCACCTGAGAGTAGGTTTTTCCCAGAATGCTCTCCCCGTTCACCTTCACCAGTCTGTCCCCTGGAGTACACAAACACACACATTCAGAGGATTGGGTTAGGGTTAGGGTTAGTATGCTGAATGCAAGAGGATGCGTTTGGTTTCCCATTAGAGCCAGCGATGCTTCATCAGTTTAGCTTCCTTTACAAAGATGTAAGATTGTATGTAATAGTCTTGTATTAATGTTGGATCCAAATCTTACCAGTTTTCCTTTAATACACAGTTCCTCATTGATGTTCAATTCAAAAGCTGTTTTCCGGAAAATGCTGATTGAAAATATAAGTGCAGATTTAACTGTACTGTCACACCCAACTCCTAAAGGGATGCTGTGCTATATGAAAAGGATGTGCAGCTGTTCAAGAGCAGAGTGGTGGATAGTGTGAAACTATGCAACATCCATCTTTTCAACCAGCCCATGATAGATGATCCCAGTGCTTTGAACAGTGCCTACAGTCTGCAGGGTTCATCTAATTAAACTAAACACTATTTAAGGCTTTTCAACACCACACACAAAGCAACTGAATACTTCAAGGTCACCCCCTTTAAAAAAAATGGAAAACCAGCAGAGACATTAAAGTTCATGAATTTATTGACATTTATATTACTTTTTTGTCAGCTCTAAGTAACAATGATTTCTAGTAATATAATGAGTCCTGTCATGTTTCGTGTTTTGGTTGGTTTCATTTTCCCTGCTCCTCTCTCATTCCCTCTCAGTGTGAGGCTGAGGACGTGACCCGGCTCTCTGCACCTCGCTGATGAGACACACCTGCAGCTCACCTCACCTCATGAAGAGCTCTTTAATCCCTGGGTCGTCCTGCTCTTCAGATTACTCTGTGACTTTGAGCCTCCTGTGTGCATCGTTGCCAACTGCTGATTCCCCTCACCTGTGCTAAGGTGTTTCATGTGTTTAAACTTTTACTTCCACATTGACCTCTACGCTCCATCACCTGCTGAACATCCTCAGCCAACCAGTCCGCTGCACCCCTTGAAAGACTATTTTTGTTACAGTAATAAATTCACCTTTTACAATATAACTCTCTGTTCTGCATCTGGGTCCAAAAACAGCATAAACCTCACAGGTTCCATTAACATGACCAGGGTTGACAGAAAATGAATGTATTTTCACCGCAGAGGTCCCCATATTATGTTTTGAAGCTTGTCAAGCATTGCACATTCAATGAAGAGGCCATCCGGTACTACAGTGGCTGAATTGGATGCAGCATTGTCGTGCTTTATTACCTCTGCCAAGGAGGTCATGTGATGGTAGGCATTGGTTTGTTTCTTTGTTAGTTTGTTGTTTCTTTGTTAGTTTGTGTGCAAAATAACTTGAAAAGTCATGGACGGATTTGGATGAAATTTTCAGGAAATGTGTGAAATAGGACAAAGAAGAAATGATGAAATTTTGGGACTGATCTGGATCATCGTCTCCATCCAGGAATTTTTTTTAATGTAAGTGTAACCGGGTGGGCAATTGAATGCGGTTTACTCTAAAAGCCACCAGAGGGCACTCTTGTTTTTGGGGTAATCCCCTCTGACCACATGACATTTTGGGTCTCCACACAACAGACAGTGACAATGACGGAGTTCTCTTTCCTTCCTGAGCGACATACGCACGGTTGGGCTGGCATTCTTATCTCCGGTTGTCTAAGAAGCTGGGAGGCTGTTAGGAGCTGCTGCGCTAAAGGCCGCGACTGTTCATTAGGTCGGATGGGGTGAAGGCCGCATTGTTGGTAGGACATTTGAACTGTCTGTAATTACATTAGTATCTGTAATGTTCCATAGAAAATATGTGAGGCAGATTGTGTTGGGGGTGGACTGAAGCTCCTTGGTGGAGGTAAATGCTCTCTGAGTGCTTTTCCAGTTTCTGTTGCATTAAATTCACTAGGGTAGAGATTTTTCAGAACACCAGTGTTTACTGCCCCATCATTGTGAATGGGGTTGTTATTTACCCGTATAATTAAAGGTTTTGATAAATCAAAACTTTTCAGATCTCACTGTGGCCTAGTGATGAGGAGAAGTAAGCTTATTGAATTTCACAATTCTTCCCAGTGTCATTGATCAATGAGTCTAAGGTTGTCCACACTGAGCTAACAGTTTCTCGGACAGGGATCTATTCTAAAACTTAACAGGTAGCCAACTGGAAACATGTCACATCAATTATTGTATGTTCACTGTTATAATTACAGTTCCTATAAAAAATATTCATCCTCCTTGACAGTGTTACCCTTTCATTACTTTTCAACATCGAATCCTGCCCAATTGAGTTTACTTTACAAGAATAAACAAAACATACTCATATGTCAAAGTGAAAACAGATTTCTACAAAGTAATATCAATTAAATAAAAATATGAAGTATAACAAAAGTGAACATGTTTGCTTGTCATTGGAAGCAACATAGGGTTCATTACTACCCAAGGAGACTTTGATGTATCGAGGGGCCGGGGATGGAAAAGGGGGACACCTGCTTTACCACCAGTCATGGACTCCTTTTATCTCACCTACATTTCACTAAGTTTGAGTTTTTCAGCGCAGAGTTTATTTGGTGTCTTCTACCTGTGCACAGTCCAGCTTGGTGGGCGGGGCCATTTTCTTTGACACTCTTCACAAAGATGGTGTCCATTGGCTCCAAGCGAGACCACTGACAACCTGTTTAAACACACAGACAGAGGCACATATACATATATAACCCAAGATCAGAAAACGTCTCCTCTGCTGAGCATATATAATCATTTCCACCCCGCACACCTATCCTCTGCATCATAAAACAGAACACAATGAATACAATAGATTCTAATTAGGCCCAGGGGCATGTCGAGACACTTTCAAACAATGTGTTGCTGAAACAATGAGCAGAAACATGAAACATTCACCTTTTCCCGTTGTGTTTCCATTCTCTTCATCCTGTGGGGGAAACACAGAGCACATGTTAGAGGTGACCACAGTTGGGCGCTGCTCAGCTCAGATTACCAGCCCAGTCTGACTGACTCCAGCTGACTCTGCTGCATGACTGCATCACAATTTGCCAGAGTGTCTCATATTGTGTCTTACTGACTGACATACTAACTCCCTGTCAGTCTGACTGCCTGTCTCCCTGTTGGTCAATGGAGTCTATCTGGACGCTTTGGTCTTCGCTGAGTTAGCTCATTCCTGACCTGGACACACAAAGGGCAGTGCATGTAGGCTAAGCTCTGCTGCTACACAACATGAACCTCACTGCAGGCCAGAGGCATATTATCATGCTGTCTACATTAATACGGTAGACAGACGTGTGGGAGGCTGTGGGGCCTGTATCACCTTAGAAAAATGGGCAGAATGGCTTGCAGGTTAAATGCAACACCTTGAAAGTACACAATCAACCATGTCTAATGTTTGCAGACTTTGGTTCTCCTAAGCAGCTTTTTGGTGAAGCAGCATGGAAATAAAGTGGTATGAACACACCAAAACTTAAATTAAAGGAACTAAAAGATAAAACAAGCACAGGATTGGTTCAATATTTAAAACCATTTGAAACCTTTCTAACGTGGTGTAACACTGACAAAGGCTTCCAAAATAGTTGTTTTTGCTTTGCAAGACGTCACTAAGTTCCTGCGTTTACTTATGCATATTTACATGTAATCATGTATGAAATCAACTCAGATTGATAGCTGATTGGTATATCACTATAACAGGGAAGGGGCTGTGTTGGAGCAGAAACGTGATAGGCAAATATTGTGTTTATCCAACTGTATCCATGATTCTTTGAGTTCTTTATGCCTTTAAACACCTATTAAAAAAGACCCTGAGCAACAAAAAGTGTCAAATTTGAAACATTTAGGAGGCCCCAGGTCAAAGTGCCGCACTCGAGAGCAGTCTGTTACCTTGGCGGTGTGGAGAGAGGACTCTGGTGGGTAGACGATGAAGTGGCGCAGAGTGAAGCCAAATCCCTGCGAGTTTTTCTGGAGAAAAATGGTTCGTGGGCCCTGCCATGACACGCCCTCCACCTCACCCGATGACAGCGGCCGGCGCCTGTTCTCATTGGACGACACCATGCCATCTCTCCGCCCTTTAGCCTATGGGGCAAAGAAGATGAAGCAAACTATTAGAATAAGTCACGCTCAGCTTTTCTTTTACCTCCTGGTAGGAAATGAACATTGACAAAACATTACCATGTAAACCTTAAAGTACATCGCAAGTATCATTTTCAAGGGTGTCCACTGGACTGGTGTGTGTGCGACTGTGTATTCAGCCACAGTTGACTACATTTAAAGGAAGTGTGAGTGGGTGGTGGTGGGCGTATGTGGTCCATTCACTCGGGGCTCTGCCCAGATCTGACTGGGGCAGAATTCCACCAATGCCAGGAATTTCTCAGAGACTTCCTTTTTCCAAAGAGGAAGCTCTGTTTTCAGCAGCAACCTCACCTATAATCACATTTATTACATCTAGCCAACAATAGAAGAGTTAAAAATATACACTGTCTATAAATAACAGTCATGGAACAACAGGAACTTATTAGGCCTTATAAACACAGATCTGGAAAAGCAGATGAACAATAGACAAAGGGGGTACACATTTTCTCATCTAATGAAATTTCCACAGGGTTGAAAAGCTGAGAATTACAGCAGTCTTACAAACACACAGCAGACGCTCCAACACAGCTGAGAGAAACTGAGCAGCTAATTCACATAGTGGTTAACCTTGATAAGGATATTCTGTAGGTTAAACATGCCTGGAAACCACTGTTTATACAGAGCATTACACAGCATGATCATTAGCTTGGGGCAGTTAGACAGTGAAATGAACAAGCTGATGGTTGATCAGCTGATGCAAGAGCAGCTTCACTGTTTGTCTAAAGTAAAGTAAAACTCTATTAGGCATAAAGACTCAGTCCATGTATGGACATGATATAACAAATAAAAACATAAGATTATTGCTTATGATTTCTATTCCTATTCTATCTAACATCTGAGATCCTCCACCAGGGCTCTCTTAATGGTTCCAAAGTCCTGTCTTGTGACTAAAGGTGATTGGGCTTTTGTGGTTCGGGCCCCTCAGCTGTGGAACTCCCTGACTGAGGAGTTCAGGAAAGCAAACTCAGTGTCCTCTTTTAGAGCTCTTTTAAAGACTCGCCTTTATCGTCAGGCCTTCTCCTAGTCTATTTATATTAATTTGTCTTGCTCTCTATTATCATGGATCACATTTAATTGTTCCCTATTCTAGTAATTTTGTATTGCACACTACTTATCTATTGTATTGTATTCTAATTATTTATTGCTGCATTGCATGTTTGGGTTTATTACTGCTTTTGTGTTTTTTTTAAAGCACTTTGTAACTTTGTTTTAAAAGGTGCTCTATAAATAAAGTTATCATTATTATCATTATTGTTATCATTATTTTTATTATTATCATTATTACTACTACTATTGAGCTGTGACAAACTGCAGTATGCCTCATTTAAAAGTACAAAGCATTAAAGCATTAGAAATGTCTAGTAGACCTTTTTTACAGCAGACATTTTGACATGTCACCACAGGAAAACCTCATGTGTATCTAACAATATTGATAATGGTTGCATCCACTGAGGTTTCTTTAATAACAAAGTGTGCTGTAGGTACGTCCTATATACATTTTTAAATGTGACAGGAAAAAAAGATGTAAAGGTGTAAATAAAATGAATGATGAGTGAATTCCATTTAGCTGCTTCAGTTTCAGGCTTCTGGTATTGCTCATACTGGCTCATTGTCACTTTGTGGTGCCTTAACGATTAACCATCCAGGTTTATACATCATTGCAGATCCATCTATATAATTACACATTTTAGCTGAAAAAAAAAAAGAAACTGAATCACAGCCACAGATGTAGTTTGATGCTGTACCTTCTATAGTTTTTCTACCAGTTTATTTTTCAGCTGTCAGTGATGGTTAGAAAACTAATTTAAGGAAACTTTATAAAAATGTCTTTTCATGCCATATGGACTCTGTAAAGAAAAAAACACTAGCACACACGTCACAGTCATCAACACACACAGAGCTGCCACACAGACAGGCACACACATTCAATACAAATAAACACTCCAAGCCACCTCAGCCAGTTACAAAAACAAAAGGAAGTGTGTTTCTTGAGACAGGACGTGGATAACAGAGTCCTTTTGAGAGGTGATTTGGTGAAACCTGCGCCTCTAAGAATAGTTCCAAGAAGCGCCAGGGAGGAGACGCACACTTTCCACAGAGGGAGGCCAGTCAGTTCAGATTCATTTCTACATTATGTGTAGGTGCAATCAGGGTTTTACACTCCATAAATAGTATACATAAAAAGAAGGCCACCCTTAACTAAAGGAAAATAGATGCACTGCAAAAAGGAGTAGCCTAAATATAAGATAAAAACACTGAATTTAAGAAGAAATGACTTAAAAGCAGTTAAATTATCTGTCCATGCAGCAAGTAAATTTTATTTGGTAAGAAATCTTGAAATAAGTTTTTTTTTCTCAAATCGAAGATTGTACTGTAAAATCAAGGACTAAAAATAAGTAAATAACTTTTAAAATGAGCCAAATTATCTATCATGTCTGAAAAAAAGATTTTAAATCTTGCTAAGTGCCAAGTAATTTGCAGTGTGATAAATATAAATTAAATTATCTATTTGGAACTCAGATTTATAACCCTATCTAGGTTTAAGGAGATCTGAAGGGTGTGTGTGTGTGTGTGTGTGTGTGTGTGTAAGGGTGTGTGTGTGTGTGTGCGTGAGGCTGCAGGTGTGTTGAGAACTGCGGAGTGTGCATAGACTTAAAGCATGAAGTCATTCTATCTCTGAGTGTGCCCATGTGTGTGATAGCTGGGTGGACACATTGCTGTGTGAGACTCCTCATCATCAGACATCTCTGCAGGTGACATTTCACACATGAGTGTACTTAGATAAAAACAAAGCATATCGTATGTGCTTTTGGCTGCCAGGAGACCTATGAGTGACGTCATACAGGGTTCATCCATCTTTATATATAGTAAAACTTTGCAGGTGTGTTGCTGGGGACTCGACTAAGTGTGGTGTTGAGTTTGATGCATATCAGATGAGCAGTGGCTGATTTTAGGGTCTTTTATATTCTTTTTGGGGTCCTCAGCCTGACCCGAACTGGACATGAAATACACTGGCATCAAGGTGGCTGTAAAGCATCTGTAGTTTCTTTTTCATTAGACCTTGTATTTGCATAAGCAACAGTAGATTAGTAGTACCATGTTATCAATTAGATTACATTGGAAAAACATACTAGCGCTAAATGATTATAATTAGTATCACTTTAGAAAAATATTTTAAGAAAATTAGAATTAAAACACACAACAAAAAATTATAATCATACATGTAGGACAAATATAATCTAATGTAATGAACAACAGTGGAATTCAGTTCATTGCACTGAGCATTATTTGTTTACTAATGTTGCATACATGTGCTATATCATGAGATATATTTGATCTCAATGTTATCAATGTTGGGGCATTGATCTCTTCATCTCAACTAGAGATGAAGAGATCAATGCCCTAACATCTCAATCTGCGAGAATTATATTATCACAGAAGAACCATCATAACAAACCATTAAAGAAATGTTGATAAAGTGCGGTAAAGTTATATTTCTTAACATGATTGATTCAGCTGCCTCTCCTAAATTAGACTGCCTTAAACCTATTCTGTTCCTTTCAGTAAGAGTGTAAGGCCTTCGTTCTGTACTTGATTCACAAAAGTCATAAAACCACTATAATCAGATGTGTAATGTGACTCAATCTTTTGTACAGTGTACATTAAATGACATTTAGCTTTCCTCTCTTACCCTAGTCCTTATCAGATCCTGGACACTCGGCCTGGCTGGGAGGCTCTTTGAGGACATTAGTGTTGACTCAAGCACAGCTCATCATTCACATGTGCTAGCTGCTCACTCCGTTTGCATATTTTTCTCTTAACTGCACTGATTGTTTAATCTTGGTGGCTTACATTTCCTATTTGAATGTCAAACATTTGTTGGGTATTGTAATGATTTAGTGCTTATCTGACATTCAGACCAAAGCAGAGTCGAGCAGAGAGAAACAGAGCGACACTCCCCTCCCGCATACACAGATCAGATAATACAAACTGACAGATACTTTGTGCAGTGACGCTCACACTCCACACCAAGTGTATACTAGATGCTGGATTACGAAAACACTCATTGTAGCTGCATGCAAACATACAAGCGTGTTGGAGGCACTGTGATCCTTGATGCATACTTGAGCAGATGCTGTAAAAGCACAGCCACACACACCCACGCTTACATACAACATTTTATATAAAGCTCCATGCATCTCTGTGCATCGTGCAGGCATCAGCCTCATCTCCCTTCCCCTCTACTAGCTAGTCAACAGGCCCCCTCAGTGCTACATTACATAACACCTAAAGGAGGCACACAGACATGGCGTAACAAACACACGCACACATTTGAATGAATCAAACACCACGTGCTGTAGCCATTTCTCTATCCTGACACTTGGTTAAAGTTAAAAGCAATACCATAAATTTATGTTCCCCGGGGTAGCTGCATCGTGGGAAAGGATGGTCAATAATGGTGTCCTTGTCCTGCACTGATCAGAGCAGACAAGACAGGTGAAAGAAAGATAGCGCAAGAAGCAATCCCGTAGGAAACACACCTGTCCACAGTCATCAGGTCAGACAGAAGATGGAAACCCTTCAGAATGTTGACAGCCAGAGTTGTTGGAACACAGACAAACTCAGTGGCTAGCCCAGCATGCTGAACTGATAGCACAGAAAACAGCACAACATACGCAGCAGAACAAACGTATATCCAAAATAGACTGTTTCATATGTTTCCAGAGTTGTGTTACCCAAGCAATGACTCCTTCATATAACACAAGACTCGATTGTAGATTTTTGTTATTTAGGTGTTGACCACTGAAAGCTCTCTCACCTGCTACCCACGTTTTACACCTTAGAGAGCAAATATACTAAGCGAGTAATATGACTTAAAGAAGCACCAATTATCATTTAGATATAAGCAATGCATCAAATCACTATGTGTACTGCAAAAGGACCCATAGGGACATATTACCTACTCTACCGTTTCCTTTAGCTCTGCAGTGTTTTAAGGTTCCTCAGCTCATTGTTTTGGTTTTCTGGCCCATACTTAAATTTGCATTTGAGCATCTCACAACTCACAACAACGGACAAAAAGACTACAGTGCTGTCTTCTCTTGCTTCGTCTGACAGCTTCTACTGTATTTGTAACACTGACTCATACAGACACACTCCACCACACACAACTGCATGACCCCTGGCACCTCCTTCCAGTCCAGCCATGTTCCTCACACAGATCATACAACATGGCCAGCATTCTGACCAAGTCGAAAGACAAAAATATTGTGTAGACCAAAGCCTCATAAATCTACTAAAAAACATATTTAACAAGTTGAAAATGGAGTATCAGGTCCTCGACTGCCTATAGTGCTGGTTTGGTAAATCACTATGTCCAATAATGTGGTCACCTATCAAATGTTTCCTTAAAGTAAAAGGCTTTAATGCTATTTTGGTAAATAATACCCAAAATCCCAGGGATTGCCTCAAAAAGTCAGCAACAATCACAGACATATTAGTGACAATTCAAATGATACATTTCTTAGACTGTCTTGTCATTTACCAGTTCACTAATGTTTTAAGAACTTCCCTACAGCTACAGAGGAAAGGTGAGACACCTTTTCTTCAAGACCTGCTAATTAGGGGGCCAAGCCCGAGGGGCATGGGAAACGCGTATGCTAGCATACGCGTTTCCCAGGCCCGAAGGGCTGGGAACCCTATTGTAATCGTTCAGATTATTATTTTCCTCCTTATTTTTCCGTTGGTAAAAGTGTTGCTGCAGGCTAAACCGTGCAAGGGAGGGTCGTGCAATTTGGAGGGTTGGTCCAGACCCCTGCCCTTACCTCAGATGCAAAAAATTGCACATGTCTGCCAGCAGGGGGCGCTATAACCACATTCAACATGTTTTGGGTTATAACTCCCACACCGTATGGTGCACATTCAAAAACGTCATATCCACAGATTCCCTGAATAGTACTGAGTCATCTGGGATAAGCCACGCCCATTTCCGCCTATAATTTTTTTTCGCAAAATGGCAAAAACTGGAAAACCTACTTTTTCGAACTCCTCCTTGGGTTTTTGTCCAATCAGCGTGAAACTTGGCACGTACAGTCTTCAGTTGGACCTGATCTAAAGTTATCAAAAGAATTTTGTTCTGTCTAAAGATGCGCAAATTACTAACGCAAAAATTTTTATAACTAGCTATAAAAATGCTAACTGCTGCATATCTTGGTCAACACAAATGCTAATAACACCAAACCTAAGATCTCATGTTGTCATGTGACTGTGGGGGTATGAGCAAAATTTGGCTCATGATGGCCACTAGGGGGCGCTGCAACTATGGGAAATTTTTATCTTTTAAATGGCAAGACGCATTTTTCCCACATTTGGTAGGTATGATGCTGGGTCACTCCTGAGGCCATATCTTAATGTTATTCATGAATGGTCAAAGTGGGCGTGGCTTATTACAAGGCAAACAACAAACATTTATTTCAGCTCAAGTATTATGCTCTGGACTGTGAAATTTACAGGGTTTATATAGAAGAGCACACAGACCACCCACACCAAAACTTGTGCGTCTACTCCACTAGGTGGCGCTATAACGGTTGCAAACGCACTTTGGCCTGTCACTTTCACGTTTTAAATCAGGTGTTCGTAAACTTTAGATCTACGTGTTCCCTAAATAGTGTCGCATCTTCTGACTTAGGCCACGCCCACTTCCACTGGACATTTCTCTGTCTACGTCCGTACACATCAGAAACCTACTTTTTCGAACTTGTCCTACAGTTTACACTCTATCTCCACCAAACTTCGCACATATAATCTCCAGATGTGCTTGAGCAAAAGTTATCAGAAGAATTTTGCGAATCCAAAAAATGTGTGACTTATAAATACACATTTTTTTTGTGCTAGCTAAAAAGCACATACCGTTGCATATTTTTGTCAACGTGAAAGCTGTTGACATTGAACTCAACTCACTCGTGTCAAAGGTCAACCAGAGGCTCTGTGCCAAATTTGGCGCAAATTGGCCAATAGGGGGCGCTATAAACAGGACAAATTCAAACGACATGAAAGTTGATCAGATTGGCACCAAATATGGTGAGCATGATGTGGGTTCACTCCCGAGGCCAGCCGTAAAATGTAGTAATGTTTGGTCAAAGTGGGCATGACTTGTTACAGCTGACACATTGAGCCTTTCACGCTTCCGCTGCTCTTCCCATTACCATTACAACACTGCTAGTGAGACGGTGGCCGGTATCCTGACGCTCGCCCCGTGCCCGTGGTCCTTTTGGCCAGACCGCCGTTGGCTCCGCGAGACCTGGGCTCCGTGAGACCTGGGGACCGAGTCGCGCAAAGGGGCTTGGCCCCCTTTCATAACTGCTTGCAGTTCTAGTTCTAGAATTGCATTCGTCTGCCTTTTAACTCAAACAGAAAATGTCACACAACCTTCTCAGTTTGATTAGATTCTTTTTCTTTTTCTGATTAGAAAATGTCTTTGGTAAAATGTTGGACCCTTGGCAAGAAAACTGAAAAGTAGTTAACAGTATTGCATTTTGGCAGTATGACTAATTACCCAGGACAAGCGATGGCGCTGTATGATCCTCCGGGAGCCTCGTCTTCTTGGTGATGCGATGGGAGTTGGGCGGGGGGACGTGTGAGGTGAAACACCCCTTAAAACTGCCAGCCAAATACACCGAGGTTCGGCGTCACTACAGTCCACTCCGACAGAACACTGAAATCGCCACTCGTGGCCTGATGGAGCTGGTGCAACACCTGATACTCTCAGCATAGCACCTCGTACCTTGTACAAACATGTACTGTCTGTGCAGCGAACACACACTAACACACACCAGAGGTCTAACGGCTTCAAAGCCCACGACCGAGATATCTGGTCACCTTTGTACAATGTCTGCTTTAAACATTGTGGCCAGAAGCAACAATTAAGGGTACATGAGCAGAAAATGCACTTCTGTGCAGTAAGTCAGCTATGCAACTGTCACCATCGGAAATATGTCTGTAGAACACCAAGTCTTCAATATGTGAATTTGTAATCCTTGTTTTGGGATTTATCTTGACCTTCATCATTTGTGTATATCCTCCTTTAGGTAATTCACTGAATCAAGGTTCATAGATTTCAAAGAAAGATGGTCAAGCCATGATGATCAAATCCAAAGCCAAGGGCAGCATCCTATTTTAGATTGGATGAGACTTCATTTGTCATATTTTGTTCAGTTTTCTACCATGTCGTATTGAGCTAGTCCTCATTTTTTATCTGGGTTTGACTTGGTCTTTGTCTTTGAAATAAAAGGAAAATTCCTGTGATCAAAACAGAAAATCTTGACCTTTTCTTGCCTTCTCTCTACTTTCATTTAGTCCAATTCCCAGTTGCAGATGAGGAGTTCTTCGTTTGGTGGAGTTCTTGCATTGCCAGGATGAAACAGCATTAACAACAGTGTCAGTCCCAGTCAACTAGAATGGCAGCAACAGCAGACAATCCTCTCCAACTTCAACTGGTCTTCTTCAAAGCGTTCAGAGTGAATTTGTCCCCATGGCAGAAAAAAACACTTTCATTTCACTGAAGCAGTGTTCTGCTGCTGATGATGTGCAGATTGGCTAAATTTTAGCATTTCTCTGGACTTCAGAAACAAATCCCTCCAAAACCAGTTGAATTCTGTTCCTGGACCAGTTGAGCTCAGTAGGCAGTTTGTTGTCACACCAGATTTTAGAATTGGAAACAATCCCACGCTGCTGATAAGAGATCCAGTGTGTCCCCCTCCATGCTGGCACTACAGTGCAGCATTGGCTGTGGCTGACTATCTTTACTGCTGTCTAAGTATAGTCCTCCCTCCTCTCAACCCTGCCATGCCTCTCTCTCTCTTTTCATTCTCTCTCTCTCCCTTGGGTCTATTTGCTGACATCCCTGCACTCTCTCACTCTCTCTCTCTTTTTCTCTCTCAGTCACATTCCTCTCATCCTTTAGCTACATAGTTCAGCCTGTTGGTAGAGCACAGAGCAATGCTACTGTCTCTCTCTCTGTGGTGTGCTGGGTCTCCCTGTCAACTCCTTTTAGACTCACAACCTGGTGGCTGATGCTGCTATTGGTGTTCAGGGTACACGCTAACACTATGAACTATGTGTAGTTCCAAAATAATAACTGACGATTCTATGAGTAGATGAACAGAGAAAATAGGATTAGACAAAAGTTATAAGATTCCTGGTTCCAGCTTGTGAAATGTGAGGATTGGCGGCTTCTTTCTGTTGGGTTCCACACATTGCTATAAAACCAGGGCCAGGCATCCATAGTACTTTAAGTAAATATGTAGCCACAAAGTTTATTTTTTTACTGCTATAGAACAGCTTCAAATAAAGATGAGGAGGACACAAACAAGAGATCAGGTCAGTGCTTCTGTTTGTGTGTGACATATGTTGCTGGAGCTGGAAAAATGTCTGAAGGCCAGTCCATTTTCTTTTCATCTGTGTTCTGTATGAAAATTTTGATCCCCATGTGACCCCTCAGCCCATGGCCCAAAATTTGAGACTGTGCAACTGTTTGTACAGCAAGCACACCGACAGTGCATGTACAAAGAAAGTAAAGCTAATGCTAATTTTGCACACCATATGTATGCCATGATGTATTCCACATCTTCTGTCCTGTTCTTGCACAGAGTGTGTTCTCCTTTAGACTTAGTCATGAAAGATGAAGATAATACAGAAAAGCAGCTTTTCTTCCAGTCTGGAGGTCCCATCATATTTTCTGGTGTGCATTTGTGCGACATGTCCATGCACATTATAGTATGAGCAGAGGTCTATGCTGGCTGCTGTATCGAGTTCAAGTCTGCAGCTGTAAAGGAATCAGGCCTTAAAGGGTATAGCTGGAACTTTTGAAACCAAAATCCAAATTGAATTTTGAAAGTTTAAAAAAAGTCTGGAAAACTATCTACAGTATTTTAAACATAAACAGGGACTGTTTTGTTTGCATTGTAAAAGAACAGTGTGATATTAGGTCCAAAGCTGAAAACACACTGCTGCAGTAGTGCTGCATTACTTGGCACCTAGCACGGGATAGGAAGCATCACACACAATGTCAACACTAAACAAACCGTGTGAGAATGTTTCCAACTACATGCAAAAATGAGCTAAAATCGTGTGTACACTTGCAACCTAAAAGTGAAATGTCACATGAGAAGTCAATCACCAGAGCAATACTTTGCTCAGCAATGTCTTTTTTATTACTGTGCTGAAATGACAGTACTGTGGGTCATAAGGGTTGGGATTCCTCAACCTCATAACTAGTCTCTCCTCAACCAAGAGATTGCTGCAGGAACTGAGATGTACAAGCAGGGACCAAGTAGAAAATAAAGTGATCTTTCAGGGGCCAAAATAGCACACTGGCATCAAGTGTCACAGGGTAGCACATAGTCTAGGTGTAAGGGCTGTACAGAGAAAATAACAGGGGCAACTATGTAATCTGGCCTTAACAAGAAGAAAACACAGAATATATAGATATAGCCACACTAGTAGTTTTCTCATGCTGCCAGTTTTTAGCTGCTTCTAAAACTGCTCTCTACTTGCGTGAGAGTGTTGTGTGGTAGAAGGAGTGGTAAATGAGGGAAGTGAGTTTGGAAAGAGCAAGGCAAAAAACACAGACTCCAGATTTATATCAAACTTCTCTTTACACCAGACAGTGGAAAGACATCAAACTAAACATATATACCAAATGAATTTACCTTTACGTTAGTTAGACATGTGCATAATTGAGAGACAATTAAAGACCACAGGGATGGGCACTGTAGTCTAGCTTCGACTAGAGTGAGTGGTAGTGTGTAGGATCAGTGCATGTTATATACTTGTCTCAGTATGCATATAAACTCATGAAGTAAAATGGTGAACAATGTTTGTGCCTCATGAATAACTCTAAATGTGAACACCAGTGTGTGTGTGTGTGTGTGTGTGTGCCATCCTCCTCTAGCCCTCCACAAACAGCTCTAGCAGCGCTGTCAGTTCCTCAGTTCCCTTTTCATTGACACTTGAGTGCAACGAAGAAGAAGACAGTGAGAGAAAGGGAAAATGAAGATAAAGAGGCAAGAGCTGAATGTGGAGGTGCTTGAAAGAGGCTGACAGCCATGCAAACATCATTCAGCAGGCTCTGTATCTTCATCTCCTGCCCTCCTCTGGCCTTCACTTTTCTTTCCTATTCTCTCCTAACCCCGTCTCTCTTTACCAACTGTTCCTTTCTCATTTTTTAACCATGTGTGCCCCTCCATTTGAGGACTGCTGATTTAGGAAAGACATGTAGCCCAATATGTGCATTCTTGACATAGTTTTACTGACGATGAGAACTCATAATCATGGAGGATTTGGCCCAAAACGACAATAACATAATGTGATGTGTGAGTCAGAGGAGAATATGCATCTGCTCTGCCCTGATTCTTTGTGCCCTGAGTATGAGGGCAACCAAGCACATGGCGGCTGTGAGGAGAGCTGTTTTTCTTCTGGCCATCTGACTCACATTCACCTCATGGTATATAAATTCAAATCGCCTACCTCCAAAGCACACTCAATCAAGTCAGTCAGTGATTAAATCCATCAATGAGTCAATTCTTTTAGTCCGTAACATCTATATTTAGACACAGGTGTTTGACCGCTGTGACCGGTTCATGAGCTGACATGCAACAAGACAGTTTGAGTTCATCTTTAGCTTCAGTCCTGCCTTAGGGCACATCTTCCAGTGTCACTAAAGATGCTTTCTGATTATATGACCTATCAGTGAGCTACTGCCGTTTAGCTTAAGTGTGGTGCAGCGTGGTCTGCAAGTTATAACACATTAAAAGACACAATAAATGGTAAATGCCATTATATAGCGCTTTTCTCTACCTTAGTGGTATCCAAAGCACTTTACAATGTGTTTCTCATTCACCCATTCACACACACATTTACACACCAATGGTGACAGAGCTGCCATGCAAGGCGCTAATCTGCCATTGGGAGCATCTTCGGATTCAGTGTCTTGCCCAAGGACACTTAGGCATGCGGAGGGGCCGGGGATCAAACCACCAACTTTGTGATCAGTGGACAACCTGCTCTACCACCTGAGCCACAGCCGCCACAATAATGCAATAATTGGGCTTAAGAGCATTCACTAGGTAGCGGGCTCGCTTAATAGTAAGCTAGTTTTTTCCAGTTTTTTTCAAAGAAACTTCATTTAAATCACTGTGTAATAACTCTTCCCAGAAGTCATAGCAGTGGATCAATGTCACTGTTGGCTTCTCCCTTATCAATAATACGGTCTCTGACCGTCCACTAATGTTACTTTACCAAAAATGCAGTTGTGCTGTGTCTTAAATATCAGTACTGTTTGGCCTGGAAAAGCCTTGAGCCTTGGGGGAAATGGTGTCCGTTCAGATCTTCTAAAAATAACACCAGTAAATAAATTTAAAAAGAAATTACCATTACAGTTTAGACAAATGAATTGTCTGCACAATGTGCAATTGAACAAGGCAGTGTTCCAAGGGTTGATTCTTACTTACTTGTGTTATTACAAATGTAAATGTGAATTTGAATTAGTATATTTAATTCCTTTAAACAGAACTGGAATTTCTGATCTCACTTCAGATCTTGAGGAGATTTTGATTCTTCAAGCACCACTGGTACTACTAGAGAAAACCAGCTGAGTCTGCAGCATATTTAAAGAAATACTGAACCTGGAACTAAAGTGAATTGACTGAATTGAATCCTGTTAGATGACATCAGTAAATATTTTGGTAACGGAAAACATTCTTATCCTAATAAAATATACAGCACCTCGTAAATAGCTCCAAAGCTTCCAACCCACAAACTCACCCACTTCAGTTACATAAGTTGTAAACTTATAAATGCCCTGCAGTTGAGCACAAGTGAGTGCTTAGGTTTAGGGAGAACGAGGAGCCAGAGAGCAACAAGACAATGAGTGGGAAGAAGAGCAGAGCAGAGAACAAGGTAAATGAAGAAATGTCAGCTAGAATCTCAGTCTAACAGGAGAAGATGCAGTCAAAGAGAAACAGAGAGAGAGAGCAGGGAGACACCCAAATGGGCAGCGATGAAGGAGAGGAGGAGGGAGACTGAGGAGGACACAGAGAGCAGATAACTGCTGCAGGACAGAGAGAGAAGACCAAGTCATGTCACTGAAGATACACTGAAGTATTTCAAAACTCATCATACAGTCAGTTTTGTAAATGTACTACAGTAAAAACCTCCATAACAAATCACAAATTCACTGCAGACATTCTTCTACACCTTCTTCCAAAAACAACAGGGCGTATGTGGCATCTGAGAAAACAGAAGCTACTTCTCCTCGGCCAGGTCCAACTCCACAGTACACAATGTTTAATATATTGTAGTATCATTGTTGTCCATCTCCTTACATACATCCTTCTGTTACTTTCACAAATGTATCTTTTACTGACTAGATCATTATTATTTTAACCTATAAAAGGTCAGAAAATAGTGACAAATGACCCAGTGAGACATCATCAGATGACCTAAATCCTCAGATACTCAGCTTATTATGACAGAGAAAAAGAAAGGAGGCAAACTCTCATGTATGACAAACATTTTTGTTTGAAAAATAACAAGCTGAATGAGGCTAACCCTGCTGTTGACTATGTGTTCTCTGTGGGCTGGTCATTACATGCTACCACCTTCACATTACAACAAGCTATTTGATTACATTCTGATATGACATAAAAGATGCAGGCAGCTTTAAATATTCAGTCTTAGTCTAAGGTGTAGCACTGCCAAACTCACTGTTTTTGTCACGTATTCACTCTAAGACAGCTCACATGAATTCAAATGGGTTGTTTTTAGGGGCGAGGGAGATAAAAGAGACAGAGACAAAGAGAAGCAGGATGAATAGAGGGATAAAGAAGAGGCTGGAGCTAAACTCACTAACACAGCAGCATGGCACTCTGAATAGAGACACTGGAGTCCCTCAACAATACCACACGTGGGACAGATCAGTGATATGAGCACACAGCAAACACTGGTCACACACCCTCGACCCGCTGCCACAACATGTCACTAACTACACTGAAACTGCAGTCACTTTACAAATGTGTGTAGACGTTAAGGACCAAAGAACAATAACCTGCTGTTACTTCCTCTCAAAATTTATGGCTGCATCCTCTTTTTTCTCTCCTGAGAGAGATCAGGAAACCACACAGAGCTGATGTCCAGTGTTCCATCCTATGATACTGGGAACATTTCCATTCCATTCTACAGTCAAAAACTACTTCTTATTATTGCCCTAATTTGTGATTTGATCCTGATGTGAAAGTCCTTCAGAGAAATGCCCAGTTCCAAGACACCCACCATAAACACACGTTGTGCTGTTTACACTGGTCAGTGTTTGCTTTTGTTTTGGATGGAATTACTTGCTGGAATATTTTCAGGTAGGAGACAGGAAGTGTTTGATATTAGGGAGAATTCTGAAATCCAGTAAGTCTGCATGTTTCCACCAGCGAGCTCGAGGGAGGTCCAGCACGGAAACATCTGTACAACTGCCTAACCAAAACTGTACTTTAGAGAATTAACAGCACCCTTAAAAGAATGAGTCAGTGACACTGATGTTGTTGAACCCGTGCTAAAAAAAATCTAAACAGCAAGTCTACAAAATGTGATGCAACATAAATGAAGCAGAACTATTGCTACAGTCATTTCAGTCATAGTAGTACTAGGTGGTTTCTTCAATGAATGAGCCACGTTCTGCAGCTCTGATAAATACAGGCAGGTTACACTTCAGTGACAGATACAACAGAGAACAAAGTGCCTACAAGATGTTACTGTGTTGTATTAATATGAGGTTAATACCTAAAAGTCACTCTTTTAAAATAGTTTTGAATATAATTCAACGTCATTTTGACTGTCAAGGTCCTTCAATGTTTAGCTATTTCTTCATCACTGAATGTTTTTAAATGTGTTCAGTCATACTATTCATTTAGACATACAGTATATTGTTTTTATACCCAGGATGCTGGGTTAAAAAAAATCATCACTTATTCTTTGTAGAATTGCCCTTTGTTTGTGTTTCTTATTTTTATTTTCTATTTTATCAAACAAAAGATACCACAGACAATGCAGTCTACACATTTTATCATTGCCCACGGCCCCGGCCACAACAGTCCATTAAAAATAAAAGGAAAAATAGAATAAATACAAACATTTACAACCAATGAGAAAAGAGAAAAGAAAAGGCAATGTTCGATTAGCATATGTGCACAATGTACAAGTTTACATTTTACACTCTCCAAAACAGAGTAAAAAGAGACTTTCAATGACAACGTTCTGTGGGAAGGAAAACAATAAATAAATGGATTACAAGTTGAATTGTTAGATAAATCATTCTTTAAACTTTATACCATATTCTCCTTCAGAAATTAGATTTCCCATAGTGAGAAAGTGAAAGTCATAACACTAGATTACACAATAACACCGAGAAATGGTAATAAGTTTAGTTTCCTAAAAACAAAGTGTGGCTCATAAAAGAAAAAAATAGAAATGATCATATTGACATTCATTTATCAGTGATATGTGGGATTTCAACTGGGATGCTAATGATGACATTTTCTTTCCCACAGACACATTCACACAGAAAAGCCAAGGAGACCAGAGACATGAAGTTTCACTGGTTCCACCTGTCATCCACAAGTGGGCAGCACTGCACTGCAAAAGGCCATTCTCTGGCAGCGATTCATCACAGCAGCCCCTCCCACACACTGGACCTGTACAGCTCATGTTAAATGATCAGGCTTGTGCTTTCACCTTGTGTTGCTTTGGTCTCATCAGTGGAAGTTAAATTTAGTACTTATGCTACAAGATATAGTGCACAAGCTTATTGTGTCAAGTTATCTGAAGAGGTGTGCCATTTAATTAAAACCCATGCACATGAAAACCAGGTGGGTTCATGTTATAGGAGCACACAGAACAACAGAGGAGGCTTCACTTCGAGTTTGATGCCTTGTGGCTGCTTGCTGTTCTAGAAATCTGAGATGACTGTCAATGTCTCTGGATGAAAACTGTCTAAAATACAAATTCAACGATAAGACTGTTAGAGGCCTGTTTATAAACCAGGCATATGTACATGATACAAGCACAGAGACCAGCATCCCTGAGTAGAAAACTATAAATGCTTGTGTTGTGTTGATCATCACTGTTTGTCTAGCATGGTGGAGCCTGTGTTCTAATGACAGACATATTATTAGATAAAGATGAAACTTTCCCACATGTAGAGAAACATTTACTCTAAACTAACTAGCAGTAAATAAAGTCACTTACATGTCAACTATTACAGACTGTCTGTAAATAACACACATTTTCTTCCATTTAAATTACTTACAGACAAAAACAAATCAGCGTCAACATGTCATTGAAACCAGTTTCACCTTTTTACCAGCTACAACAATAAAGTGATGAACATGTTAATGCATCAATAATTAATTAATAACCCAATAATATGCTGTACATTGTTCTGAGATGGACCACTCTGCTAAATGGGTACTTTCACTTTTGGTACTTTAAAGATGTTTTGATGCTTATACTTCTGTACTTTTATTCAGTAAAAACATGACTGCAAAACTTTTACTTGTACCAGAGTAAGTGTGCACATAGTAGGCGTCCGTGTGCAGCCCAGAACTTGTATTGATGACTATTTTATGAGGACATTAGTGCACACGGTCTGCAGTAGTGTCAGTACGTAGATAAGACCTGTTTCATGGAGTGCAGTGTTGCAAGTGTAAGAAAGTAGTATAATGACAACGCATCTGTGACGTCTGTGGCTGTCTTTGCGCTCATCCAGAAGGGAGTATGACGAAGGTTTGAGGAGACTAGGAGCAATCAAAGAAGCAGAATCGTCAGCCACTATTCCTGCTTTCAAAGTCAACTTGACAAGTTAGCAAGCAGTGAGCAACTGTGAATGCATATAAGGACTGTTAAGGTTACGTTCCTCACAGTTCCATGCTTGTAAGACTGCATATATGCAGGTGAAGCAGAAATGCTTCTTCTTAAGGATGGTTTTCCACAAATGCTGCTCTTTGAGCTTGTAGCACGTGTGCATGACTGGTTTTCATGTGCACAGGTTTTGAGACCAATTACATGCCTAAAGACGTCTCTAACACTCTCACCTTTGAATGTACATTTTAGACAGTCATCCAAAGATGCCTATAATCATCTACAATTCCTTTAACACCACGCAACTACAAGTACAGACAGTAAAGGTGAAGTAAATCCTTTGCAAAATATTCTTGTTATCACTGACACAATGAATATTGTATTCTGCAGTAATACAATATTCCATGTGGGTTCAACATCATGAGGGGAAAGAGACTATATGACACTGATCTTATAAATGTACAGTGCTCTTGTTCTGCTCTTGCAAAGCTCACTAACTGACCTATTTTTAGTCAACTGTGAAAATTGTTCTGAGCTAAAAATAACTGCAAATTCATTTTTAAGCATTCTGTTCAACTGTTTTCTTTTGAGTCACAGCTGCTAAGCTCATCTGAATAACTGCCATCTAAACAGATGCGTCGACACAGTAAATGATCTCTATGTGGAGGAAACTGACATCAGTTCAGCTCTTCCATAACTAAGAGACTGCTTTTCCACTGCACTAGACAACGAGGCATCATGCTGGTCAGCTAGTGCTTTAGTGTGTGGATGTGCTCAGTAGATTTCATGCAAGCCAACCATTAGATTTAGATTTTCTGTGTGCAAGTGGAAACAGTGTCCTGATGGTGGTGCGACAGGAAAACATCAGGGTTTTTGTGCTCATGTCGAGTATCTAGAAAGCAGCAGTAGGTGATAATGTGGCTGACTGTGTCATGTCAAAATCAAGAAAATCGGTCTCAGTTTTTATACATATTTTGAAGTGATCAACTGAAAAGCTCTGCAGCAGTACATGGAGTAGGTGGAATGAGTGGGCTACAGCTGTTGGATCTTAATGCATCAGTGATACCTTTGTTCATTTCATATGTTCTGCTGCTTGTTTCTATTTGAGTGTGCCATTTAAATGGTTTCTGCTGTCTTAGCTATTTAATGTGATCACATTTTTACGAGTAATTTTAGTTACTTGCAAAATTTTAAGTTTGAAACTTGAAATAAGATTTCATTAGAAACATTCCATCACATAAAAATCATAAAAATGATGGTTTACTAACATATAAAGAAAACCTTTACAAAGCAAGAATTGGATATTATCCATTATTAATGTGGGAAAACAAGAACAAGCCCAGGTTTCTTTTCAGCACCATAGCTAGACTGACCTTGTGTTCCTTCCACTCTCAGTAGTGATGACTTTCTGTGCATCTTCACATATAACACTGTACATATTAGGGGAAAAAATCATCAAATTCTTCCCACATCTGTCACAGTTGCGGTAAGGACAGTGCCTTCAGAGGCATCTATTGGACTTGATGTATGTTTAGACTGCTGCCCTCCTATAGATGTAGCTGAGCTAACACCAGGGGTTGCTTTATCTAAGTCATCAGCATGTTTTCCCCTCAATTAACACTTCCATATTAGATCTGATCGGTCCATCTTAACAACAGGCTATGTCCTGGAGGCCCTTAAGTTCACTTTAAATAAACTATTACTTTAAAAGTTCTTGATTCAGGTGTTTTAGCGAACTATAGACCTCCTGAGCAAAATCCTGAGCCGTTTGGTTAATTAAGAATGAGCAGCAGTCAGTGACACTGGGCTGGGGTGTTCTGTAAGCACAGACCTGCAAAGATTCTTCATTGTAATGCTCCTACAATAGATCTGCTCTGAGATCAGCCTTGTCGAGTCTGCCCTCAGAGGACACTATATCTATACTGTGGAGTAGCACTGACCACAGAGCTGCTGGGACACATGTATAAGAGCATTGTTCCACATTAGACAGTAGCTCTGTGTGTCTGAAGGCAATGGGACAAAACAGTTTGGGTGTTTGTGTTTCAAAGAACACAGCACTATCACAAAGGAAGGGAACAGCAGAGGAAACCACACTGACTGACACACTGATAACAAGGGCTCTGTGAAATAACTGTTCATACCATAAAGTGGTCTGAGAAACGGAAAGGTACCAAAACAACAGTCACCAGTGTTCTGCCCTGAATGTGTGGGAAATGCCTCCAAAACAGCTTGTAGGCCACCTGACCCTGAACAGCTCCATTTCTCCACAGGAGAAACACTAATGACAATAAATACAACAGAATCACCTCACTTTGCCAGCCAGCACAGGAATGATCCTTTCTACAATATAATCAAGATGGAAAGGATATGACTGTATCATATTTCATTATAACAGCCTGTTTAATTGTTACTACAACATATATAGAGTAACAGAAAAGTAAAGACGCAATAACTAAAAACAGTCTTAAACAATGGACATGTAGCAGATTCATATGTGATGGGAAAACTGACCTTTTTCTGGAGGAGTACGGGGGAGATTTCCTGCAGAAAAAAAGCAGAAATGGATCACATTCAACACTGACACCAGGGAAGTTGTCGCATGTCAGCTTGGAATTTTTTCATTCTGTTTAAAATGTACTTAAGTCGTGAAGATAGAAACTGGAGACGCAAAGGCCTTGTACAAACGGTTTCACAAATGCAGAAGTACTCGTCAACACCTGGAAACACACTACTGTGTCAGGGGAGTTCCTCGTTAATGGACTGGTCTGGTCAGAAAGACAAGAGGTCAGACCTTGTCCAAACAAAGCCTGGTAAACTCCTAAACACATCTTTAACTCTTCCTTCAGCCAGACAAACAGGGCTTTTCCCAAAGGACCTCCACGGTGTGGAAATCTGAAAACACCTGACTAAAAGACCTGGTTCTATAGGAAGTCTGTCATCTTGACCATAGTGATTCACTGATATGATTAAATTTACATTAGTGCCAGTATGCTGTGTGCATGCTGTATCCACACTGAAAAAAGCCTACGATGGACTATTTCTTCTCGATGAGTTCTGCAGTCACTTTCCTTCTCTTGTTTTGAATCTGTTTAGCTGCATTAAATGCTTTGCCTTCCACTGACCTGGTAAGTTTGACAAGCGCTCAGTCTATTTTAGGATTTGTGTTTTGCTTTGAAACATGTGGAACTGATGAAATCAGTGG
Organism: Dascyllus trimaculatus; assembly: GCA_024666655.1. NCBI lineage: Eukaryota > Metazoa > Chordata > Actinopteri > Pomacentridae > Dascyllus > Dascyllus trimaculatus. Next base: position 28,486,930 of record CM045463.1, on the reverse strand, counting down.
AGAGCAGACGGAACTCTTGTCTTTGATGTAGCCCATCCCTACCCTGAGGGCTGGATTCAGCAGAAACGCTGCATTTTTTTAGAATATTTTTGTATCAAAGGTTTGTATTTATTAGGACATTTAAGATTTCGCAGCTTTGGCCCAGAATATATTACGTTGATGAGGAGTTGTGTGAAAAATGTAGCGGTAACTAAGTAGTAAGTTATTTGGGCTTCATTTTAAGTTCCTCAGTTTCAATTCAGAGCTCCCATGGAAGATATACTTACAATAGAGATGCACTGATATCAGATTTCAGGGTTGATATCTGACAATTATCTGGTTTTGCGGTGACTGCCAATACAATAACTCATTATATATATATCTTACAAATGCAAACATAAAGAGTAAAATAAATACAGTCATATATTTAGATTGACACGTTTCATTTTCTAATACAGCACCAATGTTTGCAAGGATCAACTAATCATGTCGATGTGATCACATATAAGCTCATCTGTATAACCGCTGCACTACTTCTTTTCTGTCGTTTCCCTGCTTACTCTGAGCTATGACTGTGTCAACCACTAGCCAGACAGGCATCTGGTGACAAGTTTGACACCTTTGGCCTTGTTCCACTACAGTAAAGTGAAGCAGAGCAGTAAACATCAGATAAATCACTGCAGGTGAAAAACAGTCCATATATGACAGCTGGAAAGTACTGAATCTCTGGGCTTTTAGAAATTCAACTTAAAGTCTACAATAGTTTTTGTACTGTAGGTCAGTACCTACTAAAGCGTTCACTCCAGCTCCATAATGCTGCACTACCCTTACGTTGAGGGACTCACAAGAGACAGTGAGACATTTTGAGTTTCCCTGCTTCCCTACTAACCAATTATCCTAATAATGATCAGATTAAAGACAAAAAAGCCAATCAGAAACTGTCCACTTGAACTCCCCAATTAAATTATGGTACACTGTAACACTCAGTTATTGTTTTGATAAACTCAATTCTTGGCATAACCATTCAAGGTTAAGTCAAAAATGGGAACAAAATAGAAGGATATAGACTAGATAGATAGATTGGTTAAAAGTACCCATAAGTGCACAGTTATTACCCTAAATACACTTTTCTCTGCTTTCATTGCTCCTTTTCTCATCTAAAGGGGTTTGCTCAGACACACTCAAACATCATTCCATTGCTGCAGTGTAATCACCAACGTTCTTTCATTGACACATTCCTGAGCAGCCCACCTGTTGGAAAAAGAATGGTCCAGTGTGTGCAAACTATCCCCTTCTCTCTGACTCACACACACACACACACACGCACACACACACACACACACACACACACACACACACACACACACACACACACACACACACACACACACACACACACACACACACACTCCAGTGGGCTTAGGTGGGAACCACTGGTTATCAGAGCACTAAAAAGAGGACAAGAGGACTGTACTGGCCTCATATCTGACCTTTCAACCTTGACCCACACAGCATCTACCCACATCATTCCTCTCGTTCACACACACACACATGCAGTACACACACTTTAACAGAGCTCCATTGTCACATGTTACACAGCAAGTCTGAGCCCATCTACCCCCTCACCCCCATCCCACACACATACACGCCCCACCCACCCCCCCCTTCCCCGACCCCTCCTTCCCCGACCCCTCCACTGCCATACAGAGCCAAGCCTCTCATTCCCAAGTCCAAAGGGAAAAAAACACAACACAACAATGACTGTTCCCCATCTGCAGCGGGCTATTTGCTCCCTGTCACTCCCTACTCCAGCCCCTCCCCCTCATGTACACATGAGTCCCTCAACCTAATGTGAAGGGGCTAAGTGCTTGTTAGTACAGGGACACTTCATCATTGTAATTGGGGAAGTCACTTAGTGATATTGCCTTTTCAGACAGAGCAAATTTATTTACTGCAGACAGTACTGCACTTCTTCCAGCGCTATCTCTCCATCCAGTCTCCACACCTGCTTATTCTGTGCAGGACTGCAGGGGGCTGGAGCCTATACCAGCATACACTGATACACACCCAGGAAAGGAACTTCACACTTCCATGAAAGTTTCCAATTGACCTGATCTGGTCTTTGGGCTGTGGGAGGAAAGTGACAAGAACATGTATAAACCCACTGCCTCAACACTGCATCTAAGTGTCTTATTGACATGATGTTCATATTGTTGTGTTGGCTTCATAGGAAAACCATGAATCACAGATCCAGGGTCTGTTAGTTAGTTGCTCAGCCCATTAAACTGCCAAAAACAAATCTAAAATCAGAGCCTGCATTTAGACAGAGATGTGATGTTCATACTGTAATTGTGCACAATGCCCACTGGCAAGAAATACCTGAAAACATAGAGCAACTTCACTACGTTCAACCAAACCAACACCAGCACTAACAGGGTGTCGGTATGCTACAATAGAGGCAAACTCATGCATCACATTTGTCAGATTCATTCAAGCCCATGGCTTACAAAAGGTTCTTCCCTTAAGATAAGATTGCTTGGAGTGAAAATTCATTCTCCACTGATGATAGTCCACAAAAAAACAACTTCCTCCTGTTTGTGTAATGTGGGTGTAAATGTTTGTACGAACATATGTGGAAAATATCAGTACACTTGTCACATATGCAACTGAAGATTTATTGATCACAATTACTTTGCTCATTATACTTTCATATTCCAGGATGTAACTTGACCCACTCAGTCAGCATTACATGCATTGCATTAGCTCTTAGTCTGATGAGCGGTCACTGCTACGGTCAGCAGACTAAATCAACTCATTCAGTCTTTTTCCATGTGAAGTGCATTAAAAAGCATTTTAAAGCTGTGATACAGCTACTTAGGCTCCTTGCATTATGAGTGCTGGAGCAGATGCTCAGATGTTGATTACATTTACTGAGGTCCTTGTCTTTGGAGGCAGTCTCTCTGATGAGAAAAATAAATTTAAAAAGCAGTAAATCAAGGATTACTTAGGATGAAGTCAATATTGGCTGACGCTACTGCCTCATGAGCAGACCATTTAACCAAACTCTACAGAAAGATATATAGGAGCAAACAAACAGCTCTGAAGCCTGTCAGAGAGCTGTATCAATACTTCATGCGATATTAAAACAAATCTTTACAGACTAAACAAGCCTTTTCTGAGCATGCTACCTGCTGTGACAGTTAAATGCCACTGTTGTGTTCATGTTATCACGTGAACCGAAACCAAGCCCAGCACAAACTCATTACCCTCTAGTGCCTGAGCTAAGGGCTGGATGTGAAAGCTTGATACAGGACTTATAAGGCAAGAGGAGCCTGCTCCACTGAACACACACAACCTGATGAGGATTAGATAGATAACCCAGACGGATGGAAATAGTGGAAAAGTACGGCAGTAATTCTTCACATGTGAATTACAGAATACTACAGCTAATGGTCATGAACAGTAGGTGTAGGGATGTTAATGATTAATTGTTTATTAATTGACTGCAAATGACTGGACTCCAGGTGTTTTTCTTGATGCACCAAGTCCATGAACACAGGCTTAAATTCTTGTTTTCTTTCGCTAATTCTCTCAGAATAAAGTTAAAAAGTGTACTACAATTTAATGGACAGCGAGCTACTAAGATGACAAAATTGCTCATATGAGTGCCGTCACCTAAACTGAAGTTACCTGACAATTTCATAAGTTCCCAAATAATTCTAATAAGGTTTTGCAGCACCAAAATGCAACTTATCTTTCTAATAAACCACCAGTTCTTCTCATTTTTAAGTATCTGGCAAGAATGTACAGTCCCTCTTCCAGGATGGACGGACACACAACAGACTGCTGATACAAAATAGAGCAAAATAGTAAATCTATTGTATGGAAGGTCAGAATGGCAAAATGACACATCATTATACTATTACTGTATCTCTAAAGCAAATGTATGAAGTATGCACAAGGTCTTGGATTATGTCTGATAATTATGTTTCCTAAAAGTGCTGGAAAATTTTTTTCACGCGTCAAAAAAGATCCTGCATAACTTTTAAAACAGTCTCACCTACACGCTAACAACATAGTCTATTAACGTTTTGTAACTCTCTCTTCTTGATTCCAGTCTACGGTTGTCATTGTTTAATTAACACTCAAAAAACCAATCACACATGAGAAAACATGAAACACTCGCTCTTCAACAACCTGGCCAAATTCAACATGTATAGTGTGTAAGTGCCACAGAACGTGTCTTTACTTCATTGAGACCATTCATTAAATCACTGTGACCTACTGCATGCCTGGTAGCTGGCCACCAGCAAACAACCTGATGAGTACGAGACAGGAACACCTTGGATGCCTGTAAGGATGTTTTCCAACATTGTGAAATACAGCTGCTTTATAGGAACATTAGAGCAGCAGCAATCTGATGTCACCTGTTAGCATAACACAAGGGCCGGGTTAGTTAAGAAGCACTTATCTCCTCTTCTATTCGGATGCAGCCAAATGAACATAAAGCCAACAGCATACACTTCCCTATCTTCACTATCCCTCCCTCCCTCCCTCCCCCCTCATTCCCACTCCCAACGCAACTGGTCGAGGCAATGGCCGCCCTCCCTGAGCCTGGTTCCATCAGAGGTTTTTTTCCCCCTTCCCTATCATAGGGGGTTTTTGGTTCCTTCCCACTGTCACTGACTGCTGCTCATAGGGAATCCAAAAGCAGCCTTGGATTGTTGGGTTTTCTGTTTTCTGTTGTTCCTTACAATGTTTAGCGCTATGTGATGACATAAGTTGTAAATATGCGCTATATAAATAAAACTGAATTGAACTGAACTTCCCTGGTATCACTTCTATTTTTTATCTTCTCTCTCAGGGAAGTTTTAGTAACTGCATATCTACGTCCAATTCAGCAATAATATCATACATTCCAAAGTTCAAGTCAAAGAAACCATTTTCAGATTCACTCAACATCACATATGCTTTAGCAATGCACATCCTAAATGCTCAAGTTGTCATGTAAACAAGCACTTCCTTCTGGCACTTTAAGGGCGTGGGCCAAAAGGTAGAACTATTTTGTGTATAGTGTAATAATAGTCTTTGAGGCTTTTTTGTGTTCACATCTTGTGTGTATTGATAACACAGTGCATCAGTGTACAGACTAAGAGAAGTTCTAATCAAGCGCTGGGGCTGACACAGCAATACATTGTTGAACTCTGAATTCTCAAACATTAGTTCAACATTTATAAGTTACCTTTTTTAGAGTGAAATGATTACATTAATACTTGTCTCACACATACAGACCAATCGTCACAACGCCGTGTCAGGATTTGGGTTGAACACAGAAGATACAACACGTCAGTCAGTGTGCCTTAGAGATGTTAGGAATTACACTTTTGAACTCTGAAGAGAGCCAGGTGAGCTGCTTCCAGCCTTCATGCTGAGATAACCATATCCCTCCTAAGTTCCAAACTTAGCACACAGAAATGGGACTGATATTATTCTGGCATCCAACTCTCTCCATTTGAATGTAAAGACATCATTTCAACGTACCTTCTCATGCTGATTTTCTATATTCAGATGTGACTTTTACCAATATAATCACTGGTGTATGACCCTGATGCTAACTGGCCCATGACACAATCTCACAGTAATAAGCTGTGAATAATATGAAAACCAAACAGTGTGCGAAGAAAACAACTCATCCACTTTGCTTGGAGCAAAGAACAATGTGCTGTGTGATCAGAGCGATGACACAAACGTTGTCAGAACCAAAATTAGTATGCACTCTCATTGATATGCTCTGTTGTGTTCGATGCAAGTGTGAGACTTTAACGGGGTTTTTTTTAAAATATTGTGTCATTTCTGAGTGAATGCTTCTGTGCTGAGAGAACACTAACGGTTACAATGTGCCTTCTGTCACTGAGTGTGCATATGTGGGCTGGCATATGGAAGTACATGCATTCCAGTCCAATTTCTTATTGTCTCTCTGCCCACCCACCCGTACCTCATCTCTGCAATGAGGGGGGTTGTAAAATTGTCACAGCGAAAACTTGTACGACATTCCCTCACATCGTCAATAAATCATTCAGTTATTTCCAGAATGCTGCAGCCTACTGCTCAAAGAATGAGCTGTGATGAAGACATGACTGTAAATTTAAGGTCCTCAGGGACTCACTGGGCAGATTCATGGCCCACGGTTGCATTTGCTTTCATGCAAAAACTGCACACTTGCAGTCATCATTCACTCACGGATTAAAATTGTGTGGTTTTGTTTTAAGCTGGGAAATCTGACAAGTTGCATAAGACATGGATAAGTGCATGAGAGCATCTCCTAAATCAAAGTCCCAACACAGGGGAGGGTTATGGCTGCAGTCTGGTCATCAGAGCTGGGATGTGGTGTGGAAACTGACTTTAACTTATTGTTAAAGTACAAATATAAGCTATATGGGGGCTGCATGGAAAATAAGTAAATAATTTACTGACAAACCAAATTACAGTAAACGGCGTGTGAAGACTTTTAAGGTTTCATTACAATTTGAAATACACTGGAGCGGTTATTACTAAACCTGCACACATTTGAACTAATGTAAAAGTAGCATCTCAGACATTTATGCCTGTAAGGTTGTTGACACCAGAGGAAAAAGGCAGCTTGCAGGAGGACAAACAGCTGACCAGCAACACAGAAGTACAACACAGAAAGCAACATATCTCCAGTCATGGCTGAACCACAAAAACACACTTATCCCAGGATCCACTGTGACTTACTTCAGAGTCTGAGTGAGGTGGAATTCCAACAAGGCAAAAAGCAACTCCATTCATTGGGTTCTCAGAACGAAGGAACTGTTCCAAACTACTCTGCTGTCAACATTGTGCCCAGTCGCCGTTTCTCTCTCGTCCCGGTGCTCGCAGTGGCTCAGCCCACAATGAAGCGCCTCCTGAGCCGCCCACCGTCAACAGTCCCACAGCCAGCAGCGTCACGCCGCCATATTAACACGCTACACCGCCGGAAACAAGGATTTCAAAATAAAGGCGCTTCACTGCCTGCTTTTGGACGCAAAAACTTCAAGTACATATCAAAACTAACATTTTCCTAAACAAAAAACATGTTTGTAGCCCGCCAACAGCAAAAAAGTAGCCTTTATGAGATATTTTTACACGATGTTGTAATATAAGCATATTTTATTGTGGAATAGCTGGGTGTATGGGTTTACAATGCTGATTGAGGTCCAGTGCAACAGCAGCTACTCTAAACTCAGTTATTACACTTTATTATCTGCCCTGTAAGACTAACCCTAACCGGACGATAAATGGACACTATGGTTTCCTTTACACAGGTATGAATAATATGAAAAATCATAATAACTGAACATGCATGTCAAACAATAGTACTCTCATAATAATAATAATATTAAATTATTATTCTTCCATACATGCAATTTATTATGTTGGTAGATATGGTGTATTGAAATTATAAACATTTCAAAATTCATACTGGATGGTTGAAAACACAATGTGAGTCACTGATATGTTCTGAATTAACTGTATATGCAAAGTCAACATAAAAATCCAAATAAAAATATCACTAAACAATATCTAAAAGAAAAGAACTGCAAAATGATGGGAACACAGCCATCTTAATGCTTCATGACAATCTCAAGTTAGTCTGGATTAAGCTGTAGGTAACTGTTCACTATCCAGTCCTTAATAACTGTCAGACTTTATTGTACATGTTTACCCATCTCTTTAGGTTAAAAAGGGAAACGTGGCAAGATGCCGTCTGCATGGCAGTGGTAGGAGATGCCTTGAAATTCGCCCATAACATGACTTAGTGGGAGCAGATATAAAGCAAAGAAAACTGAGCCCCAAGAAAGAGTCTTCTGGCACACCACAGACCAAGGCAGCAGTATCACAATTGTAGTTGGCATCCAGCTATTCCTGTCATTCCCCCAAGAAAACCACACATGTCTGCCCGGATCTTATCATGCCTTGCAGATATCTCAGCATGGATGAAAAACACCACCTTTAACTCAACCTTCCCAAGACTGAGCTCCTTGTCATCCTAACCAGTCACTCTATACAACAAGAAATCAACATTCAGCTGGAATGAAACCATCTCAAACCCACAAAGTCCATCAGAAACTTGGGTGTCATGATTGATGACCAACTAACCTTCAAGGCTCATGTGACCTCTGTTCCTCAGTCATGTCGATTCGCCTTGTACAAAATCAGGAAGATCAGACACTTCCTGTCTGAACATGCAGCACAATTCCTGATACAGACTCCCGTGATATCACGCATCGACTACTGCAGCTCCTTATTGGGAGGCGTCCCCGCATGCACCGTCAAACCTCTGTAGATGATCCAGAATGCAGCAGCAGGTCAACCAGTCAAAAACAGCACATCACCTGGCTGTTCAGATCGCTTCACTGACTTCCAGTTGCTGCCCGCATAAAATTCAAAACTCTTACACTACAAAACTACAGTAAAAACAGCTCCCTCCTACCTGAACTCTCTCATCCAGGTCTACACTTCCTCCCGCTCACTACGCTTGGCCAACAAAAGTCGCCTGATACAACCACCACAACAGGACCCAAGGTCGATAGCTAGGCTCTTCTCCTCTGTGGTTCCCCAGTGGTGGAACGAGTTCCCAAATTCTGTTCGATCTGCAGAGTCCCTCTCAGTCTTTAAGAAAAGACTAAAGACCCAGCTCTTCACTCAACACTTTTGCATTGACAGACTGCAAAAAGCAACAACAACAAAAATAAATAAATTCCTATCACCTCCTGCACTGCCTGTCGAGGCCCCAAGGTCTTATCACACCTGAACTTGTTTTATGGCACTTATCCAGGTTGTTTTCTCCAGAAGAGATCCTTGCTTGTGTTGTATCTACTCTCAGCTTTGGATAAAAGTGTCTGCTAAATGAAAATGTAGAAATTGTAGAGACCAAGTGGCACTGAAAAACTCCTGTCAGAGAGACAGGAGGAGAACAAGTCCATAGCAGTGCCACACACACCTACCTGCTGCTTAGGTGTCTCCATCTAAATGTGGTGATCATCAGTGTCAGAAGCTGTGCTTAGAGAGCATTTACCTGCATCAGAGGAACAAAATCTGAACAAAATAAGATGGGAAGCAACCAGATTCAAGAGAAGTGTTATTAATATGGACCAGACTCAAACCACTGGCCCTAAGTATGTACTTCAAGGTTGGTGTTCTATCTGCTCCTGACAGGCTGGGAACTCCACATGACATGTGTGCAGAGGGCTGACCATAACGAAACACACCAAGTCAAGTGTTTTCAGGCTACTTTAAATGGTGACTGTAATCCAATACTGTGGTCAAACCACCCACTAAGTCCAATAATAAGATGATAATGATGCAAAGATTTTTTTTCCAAAAAGAGCTTCTCTCTTGCATCACTTGTGACATCCAGTCACGCATTACGGACCACAGGGTGACAGTTAAATTCTGTTATGTAAGCACTGGTCCAGCTTACATCAGCCAGCATCATGACGTCAGATTGGGATTTTGGATGCTTGCTTGGTGATGAACTTTGGTTGAATTTTTTAATCGTGCTTAGAGCATTAGGACATGCATTATAACCCTTCAACTCAGATGTGGTGATGGCTACTGAAACAAGTTTTTTATTGTGTGCCAGTACTACAATACATATCTGTAGTAACATAGGATGTGCCAGTAATGTAGCCATCTTGTGGACTGGGCTGAAATGAATGAATCTGAATAAACATTTCAATAAAGATTGATAAGAAGAAGCTGCCATATCACAGAAGGTTTTCTTGGATATGTGCACCCTTTTTTCTTTCAGCAAACACTTGACTGACTGTGTTTATTTACCCTACTATACCACCGGTCTGACAGGAAGTTTTTCTATGTACACATAAAGATTCTGAATTTGCAAACACTAAATTATTATATTTTTCCATCTCATTTTTTCTGGTTTGGGTTTTTTCCTGTTCAGTGCTCAAACCTTTAATGCCTAAAAGCTTTGCAGGACTGCAGCAGACTGAAAAAACCCACAGATACTAGCAGTAAGGAGTTCAAATGAGCTAAAAGACTTAGATACGATGGTTTAAATGGTCAGGCTGTAGTACAACATATGAAGTATTTGTCACATCTCGGTCCATATATTAGGAACGATCAAAGATACACTCACAGAGCACTTCATTGAGAACATCTGAGCCATCCAACACAACAGCTTTGTCTGAAATTCTTCTTTACCTTTAGTTGACACTGTCATAAAGACAACTACCTTGTTTTTATTATGTAAGTCATTAACGTGCATGAGGGGAGGCAAATATTAGAAACTTCAATCACAAACATGAAGTAGGATTTATCAGCTTTTTAACAGTTTCAACACAAACCACACAAATAGAAACTAACTTAAGCCTCTGTGAACACTGTGCATACTGTGCAGTGCTTTGTTTGGGCTCTCCTGCCTGGTTATTTCCATTCAAATATTACCCCAAATGTTTACACTAGGCTTGGAGATTTATTGGAATTACTGAATCTGATCTTCCATCAGAGGAGATTAGCAGATTTGTTGATTCCAAAACATCCCTGAACAAAGAGCTCCCAACATGTCCTCCAGGCTAACATCACAGTTCAGCACTCTGGTCTGGTCCTCACACCCCTGCTCCAATCAAAACAAGGCTCCAGAGGATTTTCTATAGACAATGTGTTGGAAAGTGGAAGGAGAAGTGTGAGACCTGCCTGTTTGTGTGTGTGTGTGTGTGTGTGTGTGTGTGTGTGTGTGTGTGTGTGTGTGTGTGTGTGTGTGTGGAGGGTGTTGTGGAGGCACTAATCTGGTCTTGTTCTGAAAAGAGTTTCATCCCCACTGCAGGAGGTCCCAGCATCTGCACCCCCTTATTGTCGCCAAGTCTCTCAGTTTATGCACCCTGTGACCTCCCCCATGCCTCCCCCCCTTCTCAGCTCTCCCTGTCCTGACTCCCCATCTTCGATGTACCTGCTGCTATACAGGTTTATACATCATGGAATCTAGTGGAGAGATGGACATGACATATCCTGTGTGCATTTCTTGTTAACCATGAGTCAAGTAAGCAGTCGGTACCATGGCTGGACCTTTCCATGTTGACACCAGAGTGTACTGATGATAGTCTCCAGAAATCCTCCAGGGTTTCACACGCAACAAACCTAAAGAACCAATCCTGCCAGCTTGTAGGGCGGGGCTTTCCATATGATTTTTAAAAAAAAAAATTTTTTTTAATATTCAGTCTCTGGTTCAAACATGTGGCTGAATTTGCTACAATATTACTTAACATTGTGTAGCTACAAACAATAGTTTGACAGTATTTTGGCAGAGCTGATGTGAGCTGGTGTGCTCGAACTGCAGCAAGTGGTGAGTGTAGAGAGAGGCGGGCTTCTAGATGTGTAAATATTAGAGAGAGTAACAATATAGAGTTACATCTAAGCAATTTTATGAAGGGATTTTCAAGAAAAAATAAATATGTAACTTTAATCTAAAAAGATGTGTTTTCAGTAGTTTAATGGAAGCCTGGAGTGAAACCTTTACATGTAGCATGAACTGATCATATGGGGTAATAAGGATGATATAGCTGCTTTTGTTTGGTTTTTCAAAAAATATCTGGTAGTGGTTCATAACACACGGTAAAACTGTTCAGTGATATGTCAACATATGACACGAGCTTCTATGAACCAAACAAAGGAAAACTTAAAAGGAATATTAAAAAAAACAGGATAGAAATAATCTTTTGGAATTAAATAGACAACATCTGTCTGTATTCTGCAGTGCTCTGTTATGTTGTGGCCTGGCAACAGACAGGCTGTGAGTCTGCATGTTGGGGGATGGTGGGGACACACCCATCTGTCTATTTACAGCAGCGCAGGGAGATTTCGCTAAATATCTAATCCATCTAATCCCCAGCAAAGCTATGCTTAGAATGTGCAGAGGGCCACGCAGGCCACCAGATGGCGAGCTGACTGTTAGCTGCAGATGAATCAGAGATGGTAATGGGGGTTGTATGTACACACTTGAAACACACAGAGAGTGTTCCTGCAGGGATGGGCTGTCCGGGCCCGATCACATGTAAATTGGTCATTGAATTAGAGCTGCATGGCTTCAGAGAGAGGCTCTGCTTTACAGAACAATCATCTCACATCAGTGTCAAAGGCCTGCAGCCACAACAGGAGCACGTACTTCCATCTCTGAAATCCATGTACTTCGTAAAGTAGGAAGCAAATGACAAGTTTCATCAAAGTTCACTGAAGTTACACTTCTTGTAAAACGACTCTAAATCACAATAAAAGTGTCTCATCTCCTGACACCTCCTCAGCCATGGGAGGTGACACAGGAGAGAAGTCAGCAGTAGGTGAGGACTCTTACTTTAAACGCTGGACTCATTTCTTGTCTTTTTGGTATCCAAATTAATGGTTATTATTTGTTATCATGACTGAAATGTCCATAAAAATCTAACTTTTCTGTGATAAAGACAGAGTCTCTAACAGGTCTGGTAAACAAGACTCACCAGTGATGAATGTAATCCAGGTATTGACAAAACGTAGAAATTTATTGTGTTTGTTGCTTCCAGCTGTTCGTAGGAGTCTTCCCTCTGAGTTTATTATATACCCTCATCATCAAATAGCAACAGGAGCCATGTGAACATCTCAAGAGAACAAGGGTTATGTACATTTACACACAACAGTTGCAATATTTTATTATTTAAAATTATAAATGATCCCATCCATAGAGACAGGCTGAATCAGGATCTAACAGCAAGTCTCACTCTTCACACTCTTCACCACAGCCAGGTGAATATCACACAGAGTCACAGTTTCTCAGCTGCAGTTCGATCATTTGTTACACAGCAGCTGTCTCTAGGTTCAGTCCTGGGCTTCATCACAGGTGTGGGGATATTTTTATTTTGTGTTGGTAAAGTAGCTGTCAGATTATCATCACACATGGACAGGATTATCAGTGTTTAGAAAATCATAAAAAAAACAAGCTGTTAGTCATTTTGGACACTTTGATTAGCTGCTGTTAGATTGGATCTAGTCTTTTGTTTATTAATGAATTATCATATATTATACATCACTTGATGTGCTGTCCAATCTCATAAGTATAGGAAAACTGCACTAACAACGTCCTGAAATAAGGGCGACTCTTGTGGTCATTGTGCAAATTTCCAGCATGAACACTGACTCTTAAATACAGAACACTGAATGCTTTTGGCTGCTGGTCTTCTTTGATGGAAAAAGTGGGTAAGAGGTAAGTGTCCCTGTCAGAGCTGGCCTGTAGGCACAAACAACTGTCAATAAGAGGAGCAGTCCCCTCTGCCGGGTTTCATCTATAAGGGAATACATCTGATCCTCACAGACAGCATATGTCAATCTCCCAAAGTGCATCCCCACATACCATTACACAACAGACTTAATCGGCTGGATTTAAGCCCCACCACCACTCACCACACTCACCAGCTCACACTCACACATACGATTAAGTCTTAACTCGCTTGTTCTGCATCCTGTCACACATTCAATCTCTTGGAGGGTCTTGCAGTGTTTCCTGATGTGTTTTCAAAACAGAAACACAACTTGGAATGATTGCATCTCCTTAATTTAATACAGAACAGGAACTCTTGTTTGGGGTTGGTCTTGCACCGCTAAATGTAATTAGAACGTAGCAGCACAGTTGTGTATCGGTGCATTAGTGTATGACTTGCATCACTAAATATACATTACAGTAGGATTTCATGGTGAGTGGTATCAGGATTTGCTCACCTTCTAGGCTCCTACTTTGACTGTTGCTGCCAACTCAGCTTAGTCACCTGAATTAAACCTGCTGTTACTGTGGAGACACGCAGCAGCTTTCATGCTGGTTGGTGGCAATATATCGCATGCAGCTTCCTCTTTATAAGTGTGTCCAAGCTTCCTGTCCATCTGGCATCATTGTGATACATTCATTATGCTTTGTATGATGTCTATACCTGAAATTAACTCAACATCTTAATTTGATTTGACTTGGCCCATTGGAAGGCCAATCAGAGTTTGGTCATATTTCTAGAAAGTTTATTTACTCGATCAGAATCCAGTCGCACCAATAACAAATGCAATATGAAGTCACACAATCTATGAGCCAAAATGTCTTAAAAGCATTATCTGTGTTGGACAGAATGGTCTAACATCACAGTTCTTTTCTGGTGGCACAGCAACGACAAGAGAAAAGTTTTCCAATTAAGAACTACAAATACTGTACATGTGCAGCATTAACGGGAGGCAGTGAACTAATGGTGTGTCTTGAGGGGTCCTCAGTGTCCCTGATCATCATCGATCTACTGATGAACACCAAAGTGCCAAGATATCCAGATTTCTGGTTCCTCCTAAGCTTGGAATCTACATTTTCAGTAATACAACCAACTGCATCTTTCCTCCTCACCCTTGTAATAGAGTGCTTACAGTATGTAATGCATATTCCCATCTCAAATTGAAGCTGAAATTCTCAGATTTGGTTCCTCCAATGCAACAACTGTTTTCAAAAACTGAGTGCCATTGAATGTACCATCATCTGGACCCACACTGAGCCCTGATGGGATGTGATGACTCAGATGTGGTAGCAGTAAAACACTGAGAAGATCATCAAACTATAAAGAGTCTATGAAAGTCATGCTGCAGTTTTATAATCTAGAAGGGTATCACTCCACCACAATAATGACTTCCCCATTTCCACATAGTGCATCAGTGCTTTTACTGGCAGACTGGTGAAGCCCTGGTTATGGGGTGGAAAAAATCAGTTCTTCCAGCATCTGTCAGGTTCACATATTTACCTACTAACAGGAAGAAAGACTGACTACACAGCATGCTCTGGTCTAATTTTTCAACTACATGAGATTATTTGAATGCATATGTCAACTGGAAACGAAGGCACAGACCAATTAGACTTTCTCACCACCATCTGCTATGACTGAAAAAACCCCGCTCATTAAAACAGTAAGTCACAGCACCTGCAGGTGAATGACGGACAGTTATGTGTACTGATTTATACCCTCTAGAAACATCTAGTCAATACAGCTTTTATATTATGTGCCATCATTCTTTCCAACATCTTCAGGTTTATTTTTGAATGGCTACATAGAAGCTAATAAAGGAAGGTCATTGATAACTCCATTATCTAAATAAAGAAACAATGGAGCGTGTAAGGCTGTGCTCTGATTGCTGGTTATGCCAAATCTGGTTCCTGGTGGATGAAATATCCAATGCCATTAAGTTTGAATCTTTCAAAGGACAAAGTAAAGAAAACAGTGTCAAACGCTGATATGTGTTGCATGGATAACAGTGTAAGCTTACTGCATGGGTGGGTGGTGGAGTGGGGGGTTTATTTTTACTGTACCCAGTCACTGAACCAGATAACAATTTATAGTAAAAACTATAGTGCCCTCACACTGTGATGATCTGTTTCAGTGATTAAACATTTCTTTCTGCCAAAAGTGAGGAAATAAACGGAGCTGAATGCAGTGATAAAACAACCACCAGACATTAGGCTGTACTTCAGAGTACTTCAAAGACTAATACCACCGACAGCCACAGGATGCTGACTCCAAAGAAGTCCCTGGCTCCAAATGATTCCCATTCACAAACTGTCTGCTCCTCCTTTGTAATGCCTAGTCAAAAATGTTGGCCAATAGATGACTTTAGACTGCAAGAACTTGGGGCAGGAGTGAGATGGCACAAATATTATTGACCTTCTGAGCCTTTTTGTTTCCATTGTGGTACAAGATTAACATTATTGATGACGATTTTAGAGAGGAGAATAGGGCTGCTCAGAAATACCTTCCCTGGAGGAGGTACTTTTCCTCTCCTGAAAACAGCCCTGAGAAGGCTCTACAGAGGTGGCTCCTGCTGTCGGAATAAACATCAAAGGTTTGAGTAGCCTGTAGTTTCCAATGCTTTTTTTGAACAGTTGTTGTATGTTATAACGGAGTAAATTGTTTGCTTTGAAAATGATTTGTGCAGTCCTGAAATTCACTAAGTCAATCAACTAATAAAGTGCTTGCTTTGTGTGTGCTGTAATCTGCACCACTGACTTAAATAGGGATGGGCACTGAGCCCCGGGTTGACATTTTTAAATACAGGAGGATCGATAAGGTCCAACGTTAACGGTTCTGTTTGACATTGTTGTGTTGCACATTCTGTCTCATCACCATAAGACATGTGTCTGATGTGTATGTGTCTATGATGCACTTTGGCTTTGCAAATCTAAATCACAGTTCTGTCTGTTGGAGTCTGTAGCTCTGACAGACAGAACTCCTGGAGTCTGAGGGGTGGAGCAGCTCTGTCATTCACCTGCAGCTCTATGCAGCACAAACAGATGACAAAGTACTGATAAGAATACCGATAAATAACAAAATCAATAAGCAGTATTGGTAAAAGTAGCAGTACTGTTAAAGTCTTAATGATACCCTTCCCTCGTAATGACAAATGATAGTATATCATCGATTACCAACTATAAATGTATTTCAAAAGGCCAAACAGTCAAGGTTATCTTTATTATAGACACAGTGAGGTTCTGGACAGTGCAGTTCCACAGCCACTATGATCTGTGATCTGTAAACACATCAACTCCAAACCTCCTTATCTAGAAGGTCCTGGCTCCTAACAGACAATAGGATGGGGAAAATAAGCATGGCTTTAAATCAGCTTCCATGCAAACCGACAGACAACATTACACCTCTCCATGTAAAGAGTCAAAAATCAAAGAAGATCATAAAAGAAAGGTTAGAAAGAGCAACTTTCACACACACACACACACACACGTCATATGTTCTCTTGGAGGACCCTTAGGGAGATGCACTTTGGAGGAAACAGGTCAGCAGCAAACTCTCACACACACACCACAAAAATAAGGGCTTTCATCGTTCTATTTTAAGCTCAGATACAGCTGAATGAAGTAGAGCGGAGCAGAAAAACAGACAAACACACACACTCACTAATGTTTGCACACACACACTTACAACTCTGCACACGCATGCATCATTACACAACAGCATACGCAGCCCATCCCCACTGAGTTGTGTGTGTGTTACAGCACAGATGGTACCCTGAACAGCTGTAGGTGTGAGCCACACAGGCTGCAGCACACTGATGATGTCACACATGAGCCCAGCAGGGCAGCACCTCAAAGATGACTTAAACTTCCAATACAGGACACACTGAATTAGGATTAACATACCATATAGCCAGTGATGGAAAAAGACAATGTTGAGGACTTTACTTGACATTCAGAAAAATTCTACATAAGGGAAAATATTTGTGTTGCACAGAAAGACATGAGAATATGCTTCACAATAAAAGACAGAAACCACAGGTAGCAGTAACAGCACCTTTGCTGTGAAAAAATAATACAACTGACAGAGCAGTGCTGCTTCATTTGCCCTGGGACACTCCATGTTGTTTAAATCCCATGTTGAAATCAGGTCAAAGTGTGGACACACTCAAGGTCATGAGGCAGATCTTAATATCAGGTGCAATGCAGAGATGCATGGATCACATGCCATTATCATGCTAGCTCTGCACTTAGCCACATACTTCATGTAACAATGGATCCCCGCTTCCTCTCACTGTGCAAAAATAAAGCCAGAGTATTGCAGAAATGGGCGTTGCCATTTTCAGTGGTATTACCATTTGGAGCCAGAATGTTAGAAGAGTCTTGCTTGGTTGTTTGTGCTGCTAGGAGCCAAATGATAGATTTGTTCCTCTATTTGGTGACTTTGTTTGCAGTCATCTCTAATATCTGAACTGAGAGTTTAAAATCGTTCTTTTCACATACGAAGCTGTTCACAACCAAGCTCTGTTATATCTGAAAGACCTTATCGTACCATATTATCCCAGCAGAACAATTTCCTGCCACATATAGGCTTACTTGTGATTCTTAGAGTTTCCAAAAGCAGAACTGTTCCTGTGGAACCAACTCAAGTGATTCTAAACTGTCCTTTAGTTATGTTGCAATAGGCTTACACTGCTTGAGGACTTCCCATGATGCAATGAGCATCTCTCCTCTACTCTCTTCACTTCCAGTCTCTATACATTTATAAGTCATCATTGCATGTCACTAACGTTGTGTCTTCTCTCTCCCATTGGCTACGATTTGTCATGTCTAGAGGCTTCGGTTGCTGGCCTCACGAACTTCACCAGAGTTTGTTGTTCACTTAGGGCTATTGTTTGTCTTTTATCTGCTATACTTTCAGGTTTTCCTGTCCTCTTTGCCCTCATCCCAACTACTCGCAGCAGAAGACTGCCATCCCTGAGTCCGGTTCTGCCAAAGAGTGTTTTTTCTTCCCACTGTCACCAAGCACCTCCCCAACGGGAACTGTAGGATTCATTCATAATAATAATTCATGTATAATTATGTAATTGTGGTCTTTACCTTCCTATGTGAGGTGTCCTGAGATGACCTATGTTGTGAATTGGTGATACATGAATAAAACTAAACTAAACTGAAGTCAATTAAAATATAGTGCAGCACAGACAGTACAAGCAGAGAAGAGTCACACATCACAGCACAGTATCTATTTGCTTTGTCAGCATAAAGCTTTTATCTGCTTTGTCCTGCCTTTTGGCCAGGTCGTCATCATATGTGAGAATTGGTTCTCAATTGACTCACCTGGTTAAACAAAGGAAAGATAAAAATAAATAAATAAAATAAATCTATTTGAAGTTTGCTAATATCAGCTAACACCAGTTTAACCACCATCCATACTCATAGAAAACTAAATCAAATATATTTAGTCAAATATGAGTTCATCTTTCTTCTATACTTAGTTTTAATGATAGGACCTTCTGACACTTATGACATGTTGTTCAATTATTTTGCAATGTTTTGCAGGAAGTCAGACCAGCTAGCAGAACAAAGATTAAAATAAAGTCTGACAATAGCTGGCGAGGTTCAGGGATGGGTTTTAATTCATCAACACATTCCTCGCTCATTAAATCACACATTCCCTATGTTGTTTAGTGAAGTGTGTCTAAATGCATGAATTCATGGGCAAACAATGAAGAACAGCTGCTAAAACACACATCTGTGTGTGTGTGTGTGTGTGTGTGTGTGTGTGTGTGTGTGTGTGTGTGTGTGTGTGTGTGTGTGTGTGTGTGTGTGTGAAAGGGATAGTGGACATAACTGCTGTTGCATATATCACATAACTTAAATTCCATTTGTGACAGGAGGTGACACACACACACACACACTCTCTCTCACACACAAACACACACACACACACACTCTCTCTCTCACACACAAACACACACACACACACTCTCACACATACACACTCATGAAAAGGTATGTTTTGTCATTGCTAACAAGGAACTAGGAACTAAATTGTCTCAAAATACCAGCAACTATGAAAACTTTTCAAACATGTTTTACTCTCTCTCTCTCTCTCTCTCTCTGTCTGGTCCACTGGTCCTGGTCCATGTGGCACTGATACAGATATTTTTTGGATTAAACATGTTGATTGACCTAATATGAAATCTCTTAAAAGTGGCATTTTGTTGGGTAGCTTCTGTTTCTTCATTTCATGCTATTTTTGTGTTCCACCATTCTCAGTTTTCAGGAAGAACACTGAAATATTCACCACGACGAACAGTAGAGTTCTTTCACTGATAGTAATTAAGGTTACTCTAAAGGATCTAATGTGAAAGACCTATTCAAAGTACTACAAATGAGATGTCTTGCATACACAGTCGTCTGTATGCAGTACAAGCAGAGAGAGAGGACGGGTCAAACAGGAACTTGTAATTAGAAAGAATGATCTACAGTAAAGCAGCCACGAAAACTCAAAGCAGCTGAGTTTTGTAGGGCCGTGCTATTTTTGAAATGAAAGTGAACAGTGCTTACCACTGACTTGTGTCTTGCACAAATCACAGTGGTAACCACTCTATTTCAGATACATGTGGTTCTCTCTCAAAGACAGAAAACTAGTTCAGTGAAACTTTACCACGTGGGACTCAATAAAAAAAAAATTCTGAGTGAAACTTTGGACACATATGCCTAATTTGTGGCCATAGCATGCATACGAGTCACAGAGATAAGCCTTCAGTTTTCAGAAAACAAATGGTAAGTGACCTTTGGTTTGACAGCACATGCCCTGAGTCTATTTTCAGTTTTAATTACCGTATATTAATGTCAGTCTGCATCAAACTCACAGGTAGAAGTGATCCCACATTTGACATTTAAGTGATATTGCACAAGGGTGGACTCACCTCTAATGTATACTGCAATAATTATCGAATTAAAAAGAAGAACAGTCACCAATGTGGCAACACCGCTCACTGGTACAGTAGTGCTACTAGTTCAGCTGTTCATTGTTTTATGCTGGGTAACATGTAGCTCATGAACAATACAAATTTCTAATCAAATAAAGTCAAAGAGCAAATAGGGAGAAAGACGACACACAGGCAACAAGCTACATTTAGTGGTTAATATGCAGCCAAACCCAGTCTGGTTTCAGGCAAAATAACTCTACAACATAATCAAAGTCTTTAGGTAAGATGAAGGTTTGTACCAGATTTGAATGGAATGTTATCCAATACTTGATGAAATATTTCAGACTGGATTAGAGCTATGGAATGACCAACATTGCTCTCTTGAGGCTTGCCCTCACAGCAGCATGGACAAAAATATCAAATAGACTGCAAACACATAAAAAGCTGCTTAGCTCCACTGAAACAGGATTTAGTCACAGTTCTCCAAATGAGAGAAAGCATTAGAACGACTATTATAATCGTGCCTTTTCCTGCGTCCTGTCCGATGGCTGCACAAAGACTACAGCAGCCGAGGTCTTGTCAAACTGGACCTGAACTAAATGTGATCAAACAGATATGTCTGACGTGAAAACATGTGAATGAGGAATTGTCATTTTAATTTGCCGCTGCACCTCCTGCTCATCTTTCTTTTGTCTCCTCCTCCCCCTCCGTTTTTTCCTCCCCCTGCGCCCTCCTCCACTCTCCTCTGCTGGCTGCTGATAACAGTCAGGTCCGGTGCTGGAGTGTTGATTACAAGCCCGGATGTAAGAGCAGCGTGCAATGCTTTTGCATCTCACTTCATGATGTTTATAGAGTGTATTTGTGCCTTTGTGGTTTAAATTCATCAACTAATTCAAGGATCTCCCCGTGAGTTGTTGAGACGCCATGTGTGGTGGCCAGGACAGTAGAAGCACCTTGCCACTGATTCCCCACGTCTCTGGAACTCTACTGGAGGCATGAACATCACTGCTCTAGAAGATATTCCCTCATCTGGTAGTTTGATGATGGAGGTGGAAAGCACTGTCTGACATGCTCATATGAGTTTAACAGGGACTGTGAAGACAACTGTATCAGATTCACATTATTTTCATACTAATGAAACTATTCAGGGACGCCCTGTGTCCTCTGGATGGGGGCGTTGTCATCCTGGATGATCACACAGAGCTCCTCTATATTGATAGTGATTTCTCCCTCTGAGGGGACAAGTGGACCCAAACCATACCATCCCCTTCTTGTCTGAGTGAAGAGTTCAGGTTTTCCCTTAATTTGTCACCCATCTGTAGGTCCACTTATAGTGACTGTCTGTGGTGGGTTGCTTGTGGGTGACTCAAAACTCTGGAAAAGCTAAACTGACCTTGCACTAAGGTTCTATGACGTTTTAGAGAATTTAATGACAATGCAGCAGACAATGTCCTAGGATTTGTAGCCTAATAGCAAAACTGGTTACACTTTGCCTACACTATTCATCATTGATCATTTAAATGTAAGTATAAATAAATAGATATAGCCCTTTATAATGCAGCTATAAACACACATTAGAAAGCTGCAACTTTTTATTAACACACAGTATTTATCAACAATTCCAACATGTCTTATTATATTACCCTTATACATCCACAGAAACATTATTAATGTGGTATAATATAATAATACTGCTAAATCGGCTCACTACTGCATTACAGTTTGTAATAAACCCTTTACTGAATGCTCATATAGTGCTTATAAATGCTAAATCGGGGGAACCAAGAACCTATCCAAACACACATAACTGTCCCTCTGCCCAACTTCCCTCTTATTGTCTTTGTTTCCTTTGTTGCTCTACTTATCCCTCAGCTGAACGAGTCCGTGCACTGAGTGAAATCCACATTCAGCAAGGACACATGCACACACACACACACGCTGGCCATTAGGGCACAAGTGGTCAATGCAGTGTAATTGAGAGAAGATATAAAGGGGAAGTTGCAGGAAAAGCCTCCAGGCTTTCGACTGCAGTGCTGCTGAACTGGACTCGGTGCCGAGGACATGTCAGCTCAGCGTGAGTCACTTAAGTGAGTCACACAGTGAAGCTCATGTATGGTGAACAGAGCTCACAAAGCCCTTTCCGCTGTTTCACATTGAATACAGGATGTGTATTTTTAAACCTTTATCTAGGGAGGGTTTTAAAGCATGCATGTTCTTTTACAGCTGTGTCACAGTTCACACTGCAGTTTGACATGCAGTGGGTTCCGAAAAGCTGGTGCTATTGTTTATTTGATGCAATTATTCATGTATTTCCATTATAAACAGAACACCCAATGTGTGGCATTTCCCAGCTTGAGATCTGATTAAATTGATTCTGGAGGGTTTTCAATAATTTACAGCTGTATGTTTTACTTCAACAGCACCTATGATGGATCACTAACAGGCACAAATCCAAAATCCAGATGTAGACATACAAATGCAGAACTGTACATAAATAGATAATATGGATAAATAAAAGGAATGGAAATACTCAAGAGTTCCCTGTAATATGACTGTAACGAATAAATAAGGGCAGGTTTTAAGGTCAGGCCAAGATTTGGTCTCTAAGATGGTGATTTTTGATTACTGTTTCCCAGAGCCCAAGATTACAGATGTCTTGTTTGTCCACAACCCAGAGATATTTAGTTTTCTTTCATAGAGGAGCAAACAAATCAGAAAACATTCAATTTAAGTAGGTGCAAACACAGAATTTAGACTGTTTTGTTAAAAAATATCCTCAGTTGAACCAACTGGCTTCTTTAGAGCATCTGTTGACTGTTTTTCATTCTTTCTAAGACCTCTATAAAACGTAATACAGCTATGTTTTCAATGCTGATGTGCATCATTGCATGTAAACATACAAATATAATAATCTAAATGCTTGATGTGATTTACTGTGTTTCACTGGTATGCATTCCAAAAGCTAAAACAAACCTTAAATAACTAGAAGGGCACTTGGAGAATGTACACCTCTACATGATCAGTGGTCCACTCTTCTGTGAAGTATGATTTCGCAGCCTAAACCACAACTTAAACCAAAACTTACATGTTCCTCTTATGGCCCCATGTCAAAACGTAAGACATCTTATAATCAAAACTGAGACATTTTAGGTCAGTGTGATGTGTTTCCAGCCGTTATGCTAAGCTAAGCTAACTACATCCTGACTCCTGCTCTGTCGCAGACACACACACATGAGATTCATCTTTATCTTCTCATCTCAACTTGGAAAGATGATAATTACTGGACTTCCCAAAACAACAACCCACACCTTTAATGAACACATCTAATCGTATGCCGTTTAGACGGAATCAGATCAGTAGACAGCATGTAATTAAAAGTTCAGTTCAGATTAAAGCAGACAAGCAGTAATAAATATTTAATCAGCCTATAGTGCATCATATGACTCTTATCATTTGAAAAGCAATGGCTAGACCTCTGCTGGTCTGCAATAAACCAGTAATAAAAGTCCAATATCGCCATCAGTTTGTCTCCTATTAGTTCCAGTAGATGTTTTTGTCTCACAAAAGAAAGAGGAGGATATCCTGAAGTTTACACACACACACAAATACGCAGCCTCCAAAAACACAATGCACCTCTCACACTCTGGGCAACTGCACAGTTTCTTCATTATGCTGCCGGGTAGAGTGAGCTGTTCCACCCTAACACACTCAATGGCTGCTCTATCTTAAAGGATATGCTATTTCTACCCACAGTATAGACCTCACACATCCCTCTTGCTGTCCTTTTTCTTACTGTCTGTTTCTGTCACAAACTATGAGAAGACCACACACGTATAATGTCCATTAGCACACACAGAATAAACTGCATCACTTGAGCTGACTGTCTAAAAATATACAACCTTCCTTCTCTCAGAGAGATGCCCTCTCCCTCACAGAGACAGGCCCAAAATACTCTCCTCTTCATTTCATGGCTTTGTTTAGGAGTTGACTGATTATCAGCCTGTGCAGTGATTAAATCCAATATTCAGCATTTTTCTGATTATTGTTTTTAAACCAGTTTTCAATAAAATAACTTTAAAATGAGCTTGTTTGGCTCTGATGCAGCTCCATCTGTCAACACTGTGGTCCTTAGAAAAATGTCACCAGCAGCAATATCTGATTGGTTCCATCGGTCACTGGTTAACAGGGAAGAAAAGGCCTTTCAATGAGTTTTGTGTTGGAATTAGTGTTATTCTTAACTTTGACACCAAGATTTTTTACTACAGTTGTGGGTTATTGGTCTGCTTGATAACAAATGAAATGCTTCTTTCAGCTGGCGTCTCTGAAAGGAGATCCCCTCTAAGAGGCATTGACAAAACTGTAGCATGCCACTGGAGATGCCAGTAAGCATCAGGGGGTGGCTGCTGTTTTCAAAAGACCGTTTATTGTTCCTGGAAAGTAAACTTTAGGTCCAAGCAGGGTTCAGTAGACAGACTACAGGGCCCAGGGGCAAAAATGAGCTGTGGGGTCCCACTTAAGCTGCAAATAAAATCATTTTTTGCAACAACATTGGGATATCGTACATGAACTTGGCGTTTGTATTTTACTTGTGTAATTTTTTGGTCAAAACTGTGAGCACCTGTTTTTTCTGACATAATGATGGCAGAGTGTGAAATGAATTTTTGTGTCTATTTGGTTCTGGTATATTGTATTTAATACCGAGAAGGTATCCAGCAGTCATTTGTAGTGAGTTTGGATGGTCTCATCATATACTCACACACACAATGCTACCACTGAACACATTGCAAAAGACAACTAATACCAGATGCTTTGCTGCTCGAATGGCATGAATAAAACTGTCCTGTGGGAGTGAGTGCTAATTTTTCCAGTGTTTGAGTGAATGCAACATGTCCCTATGTTATTGACTGTAAAGGTCACCTATGTCTGACTAACGCAAAGCTGTCACTTTAACAGTTTAACCAGTAGTCTTAGTTATTCTGTGTCTAAACGTGGCTGTACATAACTGACAGCTCATATCCAACGCTATATTAATTTGTTGAAAAAAAACAAAACAGTTACTATCCTACATCTTTCTGTGGCTTTGCAAGGAACTACAGGCAGGTGCGAGGTGGTGCGAACGTTTCCATAATTGACTTTCTGTTTCTGTTAATATGTAGGATCCAGCAACTTCATCCACGATGTTACTTTGAGTGTATAGAACAGTAAAGGTTTGCTAAGTTAGCCTGTATTTCACACTGAAGACAGAGAGAGGAGAAGACTGTTATGGGACAAGGACATCAAAAGGGCAGAAAAATGGCACATGTTGTTCTCTCTGAGTTTAACCAATCAGCAGTTATTTTAACTGGCTTCAATGAATCAGGGTCAAGATTTACATAGCAGTTTTTCAGGGATGGTACCTTGTTCTCCCCTGAAAACAACCCTGAAAGAAGTTGTACAGGGGCAGTTCTTCAGGCTAAAACATGAATGCTGAATGTTGTACAGGAATGTACACATTACATCCCTAATGGCTGATGGCTAATGCTATGCTTTAAAATATATTAAAAATGACAATACAGTATCATCCTATTAGTAGTGCACACTATCATCTCAGTCTCTGTTCTGCTTTAGCGCTGCACATTGTTAGTTTTCACACAGTTATCCAGACATAGTGAGTGGTGATGCAAGGAAAACTCTCAGAAACTCACAGACTGCCTTTCATTAGGGAGTCAGGGATCATTTATTACACAGTACCTCATTGACTTTATCCCTCCTCACTGCTAAGTATTCACCTTTTTTCTAATGTTGCACTCACTGTTGTGTATTAGTATGGATAATGCCTGTGTTCAAACATATACCACCCTGTTGTGTGAGGCAGCAAGACAGACAGAGAGAACAAAACTTCAGCAGAACTCTGTGTGCGTGTTTAAGCAGCCCTGTACCAGCAGCTGTAGATCCAAAACCAGCCACATCATGGTGTGTGTGTGTGTGTGTGTGTGTGTGTGTGTGTGTGTGTGTGTGTGTGTGTGTGTGTGTGTGTGTGTGTGTGTGTGTGTGTGTGTGTGTGTGTATGTGTGTGTCTGTGTGTCTGTGTGTGTTTGTGTGAGAGAGAGCCTCTCCTCACCTGGGCCATGGTGTTCAGCAGGACTTCGGCTGGCTCCTGAACCTCAGCATGGCTTGTTAAACCTCCTGTCAGGTCTTAGTGGATGATGCTGCTGCTGGTGGATGAGGGGTAATTTGGGGGGTTCACTTCACACCACACACCTCAGTGTTGTATCACTTGTGTCGCTGATGTGTTGCAAACGCTCACACAACATCACCTCCTCCTCCCCTGAAAGGCTCTTGCTCTTGGAAACACAGCACTCCTGCTCCTCCTCTTCCTTTTCCTTCCTCCTCTTTTGCCACTCTTTCTGACCACAGCCTGCGTGTAATCCTCTGTTTTTCTCCTTTTCAAGTGACCCAAGCAGAGAATGTGTCAAAGGAGATGGTATCCCTTTATTTCTGTCCTGCACGCTCCTGCTTTGGTTGTAATCTGGGTTCACCCCGCTCACTGTCTCTGCTGTTCCTCCTCCTCTTCTCGTTGGCTCTGCTCTCTCTTTCAGCTGCTCCCCCTCCTCCTCCTCCTCCTTCCTCTAAAACCCTCCCGCTTTTTTGCCCTCCCTCACTGTACACAGCATTAGTGAGAGACAGAGTGTAGGGGAGGGGTGGAGGGATCAGAGGGATAGAGTGTGTCTGTGTGTACCATGTGACCTGGTAGTGTAGTAGGATTCCCCCAGCAGCTGTCGCACTCATTCTCTCTCAGTGCCTGTGAGCTTCATACACCTCCATTGATGAGCGGTGTTGCTCAACTGTCAGTGGAGGAAGGACAGTGACAGCCAGCTGAGTCCCTGCGTCACAGCACAAGGATTACTGATATCATAACAGTCATAAATGTCTTAAATGTTCTGTATGATTTACTCCCCGATGAGGTAAAATGTTTCAGAGAACAATTTTAAAACATTTGTAGAGAATAACATGCAAATGGTATGTAATAACAATGGAACAAATGGACAAATTAATGCAATGTAATGTAATAATAACAATAATGAGAAGAAAATGAAGGAGAAGAAGAAGAAGAAGAAGAAGAAGAAGAAGAAGAAGAAGAAGAAGAAGAAGAAGAAGAAGAAGAAGAAGAAGAAGAAGAAGAAGAAGAAGAAGAAGGAATACCTCCAAGTCACAAACACTGACAAAGGAAGAGACAGCAGTTAAACATCTGAAATGTAAAATATTTCCATATTAAGTTATTGGCTGTTGGCTCAGTCTCAGCAGCCTGACTTGGCCCGATATACTTGATGATCCAGGGGTGTAATTCTGTAAAACTGTACTTGTGCCCAGTTATTTCTTCTGTCCTGCCAGATTTGGGCTGTTTTTCCAAACCAGTTTGGCTACCTGGGTTATCACTGACTTTAGAGATATCCACTGCTACACAGTGTTTTAGCATCTTTCAGCCCATTGTTTGGGTTTTACAACACAGAACTATTTTGCGTCGTTCTCATTGCTTTCATCAGTCATACCTCCAGTGTAAAACTCACTATACACTACTGTCAGAGCACCAAAGAGCAGACAGACAAAAGAAGCAAATACACTGTGAACACTTGTGTTAATTAAAGCTGCTAAACTCCTCTCCTCAGAGCTGGGTGAAACTAAAGCAGGCCAAAGGAGTGTGAATACTGGAGTGATGTATTTACTAGGGGACGGAATAATGTTTCCAAATGAATGTTCTTCTAAATGTGATAATATAATGTTGTGTATCATCACCAAAAAATTAGTCACTGCTGTTTAAAATTATGGTTTATTGCAATATTTGCATTATTTCTCTATATTATGATAACAGTGTACTCAGTACAGTCCCTGCTGGGATCTGGAAACATGACATTTTACCACGTAGTCCATCAAAGCAAGAACCAAGCAGTCAGTCAGTCAGACTGGTTATACACCAGCCAGCAGTTCATATTATCTATAACAATGTGCTCTATTATCCTTCATGACTTGAAGGTTAAACTGAAGGTGAACACACCTGAAATGGTGGTAATAACTGCTCATGACACACTCTGTTAACAGTGGGTTCAAGCTGGAGCTGTGTGCTCCACATCGATGTTTATACATGACAGTTTTTGATTCAGACTTTTACTTTTCATCTTAGTTCTCTCTGTTAAATGAGTCTGGCTAACCTGAGGGGTCTTCGCAACCCATCTGATCATGTGACTGCTCATGGTTCTGACCCCACTTTAGTTTTCTTTGTTAGTAAAGTTGCTGTAACTCCAGATCTCACCAGCTGACCTGACAGCAAATCAAATCATTTCTATACCAAGTCTGAATTTTTGTGTAAAATACCTGCAAAATACATGTAAATGTTTAAATCTTCAAGTTATGATTATGCAACCTGAAACACAACGTTGTGTCTGTCTGACATGTTGAGCTGAGTTTAGAGTTGAGTCTAGGGGCTTCTCTATGAAAGTAATGTAGTATTGATCAGCTACATATTAACTGTGTAATCTGTCAGACCATATAAAAGAAGAGACGTGGACATATCTGATGGTTACAGGGTGAGCTTTTTGTGTTCTGGAGACTTATTAGAAGCTTCAGCAACTGGCAGAAATCACAGAAGACTGACATGCTGGAAACATGTTACCCTTTCTATTATTTAATAGAAACGCACACACATGTGTAGTAATTCTATCCTTGAGGAATGAGGAAAAGGACATCCTGTGGTGTTTCCCCTGAGCTGCAGAACTGGAAACTCCCTCACCACAACAACAGGAACGGCCACAGTGCTCCACTGTTCACTCCACAAATCACTCTGGTTGCTGCTGTTTGAACAGACACTTGTGCCTGATCAATACTCCAGGTGCTGTCTGAACAGACACACCTGGAGATTAAACCCTCTCAATACCTACTTCATTTCCACATCCCTGCCGATTCTCCTGTCCCTGAACTATTGTTGCTGGACACCATAGCCCAGAACAAACCCTTAACACATCATCTGACACTGAACACTTGATTAGTCTGTGTAATGGTGTTGTATTTAATTACCTGGAAGTTTTCCACTGACATTTTTAAGCAAACACAGAGTAATAGCAGATGTTTGATGTAATTGGTGAAATTGTTCAGGACAAAAACTATGGAAGGTGAATGGCTCCATCTAGTGTACAATACAGTCTACATTACTGTCTGCAAGCAGACTGAAGTTGGGTGTGTCAGCTTCATCCCTGCCTCTGTGATCACTCATGTGCTTCCTTGCGAAGCCAAACAAACTCATTGTGCTTTAATTCAGATTATTTGATTGTTAAGGTCATGTAGGAAAATATCTTTATGAAGGTATCACATCTTTATGTAATTGTGTGATTTGTTAGATTTTTTTGTTACAGAGCAACATGATAACAAGACATAGTCAAGAATCCATTGTTGTTCTGTTCATGGTCATGAAGGTCCATGCAAGGCAGTGGCAAGGTATGAGAACGTTTCTTTAATATTAGGCAGTGCCTAGGCAGTGCAATTAGACCAAGACTAACGTGGGTGTTAAATCTTTGTGTTAAATTCACAAAGTTCTGGTCTCTGCCTATCTGTCATTGTTTGTCTTATATCATATGTCTTTGTAGACGACAGGGCTAACCAGCTGAATTACCTTTCAGTCCTGCAGCTGAGGCTGGCCTCTGGTTGTAGGAGTGGCTGCTACAGGAGTTGACTTGTGGTGATAAGAATTAGGGTTTACTGTGGCACATATGCTAGGCTGGGTATTCTTCTATTGGAAAAACTCTGTTTAATTTGTATGTAGTTTGGTTATCCACTGATAGCATTGGGCCATAATTCTGCAATAAAATGCTCTCATTTTTACCTTCTTTTTTTTAATATAGAACTGATGACTCTGATTTTATTAAACTAGCCTGTTATGGCATTTTGACCCATGCTGGCTATTGGCTCCATCACTGAATTACAGTTGTATCTATGTGATAATGTTAGTCAGATGCAACATTTGTTCATATTTACATAAAAATCCAATACCTCAAGATATATTTTCACTCTAAACAATCAGACAATCCTTACTGAAACACAGGGGGTTTGTTCGGCTCACCAAGGCAGCATGTGCACAGAAGCAGAAATGAAGATGGCTCACCTGTGCTTCATGCTCCTCTTAAGATAAGGCGCTCCCACCTTCATTTCCTAATTGTGCCAAGTTGAGTCCAAGTGGGGGTTAAAGAGGTGGTTTGGTTCCTTATCACTGTCATCGACTGCTTGCTCAAAGAAAATCCAAGGGGAGCTTTGGATTGTTGGGTTGTCTGTTTTAAAACTGTAAGGTCTTCACCTCACAATGTGAAGCACAATGAAATGACATATGTTGTGAATTGTCACTATACAAATAAAATTGAATTGAACTGAAGTGTCTCCCTACAACAAGATCATAGATCAGACTTCATCATTTAGCTGTCTAACTCTTTTAGCTGTCTGGTTTAGCTGTGGGGCTGCTAATCTTTCTGTGTGGAGTTTGCATGTTCTCCCTGTGCAGCATGGGTTTTCACCAGGTGCTCACACAGCCCTAAAAAGGTTAATTGATGATTGTCAATTATCCATCGGTGTTAATGTGAGTGTGTCTGTCTCTATGTGTAGCCCTGAGATAGACTGACATCCTGTCCAGTGTGGTCCCCTGCCTTCCCCTGTGTGACTGAAAGCAGGTTTCTCATGGCAGAACCATAAGGGCTGGCAGCACTGTTTAGGCCTATAGGTCACTTCTTGCTGTTAATTAATGATAAAATACAGTGGTGGAAAAAAGGTTTTGGACACCCCATGCATTTGTGAAATATTGCATTAAGAATCACTCTTACGTCTTCAAGTGGAATTTCTTTTAGTAGTCACAACCAAAATACTAAACAAATCTTTTTTTTAAAAAGCCATTAAAAACTTAATTAACATCACAGGAGCTTGTGGTCAAACCAATCTGGTGTCCAGTGTTCCACCCACACTGTACATGGCCAACTTTTAGATCATGGCTTCAAGTCCTACAAGGCTGTCCAGAAGCCCCGATCAATGAGAGGCAGAGGTTAGCCCAGCGTTGTTGGGCCCAAGAACACAAGAACTGGACAGTCAGGAATTGTAAGAAGACTCTGTGGTCAGATGAGTCCAGTTTTCAGCTTTATCTTCCTCCTGCTAATGTGAGGGTGTGCAGAAGGCCAGGCCAAGCATTATCACCAGCATGTATAGTACTTACTGTCAAGCATGGTGGAGGCAGTATCATGGTTTGGGGATGCATTAATGCTGCTGGTGTTGGTCATTTTACTGTCTGTGATGGCACATTGAACTCTGCCAAGTATTGTGCCATTCTCGAAACTCACATGCTCCCTTCTGCATGTCCACTGTTCCGTAGAGGTCAAAGCTGGATGTTTCAAGATAATGCCCCTTGCCACTCATCCAGGGCCAGTAGAACTTGGCTGCAGGAGCACAGTACCCAGGTCTTAGAGTGGCCAGTGACATGAGCCCCATAGAAAATCTGTAGTGGCTTGTCAAAAGGTCTGTTTTGAGACTCATGAGGAACATGCCAGCCAGGATTAGAGCTCTACTGCGTGCTAACGACAGGACAGCTAAATATTAATTTGATGATGTGATGGTTTATTTATTTTCGGTTAAGTTCTGAACACATTCTCTGTTATTTGTTGACTCTGATATTGACAATGTTGAGAACTGACATATTGAAACTGTTAAGAATTAAGTTTTGTTAGTTTTTTGTAAACAATAAACAAAATATATCGTTTCTATTTGTTTGTGTCTGTCTAATGCAGCCACACCTTTTGAAAAAAAAAAAGATTTTTCCACAGATATTTCATGATAATGATATTTAACATTGAGTAACATTTTAAGGGTGTCTGAAACCTTTTTTCCACCACTCTAAGTGTCGAGGCTCGGTGTGCTAGCAGCAGAACACCCAGTACACAGAGAGGTGTACCGGAGCTGGACAGTAGGTGGCGGTAATGTTACCGCTACCAAGAATGGAAGAAGTGGACGAAGAAGACGGAGTTGTTATGTTTTTAGCATTATGTCAGTTTGACCCCTGCTCTCTGTGTAGCTACAGCTGCCTAGTTAGCCGTGTAGCTTTCAATGACCAGTAAAGCCGCTGTGTGTGAGTCCCATGTGAGTCAGCGTGTCTGCAGACAAGAGCTTGTTTCCTCGCTGCTCCTCTGGGTAGCCTCGGCTAACCTCCGTCAGCTAAGCTAGCTGAGCAGCGGACAGACAGAAACAGACAGACGGCAGACTGAGCAGCTCTGTGTAGCTGGAGGCACAGCCGTGTTCAGGTGAAATAAGGTGGGGGGAGTTCTCTCTGAGGAGCTAACTACACCAAACTTCATTAAAAGTTGTCGGACTTCTGTGATCCCTTGGTGGCTGATAACGGTAAGCACATAGGCATATGGATAAAATGACAACCGGTGGAATAAAGATCCTCACTGTGGAACATATAAACGCATGTGTGTATGAAGCTGTAGCACCCAAAGTACATGTTAAAAACCTCATGGGTGCACTCTGGAAATCTCAGATACTGTAATAACGTAGCACCGTGTGTGTGTGTGTGTGTGTGGTGACTTCACTACAGTTTGTTTTTCAGGACTCTAGTCAAACAGTGCTGGCCCAGAAAAATAAGCCAAACCCTCACACACAGTCTTACTTTGTCCTTATCCTGCTATCCATCCACTCTCAGCAGTGTTTACTAGGCCTGAACGAGCTCATATTTTAAAATTGATTCAGTTCAGTTCTTCACTCTGCTGTGGATTTAATATCCATGTCCATGACGAGGAGGCCAGAGGGCATGGATCTGTAAAAGCACTGACACATCAGCTTCGTCTGTGGGTCTGAATGTAGTGGGTGTGGCTGATGAGACCGGCCTGATGTCATGGATGCCCGAACCATATTATATACACTGATCAGTGGACAACCTCTGAAAGTTTCAGCTCAGGCTTAAATCTCAGTTGCAGCAGTAGT
Organism: Dascyllus trimaculatus; assembly: GCA_024666655.1. Lineage (NCBI taxonomy): Eukaryota > Metazoa > Chordata > Actinopteri > Pomacentridae > Dascyllus > Dascyllus trimaculatus. The sequence goes on along the minus strand of CM045463.1, from coordinate 28,453,732 downwards.
CTCATTATTTTATACCCACACTTCATGCATCCTAAATTACAGCCTTTGGAATGTGTTCAAATTGTGAGTTTGATCTGAAATTGATTCATTGTTCAACTCTAGTTCCTGCTCATACAAGGGCAACTGATCATTCTGGGCTGTTATCATCATACTATTTAATTTTGTTTGCAAAAAGGCAGAGATAATACTAGTGACACACAGAATAGTACCACCATAATGAACTGTTCAATGGGTTTTCAAAGTGAGTTTCCTTATCCTGAAACCTGCAGCTGAATCACATGCCATCTCTTCACACAGCCAGAGCGTGAGGACAACAGAGAGCTAAGGGAGGAGCTGTCAGGAGTGGCACAGGAGGCCAAAGGCTCATGTCTACTACATGAAGATTCCCATCCCTGTACTCTGGCTGCAGAGCACACCTTAGCATGGTGAAGACAGCAAAGATGGAGCTGCTGAGAGCACTCGTCAGTGAGTGTCTGTCTGCAGCAGCCGAGGAGATCTTCAAGATTGTAGAGAGGACAATTATACAGTATGAAGAGGAGATGTCCTGTTCTAAATGGGTGGTGGACAGCCACCACAGACTACTGGATGTTGCCAAGTCACATAGTGAAGGTCAGTTTATCAGTAGTTTGTTTTTTTAGAAAGAAATCATGATACAGTGCAGACATAAGTTTAAAGAGGTTCATGGTAGAGGGCATTAATAGTTTTAACAGCAGAAGTGTTCCCCAATATGACTGATCTATGTGAAGAAGTTGTTGCTGTGTTTTTGTATGCTTCCACCATGTGTTGCAGTTTAGTTACACTTTAGATAACGGCCCTCAGAACTGTCTCATTGTAGTTTCACTTATTCAGGTCTTTGGAATACCTTTAGTCTCCTCTGTTTCAGATGAGCAGCAGCAGCAGCCTCCTCCTGCCAGTGTGAACTTTAGTGTGTGCTGGGAAGAACCAGACAACACTATCATGCCACAGTCGGCAGACTGTCCCAGCATTAAGAGCGGTCACCCACACACTTCCCCTGCCACTGACAATGATCAGAGTGGTCAGGAGACACTAGTTGACAGTGAAGAGGACGATGTCAAGCAAGAGTGTGGCTTGAAGACAGCCCAAAAAATCCTCAGTGTGAAGAAACCATTTAAATGTCCTGTCTGTCTCTGTGGGTTTTCTTCCAAAAAGACAATGGTGCGACACATCAAAAAGCACCCAAGTGACAAATCTTCGTTTTACCAGTGCCAGCTCTGTGACCGCTACTTCTGCCACAAGTCTGAGTTCATCATTCACACCAGGATACATAAAGGGGCCAAACCACACAGGTGCCAAGACTGTGAGAAGAGTTTCGACCAAAGCGACAGCCTGTTCATTCACAGACAGAAACACACTGAGGAGAAACCCTACTTGTGTTTTCGTGAAAAGCTGGCAACAAAAGCTCACCTCAGATCAGTGACAGCTGTCAGTAAGATGTCTGAGCTGGAACTGAGACGAGATGAATCTGATATTAAGGCATTTCCACTTGCTGTCACTCCCTATGACAAGAGTGAGTTTGATCAGGAGTCTCTGCAGCCCCTGTGTCTTTATCAAATCCAGACTGTTGCTGATATAGATAAAGACTCCTCCACTGTATTCACAGTGGATCATATTAAAACTGAAGCTGGACCTGACAGTGAAGCTGGTGAGCAGCATCTCCTTTCAGTGAGCCCAGCTGAAAAAGATACAGAAGACAGGCAGCCAAAACATCTTAACGTCAGAAATATCCTGCCGAGGAGGCCTTCAGGAAAATCCACTGAGCTCATCATCCAGTTTGAAGCAGGAACTGCACAGAAACCGTACAAGTGTCCTTGCTGCACCAAATGTTTCTCTTTGACCAAGACTTTAATACGACACATAAAGATCCACACAGAGGACAAACCCTATCAGTGCCAGTTCTGCGGCAGGAACTTCTGTCAAAAGTCAGATCTGGTCAATCACACAAGGATACACACAGGAGAGAGACCTTACCAATGCCAAGAATGTAACAAGTCCTTTGCTCAGAAAGGCAACCTGGTGGTTCACATGAGGAAACACACAGGGGAGAAACCGTATCAGTGCCAAGAGTGCCGCTGCAGCTTCAGTCAGAAATCTGCTTTGGATTGTCACATGCAGAGTCACAGGTAGTGACAGGCTATGAAACCAAAATGTGACTGTAGCACCATGTTTGTTTCTCCTTCACCTGCTGTTCTTAGGCACCCGCTACTGGAAGGAAGCACCCTGTTGCCAATTGCCAGTTGACCAATTCTGAGACACCTTGTCCCAGTTGTCCGGTCATAATGAGTCTCAAAGATTTGTACACCTGCACATTTCTTTTGCATCCAACATGCTTACCATCTGATACATCTCAGACCTTTATATGAACTTTTGATATGAAATAGGCAATATTATTGGCTTCATCTGTGAGTGTCACAGAGTTTAGGATCATTTGTGTGTAGGCCTAACGAACACACTGCGGTGTCACATGATTTTTTGTGTGTTTTGAATTTATGCTCCATGAAAGTGAGAAGTCCTGTCCATGTGTAACATCAAGGGACATTTTATTGGCAGTAAACTATAGACTGACTGTCTCTCCCTTTTTTTCCTTTTCTGAAATGATCAGATACCTAAGTTTCACTATGCTTGCAGAAATGCTGCTACTGCAGATATGTGCATTTAAATATCAAACCTGGAAACTGTCATAATCCTTTTGATGCACCAGATAAAAAATGTCATGAAATTACATGATGAGATTAAATTTGGACTCAATCAAAAATGAAACATGTGGACGTCTGTAATGGTGCTAGATTTATCCTGAACACAACTGCTCTTTCTTCCCAGTGATCTAACTGTAGAAACTGAATCTGTGCAGCTGCTCAGCTGTTTGCTGTGCAGAATAGAATTTAGATTAAAAAGCCTGCAGTCAGATCTTAGTAATGTATCAGAAAGACTGAAATATTGAATGAGGTCATTGCTGCTTTGCAAGCAATTGCACACAGTATCTGTCAGTATGGAGACAATATGGATCCAGCTGCTATTTGATGCCACGGCTGTTAAATAAAGTCAGTGAAAAGGAGCTGACAATATGGCAATCTGCATTTGTTGACACAGATTTGGAGAATTTGGACAGTCTGAGAGAGGCATTCAAGACTTAGATGGGAGAGTTGGCCATGCTAAAATAACGAAAAGATGAGTCCACTGAGTTTAACCTCCAGACTGTATATTAAGGATAGACTTGAGGCTACGCTTGGTCTGAAAAGTGGAGCCATGTATAATGCAGGTTAGTCTGCAGTATTTCTAGTAGCCAGCAGGAGGAGACACCTCTGGTTTTATGAAGAAGTCAGATTGTCTAGAACTCTAAGAGCAAGTGATCCGACTTCTCCATTGATTTATTACCTCCGTAATCCTTTTTCTAATAAGCTTGTTATCTCAGTCATTAGTTCTAAGAGCTCTGGAATATGACATGGTGTTCAGTTTGTAAATCATCGTAGCATTTAGAGCAAAATAGAGGTTAAAGCAGGGAATGTTTTAGGGAGGGGCTGCCTTTGTGATTGGCAAATTGCAACTGGCATGTATTGTTCTCAGTTTATGAGTCAGATCCACCGCTCACTCGCTGCATGTTTCTAAAGTTTAACATAGTGACTGTCGTTTAATAAAGTTGCTGTAACTGTTGAACTTTAAAAACACAAAGACACTTTGCTGGGTCATTGGTGAATTTAATAATGTATACAATATGGAAAATAATAGCATTAGTCTAGATTATCAAAGGAGAAACACAAAACGTAACGGCTTTAATAGTGAACAGAAAATGAGGAATTCCTCTTCATTCATTGTTATCCTCAGCTTTGTAAGTGTAACCCCGTGGTTTCCTTAGTTTTCTATATCGTATGAGAAATGCTGAGTTCAGCTTTCTTAAGACGAAAAGCATAACGAAACACAGCTCCTTAGATAGATCTCAAGCCTTTTCCTCTGACTCCTTTACTTGGAACCTTACACAGCCTGCTCACAATCACAAGGAGCTAGCTGAAAGTCTCTCTAACATGAAATAATTACCTAAGAGCTTAGAATTGAGTTTTTTTTTCAAAATGGCCAAATTCCAAACTCGAGTCTTTGCCACAGTAGTCCACAAACCAATGGGTGACGTCACAGTACATCTTTTATAGACAGTTTGTCAATCCCATTAGGCGTATCAGCAGTTTTAAAAGAATCACTACAAGTAGCTGACAGCATCACCTGACCTCAGCAGGCAGAGTTGGTCTGGTATCGTGGGATTGTAGATGGCCAAGTTTTTATTTTAGGGTTGAGAATAAACTTCCATTCTCAGCTTCTCAGTCAACATAGATAAGAAGTCGTTAAAGTGCTGAGGAAGTGGGAATGTGTACAGCTATTCCATGACTGCTGCCCATCTCCATCTGCTCAGGAAGATCACATAATTAGAAAAGCTCCACAACGTACACTATATTACCAAAAGTATTTGCTCACCATCCAAATGATCAGAATCAGGTGTCCTAATCACTTGGCCTGGCCACAGGTGTATAAAATCAAGCACCTAGGCATGCAGACTGTTTTGACAAACATTTGTAGAAGAATGGGTCGCTCTCAGGAGCTCAGTGAATTCCAGCGTGGAACTGTCATAGGATGCCACCTGTGCAACAAATCCAGTCGTGAAATTTCCTCGCTCCTAAATATTCCACAGTCAACTGTCAGCTTTATTATAAGAAAATGGAATTTCCAAATTTTGGAGTTTGGGAACAACAGCAACTCGGCCACCAAGTGGTAGGCCTCGTAAACTGATGGAGAGGGGTCAGCGGATGCTGAGGCGCATAGTGCAAAGAGGTCGCCGACTTCCTGCGCAGTCAATTGCTGCAGAGCTCCAAACTTCATGTGGCCTTCAGATTAGCCCAAGTACAGTACGCAGAGAGCTTCATGGAATGGGTTTCCATGGCAGAGCAACTGCATCCAAGCCGTACATCACCAAGTGCAATGCCAAGCGCCGGATGCAGTGGTGTAAAGCACGCCACCACTGGACTATAGAGCAGTGGAGACTCGTTCTCTGGAGTGATGAATCACACTTTTCCATCTGGCAATCTGATGGACCAGTCTGGGTTTGGAGGTTGCCAGGAGAACGGTACATTTGGGACTGCATTGTGCCAAGTGTGAAATTTGGTGGAGGAGGAAATATGGTGTGGGGTTGTTTTTCAGGAGTCGGGCTTGTCCCCTTAGTTCCAGTGAAAGGAACTTTGAATGCTTCAGTATACCAAAACATTTTGGACAATTCTATGCTCCCGACCTTGTGGGAACAGTTTGGAGCGGGCCCCTTCCTCTTCCAACATGACTGTGCACCAGTGCACAAAGCAAGGTCCATACAGACATGGATGACAGAGTCTGGTGTGGATGAACTTGACTGGCCTGCACAGAGTCCTGACCTGAACCCGATAGAACACCTTTGGGATGAATTAGAGTGGAGACTGAGAGCCAGGCCTTCTCCACCAACATCAGTGTGTGACCTCACCAATGCGCTTCTGGAAGAATGGTCAAATATTCCCATGAACACACTCCTCAACCTTGTGGACAGCCTTCCCAGAAGAGTTGAAGCTGTAATAGCTGCAAAAGGTGGATCGACATCATATTGAACCCTATGGGTTAGGAATGGGATGGCACTTAAGTTCATATGTGAGTCAAGGCAGGTGAGCAAATACTTTTGGTAATATAGTGTATGTAGACTGGGCCTTAAGATTAGCAGCAGTAGTTTAGTTAGTGGGACTTGAAAACCAGTTATATTTGTAGTCAGACTGCTACCTACCTAGTTGTATTCATGAAATATGGTTGCAATAAACAACAACAAAAAAAAATGACAGTAAAGTCCAATACATGTCTAGAAAGCTAAGAAAGCCACTTGCTCACTGTGTTCAGTGTATCTAGCCTCTGTGTGAAGAACAGTTTTTTCCAGGAGGACGTGGTAGAAGATGGGGTTTTTGATTTTTATGAGCCCTGTGTTGAAATGTCACAAATGACATGCAGTCTTTAGTCATCTTCTTGTATCCAGAATGTTTTATTTATTCTTAAATGTCTCTATGTTTTGTTATGCTTCACTTTTGCCAAAATCTTTGAGAAATATGTGTTTCTACATAAAGATATAACAACTCCAGCGTACTCATTGTCTTGTGTCTGTTTCCTGCATCCTGTGGACGCTGCTGTTGCTATGCTGAGACTCATTTAGGAGAGGTTTAGGACAGGCACATTACAGGTGCATGCAGATGCACCTCCCATACAGCCGTGTTGTACATGTAGCAACCATGTGGTGACAAAGAAATAGAAAAATGCTGTTTGTAGGATCCATGAATTGGATAGCATTTTTTTGTCTGTTTATAAATAGCATCTCCTAGTGGGGGCTGCACGGTTGCTCGGTGGTTACCACCGTCACCTCACAGCTAGAAGATCCTCAGTTCGTGTCCCGGTTAGGACGCCTGGGATCTTTCTGTGTGGAGTTTTCATGTGTGGGTTTTCACCGGGTACTCCAGCTTCCTCCCACAGTCCAAAAACATGCTGAGGTTAATTGGTGATTCTAAATTGTCCGTAGGTGTGAATAAGAGTGTGCTTGGTTGTCTGTCTCTATTTGTGTAGCCCTGTGATAGACTGGTGACCTGTCCAGGTGTCCCCTGCCTTCACCCTGAGTCGACTGGGATACACTCCAGTCCCCCCGTGACCCTACAGAGTAATCCTCTGTAGTGGTATATGGATAATGGATGGATGGATCTCCTAGTGGGTAAATTGCACAAAACTCGACGGTCTCACCCCTGGTCTCTGTGCTCTAGAGACATATTTGTTTGTAATTGTTTGACGCCTTTAAGAGTTAGTGTAGTTTGAATTGATTTGATCACACCCACAAGGGTCCATTAGCCAAACATGGAACAATGGTATATCTTCAATCAAGTGTATGTGCAATGTTGAGGTTTAGCCAAACCTGGTGTTTACCAGACGTGTTGAAGATTGCATAAGATATGTTGAACTGACAGTCAGAACAATGTTGAGCCTAAAATTCTAAATTTGTTCACCTGAAGCCAAATGAAAGATATGATAAATGCCTAGATAAGGAATAGAGCACATAAAACCAAAGCCAGACATGTACTGCAGTATCTGCAGATGATGTGGAGAGAGGGAGGAATGATTAAGCAGAGCTTAATGAAGTATGTCACTGCATGGAGAGGAGTTAATGAATTTGCTGAGACAAAGAAAGATAAATAGTTTAAATGGAGCCTATGACTCATGTTAATGTAACCAAAGGTGCAAAAATGCTAAAACCATTCTTGGAAGGCTGCTGAGTGTCATTGTCAGGGTTTTCCTATGGGACAGGTGGAGGTTAGAGTTTGTTGATGGTCATTTTCCAAGAGAGGCAGGGAGGCATACATCTTCACCACCAACATCTGGACACATTGCACTGGGACTGAGAGTGGGTGGGCCTGTGCATGCACCCTCAGGCTGGTGGTATACTTTCCACAACCATGAGTGCACAAGGGTCAGCTATGGCTCTTGAGATCCAAGTTTCATCACCTCCCAAAGTCTGTGAGAGTCCGACTGACCCCCTGCACACGTCTGCGTCAACCTGTCCATCCACCCATTTTCCTCCACTTATCCAGAGTTGTGGGTTGTGGTGGCAACAGGTGAAGCAGGTTATTCCAGACATCCCTGTCCCTGGCAACTGTTGTGACTTAGTCTGCCTGCTGAGGGCCAGTGATGATCAGGCAGCTTTGACAAACATGTAGTCTCATAGCACTTGCTATGTAAAGCCCTATGAGATGACATATGTTGTAAATTTGTGCTATATAACTTTAATTGAATTGAAAAATCACTTCTACATCAATTATTGGAGTCAAGTGTCAAGAAAAAGTCTTCAGATAGTTTTTAAAGCCTGATGTGAATAATGTTTATTCAACACAGAGGCTGGAAGAACAAACATGAGATCGATCTGGAGATTTTAACAGATGAAGAAACTCTGTGCAAGTTCTTATATCCTCCTGCAAACTCCTCCCAAACTCTCCTCCTTCTCCTGGGAAACCACGAGCCACTCTTTTCAAAAAGACCAATCAGGACATCTCTGCCACCACTGTGTTTGAACTGATTCATATCTGGGAGTGTCTGATCTAATCGTGGCAAGTTTTTAAATACCTCCTTTAGAAAAAAGGAGGTCTCTTCTGTCCTCGCTGTGCATCTTGTCACCTCTCTTCCTGTCTCCCTTCAGTCACACTCTCTCATACACAGCTGTGCGGCCTTGAGGGCCTTGAACCAGATACAAACTGCAAGCACACACACAAACTTCCGACAGTGCAGCAGTACAGTGGACTGAACAAGAGAACTTGATGAACCAAGTCCAAACTTAGTCCTGCTGCTTTGATTTTCCTGAATCCACACAGCCAGCAGTGTGACTGAAGTTGAGACTGAGGCATTTTTATTGAGACATAACTCTTACATTGTGCACCGATTAAGAGCAGTGAATCTGTTGCTGGGACCATGTCCTTACTGAAGCTGCTGATACCTAACCAGTTTTTAGGTCTGACATGGGCTGATTCCAGAAAATGAAAATGATTATCCACACAGTTTTGTTTCTTCAGCTCTGTGTTGTGACTGTTGTGATTGTCTTTGAACTGATGCACATGAAGCGATGGGACGTACAGAGGAGGGTCCTGTCATTCTATGTTTACAACTACTGCATGCCAGCTGACTAAAGAAAGTCAAGGAATGTCACAGAAGAAGGAAATTGATGACTAAATTCAGTAAATCTGATGGGTGGCAGCATTTAAACCTGCTTTTAAATGTTTGATTTGTTCATTATCAACCGCTAGTGCAACCTACCGGTATTCTAATATTAACTGGTTAAAAGGGTCTCTTAATGTGCACATACAGTACATTTGGCCAAGCAAGCAGATAGCCACATTAGCTACCTGGTCATTTAGAGGTAAAACAGAAAGAGAGAGTGTCTATAATTTTGCTACTAATCCCACACGATAAGAGTGTGTGAACAAACGCATGTGTATAGTACAGAAGGACCAAGCTTGTTGGAATACTGTCCATCTTTGTTTCCTTGGTAACAAGTAGCCTAATAACTAAAACCTGAGTTACCCCATGTAGGATCTCCTTTTATATCAATTTTCTTTTAATATTTCAAAAATTTACTTTAGTGACTATAATATTACTAGAGCCACAGAGGCTAGTGCTACAAAACAAAAACCAGTGACAGTCTAAACTCCAAACAGTCTCTGGGCATGTTTTGCTCCTTGTCTCCTTTTTCCTCACTGTGGCCTCATTTTTCACTGCAGTATAAAGTCCTGCACCTCTATGGAAACAACACAACCACGACTAGAAGGAGGACTTAGAAATGTCTATGGTGCAGTGTGATACAGTTAGAAAGCCATACAAAGAAATAAAATCTGTAATTGTTGGTTTTACAAATATTTACAACATCTGAAACCAACATGTCCAGTTATTTTATGAGACTTGACAATACTGGGACAAATAAGACTTTGCGTATTGTAGATATTTTACTTCTTACATGTTTCATTTGGGGGCTGCACAGTGGCTCGGTGGTTAGCAGCGTCGCCTCACAGCTAGAAGATCCCCGGTTCGCGTCCCAGTTAGGACGCCTGGGATCTTTCTGTGTGGAGTTTGCATGTTCTCCCTGTGCAGCGTGGGTTTTCACCAGGTACTCTGGCTTCCTCCCACAGTCCAAAAACATGCTGAGGTTAACTGTTTATTCTAAATTGTCCGTAGGTGTGAATGAGAGTGTGCTTGTCTGTCTCTATGTGTAGCCCTGTGATAGGCTGGCGACCTGTCCAGGGTGTACCCTGCCTTCACCCTGAGTCGACTGGGATAGACTCCAGTCCCCCTGTGACCCTACAGAGCATTAAGTGGTGTATAGATGATGCATGGATGGATGGATGGATGTTTCGTTTGTTGCCATACTCGTCTCCTCTCTGCTTGGCGTAAACACAGCCTACAGTTCAGTTCACATCTACCAGGTTTTTCTACATGACTGTTCGTTGCAGCTGATTCATGAATGGTTCCTTGATTGTACTGAGGAGCGCAGAATTTCGTTTGTTTATTTTTGGTAAATTTTGAAACGAAAAATAACTGATCTTTTTTTTAAAATTAAAATATCACAATCTGAAAAAAGTTTAGTTGTGGTTAATTGACCTGATGGAACAGTGTGTCACATATGATTAGTTTAAGGACCACTGGAAAGTTCAGATGATAATTAGGGTCACTTTTGCAACTTTTTAAAGGTAACATGCCTTTTAAACCTGCCAGTGGGTTTTTGGTCCATCAGATCCTGTTTCTCCAGTTCTCTTTGAGGTCAGCAGGTGCTCAGGGAAGTGGGATCTCTTATGGGTAAAACACATGGTGACTGTTTAACACTGGCTGCCAAAGACAACAAGATGCAATTCAAAGCTATTAAACTGCTAGTAAGTGCTGCTTGATATAATACTACTTTGTCAGAGTAATTTAAGCATTACTCTGTGTATTCATGTATTTCCAGATTGATAGGTTTTCTGGCTAACGTGTTCTTCCCCTGGAAAGTTTTAGGAAAAACAGCAGGAAAAACCCAGCTCCATAAACAAGTGCAGTGTTTCTGCAGTACACGCTGTTGGTCACAAGGGGGCGGACTGCCTCTCACAACTGTTGATTTTCTGTTTTGCATGGGATTTGAAGAATCCTTACATTAAGGTTCATTCACATACCAGGCCCATGACTGGACTGTATCATAACATTTATTTTTTGTTGACTGTCTTTTCTTACAGTAGAAATGTGTCTCCCTTTCTGCTATTTCACATTTTATAACTCTCTAATTGCATCCTTACCTAAAAGATTTGACGTATATTCTAATATTCTGCATAGTTTATGATCTCAGTTTAGTTTTTCTCAGTGTATCATCTTATATTTCCAAACTAAACTGTTCCAAACCCTCTGCTACACAGGACAGTTTTCTGAACACCACCCTAGTTTTAGATTTAGCTTTGGTAAAAGCTTTCTAAATAAAACATGTAGTGATTGTTATTAGCGCAGATACTGAGGGAGAGGAAACGATAAAGGGTATAAAGTCCCACTCAGAAGGATGCAAAATGGAACAGCACTATCTGTGACAGGCTAAAAAGAGATCTCCAGCTAAAGTATCCTGCAGGACAGAAGGCTAAAAGCACCCAGGAATGGACTTCTTTATTTATCATATAGCTCAGAGTACAAATGCTAACACAGTAAGTGAAGCTGCACTGTTGCTGGTACAACTGAATTTAACATTAGAAACTAGTTAAATTGTTTCCATCAGATGCTTACATTACAGTATATTTTGTATTTCATTTAGACAAACCACTGAAAGGATACTTTGGCATCAGCATTTGGAGTGCAAACATATAGGTTGCGATAAACTTCTGAATTATTCACAGATGTTAAAATCCCATCTGAAGCCCCTGGTTTTCTGCCTGCATTATTAATCTGCTGACTCTGATCTTCAGTACGTTTCTACAGAAGTCAAAGAAATTATTAGCCACTGAAGTATCTTTCTCTAGTTTCAGATGTGATTATACAGTACACAACACTGATACATGCAGTATCAGAGTCAAATGATTCCACACCTGACTCCCATGTTGAACAGCAGGCCTTTGCTCTTATCTAACATTTAAAACAGTTTAGAGTTCTATATTAAAACACAGGCTCCACAGCAGGGACTCAATGCAACAAACGTCAGTACTCCTTTCATTACCAAGATTCTAGTTTTAGTTTTTTCAATATTTTATGTGTCTACCTTTATTTTTGATGACAGACTCAATCCTACTCAGCACAGAGGATACCAGTGTTGCTTCACTGCTGGGACTGTAGACGCTCCCATTTCCATTGATAACCCCCTGACCCAAGTCTAAAGACTTGCTCATCTATTTTTAGAGTTAGTGCAAGTAGTTCACTGTGTTTGGGTTTCATTTTAAGCAGCGCTGATTAGTGGTGCTATGGCTTGTTCTCTACCTCCTGATTACTGCTGCACCCTCTGCTTTCACAGGTTTGTAATGGGTCACCAAATGTACTGTAAGCCCTTCTACCTGTCACAGAGCGGGTCAAAGGCTCAAGCGCAGAATGACAAAAGCACAGCCAGAAAGGAGTTATAACAAATGAGTTTATTTACAATATTTATACTTCACAAAACACACAGGAAGTAAACACACAAACAGAAATGACTAGACAGAAACCCAACAGCCATCTACCAATCTGTTGGGTTTCTCTAGCCTCTAGTCCACTCCCTCGGGAGTGGACTAGAGGCTAGAGAACAGAACTGCATACCAAAGCTAGGAACTAGCAGACAGACTTAATCTTATGAAGCAAGATATAAAGAATGACAGAGCTGGAAACTAACCAGGACTTGGTATGACCACGCTAGGAAAGCAGGGGCTAGACAGAGGTTAACAAACACGCACACAGCACCACAAAGACCAACAGCAATACAGCAAGTTAAACAGAGCGGATGAAACGCACACACAGTAAGCCCAGTACTAACAGTGAACCTACGAGAGAGAGGGGTTACTTAACTGGCAGCTGAAGGTAAGGAGGGTGAGGGTAAGGCAGGCGGAGGAGGTGTGTGGTGTGGTTGGAAAGGCGTCTGGGCAGGTGCAAGGTCATGAGGGCTTCTGTGGTGGAATCCAGAAAGAACATGGTTGGATCAACAGGTGAGACCTGAAGCTCAGTAGCAGGCAGACAGGATCTCAGACAGCTGTGGTCACAGACTGGAGCAGAGAGGAAACAACAAGTTAGAACCATGCATGAGAACAGAGAGCTGGTATCAGAACAATGAGTCAAGTTGACTAACTGGCTTACTCAACAGTCCGGCATCATGCAGTGATCTGAGACAGGCTTATATGGTGAGGTTGATGAGTTGCAGGTCGACCACTCCCCACCGTAGGTGTGTTCACTCAGGTGATTATCCAGTAACCTGCACCTGCCCTGCTTCCACAGCACACCTCACTCACACCCACCTGAGGGAGAAGGGGAAAGGAGGGAGAGGGAGGACAACAGGGAACAGCTGCTACTACACAGAGATGGAGGTGGCAGGCGTGACACCGTCTGTGTGAACATTCATGTCAGATTTTTAAGGTACTCTGGCAGTTCTTCACCATGTTGAGTCCTGATACAGACTTTTTAGATAGTCACAACCCATAGGTCAAACACTGAGAAAGTTCTGGACTTCACAGCTCATTTTCTAACCATGCTTGTGCAGTTGGGCTGATTGGATCTCTCACAGTGCGTCTTGTACTTTTGTACAGTCCTTTTTTTGCTCTGCCAGCAAATTCTATAGAACACAATGAACAAAGACAAATTCTCCATTGAGGCCAACAAGATGCTGAACCCCAAGTTGCCCCTGATGGCAGGCAGGTCTATGAATGGGTGAATGAGAAGTGCATTGTAAAGCCCTTTGAGTACCTAGCAAACACTGCTAGTTGTACCACTGATCAAGATGAGTTAGATATGAAGCCAAGATGTCTAATTCAGACAAGAGTTGCTTTATTATTATAATTATTATTTGTAATCGGGCAACGCATGTATTGTGAAGGAACATCTAAACATGTCTAACCACCTTCTTGTTGTTTCTGTTACATTCCACTGGACCCATACATAGTGTAAATGCTAGCTTAGTCTATATTTAATAATGAAGTGGTTGATGTGTCTCTAGACTGGATATATACAGCATGGATCCATATACAAACAATGCTCTACAGTAAACACTTAAACAATGACAGGTCACAGCTCTTATTCATTCACTCCAGTCATTAATCCTTCATCACCTGTTTATTTTTCTGAATACCAGGCAGGCAGTTACTGGAACTAAAGGTGGGTGGTAATGCCATGTTCCAGTGGGGTGAGAGGATCCTGACTACAGAACACCTCAATGGTCCTCTGTAACACAGCATGTGTAAATGATTACTTAAGGTACATAGATGTACACACACACACACACACACACACACACACACACACACACACACACACACACAAGCAGCTGCCTCACCTCCATGCCTGTCAGTAGCTCCTCTCTGGGTGTGGTGAAGACAAGTTGATAGAGTCTGTATTTCTGAAAAAGACTGTTGCCAACACAGACCATGAGTAGTATGTCACCTTATCAAAGGTAGTACGGGTAATAGTGTGAAGCAATTTATATGTCTTATCAGTTGTTTGTGACCTTACTATAACAGTTTCTATTGTAAGGACTCAGGATGAATCTTCCAGGGAAATCCAAATGATGTGATGTTAATGCTCACTCCCAAGTGCCTTGCCTCAGTGCCACTGTTTTGCTCGGTGACAGCACCAACACTACATAACATAAGCTTAGAAAAGAGTCTGCTAACATCAACAACCAACCAGGTCCCAGTGTGACAGAGACTCCAAGACAAACTCATAACCCCAAAAAACAAACATGTTCTCCACACACGCTGAAGAGTCAAAGACAGTCTGTAGTCTCCAATATAGTTTAGAATCAAGCTATAATAACAGTGTTACTTTAGTTAGCTCATCTTTCAGTATGACACTGGTCATCACACTCACTTTAGTTTATGTTCCACATGCTTTGGCTGATTCCCAGGATGCTTGTTCATGCCTACCTACAGAGTGTGAGCAGCAGGATGCTGACTGTACCTCACTTCACAAGAGTTTTCTGATCGAGAACCTTTAAAACACAAAAGGCTGTTTTCCATTGTGGGAACTTAGAGGGCCTTTTAACACAACTGATGGTCTCGAACACATTAAGAAGGCAAGAAATATAACCATTCACTTTAAAGTGACAGCTTTCCCAGGTGATGATATGAAAGCTAATTAAGTTTTGTCAATAGTAACTAATCGGGCCAATAGTGTGCAAATTGTCATTCGTTCTATGCTGTAGACAATATTGAAAGTAAAAACAAAAAACTTGAATGACACTGTTCGTCCAAAACGGTATTGTGAGGCTGTTAATATGATCACCATCCAACCTGTTACAACATCAGATTGTTATGTGCATGTTCATTTGTCAGTAAAACTACAGTGTTCTTTTTAAATGCTTACTAAAATGCATATAATTATATAAACACAGAAAAACAGGAGTCACAGGCTACCTCACCTCCATATATAAGCCAGTGTGTAATATTATAACAGGTAGCATTCTGATTCTAGGTGCTTTTACTTCAGATACTTCAGTGTAAAAATATCTCAATAATTCTTGTCCCTTCTGTGTAACTTGAAAGCAGAGTTCATGTTTGTAATGGAGCATTTTCATGGTGGCATTGCTACTTTAACTTAAGTTAAATGTCTGAAAGTTGTAGGCATATACAGAATAGAATGATGAGCCACAACATTAAAACCAGCTGCCTAACATGATGTAGGTTCCCCTCATGCTGCCTTCACAGCTCTGACTTGTTGCTACATTGACATGCTGACATGCTGGCACTGGATACAATGATAATGGTCCTGTGGATCTTCTGTGGATTGGCCATGTTCCAGATGCTCAATCACATTGAGCATCTGGAACATGTTGGGAGTTGGAGGCCGGGTCAGTTCCTTTATGACCCAAAGTTTTCCAGCAGAAGATTGTGTTCCAGTGAGATGATCAGTGTTATCAATGTAACCTGGTGACATCACACATCAGTAATTTTCATGTTATGGCCGATTAGTGTAGATACATTTTGTTGTTTGTACTCTTTCTGATGTTGCAATCTTGGTTTCCTCCTTTCATATTTTATGATTTAGGATTATCTTAGAAGACTGCAGGGTTCCACAGACATGCTGTGACAGCTTTCAGTATGTGATACTGGCTACTCAGGTCAACATGCTCCCCACCAAAACTGTAAGTGATTGCCTGGCAAGAAGATCTGCCTGTCAGCCTCATACAATGTATGCCACATGTGTGGTGCAGGTCAGACCAGTGCTAGGGACACATGGGGCTCATGTGATCCCCAGACCCAAGTTTATGTGCTGTGACAGGATGTGGCCTGATGTTTGGACCATTACAGGACAAAGGAGGTCCATATGTGAAAAAACAGGGACAGGTGCTTGTTATCTCTTGTGCATAGACACGTTAATGTCAGTTTATCAACACACCATGCCAGGCCCATGCATTGGAAGGAATCTACATAGAATGTATGCAATTGTACCAAGACGTGAACAAGTCAAGAAGATCTGAAAACCCCCAACATATTTACCTTCTTCTGATGAAACATATGAGCGCTGCAGCTTCTTCACTATCTAGAAGAGAAGAGGTCCTTTCCTCTGAAGTTGGCTGGCAGACAGCGCTTAAGGCTTTAGAAAATTCCACCAGGTTATCCACTAAACCCAGCTGTTTCTCTGAAATAAGATGATAAAGAACAAATCAGTACTGTGAATCTGTTATACTCTACATGGCGACACATTGTGGAAGTCATGTAGAGTATATCAGATGTTCCATGTTATAATACATATTTCCATTTTTCTTTTATTCACTGAAATAGCAGAACAAACAGGAACACAATCTTATGTAATATAATGTATCAAGCCTGCAACAGTTAGCCTTTAATAATAAAAATCTTTGTAAAGCATAATGTCTGCTAAATGTCTGAGACGTGGGGGCCATGTACGGCATATCTCATAGTGGTTATGAACTACTTCAGCTTATACTGGGAGGAATTTCTAATATTTCAGTTCCACAAACATAAAGTTGGATGAATGTGCTTTGGATTGCTTTGGCCTGTGACCAGTGTACTTAAAGCACTGGAAACTCAGAGTTTAAGCCTTCTATACTAAATATATCTTCATATGTGACAGTAGGAAAAGCACGGATGTAAATAATAAAATAAAGAATGGAGGAATTTGATTTAGCTGCTTCAGTCTCAGCGTCCTGATATTGATCAATTGTCGCATGCATGAATGTGTAAAAACATTCTGATCAAGTTAATTCAAATGTTTGACTGTGTAAAAATAATTAGGTGTGTAGCTTTAGTCCACGTGATATGTGTATTGTGTATATCATATGTATACGTGTATGTCATATTAACACAGAACAGTGGGCTTATAAAGTGCTTTGACAGACAGACTGCACTAAATCACCAAATCTCTCTCTCTCTCTCTCTCTCTCTCTCTCTCTGTGTGTGTGTGTGTGTGTTCTTCACATATCCCAGCACCCTATGTGGTACTGCTTCGTGAGGCAAACAAAGACAAACAAAGAGCAGGAAGGTTTTACTAAGCACAATGTAACGTTGGAGAATACAGACACTTTGTTCTAGCTCTCTGTCTCAGGGCATTACTGTCATTACTGTCATTACTGTCATTACTGTCATTCATTACTTTTGGCAGTGACAGGTAAGGTGATCTCAGCCATTCAGACCATTCAGCAGCAGGATCATTATAAGTCACTCTGGCTTATTTGCATTTCAATCACAGTTGTCTTGGGCAGAGGTGAGCCAAGGATGCTGCAACAGTGTCCCTGCAAAGTAGTGACTACAAGTAATGCAGCTTAGTTAAACAACACAATTAGAACTGCTGACATGGCATGAATACATGGGTTTGCTACTTGTTACTTCAGAAATAATAATGGACAACTGGAGATTATGGCAGACAAATACAGCTTATCCCCCTATTTCATCACCTGACCTCACAGTGGTGAAATGAACAATTGAATTCATCAGTCAGCATTAAGCCACATACTAATAAAACCATTTAGGCAATGTAAGCTTGCTTTCTGGAAAATGTGGACATAATTTTCCCCTCCTCAGGATCAAGGACAAAAGCATACTG
Source organism: Dascyllus trimaculatus (assembly GCA_024666655.1). Taxonomy (NCBI): domain Eukaryota; kingdom Metazoa; phylum Chordata; class Actinopteri; family Pomacentridae; genus Dascyllus; species Dascyllus trimaculatus. The sequence goes on along the minus strand of CM045463.1, from coordinate 28,435,966 downwards.
AGTGGCAGTCCATGTGCAAGTGTGAGAACTTCCACATCCAATGGGAGAAATCTTCAGAGACACGCGATCAAACAACAATTTGTGCTTTTCCTGTGAGAACCAATGCTAGTGCTGCTGAGCATGGACTCATCCAAACAACCAAAGCCTGATTTTAAAGCCAGTAATTCCTTTGTTCAGTCTGTACGCCACACAGAGCTAAACAGACTGACGGCCAGCATCTAATCAGCAAAATACCAACAGAGACCAAGAGCTGCCATAATATAAAAACACAAAAGACACTTCCTCTTGTAAGTCACGACAGATTTTGAGCAACTTGCACCACACTGAAGAACAACAGGACTGCTGCCTTCACTGTGTCTCTGCCTGTCATCGCCACTCTCTCAGTCGTCCCACCTCTTATGTTTTCCAGCAATGCATGCAGCACAGCCATGGTGAAAGAGGCCTGTGCAGGACTAAAGTTGGCCTCTTTAGTCCACCAGACACCACAGACATAGTAATCCAGCAGGACAGCTTCCTTCATGCAGGTCTGATGATTTCTGAGGCCCAGGATCTCCTTCAGTTCTCTAAGGCAGAGAGCACATCTGTTAAACTGTTTCACTGCAGCAGTGTTTATTTGTTTATTTGCTTCATCAGGACAATGGGGCAACTATTGAATTTTTGTAAAAATCTAACCAACTAAGCCAAACTTGCAGATATAGGATATTTACAATCCTTTGAAGGCTTAAAACATAAGTCTGTCTCCAAAAACAAGGCAGCTGATGAGGACACAGACGATAATAGAGACACAGTAAAAGAGGCTGTGTCTGGGAATTCTAAGCAGGAGGTGACCAACAGTTAGCTCAGGAGCAGAACAACAACCAGCTGCCCTCTGATACTCTGATCTCCTGACATAGTGATGGGTGTGTGAAGTGAACCAGTCTGTGCTCGGCTGCTAACTCACTCCTGCAGCTCCTCGGCGCTGCTCCGCTGCAGCTGCTGGATGTGAGCTGGAGGCAGCAGCTCCTGTTGGTCACAGCCGAACACACACTACTGTCAAAGCTGAAAACACAACGTGAAAGTCGACAAACAAAAAACATCCCTGTCACCATGTCTTACTTTCTGCTGCTCCTTCGTCGCACCGCTGGTCGCTTCGGCGGACATGTTGACGCTGTGGCCGTTGCCAGGGCAACATAACAACTTCCTCTGTGGAGCTTCTTCCTGCAAACCACACACATCACCCCACCTCTGCTGAACATCTACCCATGTGTTTTTACATAGTCAGACAAACGCAGTCACCCAACCTTAACTTCAAGCTCAGCCCTTAGTTTTACTGGTCTGAGAAAGTCAAGCCAGTGGAGGCCTTGTTAGGTCTGTGCAGTTCTACATAAGAGGGACTAGCAGAAATATAAAGACTTGGAAGATTCACTATCACTAAGTTCTAAATGTACTTTCTCTGTTAAAACTTTGAGTTTAGGCTGGAACTGAATAAATTCATAAATTCTTTCTGATGGCAGTACTTGGAAGTGTTTGAAACTGTATCAGTAAAACAAACAAAAACAAATAAACAACAAAATAGACACACACATTTAACTGATCCTGGACTTTTTCCTGGACCTCCTTGGCTTGCTCAGATAGCTGATAGTACCTCATGTGATGATTATTCATGGCGTATGTGTCTCTGTACATTTGTTATGGGGCTACATGAACATCCAACCCTGCAGATGAACCCTCATTGTTTTTTATCCTCGTAGTTTCAATGGTAGCATCTGATGCTACCATTGAAACTACGAGGACAACCATGACCAGGGTGACTGAGAAGCTTCACAGACTTATTGTTTTGTATGTTTGTTCAGGTCATTACAAACACGTAAACATGCTCCCAATCAGAGCCAGCATTGCAATATTACAACCCTACCATAAAACCATACTAAACCTTATGTGTGCCTAAGATGTCTCCAAAAACAACTCCTGAGAGGTGTACATGATGCTGTACTCATCCTGCTAACTCATCAAACATTCTGGTGTCCCACTTATACCATGCTTTCACTGACTTTACTTTGCACAACCTCCTGCTTCTGGTTACCATGTAGAAAAATACAATCACTGGTGATCTCATTTTACCGTCCTGTGAACAAATCCTGGACAACAGACAGGACTAGATTTTGGTGTTCTATAAGTTTAGTTGGAGCCCACCCATTCACAAAAACTAAACAGCTGTTAGGCCCCATTTTAAGATCATGCAGTGCTCTTATGGCTCTTCAACTACATCACTCAGGTGCAGGTGGACCGGTGAAGTTCATATCAGAGTTGCTAATATAATTCTAAGCGGTGTGTGTGCATGTACTGTAGGCAGGGAGGTTTATTTGCTGGGGTGGAGGAGGTGTTACTTTCACATTTTCTGCTGTGCCAGTCTTTTAGAATTCCTTTGCTGTGTGACTCATATTGACTCAAACCATGTATTTATGTGAAATCTTCTACTCTTTGAAAGTCAAGTACCAAAGGTTAAGAGAAATGATGTCTAGTATCACCGTGGTGCCTGTTACCAGTTTGATCAGTAATCTATTTGACCACGTGGCTACACTGAGAAATCACCTTTCAGATTCTTGTAGCAACCCACCTGATTTAAATGTCACCACAATGCCTCACAATATTTAAGGACTGGTTAGGAGTATCACCAGTTTTGGTTAATGAGCAGCTTAGTAATTAAAACAGCAGTAAGGACACTGTTGTAATGTCACTTCAGTAAATGTCAGATGATTTCAGATCGTATGACCTCTCAATAGCTCCGATGTTTCTAAGTTGAACAGTATTTCCTCTTATGAACAATCAAAAACAAATACTTTAGAAAGACTATATTCCTCACCAAAGTAAAAACTCAATGCAACAACAGTGTATAAAATAAGTAAATCCACCTGTGTTCACTAACACAAATGTAAATCACTGAAACCAGACTGAGTACTCCTGTGATTTCCAGTCAGCCTAACTGAATGAACATGGTTTCTCTTCACACCTCCAGGCTCCGTGACGCTGTTTGATTAGGAAGCAAAAGGAAGGAGTGCTGCATCACATGACCTGGCTTCACAATCATGTGACTTTAAATCCTTTAAAATTGAATCCCTTCCTTCATGATTCCTTTAAGACTGCTGCAGGTGATGAAGCTGGTTTAGAGAACGAAGAGAGTGTGAAGCTGTTGTCAGAACAAAAGGAGGCCCTTTGAAGAATCTGACGTTCAAACACTGGACACTTGCTTGCAACAGAAATGTGTTGTTTCATGTTGGTGTCTTTTTGTTGAAACTGTAGAAAATTTTATAAATAAAGCAGAACTCTCAGATGAGCAGCTCTGTCCAAGCTTTTGACCTTATGATCATCCAAAACCTATAATCAAAATATATGATGCAGCTAGAACTATCCTACAGCATGGAGTTTAAATGAACTCAGACCAGCTAGAACATTCAAATATGTCTTGCCTAAACATGTAAGACATACTGGGATGTTGTCGCTGCTCTTCTTCTAGCTGCTCTTCAGGTACTGTCACCTGATGATAGTTATGTACTTTAACACCTTTCTTTGAATTCCTAGTTTTGTTCACTGTCATTGCTAGATTTTCTTCAGCAAGAACTTCAGTGTTGAAACTAGTTCATTAATTTAGTTCCTGATTAGTCAACAAGAAATGTTCTTTTACTAGGACTCATACATGGATGTGTGACTGCACAAGTGATCATTGTTACTGTTGTCTAATTATTAGGAGAAAACTATTGAGACTGTGTGGATTTTCTTTATTAGAAAACTGGAGTGTCAGGCTTCTGCTTTATACAACGTACCCACACAGTTTGAAATTTAGACAAAGAAAAACTGTGCACTAGAAGGTGACATGCAATCACAACAGAGGACACGGTAATGACTAACTTTCAGAACTAGATATCCTCCTGTCTCAGGAGGTCTTGTCACAAATGACAGCAGAGAGCTGGTAAAAGTTGAGAATGACAGCCAGGAAGTTTTAATGATGGGCGGCATCTGGTGCTCAGCATTGAAGGAGATCATGACGGTGAGGCAGACCACCTAAAAATCCCCATCCTGGATGAACAAAGCCTCATTTTGCTGCAGACACTAGTCCTGAGAGGGGGCTGCAGGACTAGTGTCTCCTAGGAGGTCCTCTAAGGACACCATGATACATACCACACATATGCATGACAATATTGTGACAACGTTCTGCATTCATCCACATCTGAGAGTAGCTGTTGTTCATGCCATACCTCTTTCTTTTTTATACATTATGCAACAGAAGTGAGTTCACCCCAGAGAGGCATCACTTAAATGTCAATTATACTCATTGCAACAAATGTCCACACAACTTTCTTTAAAAAGATTTTAATCCTTCATTTTTCACTACGTTGCATGTCCACATTGATCTTTGATGACAGACTCAGTCGTCCTCTGCATGGAGAACACATTTCTGAAGACATACTCACTCTCCAGAGGCTGTTTTTGTCAGCTGCTTCTTGCTGGAGGGGTTGTGCTACTCTCTGTTTTCTTTAGAATGCCCCAAAGGTGATTTGTTGGATTCAGGTCAGATATCTTCCTCCTCGGGTAAACATTTTTTGTTCTATCTACAGACAGAAGCTGCTGAACTCTGGTGGTGCTCTGTAGCTCTCCAACTCTCACCCCCCTACCTGCAACTACACACACTTGTTTTATCAACTCACAGCACAGCTTTGCACTCATGCATATGTATCTGTTTAGCACTGGTAAACACTTGTAGCTATTGTTTTTATTGCTTGTATTTCACTTTCCTTTATTTGTGCTATTTTTGATTTTGTGCCCCTTTGTGTGAATACATGTGCTGCTATGACAATGAAGAACCTGTAAATGTCATCTCTCCAACACCTTTTGCACTCATGCAGCCCCATATCATCACATTTCTATACTGTTCTTCTATACAGGCTGACATTATGAAATGAACTGTCCTTCACACTGTATGAGCTGTTACAGTAACTCTGATTTCCACTCCTGTGACAAGTTTTTCACAGCTAGATCATGAAGGTAGTGCACTGTCCATGGCTTCATTTAGGATGACGACCACTGTAGCTCTGATTAGCGGTACTGTGGCTCGGTCGATACCTCCTGATTATTGCTGCTACTGATTTCTAGTTGTTCTTAATTCGTGTGTTGCTTCTTTTCAATCTAAAGTAATGATGCAAACATGTGGACAGATACAGGCAATAGGCCCCAAACTGATTCACAGTTCACAGCTCATTTCAAATGATGGTCCCACTAAGATCAAACCTGATGACAAGGTGTGTCTCTGAATGTTGTTGTTGTTGTTGTTGTGATGCTCGTTAAATGTTGCCTTGAATTCCAAATAAATGTCCAACAGTTCCTGTGTGATAAAGCTCAGAAGCAACGGTCTCCTCTAGGAACCGACTGAAGATAACTGGCGCTACAAACCAGGGAACACTAATAAAAAGATATCAAAGTACTTCCAGCATGCAATTTCCACTGTCTGAATGTCATTTAAAACAACGCTTATGGTTAACTGTGGACTTTGAGACAAGGTCTGGAAATGCAAGATAACGTCACATAAAACCGCTCGTCTGTTCAGCTGAAAGTCAAAGCAAAACCTCGTCTTACTGCTGAGGAGTGTTGGTGCACTTGTCCGCTGTTTGTGCCCCAAACAGATTCTACATGGAAGAATCATGGGAAGGAAACCTAACCTGCACCTCATCACTTAACACTTTGTAGACAGGAACAGCTTGCTGATGAGAGGTCAGAGAGGTCAGAGTGGTCAGAGAGGAGAGAGATCTGCCTGCCATGGACTAAGGCTCACCAACACTGTACAGCTGGAGACTGGCATAACTGGTCTCAAACTGGTTTCATGATTGTGACAGTGAGCAGCTGATTTCAGTTGTCTTCCCAGTCAGAAGGACTGAACCCAGTAAATCCCTGGGATGTGGTGGACCAGGACATTGGCAGAATGAATGTACAGCTGACTGATCTGCAGAAATGATGTGATGCCATCATGTCAACATGGAGCAGAATCTTAACAGAATCTTAGCAGAATCCAACATCTTGTAGAATCCATGACACCAAGAACTGAGGCTGTTCTAAGAGCAAAAGGAAGCCCTGATGAGTACGGGGTTCCTGAAAGTGCTCCGTGAGTGTAAATCAAAGTTATTATTATTATTAATATTACTAATAGGGGTCAGAGCGCAAGGTCAGCCACAGTGCAGCGACCCTGGAGCAGGAAAGGCTAAGGGCCTTGCTCAGGGGCCCAACAGTGGCCACAGTGGGGGCTTGATTCACCGACCTTCCAATCAACAGCCCAGTGCTTAACCCGCTGCCCCACCACTAAAATCACTTATCTGCATTAAGTGGCTAAAAAATCATAAATCAAGGATAACCACAACTGGATGGCAGTACAGCCACATGAAACTGCAGGAAAAACTAAATAATGGAGGCACTGCTCATGTCTAATTAAACAGCTCTGTATGTGCATAAATGATTTAAGTTTGATTGCATTACTGTCCTTATGTGAGAACAGTCCACACAGTTGTAGACATCTTGGAATGTGTGAATAACTTTAGGATAGAGGACTGAAAAGAGTTAGTTCGTTTCTTTGTTTTAAAGTTTTAGTCAAAACCACTCCTCTTCATCTCCATCTCCTGTACCTTTTTTTTTTTAGAATTTTATTTGTAATGGCGGGCTGCACAATGGCTCAGTGGTTAGCAGTGTCGCCTCACAGCTAGAAGATCCCTGGTTCACGTCCCGGTTAGGTCGCCTGGGATCTTCCTGTGTGGAGTTTATATGTGGCCCTGCGATAGGCTGGCGACCTGTCCAGGGTGTCCCCTGCCTTCACCCGAGTCGGCTCCAGCCCCCCTGAGACCCTACAGAGGATTAAGTGGAGTATAGATAATGGATGGATGGATGGATTTTTAATGGCAGCAGCCATACACAGAATCCCAGGAGTTTAAATGGTACTATATGTTAAAGTTATTAGCTTCAAAGTATTCTACATTCATCCCAGGCCACACTTCTGTTGATTCGGTATGTAGAAGTTTGCATTCAGGGTTTTCTGTGAGAAAGTTCCCATCAGGAGGAGGTTGTGGTGGATGAACTGGTCAAGCCCAGCTTATGTCTCATGTGAAACCAGTAGTCAATATTGATTTATTATTAGTGCATTAAACTCCAAATAACAAATACAACAAGTACACATCATTTATGGTGACAGTTTCTTCAGAACGACTATATCAAATATATGGAATATGTACACCTGGCCTGTAAAGGAGAGGCATTTCTTAGTTGCTCTTTTGTCCCCAGAGACTCTACAGACAGTCTGACACAACACCCTGTCTGCCCTCCCAGCTACATCATTTTCAGAAGTCTCTCTGCACACCCCATCATGCACTGCTGCACTTTGAAGCTCTTCCACGACTGTGCCCTCCATGGTTTTTAAAAGAAGTTATTGAGGCAGTCAGTCCAGATATTTTCAGATGATCTATGGTAAAACAATGCAAACAATGATGAGCCGCTCCTTCTCTGGTGGCTCATATTTACCTCCACATCTGAATTCCAGTCATCCTCAGAAGGTTTTACCAAAACTGGGCAACCTGCAACTGTTTGAGGAGCAGCTGATGAGAGAAGGAGGACGTCACAGCGTCCTCCTTCTCTCCTCTCTTCTTCCTCCTCCTCCTCCTGCTTCTTCTTCTTCCACTCTTCTTCTCCTCTCCTCCTCCTCTTCCTCTTCTTCCCTCCCTATCATTCTCTTCTTCCTCTCCTCCTCCTCTTCCTCCTCCTGCTTCTTCTTCTTCCACTCTTGATCTCCTCTTCTCCTCCTCTTCCTCCCTCCTTATCACTCTCTTCTTCTTCTCTTCCTCCTCCTGCTTCTTCTTCTTCCTCCTCTTCTTCTTCTCCCTCTTTCTCTCCTCCTTTCCCTCTCCTCTTGCTCTTCCTCTTCTCCTCTTCCTCCTCCTCCTCCTCCTCTCTCCCTGCTCTTTACTTCCCCGGCTGTCCCCGCCCCGGCTCTCACGTCACATGCGGCACATCGTTACGGACAAATGGAGCGGAGCCTCTATGTCCACTGACCTGGATTGAGGAGGGTCTGGATCGGTTCGGTTCGGCTCGGAGGACACCAGCGCAGGTAAAGCAGCCTCCTTCTTTTCACACACCGCACATTTCTTTGTGTCTGTCTAATCCTTGCAGCCCGTGTCATGTCCCGCTGAGCCTGTTTAGAGACATCATGGAGTAATTGTCCACACTGTCTGTCCACAATCACAGCCGGAGCGCGCACGCACACTCTCATCCTTTAAATAGCCACGTTTCCATCCTCCTCTGACAGGAGGAGCGAAGGTAGCAGTGGGCATATGTTCTCTTCTTAGCGCTCTTCACGAGGCTACATCAATATTTCAGAGGAGCGCCGGTGTTTGGTGAAAGCGGTGATCATCTCCCCGCCGCCCACACTGATGTGTCATCCGTGAGGAGCTGGACCGTGGATGAGTGTCTCTCCTCGGCTATCCGTGTGGATGGAGGCGGGACCGGGAGGCCGAGGCTGCCGGTCAGCGCTGCTCCTGGAGCCGCAGAGCTGGAGGAAGAGCCCCGGCCAGTGATCCACCATCCTGCTGAGACGCTGGTCCTCTGCATGGAGCCGGAGGGCGCACGGTAGTACCGGGAGGGCGGCAGGGGCCTCCGGGAGAAGAGACCACAGCTTCTCAACTAGAGCAACTCCACCAAGACTGATGGTAAGTTCCTGTTTCTGCTTTGGGAGTAAATCCAGGCTGGCAAATTCATCCTGCAGTAGAGTGTCTACAACATGTGCACTGTGTATATTCTAGTCAGGAGTTAAAGACCATTAATGTAGAAAATAGAGCCGCAATGATGAACTGAATTACTAGTCAGCTATTCAGTTAACCACCAACTATTATGGTCATCAATAATTTAACTCCAGCAATAAAAAAAAAACTAATTTCTGTCTTTGCATCTTCTGGTTTCTTTCCTCCTCTAAGACAGTAACCTGAATGCACTCAGAGCAAGATGTTTGTCATCTCGGGCTTTGGAAACCACTTATCAACATTTTCCACCAATTTCTGACAGACAAACGTCTAATCCAGAAGATAATCAACAGATGAACTGACAAAGAAAGCCCTAGTATAAAAAGTACTTGGCTTTCAATAATAATCCGTGTCAGTTTTTCCCATAAAAAGTTTAGCCAGCTGGTTAGACTTGCTCAAAATGAATTAATCGATACACACATATTTTCCACTTTAACAACTGGATACATCACTGGCAGCCTGTTCTCAGAGTCTGTATAATGCAGGCCTTCAGGTTCATGCTGGTGTCATTTGCCCATTGGACCAGGAATGGCTCCAAACTAGTTGTGATGCCACAAATCCTGCTACAGGGTGACCTGCAGCTCAGAGTTCAGGTGAGAGGAATCTAACCACATTCTTCTTTTGCCAAGCTCTGTTCATACATCATTTTGTACACGGACTTATACATCCAGGAGAGGTTGAGTGGAAAGGGACTTAAATGAGAAGTTGTTTTAAGCCCAGTTGCAGGTTTGTAAAGTGTCTGCACTGTAAAAACAGACATTGGTCATTGCTTTTTCTTCTTTCTGCAGACACACAATCAATGATGGAATGCCAATAGGGCAAAACAGGCTCTCCATGTTATTTGGACCTACATAGTTTGATTAATCACAGTTTTGTCAGAAATTTGCAACATTGAATTACAGCATCAGCTATGATGGCTTCTTCATCCTCGATTAAATCCCCCTTTGATTTAATCTATATTGTTTGTATTTTTCTGTAATTAGAATACAGAAAGTATGTTACCACAGGCTTTATTCTGGAATATTTTTTCATGAATCAGTTAGCAGTGAGTTTTCTAACAGTTACCTAATTGACAATCATTTCAACACTAGAGTGCTCGATGATTTCTGTGTGTCAGAAGACATAGTGAAGCTGTCATGTATGATGCAGTTCATTAGGGGCCTATGGGGCTTCTCAGGATGTTAATTGAGCCGTGCACTCGGGCCTTCTAGCACTGCATTACTGTTTGCTGATACTGTTTTACCCACCAGCAGCCTTTCAGAGCAGTGGACAAGCTACAAAATGCCAGAGAAATGGGGAAATGTTTTGTTTGTGACCCACGGCGTCTCTGCTTACTAAGCACCAAGTGAACTGAAACTGTTGGCATTTGTCGGGTCCGTCACTGGCAACTTGCTAGTGAAGCTTCCTGTTAGGAACAGACGTCTTTAGACCCACAAGGTGGCCCTGACAAGGTTGGATTCCCAACCAGGCAAAGTGACCCTAAGGGACGCCAAAAGTTTACTCTGCTCCATTTCTGTCAGTGCAATTAGATTTTTCATGAATCTGTTTGAAAATAATACGTCTGAAGCAGAGGATCAACTATGATGGGTCCTTCATATTGTGGCCCTGGTCTTAAGAGGGCCCCCACTCCAAATCCAGTGAGGTTTTATTTGTGTGGAGTTTACCTCTTTAAAGTCGTGTTTTATCAAAATACTTTATTTTTTTAAACTAAGTACTATAATGCTACTCCAAGTTTGTGATCATGGTTATTATTCTACCTGCCAAACCCTAAAACTGTAACACGGCCACATGCTGACATCAGCACTCAGAAAATGGATAGAGCTGCTGGCAAGTCCGTCCTTTCCATCTTCGTGGAGGAGCAATACTAAATCAACAGACTGCTCTTTGAACCACTTTGTGCAGCAGCTGTTTCTGCCTGATTTTATTGTATTTAATGCTTGATAACTTCGTATCACAAAACCATGGTAAATGGCCCATTCTCTTTTTGGAAAAGAGCTTAAAACATTTAATGAAACATTCTACTGGCATATATTCAGGGTGAAAACTGTTTCTGTTGATAGTTCATGACATTTTTAGTGTGTGTTTATGTGTGTTTCTAGTTTAAATAGCATTCATTGTACAGATGGTAGATATAGACAAAAAGGATATTGAAAGATGTTTTTATTTATGACAAAACAACAGTAGCACTTTATACGTCTCTAATTTCACACATTTGAAGCTTATAAAAGCTAATCACTTTGAAAACTTTATTTAAAACAGTCATAGATTTGTATAATGAGTAACCACAGTGAACTTAAAGCCTGAGTGTCAGTATAACCAAGGGTCTGGGTCTCTGTGGTGGGCACCCCCCTCTGCAGGGCTGGGGTCCACTCAGGTCCCAGCGTCATGCTGCTGGAGTTCTTGCTGTCTGATGGCCTCATTTAACATTGGATTGAATTATCCTCATTTCCTTTGCCAATCAGGTGGTGTTTTTTTCTCAAAATCAACTTACAGTATGCCAGTCGGGTTAGTTCTCCACTGGTCCGTTACAGAGCAAGTGCAAACATTAAGTGTTCTAAACTAGGAAAATGCAAGACAGAGACAGCAACATTAAACGGTTTGTTTATTCACCATAGAGGGGGAGGGAGGCCTGGAGAAGCTCCTTTCAGAGGGACAGTGGCATCAGGCACATGTCAGCAATTCAAACACAGTCCAGGTGAACTTGGTTGGTGAGTTGAATGTCTGAGACTGGCAGGTAGAAGCGCTTAGCATGGCGAGAAACGTGGCGTGTGGCTTGACTGAGGGAGCTGAGCCTGGAGGTCTGCAGTGTAGGTTGATTCTCTCTCGGACTTACAACCT